>OU015462.1:25875035-27075035 GCA_907164805.1 Brachyptera putata | reverse complement strand
ATATATATATATATATATATTAAATATATTATATATTATATATATATATATTAGTGATACCTTCGGGTACCCGGGTCGGGTACGGGTAATGCATTACCCGGGTAATATTCTGTTACCCGGGTACCCGTCTAGGTTCCGGGTAATTGTGTTAACCAGTACCTATAAATATAATATAGAAAATAACTTCTATAAATCACTTAAGCTACCGAGAGAAATTCAACTTCGCATTCTACATAAGTTTTTTCACCTACCTTCTCAGACTCAGACCTCCCTTAACTTGTCATAATGCGCTCGTCAAATCTAGTCGCACCACCTACCGTTATCTGTGGTCACACGTGCAGTGTACTGAATCCCTCTCCTGCCAAATACAATTCTTTACCGAGAACTGAGAAGCATATAATATAGTCAACCCATTACCTACATCTACGATTTGAGGGTTTTGTCAAGTATTTCTTCTCACTTCGCTGTTGTTTTTCAGCTTGAATATGTCCTAGTATATTTGTTTGATTTGCAGTTTGTATGGACTTGAGTGGTGTTATTGTTGGAGTGAGCATAGCGACGTGTGTTTAGTGTTATATATATCCAATTGAGCGATTTTTTTTATTGATACGATTTTTTTTAAATTACCCGGGTATTACCCGGGTAATTTCGGCGGGTACCCGGTTCCTAATTTGTTACCCGAAGGCATCACTAATATATATATATATATATATATATATATATATATATACCTGGTCTCTGTTTCTTCATTAAGTTCAATTTAGGTATTTTAGAGCATGATATAATTTGATACTTCTGCCATATGTCCAGTCTTAGAATCCTCATAATCACTTGGGAGTATATTTTGGGTGGGAAATTTCCACGTAGGCCTATTTTTTTTTTTAAATCAGCCTCATGTCGTCATACAAAATTTTAGACAAATCGTTATCATAGATTTCTGCTTTCTCATCTTTTTACAAAATTTTTGGTCTCTCAAGTCATTATTTCTTAGAATTGAATCTTCTTGCTGAATATCCAAACATAATTTTACAGTTGCTGTTATTCAAGATGCCACTTCTGAAATTTCAACGGAATAACTCTTTCAAAATGTCATCTCATCTTCCTTCAAAATTTTAGCTGAATCAAAAATGAAGATTTTAGCTTTATTCACGTTTTTCAAATTTGATTTCCGATGTTAATTTTTCGTTTTAAAATGTCCAATATTATATTTTCTTCTTTAGAATTAATTCTGTTTGATGAATATCCAAACATACTTGGACAGTTGTCGTTCTTCCAAAAGTCACTCTGAAAATTGGCTAGAAATTACAGTTCTTTAATAATTCAGATCCTTTTTTCTTGGAAATGGCTGAAGAGAGTGTAGCCAAATTTGTTAAGGATTTAGTAAGCATCAAGTTTTACTCATAAGAAAATACTAGAACAGCAGGTATTACCAGTTCATAGAAATTGATTGCAAAGGGTCCAAAAGAAGCTTACAGTAGCTTACATTTGGTTCAGAATTTTTGGCCATTTGAAATTTATTATTGAATTTCTCAGTTCTATTGTTATTAGATGAGCGTAGCGAAGATTTTCATTCCATATACCGAAAAATTTTGGGCTTGGTTTTTATGTTTTTTTTTTTTTTTTTTTTTTTTTTTTTTTTTTTTTTCTGTGTGTAATTTTGTACGCGGCATACAGGTCAGGAAAAAGTTTCAATCAACTCGAAACTTTTTTTAAAAAATGGTGTTATACCAGAATAGGTTGGTATTGTTTTTCAGAAAAATCGGTCAAACGGTTTTTCCGGAAAAAATTTGGAAAGTATGGAAATTCCCCATAAGAATAGGCCAGGGGAGAAATACTTGGAATTTTTTTTTTCAAAAGCTCTCAAATTTATACTGAATGTGGGAAGAACTATCATACACATTTTAAGCGACTTATGGAACAATCGGATGTGAAACAACGAAGAAAACTCATTTTTAATGTACTTTTTTACACATCAATAAAAGCAATTAAGAAAGCAATTAAGGAACTATTAAATGTGAGCAACAAGTGTCACCAATAAATTAAAACGTTTAAAATCTGTGATGGATATGAAGAAGGCACTGGTTTAATTGTTTGGAAACCAAGGTCCATATACCAACAGACAGCCGCGGTTTTTAAACCTTTGAAGTGATCCATGGCCTGTATATGTACATTGAGCCGACCAAATATTCTTAATTCTACATTTCCATACTTCTAAGCTCATCTCACAACGCATATAAGGCGTTTTCCTAGTTTATTTATATAGTTATCAATTTCGAACACAAATCCGGTCTCCGTTCCAAAATCGAGTTTGATTTGAATATTTTAGAGCAAAAATCAACTTTTGTATTTGCCATGGTAGGGGCCACTATAGAATTCTAGAATTCTTCTAATTACTTTTGAAATACCATTAAAAAAAAAATGGAATCACTCTTTTAAAATGTCCTCTCGTCTTCCTACAACATTTCAGCTGAATCAAAAATGATGATTTTAGCTCTTTACACGTTTTTCAAATTTGATTTCCGGCGTCAATTTTGGTTTTAAAATGTTCAAAATTTTATGGTCTTCCTTGGAATTAATTCTGCTTGATGAATACAGAATATCCGTACTTACTAGGACAATTGTCGTTTTTCCAAAAGTTTCTCGGAAAATTGTCTGGAAATGGCAGTTTTTTGGTAATTCAGACACTTTTTTTCTTGGAAATGGCTGAGGCGAGTGTAGCTTGATTTGCTAAAGATTCAGGGACCATCAAGTTGTACTCATAAAAAAAATACTAGCCCAGCGTAGGTATCACCAGTTCATAGAAATTAATTGCGAAAGGTCCAAAAGTAGCTCTCAGTAGCTCACCCTGTACATTTAAAAAAATACTAGACCAGCGTCGGTGTAACACTTGTCCTTTTGCTTAATAATGATATCGCTGTCACCACTCAGGAGTTTAACCTGAGAATAATCTATCAAGTACTGGTTTGAGGGAGGGTTCGTTTGCTGTAAAGCGGTTATACGGAAATATATAGAGAGAACATTAAAAGTAACCGTATTTTATTTAAATATGAACGTTAACTTAAAACATAACATAATAATAATGACTAATAATAATAATTAAAAACACTCACAGTTACGGCTACATCGTGGGTGATGCGTCGTCACAGTTGTCAAATTCAGTCAAAACTTACTTGGCGAGCATGAAGAGCACGCTTATTTATAAACTATTCTAAGGGGGTGGCTTAAGACTACAAATATGAACAAGTAAAAAAGAAGGTTTGTGATTTGCGGATAGAAGACCCGCGAAATCTTGACTATTCTATTGGCTCTAAGAAGGGAGGACTCTAGGCTGAAGGCGATCAGTGACCTACTTGCAAAGAGGTATGATTTTGACGAAAGGGAAAGCTAAGGGGACATGAAATAGCATGAGAAATATAGATACTAACAAATACGTAAATGAATATAAATACTAGGATAACTATAATTATAAAACAGTTGGTGACTGTTACATCGGTATCACCAGTTCATAGAAATTAATTGCGAAAGGTCCAAAAGTAGCTCACAGTAGCTCACCCTATACATTTTGGTCAGAATTTTTTGCCGTTTGAAATTTATTGTTGAATATCTCAGTTCCATTTTTATTTATTCATATGGTTACTAATTTCGAGCATAGATCCGGTCTTCGTTTCAAAATCGAATTAAATTCCTAGAGTTTAGAACAAAAATAACCTGGTGTATTCACCATGGTAGCGGCCCATATAGAATTTTGGAATCCTTCTAATTACTTCTGAAATACTAATTTTAGCAAAATTTGAACAAAATAACTCTTTCAAAATGTACTTCCGTCTTTCTACAAAATTTCAGCTAACCAAAAATTATGATTTAAGCTTTTTTCACATTTTCAAATTTGATTTCCGACATCAATTTTGGTTTAAAATGTTCGAAATTATATTTTCTTAGAATTAATTCTGCTTGATGATTATCCAAACATACTTGGACAATTATTGTCGTTTCTCCAAAAATCACTCTGAAAACTAGCTGGAAATGGTAGTTTTTTGGTAATTCAGACACTTTTCCCTTGGAAGTGGCTGAGACGAGTGTAGCCAAATTTGCTGAGGATTTAGAGACCATCAAGTTATACTCATGAAATAATACCAGAACAGGGCGCAGGTATCAACAGTTCATAGAAGTTAATCGCAAAAGGTCCAGAAGTAGCTTAGTACAAAAAGTAGTCCTGTACATTTTGGTCAGAACTTTTTGCCATTTGTAATTTATTGTTGAATTTCTCAGTTTTGATGTCATTTATTCATAATGTTATCAAATTCGAACACAAATCCGGTCTCCGTTTTAAAATCGAGTTCAATTTGAAGATTTCAGAGCAAAAATAACCTTGGTCTAGACCATGGTAGGGGCCTATATAGAATTTTGGAATTCTTCTAATTACTTCTAAAATACCATTTTTAGCAGAATATCAACGGAATAACGCTTTTGAAATGTCCTCGCGTCTTCCCACAAAATTGTAGCTGAATCAAAAATTACGATTTTAGCTTTTTACACTTCAAATTTTGGTAAGTTAACCACTTTTTTCTTGGGAATGGCTGAGGTGAGTGTAGCTAAATTTGCTCAAGATTCAGGGACCATCAAGTTATACTTACGAAAAAATACTAGACCAACGTACGTATCACCAGTTCATAAAAAATAATTGCGAAAGGTCCAAAAGTAGTTTACAGTGGCTTACCCTGTACATTTTGGTCAGAATTTTTTTGCCATTTGAAATTTATTATTACATTTCTCAGTTCTATTGTTATTTATTCATATGGTCATCAATTTCGAACACAAATCCAGTCTTCGTTTCGAAATCGAGTTTTATTTAAGGAGTTTAGAGCAAAAATAACCTCGTGTATTCACCATGGTAGGGGCCTATATAGAATTTTGAAATCCTTCTAATTACTTCTGAAATACCATTTTTAGCAAACTTTGAACGAAATAACTCTTTTAAAATGTCCTCTTGTCTTCTTACAAAATTTCGGCTGAATCAAAAATAATGATTATAGTTTTTTTTCACGTTTGCAAATTTGATTACCTACGTCAATTTTGGTTTTTATGTCCAAAATTATATTCACTTCCTTAGAACCAATTCTGCTCGATGAATATCCACACATACGTCAGTTATTTGGTAATTCTAACACTTTTTCCTTGGAAATGGCTTGAGCGACTGTAGCCGAATTTGCCAAGGAAAGAGGGACCATCCAGTTATACTCATAAAAAAATCAGAACAGCGCAGGTATCACCAGGTCATAGAAATTATTTGCGAAATTTCCAAATTGAGCTTAGGTAACCCTGTACATTTTGGTCAAAAATTTTCGCCATCTGAAACTCAATGTTGAATTTCTCAGTTCCATTGATATTTATTCATATGGTTATCAAATTCGAACACAAATCCGGTGTCCGTTCCGAAATCGAGTTTAATTTAAAGATTTTAGAGCAAAAATCAACTTAGCATATTCACCATGGTAGGGGCCTATATAGAATTTCGGAAGCCTTCTAATTACTCTTCAAATATCATTTTTATCGAAATTTCAACGTAATAACTCTTTTTAAATGTCCTCTCGTCTTCCTACAAAATTTTAGCTGAATCGAAAATAATAATTTCATCTTTTTTCACATTTTTCAAATTTGATTTCCGACGTCAATTTTGGTTTTAAAATTTCCAAAATCATATTCTCTCAGTTAGAATTTATTCTGCTTGATGAATATCCACACATACTTGGACAATTGTCGTTTTTCCAAAAGTCACTCTGAAAATTGGCTGGAAATGGCAGTTTTTTGGTAATTCAGACAGTTTTTTCTCGGAAATGGCTGAGGCGAGTGTAGCCAAATTTGCTAAGGATCTAGGGATCAGCTAGTTATACTCATAAAAAAATACTAGAACAGCGCAGGTATCGCCAGTTCATAGAAATTAATTGCGAAAGGTCCAAAAGTACCTTAGTTAACCCTGTACATTTTGGTCAAAAATTTTCGCCATCTGAAACTCAATGTTGAATTTCTCAGTTCCATTGATATTTATTCATATGGTTATCAAATTCGAACACAAATCCGGTGTCCGTTCCAAAATCGAGTTTAATTTAAAGATTTTAGAGCAAAAATCAACTTAGCATATTCACCATGGTAGGGGCCTATATAGAATTTCGGAAGCCTTCTAATTACTCTTCAAATATCATTTTTATCGAAATTTCAACGTAATAACTCTTTTTAAATGTCCTCTCGTCTTCCTACAAAATTTTAGCTGAATCGAAAATAATAATTTCATATTTTTTCACAATTTTCAAATTTGATTTCCGACGTCAATTTTGGTTTTAAAATTTCCAAAATCATATTCTCTCATTTAGAATTTATTCTGCTCGATGAATATCCACACATGCTTGGACAATTGTCGTTTTTCCAAAAGTCACTCTGAAAATTGGCTGGAAATGGCAGTTTTTTGGTAATTCAGACAGTTTTTTCTCGGAAATGGCTGAGGCGAGTGTAGCCAAATTTGCTAAGGATTTAGGGATCAGCTAGTTATACTCATAAAAAAATACTAGAACAGCGCAGGTATCACCAGTTCATAGAAATTAATTGCGAAAGGTCCAAAAGTACCTTAGTTAACCCTGTACATTTTGGTCAAAAATTTTCGCCATCTGAAACTCAATGTTGAATTTCTCAGTTCCATTGATATTTATTCATATGGTTATCAAATTCGAACACAAATCCGGTGTCCGTTCCAAAATCGAGTTTAATCTAAAGATTTTAGAGCAAAAATCAACTTAGCATTATTCACCATGGTAGGGGCCTATATAGAATTTCGGAAGCCTTCTAATTACTCTTCAAATATCATTTTTATCAAAATTTCAAAGTAATAACTCTTTTTAAATGTCCTCTCGTCTTCCTACAAAGTTTTAGCTGAATCGAAAATGATAATTTCATCTTTTTTCACATTTTTCAAATTTGATTTCCGACGTCAATTTTGGTTTTGAAATTCCCAAAATCATATTTTCTCAGTTAGAATTTATTCTGCTTGATGATATCCACACATACTTGGACAATTGTCGTTTTTCCAAAAGTCACTCTGAAAATTGGCTGGAAATGGCAGTTTTTTGATAATTCAGACAGTTTTTTCTCGGAAATGGCTGAGGCGAGTGTAGCCAAATTTGCTAAGGATTTAGGGATCAGCTAGTTATACTCATAAAAAATACTAGAACAGCGCAGGTATCACCAGTTCATAGAAATTAATTGCGAAAGGTCCAAAAGTACCTTAGTTAACCCTGTACATTTTGGTCAAAAATTTTCGCCATCTGAAACTCAATGTTGAATTTCTCAGTTCCATTGATATTTATTCATATGGTTATCAAATTCGAACACAAATCCGGTGTCCGTTCCAAAATCGAGTTTGATTTAAAGATTTTAGAGCAAAAATCAACTTAGCATATTCACCATGGTAGGGGCCTATATAGAATTTCGGAAGCCTTCTAATTACTCTTCAAATATCATTTTTATCAAAATTTCAACGTAATAACTCTTTTTAAATGTCCTCTCGTCTTCCTACAAAATTTTAGCTGAATCGAAAATAATAATTTCATCTTTTTCACATTTTTCAAATTTGATTTCCGACGTCAATTTTGGTTTTGAAATTTCCAAAATCATATTTTCTCATTTAGAATTTATTCTGCTTGATGAAAATCCACACATACTTGGACAATTGTCGTTTTTTCCAAAAGTCACTCTGAAAATTGGCTGGAAATGGCAGTTTTTTGATAATTCAGCCAGTTTTTTCTCGGAAATGGCTGAGGCGAGTGTAGCCAAATTTGCTAAGGATTTGAGGATTAGCTAGTTATACTCATAAAAAAATACTAGAACAGCGCAGGTATCACCAGTTCATAGAAATTAATTGCGAAAGGTCCAAAAGTACCTTAGTTAACCCTGTACATTTTGGTCAAAAATTTTCGCCATCTGAAACTCAATGTTGAATTTCTCAGTTCCATTGATATTTATTCATATGGTTATCAAATTCGAACACAAATCCGGTGTCCGTTCCAAAATCGAGTTTAATTTAAAGATTTTAGAGCAAAAATCAACTTAGCATATTCACCATGGTAGGGGCCTATATAGAATTCGGAAGCCTTCTAATTACTCTTCAAATATCATTTTTATCAAAATTTCAACGTAATACTCTTTTTAAATGTCCTCTCGTCTTCCTACAAAATTTTAGCTGAATCGAAAATAATAATTTCATCTTTTTTCACATTTTTCAAATTTGATTTCCGACGTCAATTTTGGTTTTGAAATTTCCAAAATCATATTTTCTCATTTAGAATTTATTCTGCTTGATGAAAATCCACACATACTTGGACAATTGTCGTTTTTCCAAAAGTCACTCTGAAAATTGGCTGGAAATGGCAGTTTTTTGGTAATTCAGACAGTTTTTTCTCGGAAATGGCTGAGGCGAGTGTAGCCAAATTTGCTAAGGATTTAGGGATCAGCTAGTTATACTCATAAAAAAATACTAGAACAGCGCATGTAACACCAGTTCATAGAAATTAATTGCGAAAGGTCCAAAAGTACCTTAGTTAACCCTGTACATTTTGGTCAAAAATTTTCGCCATCTGAAACTCAATGTTGAATTTCTCAGTTCCATTGATATTTATTCATATGGTTATCAAATTCGAACACAAATCCGGTGTCCGTTCCAAAATCGAGTTTAATCTAAAGATTTAGAGCAAAAATCAACTTAGCATATTCACCATGGTAGGGGCCTATATAGAATTTCGGAAGCCTTCTAATTACTCTTCAAATATCATTTTTATCAAAATTTCAACGTAATAACTCTTTTTAAATGTCCTCTCGTCTTCCTACAAAATTTTAGCTGAATCGAAAATAATAATTTCATCTTTTTTCACATTTTTCAAATTTGATTTCCGACGTCAATTTTGGTTTCAAAATTTCCAAAATCATATTTTCTCATTTAGAATTTATTCTGCTTGATGAATTTCCACACATACTTGGACAATTGTCGTTTTTCCAAAAGTCACTCTGAAAATTGGCCAGAAATGGCAGTTTTTTGGTAATTCAGACAGTTTTTTCTCGGAAATGGCTGAGGCGAGTGTAGCCGAATTTGCTAAGGATTTAGGGATCAGCTAGTTATACTCATAAAAAAATACTAGAACAGCGCAGGTATCACCAGTTCATAGAAATTAATTGCGAAAGGTTCAAAAGTACCTTAGTTAACCCTGTACATTTAGGTCAAAAATTTTCGCCATCTGAAACTCAATGTTGAATTTCTCAGTTCCATTGATATTTATTCATTAGTTATCAAATTCGAACACAAATACGGTGTCTGTTCCAAAATCGAGTTTAATTTAAAGATTTCAGAGCAAAAATCAACTTAGCATATTCACCATGGTAGGGGCCTATATAGAATTTCGGAAGCCTTCTAATTACTCTTCAAATATCATTTTTATCAAAATTTCAACGTGATAACTCTTTTTAAATGTCCTCTCGTCTTCCTACAAGATTTTAGCTGAATCGAAAATAATAATTTCATCTTTTTTCACATTTTTCAAATTTGATTTCCGACGTCAATTTTGGTTTTAAAATTTCCAAAATCATATTTTCTCATTCAGAATTTATTCTGCTTGATGAAAATCCACACATACTTGGACAATTGTCGTTTTTCCAAAAGTCACTCTGAAAATCGGCTGGAAATGGCAGTTTTTTGGTAATTCAGACAGTTTTTTCTCGGAAATGGCTGAGGCGAGTGTAGCCGAATTCGTCAAGGATTTAGGGATCAGCTAGTTATACTCATAAAAAAAATACAAGAACAGCGCAGGTATCACCAGTTCATAGAAATTAATTGCGAAAGGTCCAAAAGTACCTTAGTTAACCCTGTACATTTAGGTCAAAAATTTTCGCCATCTGAAACTCAATGTTGAATTTCTCAGTTCCATTGATATTTATTCATTAGTCATCAAATTCGAACACAAATACGGTGTCTGTTCCAAAATCGAGTTTAATTTAAAGATTTCAGAGCAAAAATCAACTTAGCATATTCACCATGGTAGGGGCCTATATAGAATTCCGGAAGCCTTCTAATTACTCTTCAAATATCATTTTTATCAAAATTTCAACGTAATTACTCTTTTTAAATGTCCTCTCGTCTTCCTACAAGATTTTAGCTGAATCGAAAATAATAATTTCATCTTTTTTCACATTTTTCAAATTTGATTCCCGACGTCAATTTTGGTTTCAAAATTTCCAAAATCATATTTTCTCATTTGGAATTCATTCTGCTTGATGAAAATCCACACATACTTGGACAATTGTCGTTTTTCCAAAAGTCACTCTGAAAATTGGCTGGAAATGGCAGTTTTTTGGTAATTCAGACAGTTTTTTCTCGGAAATGGCTGAGGCGAGTGTAGCCAAATTCGCTAAGGATTTAGTGATCAGCTAGTCATTCTCATAAAAAAATACTAGAACAGCGCATGTAACACCAGTTCATAGAAATTAATTGCGAAAGGTCCAAAAGTACCTTAGTTAACCCTGTACATTTTGGTCAAAAATTTTCGCCATCTGAAATTCAATGTTGAATTTCTCAGTTCCATTGATATTTATTCATATGGTTATCAAATTCGAACACAAATCCGGTGTCCGTTCCAAAATCGAGTTCGATTTAAAGATTTTAGAGCAAAAATCAACTTAGCATATTCACCATGGTAGGGGCTTATATAGAATTTCGGAAGCCTTCTAATTACTCTTCAAATATCATTTTTATCAAAATTTCAACGTAATAACTCTTTTTAAATGTCCTCTCGTCTTCCTACAAAATTTTAGCTGAATCGAAAATAATAATTTCATCTTTTTTCACATTTTTCAAATTTGATTTCCGACGTGAATTTTGGTTTTAAAATTTCCAAAATCATATTCTTTCAGTTAGAATTTATTCTGCTTGATGAAAATCCACGCATACTTGGACAATTGTCGTTTTTCCAAAAGTCACTCTGAAAATTGGCTGGAAATGGCAGTTTTTTGGTAATTCAGACAGTTTTTTCTCGGAAATGGCTGAGGCGAGTGTAGCCAAATTTGCTAAGGATCTAGGGATCAGCTAGTTATACTCATAAAAAAATACTAGAACAGCGCAGGTATCACCAGTTCATAGAAATTAATTGCGAAAGGTCCAAAAGTACCTTAGTTAACCCTGTACATTTTGGTCAAAAATTTTCGCCATCTGAAACTCAATGTTGAATTTCTCAGTTCCATTGATATTTATTCATATCGTTATCGAATTCGAACACAAATACGGTGTCTGTTCCAAAATCGAGTTTAATTAAAAGATTTCAGAGCAAAAATCAACTTAGCATATTCACCATGGTAGGGGCCTATATAGAATTTCGGAAGCCTTCTAATTACTCTTCAAATATCATTTTTATCAAAATTTCAACGTAATTACTCTTTTTAAATGTCCTCTCGTCTTCCTACAAAATTTTAGCTGAATCGAAAATAATAATTTCATCTTTTTTCACATTTTTCAAATTTGATTTCCGACGTCAATTTTGGTTTTGAATTTTCCAAAATCATATTTTCTCATTTAGAATTTATCCTGCTTGATGAATATCCACATATACTTGGACAATTGTCGTTTTTCCAAAAGTCACTCTGAAAATTGGCTGGAAATGGCAGTTTTTTGGTAATTCAGACTGTTTTTTCTCGGAAATGGCTGAGGCGAGTGTAGCTTAATTTGCTAAGGATTCAGGGATCAGCTAGTTATACTCATAAAAAAATACTAGAACAGCGCAGGTATCACCAGTTCATAGAAATTAATTGCGAAAGGTCCAAAAGTACCTCAGTTAACTGTACATTTTGGTCAAAAATCTTCGCCATCTGAAACTCAATGTTGAATTTCTCAGTTCCATTGATATTTATTCATATGGTTATCAAATTCGAACACAAATCCGGTGTCCGTTCCAAAATCGAGTTTAATTTAAAGATTTTAGAGCAAAAATCAACTTAGCATATTCACCATGGTAGGGGCCTATATAGAATTTCGGAAGCCTTCTAATTACTCTTTAAATATCATTCTTATCAAAATTTCAACGTAATAACTCTTTTTAAATGTCCTCTCGTCTTCCTACAAAATTTTAGCTGAATCGAAAAAAATAATTTCATCTTTTTTCACATTTTTCAAATTTGATTTCCGACGTAAATTTTGGTTTTAAAATTTCCAAAATCATATTTTCTCATTTAGAATTTATTCTGCTTGATGAATATCCACGCTTACTTGGACAATTGTCGTTTTTCCAAAAGTCACTCTGAAAATTGGCTGGAAATGGCAGTTTTTTGGTAATTCAGACAGTTTTTTCTCGGAAATGGCTGAGGCGAGTGTAGCCAAATTTGCTAAGGATTTAGGGATCAGCTAGTTATACTCATAAAAAAATACTAGAACAGCGCAGGTATCACCAGTTCATAGAAATTAATTGCGAAAGGTCCAAAAGTACCTTAGTTAACCCTGTACATTTTGGTCAAAAATTTTCGCCATTTGAAACTCAATGTTGAATTTCTCAGTTCCATTGATATTTATTCATATGGTTATCAAATTCGAACACAAATACGGTGTCTGTTCCAAAATCGAGTTTAATTTAAAGATTTCAGAGCAAAAATCAACTTAGCATATTCACCATGGTAGGGGCCTATATAGAATTCCGGAAGCCTTTTAATTACTCTTAAAAATATCATTTTTATCAAAATTTCAACGTAATTACTCTTTTTAAATGTCCCCTCGTCTTCCTACAAGATTTTAGCTGAATCGAAAATAATAATTTCATCTTTTTTCACATTTTTCAAATTTGATTTCCGACGTCAATTTTGGTTTCAAAATTTCCAAAATCATATTTTCTCATTTGGAATTCATTCTGCTTGATGAAAATCCACACATACTTGGACAATTGTCGTTTTTCCAAAAGTCACTCTGAAAATTGGCTGGAAATGTCAGTTTTTTGGTAATTCAGACAGTTTTTTCTCGGAAATGGCTGAGGCGAGTGTAGCCAAATTTGCTAAGGATTTAGTGATCAGCTAGTTATACTCATAAAAAAATACTAGAACAGCGCAGGTATCAGCAGTTCATAGAAATTAATTGCGAAAGGTCCAAAAGTACCTGAGTTAACCCTGTACATTTTGGTCAAAAATTTTCGCCATTTGAAATTCAATGTTGAATTTCTCAGTTCCATTGATATTTATTCATATGGTTATCAAATTCGAACACAAATCCGGTGTCCGTTCCAAAATCGAGTTTAATTAAAAGATTTTAGAGCAAAAATCAACTTAGCATTTTCACCATGGTAGGGGCCTATATAGAATTTCGGAAGCCTTCTAATTACTCTTCAAATATCATTTTTATCAAAATTTCAACGTAATAACTCTTTTTAAATGTCCTCTCGTCTTCCTACAAAATTTCAGCTGAATCGAAAATAATAATTTCATCTTTTTTCACATTTTTCAAATTTGATTTCCGACGTTAATTTTGGTTTTGAATTTTCCAAAATCATATTTTCTCATTTAGAATTCATCCTGCTTGATGAATATCCACACATACTTGGACAATTGTCGTTTTTCCAAAAGTCACTCTGAAAATTGGCTGGAAATGGCAGTTTTTTGGTAATTCAGACTGTTTTTTCTCGGAAATGGCTTAGGCGAGTGTAGCTAAATTTGCTAAGGATTCAGGGATCAGCTAGTTATACTCATGAAAAAATACTAGAACAGCGCAGGTATCACCAGTTCATAGAAATTAATTGCGAAAGGTCCAAAAGTACCTCAGTTAACTGTACATTTTGGTCAAAAATCTTCGCCATCTGAAACTCAATGTTGAATTTCTCAGTTCCATTGATATTTATTCATATGGTTATCAAATTCGAACACAAATCCGGTGTCCGTTCCAAAATCGAGTTTAATTAAAAGATTTTAGAGCAAAAATCAACTTAGCATATTCACCATGGTAGGGGCCTATATAGAATTTCGGAAGCCTTCTAATTACTCTTCAAATATCATTTTTATCAAAATTTCAACGTAATAACTCTTTTTAAATGTCCTCTCGTCTTCCTACAAAATTTCAGCTGAATCGAAAATAATAATCTCATCTTTTTTCACATTTTTCAAATTTGATTTCCGACGTCAATTTTGGTTTCAAAATTTCCAAAATCATATTTTCTCATTTGGAATTCATTCTGCTTGATGAAAATCCACACATACTTGGACAATTGTCGTTTTTCCAAAAGTCACTCTGAAAATCGGCTGGAAATGGTAGTTATTTGGTAATTCAGACAGTTTTTTCTCGGAAATGGCTGAGGCGAGTGTAGCCGGATTCGCTAAGGATTTAGGGATCAGCTAGTTATACTCATAAAAAAAATACAAGAACAGCGCAGGTATCACCAGTTCATAGAAATTAATTGCGAAAGGTCCAAAAGTACCTTAGTTAACCCTGTACATTTAGGTCAGAAATTTTCGCCATCTGAAACTCAATGTTGAATTTCTCAGTTCCATTGATATTTATTCATATGGTTATCAAATTCGAACACAAATCCGGTGTCCGTTCCAAAATCGAGTTTAATACAAAGATTTTAGAGCAAAAATCAACTTAGCATATTCACCATGGTAGGGGCCTATATAGAATTTCGGAAGCCTTCTAATTACTCTTCAAATATCATTTTTATCAAAATTTCAACGTAATAACTCTTTTTAAATGTCCTCTCGTCTTCCTACAAAATTTTAGCTGAATCGAAAATAATAATTTCATCTTTTTTCACATTTTTCAAATTTGATTTCCGACGTCAATTTTGGTTTTGAATTTTCCAAAATCATATTTTCTCATTTAGAATTTATCCTGCTTGATGAATATCCACACATACTTGGACAATTGTCGTTTTTCCAAAAGTCACTCTGAAAATTGGCTGGAAATGGCAGTTTTTTGGTAATTCAGACTGTTTTTTCTCGGAAATGGCTGAGGCGAGTGTAGCTAAATTTGCTAAGGATTCAGGGATCAGCTAGTTATTCTCATAAAAAAATACTAGAACAGCGCAGGTATCACCAGTTCATAGAAATTAATTGCGAAAGGTCCAAAAGTACCTCAGTTAACTGTACATTTTGGTCAAAAATCTTCGCCATCTGAAACTCAATGTTGAATTTCTCAGTTCCATTGATATTTATTCATATGGTTATCAAATTCGAACACAAATCCGGTGTCCGTTCCAAAATCGAGTTTAATACACAGATTTTAGAGCAAAAACAACTTAGCATATTCACCATGGTAGGGGCCTATATAGAATTTCGGAAGCCTTCTAATTACTCTTCAAATATCATTTTTATCAAAATTTCAACGTAATAACTCTTTTTAAATGTCCTCTCGTCTTCCTACAAAATTTTAGCTGAATCGAAAATAATAATTTCATATTTTTTCACATTTTTCAAATTTGATTTCCGACGTCAATTTTGGTTTTAAAATTTCTAAAATCATATTTTCTCATTTAGAATTTATTCTGCTTGATGAATATCCACACATACTTGGACAATTGTCGGTTTTCCAAAAGTCACTCTGAAAATTGGCTGGAAATGGCAGTTTTTTGGTAATTCAGACAGTTTTTTCTCGGAAATGGCTGATGCGAGTGTAGCCGAATTTGCTAAGGATTTAGGGATCAGCTAGTTATACTCATAAAAAAATACTAGAACAGCGCAGGTATCACCAGTTCATAGAAATTAATTGCGAAAGGTCCAAAAGCACCTTAGTTAACCCTGTACATTTTGGTCAAAAATTTTCGCCATCTGGAATTCAAAGTTGAATTTCTCATTCCCATTGATATTTATCCATATGGTTATCAAATTCGAACACAAATCCGGTGTCCGTTCCAAAATCGAGTTTGATTTAAAGATTTTTGAGCAAAAATTTACTTAGCATATTCACCATGGTAGGGGCCTATATAGAATTTCGGAAGCCTTCTAATTACTCTTCAAATATCATTTTTATCAAAATTTCAACGTGATAACTCTTTTTAAATATCCTCTCATCTTCCTACAAGATTTTAGCTGAATCGAAAATAATAATTTCATCTTTTTTCACATTTTTCAAATTTGATTTCCGACGTCAATTTTGGTTTTAAAATTTCCAAAATCATATTCTCTCAGTTAGAAATAATTCTGCTTGATGAAAATCCACGCATACTTGGACAATTGTCGTTTTTCCAAAAGTCACTCTGAAAATTGGCTGGAAATGGCAGTTTTTTGGTAATTCAGACAGTTTTTTCTCGGAAATGGCTGATGCGAGTGTAGCCGAATTTGCTAAGGATTTAGGGATCAGCTAGTTATACTCATAAAAAAATACTAGAACAGCGCAGGTATCAGCAGTTCATAGAAATTAATTGCGAAAGGTCCAAAAGTACCTTAGTTAACCCTGTACATTTTGGTCAAAAATTTTCGCCATCTGAAATTCAATGTTGAATTTCTCAGTTCCATTGATATTTATTCATATGGTTATCAAATTCGAACACAAATCCGGTGTCCGTTCCAAAATCGAGTTTAATTTAAAGATTTTAGAGCAAAAATCAACTTAGCATATTCACCATGGTAGGGGCCTATATAGAATTTCGGAAGCCTTCTAATTACTCTTCAAATATCATTTTTATCAAAATTTCAACGTAATAACTCTTTTTAAATGTCCTCTCGTCTTCCTACAAAATTTTAGCTGAATCGAAAAAAATAATTTCATCTTTTTTCACATTTTTCAAATTTGATTTCCGACGTCAATTTTGGTTTTAAAATTCCCAAAATCATATTTTCTCATTTAGAATTTATTCTGCTTGATGAATATCCACGCATACTTGGACAATTGTCGTTTTTCCAAAAGTCACTCTGAAAATTGGCTGGAAATGGCAGTTTTTTGGTAATTCAGACAGTTTTTTCTCGGAAATGGCTGATGCGAGTGTAGCCGAATTTGCTAAGGATTTAGGGATCAGCTAGTTATACTCATAAAAAAATACTAGAACAGCGCAGGTATCACCAGTTCATAGAAATTAATTGCGAAAGGTCCAAAAGTACCTTAGTTAACCCTGTACATTTTGGTCAAAAATTTTCGCCATCTGAAATTCAATGTTGAATTTCTCAGTTCCATTGATATTTATTCATATGGTTATCAAATTCGAACACAAATCCGGTGTCCGTTCCAAAATCGAGTATTAATTTAAAGATTTTAGAGCAAAAATCAACCCAGTGTATTCTCCATGGTATGGCCTATTGTGAATTTGGAATCCTTCGAATTACTTCCATAATCAATTAAGTTAATCAGAGCACTTTTCTGGTTGCAGGCTGCAGCTCACCATGAAGACTCAATCCTTGGATTATCGTTGCAATCAAGATATAGTAGGTTAATAGTGGTAAATAGTAGTTAGATGCACCGTTATGTGGGTAAACTGACCTCAGTGCAGCCCGCACGCAGGTATGATTCAGCCTATTGTGAAACTGATCCCCGAGCCGGGTAGGCTAGACCAGTGTGGTTTGATCAGCCCAGTGTCTGATACCAACTCGATCAAGCTCAGAATGGTGGAGTTTCCGGCCTAGAGTCCAACAACTGGCAAGTGACCAAGCAATGTCATAGTAAATAAACTACTGCTCCGAGTAGGGATCTTGTTGCCCTGAGCTAAAAGAAACCTGATAACCATGAGCACTGGTGCCTGTTCTCACCTGGGCCGTGGCTAAAGGGCCCGACCCCACGTAGGCTGTGGATAAAGTGCCTGCACCTGAGCCGTGGGTAAAGGGTTCACAGGGGGTCAGGGGTTGGATCTGCATAGCTGTTGGGCGAGACATTCTACTCTTGCATGTGAGGTAGACTCGTATGAGCCTGTCTTGCATTCAAGGGTGCATCGTCATGCGTCCAACCACCATGTAAGATTCGTTGGAGAGTGTGGTGGAGACTTTGTATTTGAACGTTCAAGAGAGACTTGCGTAGCTTTCTCAGAAGCTACATGAGCCCCTCTGGCATGCAAAGGTTCAAGGTCAAGCCCCCCCACTCTTCACCAACCCCTGACCCCCCCTTGCGGGCTGCATTGGGGATACTAGGACCCATGGGATATTCACAAGCGAGAACACGTCATATGTCATTGTAATTATTTATTATCACTTTTTCTGTACAAGTTATACCAATAAATCTTGTAATCACACGTTATTTGTTTGTCTTGATGCTTTCACATGTTATTTTACCAATAAAAGTTATCCAATCACAACATATGATGTTTGCTTGGCAGGCTGAAGTTGCAACTCTGATAGCTGCAATGGACGGACGGAGGCTTAACATAATCCTGAAGTCGGCAATGGTATGATGTGTCTTGTACTGCAGACTGGAACCAGTGCACCCACGTGTTGCGACGGCTGGGACAACCTGCAACAGTGGGAAAGAAGTTTGTGTTAGTCCTCCCATCTATAAATCAGCAGTCAAAGAGTACTTCGTAAAATAATTCCATTTTGAAGAAATTAGACAAGTACCAGTCAATGTATCAATTGCTCAGTTCAGTTCTTGAAACGCCGTGGGAGTCGATTCAGCGGAATATCAATTTTTTGGTTATAACTTCCGAACGATATAGGATATCGAAATTCTGAAAACAAGGAAAAAGATTTTCTCAATACCTTCAAGATGGTGTGAGTAATAACTATTTACCTCGAATCGCCCAACTGTCAGGCTTGTACGCTTAAAAATGAACATTTCTTAAGCGTATACGCCTGACAATCATGCGATTCAAGATGAATAGTTATTACTCACACTATCGTTAAGGTATTGTAAATATCTGTGTTTCCTCGTTTTCAAAATTGCGATATCTTATACTGCTACAAAGTAATCATCAAAAAACTGATATTCCGCTAAATCGACTCCCATGGACTCTTTCAATTCTTCACAGTATGTATATCTAATTTGCATTTTGTGGTCAAGTTCTCATTTCCGATGACACTTTGAAATTAAAAGTTTGAAACTAAGTATCGACATGGAATACGGGGAATGTAAAAAGTGCACCGATAGTGTAAGTAGAGTTGAACGAATTTAGCATTAATGAAATAGACTATCGAATCTAGATATTTCATACAAATATATATATATATATTCATGTTTTTTTTGGTTACATGGTATTTCGATTCATTCAACATATTCCATATTTTTCACTATAAATGTCTTTTTCAAAGCATTCAGGTACAGTTAGCTTCATTTCAAATATATTGAGCTGTATTGTATGCATTTCATTTTATGAAAACTGTATTCAAATATGAAATTAATGGAAGAAGCAAAAGGTCGAGTTGAAAAGGAGCGTTACCGTTATCTATCCCCAAATACCTATCGAAAATAAGTTTCCTGCCTCATACTAAAGAATGTGGAATTCTTGTTGACAATCCCGCAGTTGTTAATCTAGAGCAGTGATGCACAACCCGCAGCTATTCATGAAACTTATGACTCATGTTTTTCTGACTTCTTCCTCATTAATTTGACTGATTTAGGAAACAGCTGCAGTTCCTAACTCTCTGTATTGCTGTGCTCATTGACACAAGTTACATTACACAGGTGTTGATCAAACATGAGTTTCTTTCAGTCAATATTTAAAATATGCTCCCCTAATTAGTAGGGATGTCGGCAGGTGGGATTTTTCTACCCGGGTACCCGCCATCATTACCAGACTTCTACCCGGGTTTTCCCCACAAAAAAAATCATTTAGGCCTTGAATCACCTATATTCGTAAAAAAAGATACGTCATTTTCCTCAATTCATCATCACTCCATGAAGCGGCAGGACCTCTGACCTCTAGGCTTACACTGACAAGAATGTTTTACACTGACAAGAATGTTGCAGTCACACTGACACATTGGCCCATCCACTAACAGGCCCTAAGCTGATAATAACTGTGTGGGGGGGAGAGGGGGGGGGGGGCAGAGGGGGTTCGCAAGACGTACGTGAACACATTTCTTTATGGCGACGACAAACACTTTCAAAATCAAAGTAATCAACCCTTCCACGGTTTTGCACGTATGCCTACCGTTTTACAACGTCGCCTGCCACAGATTATGCACGGAAGAGATACGTTCTCAAAATGAACTAGATGTAGGATTTTTTACCGACCTAGTATTGATAATAGAATAGCTCAGAGTTCATTTATTTTTTGGTAGATTTCGATAGTAGTTTGTTACCGATGATTTTAGTGGGTGCATTCACAAAGCAATCAAATAATGATCTAATGTAAAGAGATTCAAAGAGGCTGTTTGCTGCCAACGTTCCAAGCAATAATGGTGTCGTCCAGTTGTATGCCGGCAAGTAATTCTCGTCACAATAATAGACATATAACAATTAATTCCAGTAACTTGAAGTATGTGTTAGACGAGGTAAGTGATCTGGAGTTTAGTGATGAGGATAACAACAATGACATCTTTGAAGAAAGTAATATTGAGTGTGAAATCGAGGGTTCTGTACACAGCATAACCTCGACAACTGACAGTATTGCTGTTTTTTCTATTATCATTTAAATTACGTTTTATTTTTAAAAAAACCTAATTTGAACATCTGTTTGGCCAAATCTTTATAAAATAATTATTCATCTTTATTGTGAGCTGAGTTATGAATTTAAACAAAACACTCTTATTATTGGCTAGCCTGAACTCCTACTCGCTAACTTTTGTGAGTGAGATGAGACCGTCTCACTGTGAAATGAGATGAAAGCCAGTATCACTATTCACCAACTATTTTTGCGCGTGAAATGTCAGTCTCATTTCATTTCACAGTGAGTTTGTTTCACTGTCCAACCAAACTCGTGAGATCGACGTGAGACGGGTTATAGATCATGAACATTGACGTAATGAGTGATTGACTTGTCTTATATATTACTAAATCAACAAATATATACATAATATATATGTACACTTGACCGCACAAAAAGTGGGATTGAGTTTCCAAGTCCGTCAGTCAACGTTCATTTCTTGTGTAGTAGAGGGTTATGGATCAGTTTCTGCTATCAGCTGATTGGTTGATTGCATTATTGTTGACATACTACCCCTACACGTGCTTTCAACATGTGCGATACTCGATTTTGTTTATAATATTTCCAAGTTGAAACCTGATTTCCCGTAGAACCAACTCGATATTTGCTGACCCACTCAATATTTCATCTGCAGGAACGAGAAGTATAATTCCATATAGATTTTGAGCTATTTTTCTCCGGTAACAGTCATTCGACATTATACAAGAATCACTCTAATCAGTCGTCTTAGATGGTGCACATAGAACGTATATAAATTGCAAATAATTGTAAGGTTTTACATCTTCATGTAATATTCTGCCCGACTTTTCATATCCCAACTGCCATGCTGATAATGTAGTTTTTTTTGGTCAGTAATTGACTTCTGCTGCTTTCAAGTTTTGTTTTTTAGGGATTTCAAGTATTCTGGTGAAGAAAATCACCAAATAAGAGATGAATTGAACATTTGAATTAACTTTCTATAACATTCAAATTTAATTGCTAGAATTGTTTTCTGAAATAGATGAGTCAATAGTTTGCTTCATGCAGCTCACCTCAGAATATTTCTCTACCATCAAAATGTGTTGGTCAAATTCTTTTAAAATTACAAATGATGATTTTCATCCTACTGTTATTTTCATTTGATCCTATTTTCATGACTCCGTATTATGAGATGGAAATATGATAATGCGCTCGGAATAATTCTTTGATTTATCCATTTCGAATGTGGAGCAGCGCAACAATATGAGAAAGTCAAATAAAAACTTCGATTTCATGTATAGTGTGCGAATTGGTTCATTCATTACGTTATATGCCTATACATGAACGAATCAACGTTGGATCTTGATTCAATATCCACCATGAACTAAATTGCTTGAAAACCAAATTTCAACCCTAATTCAAAAAAAGGAAATAATATTAATGTGGAGGAAATTGAAAAATTGAAAAGAACAGTGATTGATTGGTTTCATTTGTTTCACATGGGATACATCAAACCAAAAAAGATATATCCCAATGAAAATGATTATTTTTTGGAATTACCAGAAATTTTATCAAGTTTGAACCATGCGTGGACTGTTTTGTAACTGAAATGGATTCTTCTCTGAAATATCAGTGGTACTGTTATCACTGCAATAATAATTGAGTTTTATTCACACTTCAATGACATTTCTCGTAATAGCAAAATATAAGTTCACCTAATTTACTATAAGTGGCTAAATTCAGTTCAATTATATTATGATAATGATGTTTGGGAATGGGATGGAATGGTTTTCTTACCATTCACTACTCTCTGTGAAGAAAGCGCAAACAAAAAGAAACAAATAAACTGCAACGAACAACATATTTGCGTCGATAGATTGCAGACGTAATATATTATGCTTCCTCCACGAACCAAAGATATACTTCGAAGAAAGTACCGGTTAACCTATGATCCGTGATCACGCACATTAGGCCCATGACATTCATAAAAGGATAATACCAAAACTTGATCATTTTCGAAATGAATCAGAGAAAAGCTGAATAAAATCTAAAAATATCAGGCAATTGACTGGTGCATCTCTATTTCCAAATGTAATAGTCTATTGCATACAATCTACATTTCAACAACTCAATCAGCGCTACAGGCTATTAATATTGACCCCTTTTTTTATCTGTTACAAGAAAGCAAAAGAGAGGTTCATTCAAGAAATCGTATATTGGTGCAGTAAATTGTGTGGAACATCATAGAAGGATGTAGGCCTATAATGTTACTGACACCAAACGGGATATTATTGATAAATTGAATACTTCATGAATCAATTTAAAATTACATATTGCCACACGTTTACTTGATCACGAAAAACGCAGCTAATATGATCAATGGAAAGTATGCACATTGTCTTGCATAAGTCTGACAAGAAATGCACTGAAGAAATTGACAGATTTGTCTATAAAAGTGAATGATCGAAACAATGTAAGAATAGAAGTCAAAATATGTAATGCAAACACTGTTAAATATAGATGAAAACAAAAATTATCTTAGACGACGAAATTTTTGAAAATCGGAAATAAAATCTGATGTGATATACAACAATAAGAGCTGAAATTCGTGATATGAAGACATATTTGTATATTAATTCAATTGGCCTGATAGAATAATTTTCTAATTAGATACCATAATTTTATATTTAGTATAACGAATACAAGCCTGGAGAGGAGGGAGGAATCGATTGTGTTCAATATCATAAGAATGAATATCTACTACATTAACTACGGTACTTCCAATGAGAAGTTATTGGAAGAAAATCAAGTCTATATGCAATGTTTGCTGGTTTCCCACTGTTGCCTTGGTATAATTATGCTGGTAGTGGTATGGTTCCTACAATACAGGCCACGACCGCTACCTTCCCACTATCCCGTTATTTCATTCATCATTCATCCGACGTCAATAGATCTTGGTTATCACTACAGTGTGTTGATGTTAATATGAATTAATTAATTGAGGTAGGTAAAACATGCGGTCATCCTATAAAATCACATACAATTTTTCAATGCAAATATTATCATTTTTCATTGGGGTGAAGTATATTCTTGCAGAAGATAACGACAAAAATTAAAAAAACACATAGGTCTATCTCGACGTGACAAATGCATTGTTCAAAATAATTACTAAACCAGTGAATCCTGCTCGCGCCTTATAGTGAACAGAAAAGTATTAGCTTTATTAGATGAGCGTAGCGAAGATTTTCACTCAAGTCTTACGGAGCTTTGTCTGTGCGTTTTTTTGTTTGTTTGTAAACACTGCACAGGTCGCAGGGTTTGACCGATCAACATGAAACTTTTTTTTTTATATGCAAACTTATCCAACTTAGAACTGTATAGTTTTGAGGTCTAATCGGTTGGACCATTTTTGAGAAACATCATTTAGAAGTTTCTAAAAACCCCATAAGATTTAGCTGAGCGGAAAAAATTGAAAAATTAAATCTCTCCAATATGATTCAAATTTTCCACAAATGTGAACACAAGAATAATATACATGAATAAAAATTGGTTTGATATTCGGACCAGCCGTTTTGGAGAAAATAATATAATAAATGTATTTTATTCATCGGAAAGATAGAAATATTAGTTGAAAAATGTTGCATTGTCGAACATTTGAAGATTTGTCGAACGGATGAAGTTCATTTCAAATGATCAAGTTTTGTAGAGTTTTCGATTATACTTTATATAGACATCTCGCTCATCGTACAACGCACATCCTGTGTTTGCCTAGTTGTAAAGTAAACGTAATGTTCTGTACTAAACCTTGGTTCAATGTGAGTAGCTGTAAAGCGTTTTACTGGACTTGGGAAGAATAAATGTTACGGAATGTTATTTTCAAAAAATCAGTAAAAACACTTTACTCTTTCTTAAATGCGTATGCAGTCTTGGCAATAAGTGTATCAATAATATTTGTTATTTCATCATTCAGTTATATGGGTCTTATTGCGTATGATAAAACGACGCATTCAAATGGCAATTAACATCTAATAAGAGGAGAGATGGTTAAGATGGTCTCTTAGGTAATAAGTGGGAAGGATGCGGTCGTGACCTATATTGTAGGACCCATTCTAGCATTAGCGTAGGATACAGGAGGAATCCACGAAAAACCTCTAAAGATCTACTGTGGTGAAGTCCGATCTATTCCCATCTCTCGAATGGAGCAAGTGCTTTAGCACTGTGCAACATAACCCATGTGTAACAATAATAAATATATAATAAAATCTACATGACTAATTCCACATAATATGGAACTACGGTCTCCGTGTATATTCCATGATATTTGAATAGCATGTATCTTATCGCACATGTATTCAACAAATCCAAGCTGTATTTTATTCTTAAATCGAATCAATTAATTTTTCCAACAAATATAGAGAATGACAATTTACATAATGATTATAAAGAAAACAAGGGCGAAATAAAGAATATAAAGAACTTCTTTGGGTTATAATATTACCGAATGAACATCCACACTTTTAGTATAAGTGAGTGCGTAAACTAATGGGCATTCATTATCTTCGATATTATCGATTCATAAAATGCATTTTCGACTTTCGATTTCCATGTCATTTGAATTTGAATTCCGCGTCAATTCTGAATGGGTTTGGTTGGAGAAAGTTGATGCGAGACCTCTTGTCGTCCTCGTCGTAACCAATCACCGGGTGCGGTAGTACGTCCGCTAGTAAACGCGCGAGAATCTCGGCAGTGATTCTGTATCGAAACGTGTTACAAAAGTGACAACTGGAATTAGTTTTGATTTTCAAGATAATAATATTCTTATATAAAATTAGTCAAACGCAGCATATGCGTTGCAGGATGATCGTCCATTCGGCAGGAAATATATCCCCAAACTTTTGTAGTTTCCCACTAAATGATGTTCAAAATTCAGTTCAAGTTAAGGGGGTCTATAGGCCTACACTCTTCAGTAAAAGCAATTTGAAAAAAAATATGTAGAAATTAGAATGATATAAATATAGCCATTTTATTTTGCAGTACCTTGTAGAGTATCATTATACGATATATATGGATCTACAAGAATTATTAGCCGAAAATACTCAGAACAAATAATTATTCAATTTTCTTATAGGTGATAATGATAATTAATAACCGCACTTATTTATTTATATTGATAGTATTACAAGTATATAGACATATTGTGAAAGGACCAATTGAAAATTGAAAATAAATTTGAAATTGAAATTGAAAATATAGCATTGTTAGTATTGTTTTCACAATAGGGATAGAAGTTAGACTCCGGTTCTAAAAATACAAATCAGAAACTCTGAAGATGTTGAACTTGATAGAACATAAATATTAAGTACGTGTAAGAAATTGATACATATATATACACGAACTTCATACAGAAAATTTGAAATATTCGATATTTTTACAAGATCTTGTAATGATTCATTGTACGTTTATATTACAAAATTGAGAGTTCAATGAATAAAAATGTTGCTCACTCAAACATGATTGATAAGAAGTACATTATACGATGTACACCGGTACGTACCTCTTTTGTGAGGTAATGGGGATATAGTCGTTGGTTTGGAGTGGAATCATTTTTTAAAAATATAATCAACATCAATCATCGAAATATAATTATAGTTTCTTCTTATTCGGACAACATACTTGTTATTTTGAAGAAGTACATAATGAACTGTTTGATCGACATTGACCATCGTAGCCCAAACAAGCAGAATGTGATGATCTATTTACAATAAAAACGTCACGTTCAAAGCTGGCTGACTGACAGAATTATCACGTTCTGAAAATTATAAAAAGTATGCAGAAATGATTGAGATAAATGCAATCAGAGCAACCTGAAAAAAGTAACCAAAGTTGAGATAGTTTAATTTCCATGAAAATAACTTTCAACGTCATAAGCTGGAAGAAGGATAAGAAACTACAAAGACAAGTACCCGGTAATTTAAAAAAAATAGAGAGAGCGAAATTTAATGAAAATTGGAAGTTTTCCACATAGGCACCATATTATTATGATGAATGCCTAATTATTTTCATAATTCAATCAATGTTATGACTGTTAATTGATTATCAAACTGAGAATAACAACCGAGTATAGCTGTACGGATACGGTAACAATCAACTTCAGTTCAACATTGGCGCATTAAACTCACTGTCACCTCTGAATTGCATATGATTATCTCACAAAGATTCGAACTCAGGTAAAAAAATTGCAACAAATTATTATAGTCATTATGGGCACATTAAATTGAAACTTATTTATTGTAACCTTTATTGTAAAATTATAACCAAAAATAATTAGGATGTTCAAATTGTAATTGCCATTCTGTCGAGCGTTTCGATCAAAACTCCTGTCTTGTGCAAATAGCATATTTATGGTGAGTAAATAAAAGTGAGATTTGAATTTTATCATCTCATTTCAGTCATACTTCAACCATTTTCAAAAATTAAAAAAGTTTCTTGATCATTATCTCATTTTCTTCAATTATGTAAAGAGGATAAGATCATTAGTTTAATTAACCAAAAATATAATCATGGGTGTAGCACGTATTCATTCAACAAAGAACAGGTAAAGAACCCTTTCTTGCTCTCGTATAATGGTAAAGTGCCAAAGTGAGAGTATGTTCTTGAGCTTCTCAACGGGATGCATTTTGTTTGCAACAAGTTTCATGTTTTTCATTTATTATTATCTCTTTATTTGTTTTATATCTCAGCCAATTTTAATCGTATGGCTATGATTCAAAATGTTCTAACACAGATGAAATTCAACAATTCACATTTGAACTAAAAATATACGATTTTGTACAAAATCACATTTTCGATTACGGCTCACGAAGACTGTCAGTAGCTGATTTATACCTGAGGAGATTTCAAAAGAATCTCTATTGGTTGAGGAGGGGTGTGAGGCCACGCTTTCAAATCTTTTTGACTATAAGGGTAGTATTGTTAAGTAACCAATAGAAGACTTTGAACAAGCGCAAGTATTTCATTGGCTGAGGGGGCGGGCAAGAGGCGGTAACAAAAAATGAGTTCAAAAAAGAATTGAGTCTTTTAGGAATCGTGTCAATCTGGACGACAGATACTTCAACGACATTTTGAATGAGTTCTATTGAGAATCGAGTCAATTGAGAAAGGGAGATGTGAGGAATGAGTTCTTTTAGGATTCTGTTCAATTTGGACTCCAGGTTTGAAAATGAGTTCAATTAGGAAAAGGAGATGTACGGAATAGGTGATTTTAGGAAAGAGGTCACTTAGGAAAGAGTTCAATTAGGACAAGCACCGAAAAGCGCCATTTTGAATGAGAGATTTACGGAATCGGGTCAATTAGGAAAGAGAGATTTCAGGAATCGAGTCAGTTAGGAATGGGAGATTTTAGGAAAAGAGTCTTTTAGGAATGGAAGATTTTAGGATTCGGGTCTTTTTGGAATCGAACATTATAAGAATCTGTTCAAACTGGATGCTCCCGTTCCACTAGGTCTGATTCTGATTACAATTTCTTTGTAGCATATAGACAGACTGCATGGACATATTAGGATGAAACCCAGTCTATACGCTCTATTCCATCATCGGTCAACCTTTGGTCATCACATGATATGCTTCTCTTGTCATCGTATTCCACCCTTATCAGCCAATCACAGGGCTGTAAAAACCAGTCTGAAATGCGATACTACCTGTTCGACTAGCATTGACTTAGGGACTCAGAAATAAAATCCCATTTTTGTGCTGTTAAGTGTACATATTATTTTACATTATTCCCAATCATAAATAGTACACAGTTTGGTATTATATAAAAATATTTTCGTGCCACTACTTTGAGAAATTCAAGTTCAAGTCAAGTTGACTCTTCACTAACCAAAGGAACTTTCAATTTATGTTGGGCCCATACCATTTTACGTTTATCAATAATGACCAACCTATATTATGATTAATACTGATGACCATCTTAACTAGGGCCAACACCTTTAGTTGAGGCCTATGCGGTAATGTCAATCAAGTGATCTATTCAAACCCCTAGGTATAGGCTATATCACTAAAGGCCTACACTTAATGGCTCAACTATACCACTTATCCATTTCGTATCTTTAATTACAGTACCTTAGTTTATAACTAGGTTGTCATGTTCTAGACCTAATGTAATAGTGTTATGTAGGTCTAGTCGAATTAAAAGTCTCGAACTTATGTCAAATAAAAAATTAAAAACAATGCGGTCAATGCCCATGGTTCATTCTTATGCTTAGACTATAGGGATCAAGAATATTCCAATTCCATCCCAACAATTTGACAAGTGAATTAAAATTGTACTCATAAGACGAATGCATGGCGATACTTGAACATGTTCGAAGAAGCTCGCTTCGAGTACAATGCTTTACGTAAAAGAATGCGGCAACGAAGGAGACAAATAAATTCAAGGCCTACCACTGAACGTCTCGATTCCGAGTTGCAGATTTTATCAAATTATATAGACTGCCTTAAAAGATCATTCGGACTCTAATCGACGACATAAGAGATGATTTGCAGGTGCCAGTACAAAGAAATCTGCTATTTTTGTCTCATTTATTCATCAAAATGTACAGGCATACCTAAGATTGTATACTTTGGACCATCTGTCAAAAAACATGTTTATAACCTCTCATTTCCCCAGAGCCAGAGTCGTTCTGATTGGTTGATTGCATTCAATTTTACCAAATACCTGTTCTCCCTTGGAAACGTTGACTGTTGATCTCACTACCTCTTAGAGAATCACGATGTAATCGAGTTGTCATTTCACGCGAGATGAGTACCGTCTCACAGTGAAATGAAACGGTCTCATAATACCGGCTCAAAAGTTAGCAAATAGGGGTCCTGGTTGATTTATATCAAAATTTTACCAACTGTGAACGGGTTAAAAAAAGCAATGATGATTGCCTTTTCATTGTTTGAAGTTAAATGTGACTTCAATAATGACTGAAACGAACGAAAGTCGAAAGCACATTTAAAGGAATGCCACACTAGCACATATGGACAGCATTGCTTGATTGCTATAGGCATTGTGTAGTGTGATTCAAGGCACACTTGTGAACTGAGGTGTCAAGGACACATACCATGCAGTACTGATGGATTGGTGAGGGGGGCAGAGAGGAGAGAACGGTGCGCGCCCACACTGATACACCAGGCCAGAAATATTGTACATACGAAAATAAAGAGCAGAAAATAGCATTGATTACAGGGCAAGTAATAATCGTCTGAACCCGGGTTTCACTTGAAAATAGACCTGTCCATGTATCCGTCGACATCTCTACTAATTAGACCACATGTAACTGATAGCATCACCATTCATTGTGAGGCCATCCTCACTACTCCAACTGGTGAGCCCACATGCTTTTTGTTCAATATTGGGTTCAACGACGCACTGTAATGATAGCGAAGATCTATTGGCATCAGATGAATGATTAACGGGATGATGCGATGAAGGTTTCTTGGGTAGGAAGGAAGCGGTCGTGGCCTATGCGGGAACTATCCTGGCATTAGCCTAGACTACAGAGGGAAACCACGAAAAACCTAAGTAAAGATGGTCGGCGGCGGGTATCGAACTGGCTTCAAACTTCCCCTCGCCTCGTAGATCACATGAAGCAACCATGTTAACCATTGCGCTACATGTGCTGGTCCTACATGCTTGGGTTCAGATTAAAAACCGTGATGAAAAGTAAATTTTGTTTCCAGCCTAGATTCAGAAGAATTTTAAAATATATCATTTTGACCTAATAAAAAGTGACTGGACCATAAGATACGTAATTTGACTCGAGAATGAGTATGCATAGAATAAAGAGTTACAAAGTACATTGCTTATGGGCAATGCTTATAGGGTTTATACCCCCCCTCCCCCATTAATATCCCCAACAAACTGAACCACAAGCTGTTGCTAAAGACCTAAGAGTGTGCGACGGGCGATCCAACAATTTGTGTCGCCATCTAGCAGATTCTAGAAAAATTATTATCCACACCTGTATTTCCCAGTACTGCTTCATCTCTCACACTCATTGTCGCTGCCTATCATTATTCTCTCTCTACCACATTGCAATTGGGCAGCACTGTAGCTAAGCAAGGGGATTTAGATTCAATGAGCTCATCGTCCCTCATGTTACGACGGCATCGACCGACTGTCTCCACTGTACATTGACACTAACGGGCAGTAGTGCCTGTCAAGTTTGATGGGAAAATTGGGTAGATATTAATTTTAATTCTTCAACTATCCCACTCAAAGCTGACACTATTACAGTTTATAAAAATTTGGACCAGACCAACCAAAAAAACCTCATACCGGTACAACAAAATCACCGCTCTACCCGATTAGAATCTAGCAAAATTTGTATTGCGCGCAAGGGAAAGCCGTAGCCGGTCAAAACTACGTTTGAGAAACCGTTGAGGGGTCTCACTGATCGTGTGTACACGGCTCGATCCCGCGCCCGATCGTCCCGAGATTGACAACGATTGTTTCGAGGTTAACAGGTCTTGTGGTAGTCACGGTCAGACCGCACTCACACAGAGCATCTTACGGGTCAGATAAAAAGGATGGAAATTGAGAAAATGATTAATAATTCAAGGAATTCACTCGGAGCTATTTTGCATTATCCAATCTGAAAAAAGTGTTGACGCAACTGAAGGGTTGAATTATTAGTTGGAATTAGGTTCAACTGGATTCGGATTATGCATTTTAATTGACATGGAAATACCGGTACCTTCATCTTCAGCCGGGGACCAATTTCTAGTTCGAAATGTGTCAAATTTTGGTATAACCGAGTTTGGACTAACGAGGGTTTATTGTACGAAACAATTAATCTCCCTCAAAAACTAAGCATTATAACAAGTACTTGTTGTCAATAACATTTGTTAAGAGCAAATGCGGGTCGATTTAGCGAAATATCACTTCTTTGATGAAACTGAACGGTGAGAAATATCAAAATAATGAAAATACCGATACAGGAGAATGAATTAATGAATTGGCGTTGGATGAATTATCAATGCTGATGGCGGTATGAAGGTTTCGTAGGTTATGGGATTTTGTAGAATTCATCCCGGCATCAAGCCCACACTACAAAAAAATGAATATTGACGATGGCAGGGATCAAAACACGTCCAAAAACACCCCACCCGTATCATCTGAAGTGCATGAGCAACTAAGCTACATGTGTTGGTCCCATTTACCGTAGTTATACGTTTGAGAATTAGCATTCATGTATATTTCACTGTCATTACCTGAACATGGTATTCACGTGGGATTCCGAAGTGCGAACAGTCTAGTCGGTTGGACTCGTCAGCATTCGGCACGCATCCTTGGAGAGCTGAACGCCTACCCCTTAAGCCCGACGCTACTTGAAGTCCGCACTGGTGATACTTCTCGCTTGGACAAACGAGCCACTAGACGTGTGGTAGGTACTTCCAGCCGCTGCAACAATAGAAAACACATTTTCATCTATTACTTACAGCGTATCAAATTTATGAAAACTAGTAAATACTGATATTTAGTAGTAGGCCCTACACTGTTTGTGCCAGGATTACCAATGTAGTAGTACCTAGCTCTAATAAGCAGTATGTTAACACCACGGTCACTCATATTATTTGTTTTCACCAACTTTCAGATAGGCCTGAAGGCTAGAAGTAGACTCGGTGATACTGGGGCCTTTAGTATAATATCATTATCATTCAAAGTTTGTTGAATGACTTGGGCTTACATTGGAATGAATTATTGGTGAGATTGCCCTTGTGGTGCCATGAGACGTAAGTATCACTACAGGCCCTTCCACCAAGAGGCTTTTAAAAGAGTCCTTTCCTTTATAAAACTTGTTTCATTTATTTATATCAACTTTAACAATGTACTGTCCTAATTACTGGGATCTATTGGCGTCAGTGATGAGAAAATGGGAAGATGAGACGAAAGGTTTTTTGTATTAGGTGTTTTTTTTAGACAGTGGGGAGGGGACGACCATAGGAACCATCCCAGTATAAACTTGAATGACAAAGGGAAACGAAGTCAACATGATGGGAATCAAGCCCCGGTCTCCTGAATGACAGTTCAGCGTGAGTGCATTGTATTCTTCCCTCTTGGAAAGTGAGAAGAAAAGGTCGAAGAGGTAGAAATACCTCTCATTATTACTCATTCTCTAGCATGGATTCATCTTAAGATTAATTCAAACAGATGCCAATAGATCTTGATCATCAGTACAGTGCGTTGTCAAAACCAATATAAATGTAAATTAAAACAGAATTAATTGACTCAAACTTTGGTCAAGATGGTTGACTCTAGTGGGAATCACTCCCAATGACTCTGAATGAGAGTTTAGCGCACTAGGAACTAGAAAGTCATCTGCCTGTCTCAGTAACACCCTTCCAACCCACATTCGAAAAACCTTTTTAACCTACGCCCATTTTCAATTGCCAAATAATGATTCTAGACTAGTATACATTTGTTCATGTCAAAATAAATTGATGAACAAGGAGAGCTTTTTTGGAACAAGGAGATTTTGATTGACACCTAATGTCATTCATGATGACTGCCCGAGAGAGAAATAGAGAGATCAAGCAGAAGACCAAACTAAAATTTGAAAGCAAGATTTCTGCACATTTTCCCCTAAAAATGGTGTTTTCTAATACATAATCATCAAATCTATCGAAAAAAAGCCACCTGACGCATAAAATTGTTATCCTAAAATTCAATAAACACTCCTAAAATGTAATAAATTACACGGACGTTGATCATAGTCAGCCATCTTTGGAGGTGAGGGCACCAACCTTGACCACTAACCCCAACCATTTGGGGTGATTTTGCTGTGACACTGAGCATCGCCAATTGCTGATGGATTTTGGATTTTTTTGTGTTTTCTGAAAGATCTTGTTTATCTGGTTTGTATCTTTCAGAAAAAGCTGCGGGAGGTTGAGAATTGTTGGTCTTTATAGTTTTTGAACTTACTCGAATATGATGGTTTTTGCATTGACGTCTGGATTTTGACAGCTGTTCTTCTCTATGCATCATGGTGGTTTTCAGTTCTGCCAACTGTATAACGGTATTTGAATCTTGGGCGCACGTGATTTAAAGGAGGGTGGGGTGAAATTATTACTAGGCCTACTGTACCGAGGTCATTCAAGGGGATGTTGGAATCGAGTGAATTTAATATTTTTAGTGCCCATGAAAAATCGTCAAAATAACAGCTCAAGAGGTTGTACACATCATGCACGTGAGTTTTTACCTGTTTAATTGACCACGTACGCGCTACGGTTTTCTAAATTCTGACATAGTCAGTGTTTTTGTGCACTTTCATGTGTTGGTACGCCTTCAATTTTTCAAAGATGGCCGACATTATGCTTCGGATTTGACATCGTCGTATTTAAGTAAGTTTTTTAGTTTTAATTGATTTGAATTCATAGTGTCCCGTGGGTTTTTTGAAAAGATATATTCAATATCTATCGAAAAACACCAGAATCCCCGAAAAAAATCAGAAATAGGCGTGCTCATTGTCGCAGTAAATTTACCCCATATGGTACAGAGTAATACAAAATTACCAAAAAATCGAAAATCAAACACCAATAGGCGATGCTCAGTCTCACAGTAAAATTACCGCATCGAAATTAAAAAACCAGTAGGCCCTACACTTAGTTACCGCTTTCTATTCTTGAACTTACTTGAGGTAGACCGATGACCGATATATTCATAGCTTTATCAGAACAGCTGTGCTTGTATAACTTCTTCAAACGTAGGTTGTGAGTCTTAGTTGCTTCCTGCAGAGGAGAGGTGCGCCAGCTTCCTCGTCAGTCCCACTATCTCTCATTGTTCTATTCTTGGTGTAGCCGAAGTCAACATTAACCTGAAAAAGGTTGATATTGTAGAATCATAACTTAGCTACACCATTTGATTGAATGTTCTGATTACCCACTGCAATCTATAATAGCTCATTGCCCACTGTTTGGGGCACTACCTGTAGACTAGGTTCGAAGGGGCTAGGCCTAAGCCTAGGCCCTACTCAAAATATGCCCCTAAGTCAATATTCTCAGTGAACGAACTAAGCTGAGGCTATATTTTGGCTTTAACAATAGTCCTTCATAATACAAATGAGTATTGAACTTGAATACAATTATATAATTCCAATTAAATGAAGAAATAAGTTCCGGCACAACGTGGTCAAATTAGGCCTAGGGCCTAGATTTATGTCCGTCGTGAACAAACTAAGCAGGAGGCTGATTTTGCAAGTTTTAATGTGCCTACTTCTTTAGAAAATAAGTATTGGCCTAGAATTCAATCGTAACAAGTAAACTGAGCAATTAATCCGGTATAAGGATACGCCTAAAGCATATTTTAATGAATAAAATTAGGGCCTACCTTCAACTTGTATCTTGTAGACGCCATTTTCTCGAAAGTGCCATAAACCGAGATTCACCGCCCTTGACGTTTCAATCATGTCTGCTGCGGGACCTACGACATATGACGAAAAAGCGAACTTTGGTGTAAATATTTTTCCCAAGTAGCAATTAGTCTTAGTTTGGGGGCTGTCCATAAATGATGTCACACAATTTTAGGGTAGGCCTATATCGAACCCCCACTCCCCCCTTGTCCGATTTGCCGGAGTTGGTCACAGAGATGTTGACCCCATCCCCCTTTAATGATGTCACAATCCAGACAATATTACTCCCCCCCCCCACCCCATGAAATTTTTCGTGCGAATATGGAAAAACTGGGATTGGGATATTGAAAAAAAGTTTTCCTCGATTTTTTAGTCCCCTGGCTAAATCCCCTAAAAGCCACCTAACCACCTCAATTCTGCATTAAAATATAATTTCATACAAATTATATGGCGCCAACTCATTTTCCTGAGAATTGAAAGAAACAAATAATATGTAGTGTAAATGTGGATTTCACACTTTTCCCTTGTCACACATTGTCACATGGTTGATGACCCCCCCCCCCCCCGAAATGTGGACGTCATTTATGGACAGCCCCTTGGATTATGTTTTTTCAGCTTTAGGTTATATTCAATTATGTTAGGTTGCATTAGCCTAATTTAATTTAGGTTAGTTAAAATCAGGTAATTTTTCGTCAATTTAGATCACTCGCAACAAAGCGACAACAACAACGTCCACCATCGTTACCCACCTAGTCATTGAGTTTGTAAGCCCATAGATGTTGCTATATTCTTTGTGATTTTCTGAGATCACTGTGCTTAATATCAAAAAGTTGTTTCATACACTGATTTTAATGCTTCAAACAATTGACCACTTTCGTTTTCTTTCCCTCTTTACGTCTCACAACTTCACATCCAATCAAGTGGATTGGTATAAGGATATACGTTATTGATAGTCATAGGTATAAGGCAGAATTTTCTAAATCACCAATTAGGGTGTCTCAAGTTGCAGGGATCTAGGTGGTCGATCAATAAGCCACACCCATCACTAGTCGTTAATTACTATAATCAGTCTCTGGAGTCTAGACATTTGTAATTCTGTATTATAGAATTCTTTAAAAATGTTTGGGTATATTACAAAAGTTGCATTTTCCCCCAGGACCCCTATTCCTGAGATAAATGAGATGTGAGAAGATAAAAATGAGTGAGAAAACAAGTATCTCACATAAAATATGAGATGAAATATGTCATTATTATATGAGATAGTTTCCTGAGATAAATGAGATGTGAGAAAATAAAAATGAGTGAGAAAACGAGTATCTCACATAAAATATGAGATGATGTAAAATATGATATGTCATTATTATATGAGATAGTTTTCTCACTGATTTTTCTCACATCTCATTTATTTCAGGAATCCTGAAAAGACAAATTGCAAGAAATACTCGAGTACTATATTCGAGTCGTAGTATATTAAATGTGGCGACGCTGAAAATGTTCCAATGAATGCTGGAAATGTATCCTTATGCAAACAGTCCACAGTTTGGATTCACGTGAAGATGATCTCGATTTTAAATTTTGGTACGGGTATGAGTTGGTATGGGTATGGTATGAGTTTGAAAAAAACTGTTATCTTTCAGTCTGTTGTATAAGAATGGTGATAATAGTGAATGGATAGATCTGAAGCCAAGGTCTTACAGAAATACTAGAACATTATGAATATCACCAGATTTCATGGAGATTGATTGCAATTTGCAATGGGCTGAAAATAAGCGTGCCTTTGTTTTATGGCCAAATTTCCAAGTGTCACAAAACTCTTTGTTGAATTTCTCAGTTCTGTACGTGACGAGTAAACAAATTAAAACTCAGGTCTCAGTTGTAAAATGAAGTGCAATTTAAAGATTGCATAGCAAAAGTAACTACGTAAGTAGACCCTACAGTTATATGAATTTTTAATTCTGAGTCGTCCCAAGTTACAGAATGTTTTTTCTTTCAGAATTTTTCTGATCTGTTACGTATGTGTAGAATATTCATATCAGAACTAAAATCCGGGTTCGTTTCCTCAATTGAGATTTATCCAAAGACTTAGAGCAAAAATCATCGTACAGTATATTTGTCATCTATAAGCTGGATTCCTTGTAAATTCTGGATAATTTAAAGAAGTTTCGTTTCTTCTTAATTACCCTGTCTATGTCCTACAAAATTTCAATCGAATCGATAGATGATTTTTTCCATCAAATTTGATTTTGAGACTTCATTTTCGGTTTGCAAATTATGTGAAATATTAATTCTGTTTCTGATTAAATCATTCATCTGAATATCCAAACATAAGTGTACAATTGTCGTCATTTCAAAAGTTTCTTTCGAAAAACTTTGTAATTGCAGTTTTTCGATAATTCATGAACGTTTTCCACAGAAACGACAGGTGTGATCTCAAAATAACTTTCTGAGAATTTCTAAACGATTCAGTAATACTATTAAAAAAAAATCCTATTTCTCACCAGTTTGTAGAAATTGATTGTGAAAAGTCAAATACTGTTCTTTTCAAGTGTTGCTTCGGGGGAATTTCATCCGTCTTCTTCAGATCATCTCGGAACATGAATTAGCAACCTGAGAACTCTCTTCACCCTGGACCACTCTCATCACTAGACGCTAATTATTTACAAAAAACATTACCTTTCTTCAACTATAAAAATCAAACTACCTTGAAAAATGAACAAATCACACGAAGTAGGCCTACACCATGGACGAACCGACAAATAATTAGGCCTAGCTACATTCCGTCCACAGAAAATTGTAAACGAAAAGATCATAATTACATGTAAGCTTTCATAATACTTGAATAATAACTAATGTGTCAGTAGTATGAATTTGGATAGTATGAATTTGGATGGTAAAACTTGATGAACTTAACACTTGAATACAGTAATTCGGAAGGCCGACTATAGCGCCTAAACTAAACAACCCAGCAGAACCAAACAGGTCAAGGGTTGGAGATGAACTGTCTGAAAACTCATTCTACTTCCTGTGTCTATAAAAATAGCCTGATGCTTGATATGTGCATTGGGTGAAAGGGAAAGAGACCGTAACGGGAGGGGTGTTACTATGAAGCTAACCTTGGAAATGACACTTTCAAGTACCGGTACTTACATATTACTCATTACTGCAGTGGCGGCTGGTGACTTGAACAATGGGGAGTGCTGCAGTTATATGCAACAAATTAAATATAATATGACGGTATGAAGCCACAGAGCAATGTGTCTAGAGCCTCGCAAGTAGCCATGGAAGACCAAATATTTTACGCACATAGGCCTAAAATATACGTTATTTCCTCGTGTCACATTCAGATCTGAACATTCATTTTGAACATTACTCGACTACAATCTATTACCCTTGTCTGCGTGGATTCATTTCAACACAAATATTCCAATGTATTCATTGGAAAATATAATTTTAAATTCGAGTTTAAAAAAAAAAGAGTGAGTTCAATAATTGAATCGATCTACATGATTAGTGGGTCTCAATAACACTGCCATGATTTTTTGGCATGATATAATTATTAGTCAAAGGCTTTCCAAATTATTATTAAGCGTGTCAATCGGCTCGAAACACCCAGCCGTTAGCAGTAAGAGAACGCCGCGAGAGCAAGAAGTGCACGGTTCTCGCAGTGTTTGGACTGCCTCTTGTGCAGCACATTGGCCAACCTAACGTAGCGCACTTAGCCCTCACCGCGCGCCCTCTTTACCCTAATACTTCGGAAAGCTATGAGCAACAAACGAACGCAGCTCCGAGGCGTGTAGAACAAGTTGCATTCGAAGCTCTGGCACACGTTCAGCAGTGTGTTGGTTTTATGATGTATTTGAAGCTGCGGGCGTACAACAATGAATGATTACATAGGCCTACTTCTTGTTGATACTTTTTTGGAAAAAAAATATTTTTCTCAACAATGGTTGCTAGAAAAAAATATTATACTACATGAAATGAATATTTTTTCAACGATAAATTGATTAAAAATAGTATGAAATGGGAAAATCGTAAGGAGTGGTGCCATTCTGCAGTACCTACACACGAGCCGCCACTGCATTACTGTATTACTATTCTAACACAATTTGCTTTCCTTATACATTTCTAACACATCACTTCTGTCATGCAAAGGAGGGAGAAAAAGGACAGAGCTAGGTATTATATTTAACATTTTTCACAAAGAAGTACTGTAATTATGATGCTAAAATATTGATACAAAATGATTTTTATTAATAAAATGAACTGTCTGTACACAAAAGAGTTTTAAATCTTTCAAAAGTTTCCTTTATTTCTTGCCTTTTGTCCTTCAATGAATAATTCAAAATAACAGTACATAATGGCAATTATTTACCATCAAATCTTTTCCGCATGAAAATAATAAAGAAGTGAAAAAAGTAAAGATGAATGTCTCAATTTGTGTAAGCACCGTGCACGCACCCCACTACTTAATTTCGTTTCTCGAAATATTTGCCTCTGAAAAAAACTTGATTCAAGACTTAATTATTCGAGATTACAATCGTGAAGATTATAACGACTGAGAGTCCATGGGAGTCGATTTAGTGGAATATCAGTTTTTGGTGATAACTTTTGAACGGTGTGAGATATTGAAATTCTGAAAGCGAGGAAACAGATATTTTCAATACCTTTAATATGGTGGAAGTAATAACTATTTATCTCAAGTCGTCTGATTGTCAGGCATATACGCTTGAAAATACAATTTTTTTAACCATATATGCCTGAGAATTGGGCAATATGAGATAAATTGTTATCACTCACACCATATTGTCGATATTGAAGGTATTGAAAATATCTGTTTTCTCGTTTTCAGCATTTCGACTCCCGGTACCGTTCAAAAGTTATCACCAAAAAACTGATACCGGTATTCTGCTAAATCGACTCCAATGGACTCTTAATGAATATAAATTACCGTATTGTCCCGAATATAAGCCGAGGGTTTTTCTCGAAATTGCGAGCCCAAAAGTCACCCTCGGCTTATATGCGGATCTCAGCCTAAAATCGGTCAAAAACACGTTTTTAACTAAATATAAGTGGGCGTACTACACATGCACACTCTCAACAGTGGAATACACTTGAAACGGCAAAATATTGCACTAAAAATAGGTTTAATAAATGTTTTGTCATGAAGAAGCATGATTTTCCCAATTTCCATCATTTTTATTTGACGCGTAGTAATAAACATGGGCACGTTGAGCTGTTGGCTGCATAGTCTTGTAAGACCTTGACGAGTAGGCGGGCCATATGACGATCGCGCGTCATCGGCATTAGCCGAGTACACACAATCGTGAGGCCCCTCTCAACGGTTTCTCACACGCAGTTGGCATAGCATCCTCGCGCGCGCAATACGAAATTGACCAAGTTCTAACTCGGAAGAGTGATGATTTACGTGGAAAAGGAGATAAACCCTTTTTTCAATTGTTGATCTGAAAGTTTGGGGGTCGGCTTATATTCAGGACAATACGGTACACTGAAAATATATACAACATCATGTTATAGAGTGACGAAGGTGCGCTTACGCAGCTTCCTATTGCGCCTGTTCTTCTTATTGAGCGCCGCGTCTTGGAACAGCTGGATCTTATCTCGCTCCTCGATACGATTCTGCATGAAGTGCAGCTCATGAAGGTTGTAGCCCACCAGGTCCTGGAAACAACAGACCGAGGTCACTTGATTCTGTTCACTTTGTCGGTGACGTGATAGGTGTCAGGGACGCAGCCGATGATCGATTGCTCGTCTATCGATCAGTAGGCCTAATAACTTGATTTATGATTACAGTAAATTCTTGTTAATTCAAACACCAATAACTCAAACAATAAATCATTGTCACTTTTCTTATTACATTTTTCACTATTTTTATTATTTTTTCAATATTGTTTACGGTACTCCATTTTATAGATGTGATAATAGGCCTAATATATATATTTCTCAATACCCAGTAAACCAATTAGATTGGGCCAGGGGGTGTTTCTACCACTTCTTCTAGGGCAGTCTTCTGATCAGTCGGTTCCTGCCAGGTCCGACTTCTTCTTCCTTTTCTTCACTACTATCCTCTGCTTCATCTTTTCTTCCTACGAGTTCCCTCCACCGTTCTCTATCTTCCCACCATCTCTCATCTACCATTCTCATCTACCATAATAATAATAAAGAATGTTGTTCACTCAACGACCCTACCAACAGCTAGGTTATTCGGGGAGTACGAATGAGAGTTAATACATAAATAATGTTTACATAAACCCGTGTCTTATGTACGCGGGACTCGAACCCACGTCCGACTTGACATCAATATGCTGCCTCAGCTCACTGAACAGGAGAGAGGAGGGGGGGGGGTGACTCGACACAGCCGTCAAGTGGTTGACGGCCGTCAATCGTCGCCGTGTCCACTCACCCTGAGCTTTTTGACAGAATCCAGCGCCAGGTCGCGTATCTTCTTGACGACTGGCAGCAGCGTGGCATTGGCGACAATCGGGCCGTGGTGGATCCTGAAGAGGAAGATGGCCGCCTTGACGATCAGTTCCACGTTTACTCCCGCGTTGGTGGCGATTAACGACGGGAACATCTTCAGCATGTAACAGACAGTCGTGAATGGGAGGAAGAGCAGCGCTTCTGCAAGGTCGCTGGAACAGAGCAAACGGGGATTGGTCTATCTATATTGGGTTTAACGACGCACTGTTATGATAGTGCAGATCTAATGGCATCGGATGGATGATTAATGTGATGATGGGATGATGAGATGACGGTTCTTGGGTAATGGGAAGGATAGCGGTCATGGCCGACTTATAGTAGGAACAATCCTGGCATTAGCCTAGACTACAGAGGGAAACCATGAAACACCCCTGTAAAGATGGTCGTTGGCGGGGATCGAACCGGGTCAGAAATTCCTCTCGCCTCCCAGATCACATGAAGCGAGCGCGTTACCCACGGCGCTACGTGTTCCGTTAGGGGATTGGTAAACAGTACTAAAACTCAAAGCGTGGAACAGCTGAGCGTGCTTCCACTCAATCTTATGCGTCAAATAAAAAGGATGGACATTGGGAAAACAATGATAACTTCAAGGAATTATCCAATCTGAAATCAGTGTTAAAGCTACTGAAGGGACGAAATAATAGTTTGAATTACAGTTTAGTTGGAATTCAGATTACCCTAACCATATAAATCAACATTGAAATGCATATACCTTTAGCCGGTGACCGATTTCAAGTTCGAGATACGTCAAATTTTGGATTAACCGAGTTTGGATTAACGAAGGTTTATTGCATAGCCAATGATGAATGAATAATTTCAATTTCAGCACGGATTTTTATTCTATCACTATCACCGTATCATATTCATGAACCTCACTGAATCATTTTATATCTAACTGACGTATTCCATAACATGTGAACGTTCTTTGAATAAATATATGTCGTTATTGTTATTATTCAACAATTTCACATTTAAGTCCTCATAGGGCTTTGTGGAAACCATAAGTGAATGTCACCGTATTTGCAGTTACCGGTAATAATGTGCAATTACCGAAGAAATAAATAAAAAAAAAAAATTGAAGAAAAAAATATTATTGTTCGACCCGACATAATGACGCAAGTGCCGCGTGACCTCACCTGGGTCTGACGCATCTCAGGCTGTCCAACAGGTAGTCGTCGACCGTCTTGACACGGAACGCCTACATGATCCGAGGCAACGGAGCGCCCTGGACTTCCCGGTACAACTCCAGGCATTCCATCAGCTCCATCAGCGTGACTATAACATGTGGCTAGTGATGGGCGCACGGGAATATTCCCAGGAATATTTCCTATGTCTGAATAAATTCCAATATTCAGGGAATCTATTTTTTTAAATGAGTTCAGCAGTTAAATAATTAATTAGATGATTCAGCAATTTGCCTACTATGTATGTGTATTTTATTTTTATTTTCATTCAATTTTATTTGTTCTTTGAATGGTGGGTTTTCAGAATCCAAGGCCGTACTTTTGGTGGTAGAAATGTCTTCACAGGCCTCAGACGAGAAGATTTATAGTACCTTTCATGTTTTTATGTAGGCCAGATCTTTTATGATTATTTTTCGTATGGACTTGATAGGCCTACACCAAAAATTTAAGCTATATATTCTTTTATTTCTTCATATCCTTCCTTTTTCATTCAATAGTGAGTGCAAACAAGAAAAGAAATATATTCCCTGAAAATTCCCATTTTGGGAATATTCCCCAAGTTATAAATTCCAGTAATTTACCCATCATTACATGTGGCCTTCATTTACTCATGCTGTCACCACTTGGGGGTCGAACCTGAGACTAAGAACTAAACAATGACTGGATTGAGAAAGGGGTCGTTTGCTGAGAAGCGGGTTACTAAACTAGGGAAATATACAGAGAACATCTATTAACCTTATTTTATTGATAACTAGAAATCTAACTTATGACATACCATAACTCAATCCAGTGGTTATATTAGTGCAAATTTAGAACTGCGCACATGAAAAAATCAATCATATAAAAAGGTAGGTTCTGCGCAGATACTAAAGGGGTGATTGGGGGAAGGGCCCCCCCATCAGAGACCCGCAGGGTATTTTTGAAAAACTTTGTTATTCAAAATATCTTGTTACTATTTGGGAATATGTAGGCAAGTAAGTGATGAAGAGGGTGGGCGCCAAGAATAACACCAGGGAGGAAATCAAACTTGATTACCCAAAAATAGCAACACTGCTTCAAGGGCGTAATTGGCTATTGGATTCACTTCCCCCCTCATGCTCATCATAACCATGGCGTTGATTTTTCCAACCATTTTAATGAGCGGAATTTCAATGACGGATTCTTCTTTGATAACGTTCATTATTTAACAATAAACGTTATTTTACAACTGCGCAGATTGAAATTAGGAGCTGCATTTTTGAAGTTTAGAACTGCGCATACTAGGGTCAACTGCGCACTAATATAACCCCTGACTCAATCAATATAGTGAAGCCTCTATCCATCGTTTTTCAACGGACCACGAAAATAAAACCATCCATGCAGGAAAATGATCCATCCAGGAAAATTTAACATTGATTACCGTATATGGGAGTGGGGTGAGAATAAATGAATGATATAAGCAGGAAAACGATGGATCCGGGAACGATGCATCGAGGTTTCACTGTAGTAACCAATAATAATAATGAAATAACATTTACAAATTAGCGGCTACTTCGTGGACTGAAGACAGTGTATCTATAATATTTCATGTCTATAACAACGTACGGTATCTAAAAATGTTATTGGAAAGTAGGACTTGATTTGAAGAATATATTTTTGTGATGGGCAATATGAGAGATGGATGATTGATGATGATAGATTGTAGGAGAAGCTATTGATTTGAGAAATAATGAGGTGGATACAGGTTGGAGAGAAAACATAAGACACAGCACAAAAACACACACAAAATGGACTGGACATGAGTGCTGGGAGGTAGGTTTCACAAGAGTCAACAAACTCGAGTTTCCCACTACCTCCACCACGAACTCTGAAGGAGTAACGGTAACCACCATGCGAAAATCACAGGAACATTAATAATAAATTAGAACTTACGACATGTTTCGATCTCATTGGATCTCATCAGGCAAGTGTATTATATTCGAAACATTCCTTCCACTCACAAAACAAACCGCAAAGTTTATCCTGTTTGGCTTAATTGCCTTGGTCTGGCACCAGAGTGCACTGTCTGCACACAGTATTCACTAGGGCTAGACCTAGGCCTACCACAGAATTTAATTTAATTTAATTTTCCCGAGTTTACGATTTTCACCTACAGTTGACACACTGAGACATTGAGTTGACTGAGAGAATAGGACTTCTACCGTGGCGCATCCTGGTATCACTTTGGTGCACTGAATAATTTCCAACGTGACAACACTAAAATCAGCTTAAGCACGTTACACACTAACAGAGGCTCTTTTGATTTTTTAAATCCAATAGATATGGCGTTTTATTGAATTCTTTTAGGTCAACTTGGCAAAACAAATTTATGAATTCCAATTACAGGTACCGGTAAGGGCCAACTCTTGTTGCATGAAAAACATTATTTTTAGCGGATTCGCATGGAAACATTGCTTGTTCATGAACATGTATGGTTAACAGAACCACGAATCATCTTCCAGAAAAAGGATGAAACACACATAAAACATTCCCGTATTTCCACTGTTCCTTTTGCTTAAGTGCACAAGATACATTTTTATATTTCGAATATATTAATTTTTAATCCTTATAGGCCTAATGATTAAAAACAACCAATAACGAGTGTATTTGTGAAATATCTCATTTTTCTATATCGATGAAGTTTTCTTGTGGTGGCTGCACAAATCCTATTCTCTCAGTGTGTCGACTGTAGATAACGTATCTCCAGAGACACGAAAGCGCCTCGACTCACCGCCCGCTCGCTGCCGACCATCTTCTTCGACGGCAGTCCGAGGTCGTGCGTCGTCCCCTCCCCCTTGGCTAGCTGCTCTGCCTCCTGCTCCTCCCTCTCCTCCTCCTGCTGGTTGGCCAGCACGAGAGGCTCGTCGGAATGCTCGTACACGCACAGCACTCGGTTCGAGCCACAGCTGACGATGTGCTGGCTGTTGGGACTCACTGCGACGCACCAAGTCTCGCCGAAGTGGCCCTGACGCAAGACAAGACACCATTTTGTTGAGCGCACATTTCATTATCATACAGATATTGGAGGTAGTGTTATTTCTAGTTGATAATCAATAATTTATTTATTTTTCTCTACTGTGAATATTTGAATTGTTTATATGAATATAATGAATAATATGAATTAATAAACGATAATTAATAGGCTTAAATATTAATAAAAATATTTCATGCATTAAGTTGAATCCTCTATTAGAAAATCAACATTAATTGAATTATAATATTATTGGTATTGAAAGTCATTATCTCACTAGGGTTGCAGTTAGTGAAGCTTACTCTGAAATTAGGCTACGATTACAATACAAAAAATAGAACATGAATATAACAATATAGATAATGAATCTGGCCTAATATTGATGAAAAGATAGCTAATAGAATGTGAATATACAAACTACGTAAATTAATCCAATATTGTCATGGCTGACTATTCTATGTGAGCCTAAATCCTAGATTTTTTTAAGATTTCCACTCGGTTTGTACGTTTAAATTGAGTCGGAGACTCTCCCCCCCCCCCCCCCCCCCCCCCGCTTACCTGCAGCGTGAGTATCTTGTCGAACGAGTCTGCGTCCCAGTGCTTGACCTCGCCGGGCTTGCCGCACGACACCAGCTGGGGGATTGCTCTGGTACACCGAAAGAAATCGAACACCGAAAAAAACGAACACCGAAATAAACGAACACCGAAAATCTCGAACACTAAAAATGTTACTTCTCAGTGTGACTGTACTAAGAGGCAAGACCTAAGTAGAAGGACGATTCAGGGTGGAGTTACGATATTGTTCTAAAAGAGTAGGGGACTATTCCCCTTCTGTCGAAATAATATAGGCCTATACTACCTATTATTTATGAAAAAGTCGTTCTTTTCGATATTCGTTCTTTTCAGTGTTCGTTTTTTTCGGTGTTCGAGATTTTTGGTGTTCGAGATTTTCGGTGTTCGAGATTTTCAGTGTTCGAGATTTTCAGTGTTCGAGATTTTCGGTGTTCGTTTATTTCGGTGTTCGTTTTTTTCGGTATTCGTTTCTTTCGTTATAATGGAGGCTATTCCCAGCTGGTGCGTGTGCGGCACGAACGTCAGCGCCGTCACCGAGTCGTCGTTAGCGAACAGCGACTCGTGGCGGTCGCCGAAGTCCAGGCCCCAGATCTTGACGCTGCAGTCGGAACTGCCCGTCGCGATCAGGCTGTTGTCGTAAGAGATGTCCATGCACAGAACGGAAAGCTTGTGGCCGTATAACGAGATGAAGAAGAGACGGGGACAACAAGTAGAGTTGATTATTTGTTAATTTATTTTCATTTATAAACCAAGATGCATTGAGGGTTGCGTTGGTTTGCCAGCCTTGATATGGTGTCTCATCTTCCTACCCTCTCATGTTGAAAATATGTAACAATTTAACAGTCAAATAGTTGGAACAACCAATTATGCAAAGTGTAAAGAGAACTAACTTTGTTTATAAATACATGCAAAATTAATGTTTATGTTTGCTCAGTAGTCTCAAACAGTTTCTTATGAAGTAAACTTATGAACTGCTAACCATTCCGATAGAGGAATAAATTGTTAAAGGAATAATTGAACAAATAAATAAATAAATAAATAAAACGGAGATAGTGAGGTTAAATTGTGCATTATTTAAATTGTTAAGTAATTCATAATAACGAAATTATATTGCAAGTAACTCACATCTGGACGATTTGAATATGTTTACAATCAAATTCGTGTGAGAAGTCCACAAGCCAAAAACAAATAAGTATTCACATTTTATTTATTATTGCATTACCAGTAAATAGGCTGACCCTATTCCCACGAACGTTCGTGCGGGTTGTGCCTCCAGCAACCTAAACCTATGACTACCAATAACGTATGGTACCATATGTACCAATAACGTTATTGGTAGTCATAGCCTAAACTACTGTTCCCAAAAATCGTTCGTGCCGGCAAGACGCACATACACTCTTCCCACAACCGGTCGTGCCAGCAAGACCCCCAATCTCTATTCCCACAACCAGTTGTGTGGGTCTTGTGAATAGCCGACCAACACGGCCATGTCTATTCGCCAGAACGGGTACACCAAGCGTTCTCACGTAGTTCATTAGATTCCACACAGAGAGCCGTGGCAATGGAAGCAGGCAGTCGAGGATGTGCGCTTCGTGAGTTCGTTCCTGAGAATAGCCAGCCCATGCCCAACCGTAGGTTTAATAATGTCTTTGAGCCAGTCCTAGTGATTCTGCTATTCCCCAGAACCGCTTCTTGTCGAGCGCCGGTTGTGTGAATAGAATTGCCCGCGCGTTTCGCACAACCCGGGTTGTGAACTTGTGGGTCGGGGCGTAGGAATAGAGTTATTATACTCCCCAAAATTCACCTCATCTACATAAACTGATACATGGGTATATCTATATATATATATATATCATATATATGATATATCATGCAATGCCGTGCCTACGTTATAGGTATTGCACAATGAATGCTGTTAAAATTGTCTGCCAAATACCAAGTCTAGGCCTGTGTATTCTCTCTATGTAGCCGCTATACATTATCACAGCACTACTTTAAACAAGTTACCTGCATGTGTCACAAGCTGTCTTGAGTTCACATGAATATTTCACACACTCAGGTCACATAATGATTGTCAATAACAACAAAATTCAACACGACAGCATACAATTGTAGCTCAGTGGTAATAAACACAAATCGCATTCGGGGATCAGGGCTGGCATGATATCTAATTCTAGTCGAGCGGTAGCTTGAGAGAGTCAAGTACCGCGCGAAGACAACTATACTTGTTTACAAGCATTATTCACTTATCTCAGAATCTAAAAACTTATATAAGTAACTATGGATTGTTGGAATTTAATCAGGCGGTATACACGGCACGATAGATCGAATCTAAGTTATGTCGGACCAGACATATTTAGACGCATCTTCACGTATAGCACCGTGAAAAGCGTATTCTTCCGGTTTTCTCCATCTCCTCCTTTGTCCTCCTTCCGTCGTCACCTAAGAAACCGGCTACAGGCCAAACGAACAGTCCGACTTGTATGTTGATTTTTCGGGGTTTATGTGCACCCATATGGAGTTGTATCTTTCGTGTGTTTCCACAGGAAGTAACTTTTGCAAACCGGAATTAAGTATAATGTCATTTACGCCATTAAAATGGCGAAACCAGAGGAGTATATAGGCAATGTAATAATGAAAAGTTTTACGGTACTTATACGGGCATTATTAATACGAAGCATTAACGAATGATGAAATATTATATTCACATTCTGGTGAGTGAAGGGACAGTGGGACAGGGATAGTGAGAGTGAGAGGACAGCACTCTAATACATTCAACATTGTGATGAAGACACTTTAACCATATTAACCACTATGGATTAGACCCCATAGCTACCGTTTATATATAGGCCTACCGTATAGCTATCGTATAGCTATAATCCAAGATTTTAGCCAAGTTATAGCTTGATGGCCATAGGGCCTTATCCAAATTGAGCCCATTGAAAAGATCAACAGGAAAACCAATTGGATCATATCAGAATAATCAACAGGTAGGCCCTATACATCAAGTGGAGTTGCAAAACTCAAGCAGTGAGTGACTTGACTTCACAGTTTCAAAATCAATATGTGTACGCTTATAATACCTTTCGAGTACATTTCATCTAAGCCTACATTACAGCATAAACGTATACCCATCTCTCGTTCATCTTACAACGCAACGGGTATTACTGCGTTTTCCTAGTTTTGATACAATTGTACATAAAAGTGTACAATTGATACACTTTTTAACATTTGTTTAAATTTAAAACCCCGTGAAAATTAAATTAGATCTGTAGATAAAGCGACTTCAGCGGTCTATTTGGATCGTATGTTGATTGAAATATATAGTTGTGTTTTGCTGCTCTGTACTATAATAACGATTAACAGATGTTTCTCCGTGATCTGTTGATTTATGAATTAATACAAGACCTCTTTAATATCGCCAATAGTTATTGCCATTGACTAGAGATAAGTATATTTATTGTATGCCTATTTGCTTTTATGTTTTTCATCATTTTATTGAAAAGGTGTTTTTTTCACGTGATAATAAAAAAGGAATAAGATATTCTATAAGACTGATCTCGGCCAAGTATCTTAAGATATGTGTAGAGGAAGTTATCCATCATTGTAGTAATTCAGAATACACCTGTTTAATTGATATTCATAAGATGTCCAAACGAGATGTCACTGTTGGAATACAGACTCCACTAGTTGGCGGGAAACACGCTTATTGGTCGAAAGTGCTAGCTGCTTGATATGATGCCAAGCGTAGGGTATGAGTGCTGGCATCTACCGATGGCAATTCTTGGTACTACAGTTGATCGACTAAGCAGACGAAACTTGCATTATGGTTCACTGTATCGGCAGAGTAGCGCAGATGCGTTGTCAACGGTGGCAAGTGAATATTAAAAGATTAATCAGTTTATAACCAGTTAATTTCGTTTCTGTGGTCTAATGGAATAAGAGATAGCCAAGACTTCCATCCTAATCTTACGGAGCTTTGTGTGGGTGTTTTTGTTCTTGTTCGTTTGTTTGTTTGTTCGTTTGTTTTTTTGTTAGTTAGTTTGTAAGCACTGCACAGGTCAGCGGTCGCTACTATCTACTGATCAACGTTAAACTATTTTTGGACACGCGGACTTATTTTCGACTTGGAACAGCATAGTTTTTGGGCCAAAACGGTTGGACCATTTCTGAGAAAAACCATCACAAAGTTTCTAAAAACCCATAAGATTAGGCTGGGCGGAAAAATTTGAAAAAAAAAATCTATTTAAAAAATTTCAAATATTTATTGAATCTGAACACATAAAAGATACACATTATTACAACCTTTCAATCCAATCGGACCAGCCGTTTTGAGGAGAATAATTTAATGAATGATTCATCAAATATAGATGTAGTTCTAGAAGTAATAGCAGAACCACGACGTAGTGATTCCAACAGACTTCATAATATAAAGAAGGTGAACCCACTTGCTTCTTCAGAGTGAAGTATTTCCGGGGCTAGAATCTGAGCCCATGGTATCACTTTTATATCGAACTATATAAAACAACAATGCTCAACAATGCTGTGCACGGCTCATTATAGAATGATTACGTCAAACGAAAATTATAGCTTTTGTAAGTTAAACAAAATGTCATCGGTACCGTATAGCCACTCTTATCTACATCTAGTTCACAAGGGAATCCGCTAAATCGAGACAGGCAAATGGGACTTTCGGAACTTTCGAGCGCTACAAATATCGAAATTCTCATGCACAGAAAACAAAGGCTCTTCAACACTTTCAAAATGGATACATTCAAATTAATCATATTAGATCCTAAATCTTCCAGAGGTGGGCCTATACAGTTGGAAAAAATATGTAATAACTTCAGAAAGCAGAATATGTTCACAGATATGTTGATCATAATAGGTTCGATATGTGGTTCGACCGTTTAACCTGTGATGGGTATTTTCAATACTGTTTTTCTCACCACATGCAGTCACCATCACGGAGATGCGTGCAGCGAACATTGTCAACAATATTTTAACGAGTAAAATTAGTTCAATGAACTTAAGTGATATGAATACAGTGTTGGTGAAGTTGGGTTTGAGCAGGAAGAAAGAGTTGGGCCTATTCGGGAGGCTGTAAAAGACATTTGAAGAAAAGGCAGTGAGTGTATATGTGAATGAAGAAAGTGATCTAGCCTATAACCACTTCGTCTGAACATTCTATATAATAACGGACAAATACTGTCCACGTGTCCAGTAATAAGATTTTTTTCTGGGGAACGAATAAAATATGAGTTGAATGATGTATATATACAAAAACCTATCCTTATGTTGGACTCGAACACAAGCCCCTACTAAACTTCCAACGGGTGGCCAAACATTGTAGGCCTAAGTGTGACAATCGAAAATGAGAAGGACATGCTTTTGAATGAGAAAAGTTGGCTATTTGAAGACCCCAAAAAAGTTCGTTGGTGCAAGTAGAACAGTCATTCAGTTATTATGAATGAAATAGAGAGTGACACAAAGAGTAAGATCTATGGTAACTCAACTATATAGGGAAAATAGTGACCGAGCGGTTCATGTTCGATGAATAAGTTGCCAACATTTTGCGTGTGGAAGAATTTTTTTATGGAATAGTTTATTATATAAATACACCGAACGTTATCGTACATAAATACGAATATATACATCTCTTTATATATATATATATATATATATATATATATATATATATATATATATATATATATATATATATATATATATATATATATATATATATAATATATCATGCATATGAATTTAAATATAATATTATTAATATCAACAACGTATCATATCAAGTTTTACAATAAAATATACCGGTATTTTTATTTTAACATTCAACATTCATAGTATTACTGCCTACATTACAGTTTTGATCCACGCATTATTTTCCATGCAGGAATTTGTTACTGAAAAATAAATCAACTGTTGAAACTTACATCAATTCAATTCCCTTCTTCTGCGTATAATAATCAGTATCTGCCATTTACATTAAACAATCAACAATTATTTACACGAAAACATTTTACCAATGACAATTACCAATGACAATCTACCAATGACAGTTCTTAGGCCTACACTCCAGTCTGTTGATTATAAACAGTCAATGCCTTCTTGATTATTAGGCCGTCGTTTAAAGACTGATATGGAACATGAGCTGATAATGAAAGCGTTCGAAGATTTACGAATGGATTCTCATAGATGTGTCTATACTATTTCCATTTCTACTTGTTGCATGTTTGAAAGCCAGTAAAAGCTTTTTGAAACTTTTCACTGGAGCTCTTTCGAAAGACGTGTAGGTTTTGTTAATTAGTGAAGAAAAGTTACAATGTTCTCGACTTTCGTTCTTTTCAGACTTTTTAAAAGAGGCATCATTCATTTTTAGATGAGCGTAGCGAAGATTTTCATTCCATATACCGATTTTTTTTTTTTTTTTTTTTTTTTTTTTTTTTTTGTGTGTAATTTTGTACGCGGCATACAGGTCAGGAAAAAGTTTCAATCAACTTGAAACTTTTTCCCTTCCTGAATTGGTGTTATACCAGAATAGGTTGAGATTGTTTTTCAGAAAAATCGGTCGGACGGTGTCTCCGAAAATAATTTGGAAAGTATGGAAATTCCCCATAAGAATAGGCCGGGGAGAAATACTTGGAAAACCAAAATTTTCCAAAAGCTCTCAAATTTATACAGAATGTGGAAAGATCTATCATACATATTTTAAGCGTTTTGTGAGACAATCGGATGTGAAACAACGAAGAAAACTCATTTTTAATGTACTTTTTTACACATCAATAGAAGCAATTAAGAAAGCAATTAAGAAACTACTAGGAAAACGCCTTATATGCGTTGTGAGATGAGCTTAGAAGTATGGAAATGTAGAATTAAGAACATTTTGTCAGCTCAATGTACATATACAGGCCATATATATAATCTTCATTTCGATCTCTGCCCATGTATATTGGGTTGCCTTGATGACACAGAATAACAATTGAATTAAAATTTAGATAAATACAAATGAATAACAATTTGAATATAAGGCTGAATTGAGACTAAAATGATGATATAATAAATAATGAAGCTAATTTTGACTGTATAAATGATTTCTAAGAATGATAATTGAATCGCGTAATACGCTCAGTACTATGTTCCTAATAATTGAAGCTATAACAAATTTGACAAAACACTCTTCTAAAAATTTCGGGATAGTCCCTCTAGCACCAATTAGCAGCCCGGTGACTTGGATCTTCTTGATGTCATACTTATCCAAGTAGTACGGTATGGTGGGTTCATAAATCTTTTTCTTTTCTTGATTTACTTCTTGCACCTGATCCACACCTCTCTCGAATCTTATTGTTGGATCTAGTATATCCGCTGTCTTAGCTTTAGTGTTAATTGCTATGATGTCTATACGGCGTGTACTTCCTTTGTCAGACAAACCGTGTACTTCTTCAAAAACCAAATACTTCTCAGTTTTTCTCAGCGCATCCGCGATCATTTTCCTTACTTTATTATGGCGGTTGATGATGAGCAGTTCCCCATGCTGACAGAAACACAACACATGGGCAAGGGTTTCATACTCACCGCAATGTCTGCAGTGGGTTGTGTTTGTGCTTCTGCCAGGGACTGTTCTCACCGGTGCCACGTTACAAGTGAGTTTGATTGCGTCTCGCCATTCAGAGCAAGAGAGACCCGATTTATTGCTAATCCAAATGTTAGCAGAAGTGACTTCTTTATACAGTATCACTCCCTTTCCTTTGTGAGGTAAGTTACACCATTTGGTGAACTCTCTTTCACGCAGGAGATCTCTCAGCTTCCTTCCCGTTAATACACCACTTATATTCGATAGTTCTTGTTCTCCTACCTCCAGTTCTCTTATACAAATCTTCTTCTCTTCTTCCAGATCTCTCGAAATATTGACATGCTGGTTATTTGTCTTTTCCAGTACGCTGCAAATGTTGTGATACTGAATAATTGCCTCCCATGATGTGCTAATAATTCCAAGTCCTTTATATTTTCTATTAGCATATAGCATGCTATTCGGAGCGTCGTGAGGTACTTGCAGAATTTCCTTTACAGCGCTACGAATCAACTTGTCTGCGTTTGAAAGGAAAGATTTGGGTAATTGGCCTAATGGTGCATTCTGTAAAGGATAAATCAATGTTGGTCCTAAAATCTGGTTGAATACATTCAGTTTTCGCTCCGCATTGAGGAGAGGTGAAGTTGTGAGGGAATCAAGGTTTTTGGTCAATTTATCAATTACTGTAGCCGGATCGAAAACTAGAGTTTGGGAGAAGTCGACTCCCACGTATTTTATTTTTTCCTTTGCGGCGAGAGAGTCAATTTGCATTGTTTCGTCAATAATTATAGATGATTGGACCAATTTCCCTTTTTCTATCACTATTGCTGCACATTTCTTGGCATTAATCGAGAGTCCTATTTCATGAAATCTGGCTCGTGCTATTTCTACAAGCGTAACAGCCGATTCCTTATCTTTACCAATGACCACAGTGTCATCAGCAAAACCAAGAGCACTTACTTTTTCGATATTCCCTGAGAAGTCGTAGCCATATTTCGATTTGACTTCATGTTCTGTTAGTTCATTTAAGATATGATCTGTTGCCAAATTATACAATGTCGGTGACAACGGTGATCCTTGAAAAACACCTTGATTCATATTTATGCTTTTAGTTTTATCACCGTTTGATTCTACGTGTGTCTTATTATTAATCAATAACTTGGAGATTAGATGACGCAGTTTTGTTGGTACTGGAAGATTATTGATGGTTGAATTGAGATGTTTATGGCCCACAGTATCAAATGCCTTTGATAAGTCTAGGAACACTATTGTTACATCCTTTTTATGTTCAGCTGATGACTTCAATATGCCACCTATTATACTGGTATTTATGAAGGTACCTGGCGTACTGATGAACCCTCTTTGGTTCTCGTTGAATGTTACATAACTTCTTAATTGACGATCAAGAGTCTTCTCTATAATTTTACGCAACAACGAGCAAATTGAAATCGGTCGAAAATTAGATGGATTCCTTACATCTCCGCTTTTATATATTAGTACTGTTCTTGCTTGTTGATACACTAATGGTACATAACCAGTATCCAACATTCTTGAAGCAATCAATGAAATAATCTTCGCAATACGTTCACTTTTAAGTACTCTCATGATCACGCGGTCAGGACCTGCAGCTGTGTCCGCAGATATTTTTCTAATTGTAAAAAGTATTTCCTCACAGGAAACCTGCCCTTTATATACTTTGTCTAGTCTATCTAATTCTTCGAGATCGAAATTTCTTGGATACTCACTTCGAATAGCGTCATTTGTGTGAGAAAACACATCCACAAAATGGGAATGTAGCTCTTCACGGGGTATTTTACACGTCACGGTGTTATTGTTTAAAACTCTTCGCACAGCTTTTCTCCTCTGATTGTAGTATTGATACTGTGTTAAATCATATAAATATTTCTCCCTCCTATTTTCTCTGTCTCTTTTTGTCTCTGTCTCTTTTTGAAGTCCTTTCTGGATTAGAATAATCACCAATAAATTAAAACGTTTAAAATCTGTGATGGATATGAAGAAGGCACTGGTATAATTGTTTGGAAACCAAGGTCCATATACCAACAGACAGCCGCGGTTTTTAAACTTTTGAAGTGATCCATGGCCTGTATATTATGTACATTGAGCTGACAAAATGTTCTTAATTCTACATTTCCATACTTGTAAGCTCATCTCACAACGCATATAAGGCGTTTTCCTAGTTTAATGAAACATACATAAGCTAAGGTCAAGCGCTCGCCCTTGCAGATGCTGCATGCTCCAAAAATTGGATGAGCGCTCGCGAAAACACAACTATATCGTAGGGCCTACTTGGGAAAAAGAAAAATATGATTTTTTGTTCTTGTAAGCTCCACAGGTCATGCAAAAAAGAAAATTGTAACGAAATAAAGTCTACACGATGAAAGTCATTCGCTATTTTTCTGCTTAGTACTGTATAGTTTTGGGACACAATTATAACACTTGTGAAAACTCTTACAAAGTGAACTTTCAAATTGTTAACTTCATACCTGTAATATATTGATTGTAAGAATAAAATGAATATTAAATAAATAAATAAATAAATTGTGATAGGACACTTTTGAGTAAAGCACAGTGAAATATTGATGACTCCGAAGAAGAAAAATAGGGAAAAATATTCCATATAAACTATAATTTTTATTGGAAGTAATCACAGATTTTCACATAAATCGGACCAGCCGTTTTGAAGGGAAAAATGTGCACATATTTTTTATATTCTATATCCATCAAGGTCCAGTATTCCAGTAGTTCGTTGATAATAATCAATTAAACCAATGTTATTTTCTTATGTCATCTGTGTTATTTTATTGACTAACCAGTCGATTAACATTATCAACAAAGGCTGTGAGTCATTAGACTCGTTAAAGTGACTATATTTTCAAAAAAAGGTGTGTATATATTTCATATCTCGATCGCTCAGAGCCTGCATGGGCGGCGGAGTCGGGGGTCAGGGGGTCAGCTGACCTTCCAATAATCATGTGAAAGGCCCAACTATAACCACTGAACTCTCAATACATTTGATAATTGAAATTGATTTAATGTTATCAAAGTGTAATTATGTAGGCCTATATACTCTCAATTAAATCAATACGATATAATAGGGAATAAGGCCTATGAGTATAATTATGTATTAGAAAATTGAATGAGTTTTTACCACAATATTTTTCATTGTTGAAAGTGTGTCTACAATAATAATGTGCAGTTTATTATTTCTGCAACTTGGTCCATATTGTTATACAAATCGAACATTTGACACCTGCAATTATCAACTAAATACCCCCCCCCCCTCACCCAATTCCCTAAATCTCTTTAAAATCACATCACACCCCGTACTGTTTTCTATGACTTGACAACTTGATCAATTTTGACCCCTCAATAATGTTAGGGCCCCGCCCCCTCTGGAGCCTCAGACGTTATCTTACAACGAATCGACTGCGTTTTCCTAGTAAGATAACAATTGTTAGATTTAATGCTACCAAGGTTTCAAACCACATACTGAAATACGTTGCCCAAATATCAGGAGCTATATCATAACATACTGATATAGTGTTGTGTCGATAGGTAATGCTGAAATTGATACGGCCTAAGACTCCTTATAGTATCCTCGGCTATATAATGTCACAGTGAATTTTATTTACAACATTTATTCTCTCACCAGGCAGTTGTGCCACCATACCTGTCGGACATTTACGGCTTTACGCTATGCTACCATAGTAGAAACAGTTTCACTGCCCTCTCGAAACATTTTATTAGATGCCAACCGCAAGAATATACAGTGGGGTAGGCAGCGTCTCATAGTGTCGTAGTATAGTATCCATAAGCACACTACAATACTATACTACACAATTGCTTTAAAATGATGTTCCAATTCAAATAATATTAATAAGTATTGAGAAAGGCAAATGTTGCTCAATTCTCCGCAAACAGCAAATAGTTTAATTTTCGACATAACAAATCTTACCAATCACGATCCATTTTGCGTATTGAATAGCATTTTCGTTATAGGTTACTATCATTATAACGTAAGTGAAACGAACCAACAGGAGAGAAACAGTGGAATTGGTCCGATTTATCTGTTGAGTACCAAAAACAGGTCGACGTCTTCTTCTCTTCCTTGATCCGTGGCTCGTAACACGATGTTGTATACTAAACGAACTCCCATTGAAGCTTATGGCGCGTGTCTTTTATGTCTGGTTCTTGTTCAATGGTAAACCTGACTCTTATAAGAAAACGTCTCGTCATATTTGACCAGTAGCCTACCTTGGCAATTTTTCTGGTCAAGTTAAACCTTAATCACCACGCCAAGTCTTCTCCAAGGCTTGTCTAATCTTGAAGAACAATATTGACCTCGAGTCAAGTTAGGTCTAGTCTTTGGCTAAAGTCTCCCGGTTAAGAACCAACCTTAACCGACCGTTATGTCAACGCCTTCTCCTTCGCCTCGGTACCCTGGTCACAGGCTGCGCCCTCACAGTGGCGTACCGAGGGTGGAATGCGCCCAGTGCTGCCTCGTTGGTCGACGATGGCGCATTTACGGGTGGCGCTCTTTGTAACTGGAATGTGCCAAGTTTGCGCAGTAGTCTGGATTTTGGCCACGGCAGAGTGTGACGGTTGAGGAACCAGTACACAATGGGGTTAAAAGCGGAGTGCGCATGACCGAGAAGGCGAGTATATGGCAGGATGGCTTCAGTAACGTAACCAAGCTGCGCGCACATGGCGACACATACGTATGGTAGCCAGCATGTGGCGAACAAGAGAACCTGGAGGAAAAATGACGTTCATTATCGTGGTCAATTCGCGGACCCCATCACTCTGTTAAAAGTATGTAACCAAAGTTACCAAGCTAGAGTAGGTTAGTAGTTAGTGAGCTACCTGAACTACCAGAAGCACTGCGAGTTGTCGTCTACTGCGCAAAGACTGCGGCCGCCTGAAGCAAGGCTGCGTTCTATCGGCCACACGTTGTACTACCTTGTGTTTACGTCGGTAATGTGGAGATGCCCGTGGCACCTGACACCGGTTTAATAAGTCTGCTCTGATCTTGGAGTCATCACCTGAAGAGCCCTCGTCACCGTAAGGTACCTGATAAAACACAAAGATCTTACAATACGCCTTTTCAAACATTCAAGGGCCATCCATCAAGCGGCAACTAGCACACAAGCTTCATCCATCAATTCCACCAGTTGATTAGGTCGGCAAGGTAAATAGCCTACCTATTTACTCAAGAGTGAATTGCGTGTATAAGGATCAAACCAGATTTGTGAATTATACTCATTTATGTTCAACCTATCAATAATTTCAATCCGTTATAACTTAAATTCTAAATACTCAATTAAGATCAGTTTTACACTATTCTAACGCTCAGTATGCTACAATGTCGAACCTACTCTTTCATCAAAAAACAAACAGTCGCTATGCATGGTATTCAATGTTTTATAATTGTGAATACAACATGGTATAATTATTCTTCAACCTTCTGACAAGAGACAAGGCCGCGAGTATCTTAGCGCGTGCTCGTTGTTTGGTACAGACTACAGATCCCAGATGATGATAGTCATTTATTAGATGAGCGTAGCGAAGATCTTCATTCCATATACCGAAAAATTTTGGGCTTGGTTTTTATGTTTTTTTTTTGTTTTTTTTGTGTGTGTAATTTTGTACGCGGCATACAGGTCAGGAAAAAGTTTCAATCAACTCGAAACTTTTTTTACAAATTGGTGTTATACCAGAATAGGTTGGGATTGTTTTTCAGAAAAATCGGTCAAACGGATTTTCTGGAAAAAAATCGGAAAGTATGGAAATTCCCCATAAGAATAGGCCAGGGGAGAAATACTTGGAATTTTATTTTTTTCAAAAGCTCTCAAATTTATACTGAGTGTGGAAAGATCTATCATACCTATTTTAAGCGATTTATGGAACAATCGGATATGAAATAACGAAGAAAACGCATTTTTAAGGTACTTTTTTTACACATCAATAAAAGCAATTAAGAAAGCAATTAAGGAACTATTAAATATGAGCAACAAGTGTCACCAATAAATTAAAACGTTTAAAATCTGTGATGTATATGAAGAAGGCACTGGTTTGATTGTTTGGAAACCAAGGTCCATATACCAACAGACGGCCGCGGTTTTTAAACCTTTGAAGTGATCCATGGCCTGTATATGTACATTGAGCTGACAAAATGTTCTTAATTCTACATTTCCATACTTGTAAGCTCATCTCACAACGCATATAAGGCGTTTTCCTAGTTATTTCATCAAGCACACAATTTCTTCTTAATTAGCTTCATTTTAACTGCAAATTGTAGTAATAAAAGTAGGTATCAAATTCAGCTTGGTTCACCGTTTAGATGTATAGTAAAATGTTCGATAATCTGGCAATAATAAAATGTGTAACACAAGATACGGGCGAGACGCTGTTTTTAATTACCACACCACGTTTTATGACATCACTAGTTGTTAGAAAAAACCTAGTCTGTCAGGTGAGTGTTTCACAAAGAACTTAAGAAGCAAGAAGTTATTGAAAATATGGCGTCTTCATAGAAACTTCTTGTATGAACGACGGTTAGTACATAAGTCGTAAAATAATAATACGTTCACATTGATATACTGCACTTTTAGTAAGTTGGCCTATAACTAAGACAACACAGTAAATAGCTTGTTGCATATTACTATCAATTCACAAATCTTCTTAATTTTTTAATTCAGTTCATGTTATATCCATTAAGGATAACTTCATCGCATTTATTTAATTATACTAGATCCTTCATTGACTGTTAATGCTTACGATACACTAATATCACATAATCGTCATTTAACATTTGAAAGACATACATTTGAATAATAAACAATTAAACACGCACCATTTTCGAAGGACCGTCGTGTGCAACAGACGCAACGATGATGACATGCTTGGGATGACGCAATAAGGGCAACGGAAGTGGGACTTCCCCGCGCGCCGCCGCGGCAGACAACGAGATGTCACACAGCTTGTAGCTAACCGTTACGTGGCACACAGCTAGTGTAACGCATGGCAACAGGTACACCTGTAACGAGTGTAGTGTTTTGCATTAGGGCAGACGAATGCGCGTGATTAATTCAGACTCAGGGCAACTGTCGCATCAATTTCACTTCAAACACGTGTGCATGATTCACTGGCAGGAAAAAAAGAAACATTCAAATTGAAAAATCTTGATATATCTTCCATTTTAAGAACTATGTAGTTTATCAGCAAAATCTTTTCAATCTGTTTTGGGGCAAATTCAGAAAATATTTCTCAAAGCCTCACAATAATAGCTCAAAAGTCCTATACCGTAGTAAAGAAAAAATAGAATTAGTGAAAAAATCCTTTATTGAAGTTGTAAGCAAGAAGTGACTTGATATTTTATTCTGAGAAGGGGTGAGGGGCTGAACCAACCCGTGATGATGGTCGACTAAGTACACAGTGCTCTTTACAACCATTTCATATTATATGTCTACCCTTACGATTCATGAGCAAGGGATGACGTTTATACTGAAAGGCATAAGGAGAAGAGGAGGGAAAAGAGGATAGAGAAGAACATAAAATGAAGTTGAAAGGAATTTTCAAGAAGATTGGAAACACGATGTGTAGAAGAGGAAATTTTTTTAAGGATGTAGTTTGGGAAAGGGAGGGAGGGGGAATAACATTGCCTGACTTGGACGCGAGTAATGGGATTTTATGAGCACTTTTATATTAAATTTATTATGTGTTGCCGTTGTTCTTGTTATGTAGGTCAAGAGTTGAGTGACTTATGGTACAAATTTGTTTTCAAAGTTTACAAATTTAAATAAGATTCAATTATGTTCAGTTATTCAGTGGCTCAATGCTATAACTGTTGACAAATCAACTATTTTAACTTGTTATCTCCCTTGGTAACATGTGTTTTCATTGACCAGGCAACCGATTAATCCAACGGGCCCTGAAACATTCTTCTGAAAAACTAGTAAATATATCACTATGAAGATATTGTTTGTATCCGTGATAAGTTTCAAAATGGGTTTTAATTTTTCTCAATTTCTCCTTTCATTCTCTTCACCGCTTGGACCATAATGAAACGTTCGATAATCTGGCAATAATAAAATGTGTAACACACAACGAGACGGTGTTTTTAATTACCACATCACGTTTTATGACGTCACTAGTTGTTCGGAAGAACCCGGTCTGTCAGCTAGTGTTTCGTAAAGAGCGAAGCAATAGGTTATTAAACATATTATACAGCATCTCTATAGAAACATCTTGTACGAACGACTGTTTCTGTTTTAGTACATGAGTCATAAAATAACAATAAGTTCACATTGATACACTGCACTTTTATTGAGTTGGCATATAACTAAGATATGCTAACTTTCACTTATCTAGAATTTATCCACATTATTTGAATGATCACTGAAAAATAAATTATGCATTTCTCGTGAGTGGCTTTGAAGGAAGTAAGCCATTCATGCGGTAAGACGTGTGATTTGTTATTGGTTACCAACCATTGTGAGTTGTGAGAAAAATAGCGATGTTCTGAAGAGATGCGTGTAGATTTGTTGCTCATCACATTTGGCGCCGAAGAGTGGGGCTGATGACAGTGCTGCGGCGACCCACACGACTCCTGCCATCAGTCGCCGCAGTCTCGTGAATAAGCACATTGGCCGTATCGCCGAGTACCTCTCTAGCGCCAACATCGACAAGGAGAGCGTACTTGCAGCTATAGGCACTTCCTGTATAAGATTTGTTCAATAATGGCATTCCTGAGCAACTTCGACATAGTAAAGTGTACCTGGCTAACTAAAAGAAATGTGCCAAAGGTATGTAATAAAATCACTCTTCAATAATGAAATGTTCACAGCTGTAGCACGGGCCATTGTCGCTTATAATTACTAGTTTAGTTAGCATTTTAGGTGTAGTTGGCACTCTGCATGAGACTGCAGTGACTGTCTTTATTCACATTCTACGTTTTAATTTGACGGTTGAATTGATTTCATTCAAGTATGCAAAGTTCTAAAACAAGCATTAAAACATGAATAGAAGATGGATGAACAACAATAATACGTTGGTTCAATTCTTTTCAAACAAAACGTATTTCACTCTACATAAATAAAATGTTTTCGAAAGAGTAATAAAGTTATAATGATCAAAGTGTTTACCTGGGCAAAGGCAGCGATTTTACATACGCCAACTCCATCTAGCGTCGGTCCGACGACAACCATTGGCGTGCTGGCCGTGCACACCAACAGGTCCGACAAACACAGGCTAACGAGTAACCTGTTGACTGAACTACGTTGACTGCACAGCAACGACGCCACTGCCAGGTTACTGATCAATCCGAGACCGAACACGATACCCGACAGTGAGATGAGCGCCACTGACGTGGGTGGCTCGCTGTTGGTTGTGTTCCACATGAACCAGTGGTTTTTAGCACTAAGGGCAGTGAAAAAAACTCGATTTTGATAGAGCACATAGAAACCCTGGATTTAACGAGTTTGGTAAATAGTCCGTTAGAATAATGCAGATGTGAAAGGTATAGTTAACAAGTCATCACAGTTGTTTAGCTTGAAACGAACTTCTGAAAAACCGATCCTTGAAATGTAACGTAATTGTTGAAATATACCAATAAAAAAGACACAAAGTTTGTATTTTTCTATTAAAGTCATTGCTACAAAGCGATCCAAGACGTATATGTTTCTAGGGAAAACAGAGATAATATTATAAATGAAGGGTCAGTCTATTTATGTATATTGATGTAATGATCAGATACCGATTATTAATTCGGCTGATGTCTCTCCTTACAAATCTATTATATATGGAGATCCACTTTTTTTAAAAAAAATGTAATCAAGTGTTTTTTCCCACACACAGTAGAAATAACAGTAGCAATGTACTGCCACAGATAACCTGTGGTACTGCGTCGAAGCAATGAGGTATATACAAACTATAGATCAATCGATAGTTGGTGATATCGGTGGAGGTGCCGGGTTAGCAAACGTATCGTTTCCATTTTTTGCAATTGTTAAAAGTTTTATTGATTTTTTTTTTCGCATAATAACCCACAGGGCACACAGCATCCTATATGGATTGTTTCATCAATAAAAAAAACTCAACACTCACACCATTTCACTCGTATTTTGAATACCTTTCACTCACAGTTACATTCAATACCGTATCAAAAATATATTATTTTTATTTACTGTATCTGGTTTCATAATAGAGAAAGCTTCTGTTCACTATATCTAGTGGAGTGAAGAATCAACAACATTGTAATTATGATAAAATTAACAAGTTAAGAGTGAAATAAACAATTCGTATATTTTCAGATATGTACAGGTACTCTGACTTATTATTTTTGTGAGGCCTATTTATATAGCAATTCTATAGAGAAAGCAATTCAATTTAATTTATTGAGCGAGTTTTTCTTGTTTCTTTCTCATATAGTTTGTGCAATTGCCATGATAACTGTACTCATTTATATTAGGTTGGGAAAACACTATATAGGCCTAAGAATATTTAAAATAATACAACCAAGAGAAAAAGATTCTTGATAAATTTATATGCTGAGAAATGTTGATGTCAAGATGTATGCCTATTCATGGTCAACTCAAGTGATTCAACGTTGAATTCCCTAAGCATCAGTAAACCCGGGTTGTTGGTAAGTGTCCTGTGGGAGAAGGGACACGAGAGAGGAGAGCACTCTCTACATTATCCAGGGAGTAAAACGTGGAATAAAGAGCCGGTGGAAACTGAAGCGCAATCTATTCAAGATTTTATTACAGGAAAACAGATAAAAGCTTGTCAGTTCTCATTTCTCTCTCCTGGTGCCTCCTTCATGAAACACATCAAGCTTATTTCTAAGCTTCCTGTAAAAGAATCCTGAAAACCTGATAAATGTTTCATCTCGACTATTTTATTATTGAACTTTCGAAATAATAAATTGTCAAGTCAATAAAGAACAAAACTTACAGAAGGATTTTTGATAAACTTTATGAACTTTGTTGAATATTAATTTTAAATATGAAGCCGAGCCCAACATGTATTTTCGTGTTCGTGTATGAATGTCGTGAACAATAACGGCCGGCTATTCTTAAAAATTAATTGAATAATGTCTTCAGAAAATAATTATTATTTTCAATTCCTCAAAAACAGATCACATAATGAACACAATAGTTAAAATCATATTGTTGATTGTTGTACCAAAAAGTAAGTAAACAAAATTTCAGATTTGAAAATATTTTCAAAAATTTTCAGTTTCACCTCTTTTTTTCAAAAATTTTATCAAATTTAATTAGCACTTGTTTCAATTGTGTTGAGAAATACAGTGATATTATTGGTGCATTTCTATTCTATTCTGAGATTCTATTATGATTCCCGAGTAAATTCTTCTGACTGTTGGAGCGCATAATTGCTCAGCAAAGAAACATATAATGAGCAAATTCCAAATGTCATCACATTTAGTCGTTAATATCGTTCATCCAATTATTAGTTAAGCCAGATGTTTTAATGTTTTATTTTTGCCTTTATTCTCTTCAACAAATATAACAATGTTCCTTGAAACCTATAGTTAATTAGGTTTCGTTGTATAGTTTTAGCTTTCAAAAGCCAAGTTAGCAAGTAGTATTACTCTCTGAGCCACTAAGCCGAGCATATTCCACATACTAATACCCACAGTAATCCACACAGTAATTACAGCAGAAGTTTTATCAACGTTCAATTCACTCTTTCAGCAATAATAATCGTATTATCCCGGATAATCTTTCATCTCTCCCTACATTCCCTACAACCCGGTTATGTGTAATAATTATACTTGAAGCTAGAACCCATTAAAGAGCTAGATGTTGGGGCGCCCAAGGATAGCCTACATTGTCAGATTATCATAGTTAATTGATTGTGAGAAGCATGACACCTGATGGTGATTAGAAGCATCATTAGTAATGACGTCATCGAAGCTTCAAGGGAGGGGGAGGGGGGAGGGGGGGGGGGGGACGTACCGAAAGTGAACAAAAATTCACATTTTAATCGAATGTGGATTTTGCACTTCGTTCGTCCGAAGAGTGATTGAAAATGGTTTTCCGCAATAAAATAAGAGAAAACCTAAAAGTAGATTCGTATTTTTAGGTGGAAGGTGGAAGGGCGTAGATCAGTCGCAGTCACTAGTGCCCAGAATCGGCATTCAGCTGGAAACTGGATTTTGATTTTGTACATGGTCGACCATCCTGACAGAAATGGGCCTACTCCTGGGTTTCCCCATGTCATTAAGTTAATACTCGTGATAGTTCATGAAGAACAGTCCACGACCTTTTTTTCCCACTTTCCGAAAAACCTGATACAATAACCATTGAACCCTCACATCATGCAACGACGCCAATAGATCTCAGTTATAATTGCAATGTCTCCCTCCCCTCACTCCACCTCTCTCTCTTCCCTGTACGGGAAGTACTATAACCTGAAACACTTTAATAGACGTCTTCGCTTGGCTCCTCTGCAAGATAACGTGATCAAATATTCCGACATTCATAGAAAATTAAGTGCTTTTCTGTATAATTTTACTCTTTTTTATGAATAATGAAGTCTCATAGAAGTGTTCCATCGACTAAGCTTTTTATAAGCATTGAAAATCTTCATCAGAATCACGTCTTTTAATACCAAACGGTCGAGTTATATAAACAAAGTATACTGCTCAGAAATTACATTCGTCTATTGTTCCAGAAACATCCCGCGGGCAAGCGTGTAAGCCTTGTTGAAATACCGGATTGGATCTGAGGGATAATCTACGAGTGATTACTCAGAGAATTCGAACCAATGCTCACGTGGTTGAAGTTTGACATCCACTCTCGAGCTACGTCATCACGCTAATGACTGATGACGCGCCAGTCATGCGTCAAATTATTATTTAATTATTTCAATTCTAAAATGCGACTGAAAAGTCAATGTTTGAATAATGAATAAATGCTACAATATGAGAGATGATTTTAATTGGAACGTTTGTGATGAAATAGGAGCCAATCAATTTCAATAAAATTATCAGCAAAGCAGAGAGCTTGATTATTAATTTTCTTTCCAATTATTATCATGTTCATCAATATAATTAAATTGATGGAAAATACAGATATATAGGCTTAAATCACCTCTCTTGAAACATCAAGTTAAGCTCATTTGGGCCTGGGTTTGAGTTCGATAAACATGGCTAATTCTGGTTTCGTTCTCTCCGATAACATGCTTTTGAATATCGTAGAGAAGGCCGTGGAAAATATAGGCCTACCAAGTTTTTGTTCAATCGAAATTGGCTTATTGCGAAACATTGTTAGATGAGTGTAGCGAAGATTTTCACTGAACTCTTACGGAACTTTGTCTGTGCGTTTTTTTTTTTTTTTTTGTAAACACTGCACAGGTCGCAGGGTTTGACCGATCGACATGAAACTTTTCTTTTATATGCAAACTTATCCAACTTAGAACTGTATAGTTTTGAGGTCTAATCGGTTGGACCATTTTTGAGAAACATCATTTAGAAGTTTCTAAAAACCCCATAAGATTTGGCTGAGCGGAAAAAAATTGAAAAATTAAATCTCTTCAATATGATTCAAATTTTCCACAAATGTGAACACAAGAATAATATACATGAATAAAAATTTGGTTTGATATTCGGACCAGCCGTTTTGAAGAAAATAATATAATAAATGTATTTTATTCATCGAGAAGATAGAAATATTAGTTGAAAAATGTTGCATTGTCGAAGTCACGGCTTTCTAGATTCATCGACATCGGATGAAGTTCATTTCAAATGATCAAGGTTTGTAGAGTTTTCGATTAAACTTCATATAGACATCTCACTCATCGTACAACGCACATCCTGCGTTTGCCTAGTTAGATTCCCATTCACTTTAGAGGCTACTTACTCCTTTATTCACAGCAAGATGCATCGAGGGTTGCGTTGGTTCGCCGGCCTCGATATGGTGAATTTTCTTCCTATCCCTCCCATGTTAAAAATATGTACCAATTTAACATACAAATTGTTAGAACAACCGATTATGCGTAGTGAGTAGTGATAGAAGGAACCAATTTTGTTTACAGATACACCCAAAATGACGTTTACGTTTGCTCAGTTGTCTGAAACAGTTTCTTATATGAATTAAAAAGGAGATAGTGAGGTTAAATTGAGCATTATTAAAACTGTGAAGTAATTCATAATAATTATTCATAATAACGCAAACTATATTGCAAGTAACTTACATCTGGACGATTTGTTGATGTAATCGAATTCGTGTGAGAAATCCACATGCCACAAACAAATAAGTATTCACATTTCATTCAATTGCATTACCAGTTAATATCCCTTTTCATAAGCCTAGCGCAGTTGTTTACTTCCACCGCATCTTGGATGGCATACTGTACTGCGACTTAGATGCAAATATTTGAGGTATATAGAAGGCATGACATCAAGTTCCTACAAAACAATACTAGGTAGAGAAGCGATCGGGTGTTCTAAGGAAAGAGATCAGGAAATGGAACGCATTTCCGGTTTAAGTTGAGAACCATCTGAACACGGCGAACCAACGCAACCCTCAATGCATCTTGATTCACAGTTTATGATTCCCGTTCATCAATAGCACTATTGTGCTATATTTAAATGAAATGAAATGAAATGAATAAATTACCAGATTATAAAGATTGTTGCAATTCAATTCAGATATTTGAAAGTTCGTAAAGAACGACAGTCGATTTCATACATTTTTTGTACCGCTATTGTAGTTTATATGTGTTTACACAAAAGTCAAATGCATAACAAAAAAGATTATAACATTTCCATTCCTTAAAATATGTTAACGAAAAACCTAATACCGCTTGCAACAAAGTTTGTCATTGCAGCCGTAAATAATCTAGTCGTTGTTGTGCCGTAAAACCACACAATTCAGTTCAGTCGCTGTTTGAGTTCATATTTTGGGTTCAACTATGTACTCTGCTAATATCAAGATCCATTGACGTTGGTGAATGATAAAAGAGATGCTGTAGAGAATCAAATGACGGGTTATTTTATTGTGTGTATGTTGGGGAAGGAAGCGGACGTTGCGTTGTTTAAACTTTAAAGTAACCACTCCAGTATTGACTTGAACGACAGAGGTAATTAAACAAAGGCATCGAACCTCTGTCAGGATGATCGGCCATGGCGGAAATCGAAGCTCGTTGTTCTAAACTAGGCAAACGCAGGATGTGCGTTGTACGATGAGCGAGATGTCTATATATAGTATAATCGAAAACTCTACAAACCTTGATCATTTGAAATGAAGTTCATCCGATGTCAATGAATCTAGAAAGCCGTGACTTCAACAATGCAACATTTTTCAACTAATATTTCCATCTTTTCGATGAATAAAATACATTTATTATATTATTTTCTCCAAAACGGCTGGTCCGAACATCAAACCAAATATTTATTCATATATATTATTCTTGTGTTCACATTTGTGGAAAATTTGAATCATATTGAAGAGATTTTATTTCTCATTTTTTTCCGCTCAGTCAAATCTAATGGGGTTTTTAGAAACTTCTAAATGATGTTTCTCAAAAATGGTCCAACCGATTAGACCTCAAAACTATACAGTTCTAAGTTGGATAAGTTTGCATATAAAAAAAAGTTTCATGTCGATCGGTCAAACCCTGCGACCTGTGCAGTGTTTACAAACAAACAAAAAAACAAACGAACAAACAAACAAAAAAACGCACAGACAAAGCTCCGTAAGACTTGAGTGAAAATCTTCGCTACGCTCATCTAATGACTTTGCAGTGAGCTATCGAATGAGCTACCCGTTTCAATATTCTGTCTGTGTTTCTGTACTAAGATTTTTTCATTTCCATGACTACATGTACGTTTTGATTTAAGGGATATATTTTTGTTATGTGATATAATTCAATTGGACGTCACTCAAATCTTCTCTCCACTTACTGCGTAGGTGCTGTTGGTTTATGTATGTATACAGAGCGAACATTCCGGGATTCGAAGTGGCGGTCTTGATCGACTCTCAACCTATAGCAGCATTCAACTACGCTCAAAATGGCTCTTTAATACTATATATATCCACAGTCCACACTCTCTACGGTACAATAGCAAACAACGTGGCACCAACATTCCAAAAACAAATCAATACCTCTCTCTCGCTCTCCTCGCACGGGAAGTGGATGCTTTTAGGCTGCTGGATGATGCTATTCTACAGGTGGCCATACTGCTAAATATAACCCGGCCCCCTGCGATGCACAGAGTGATTGTCAGGCTCCTACAGGTGGCTGACAAGTAAATATAGCTAAATATAGCCCCTGCACACTACCCATCCACGCAACATCAACATCTCTGACGTCAGACTAGCAAGGATTTAATTCGGAATCAATTTCAAGGCGTGAGGAAAACTGTGTGATCTTCTTGCCTACATTCATATCAGCGTTGAAAGTGAAAGAGAGTCATTAAAATCGGCTCTCTTCTTATCCCCATTCATGAATAATGACGTATATTAAAAACCTCTATTTCATATTCGTCTGTAGGAGGCTCAAAGCGATGATACACATATTATAATATAAGGTGCAGACATGCAGTGGGGCCAGGGCGTTCCAGGGCGCCGTCCTGGTACTTTTAGGGGGGGGGGGGCAGGACTACGCCCTGCTTCCGATTTTAAAGCGGAGATAGGGTGGTGTAGGGCGCTGATCTTTGGTAATCTGTTATTTTATATCCAATCATGGGACAAAGAACACATTAGAATGAAAATCTAGTAATAATAGTAACAATAATCGACTTAGGCAGTCCCAGTTTGCCAGCCACGTGCTAGAATTACAAGTACCAAAACTTACTGAATATAATTGTTTAAAAAACAATTTTCATATTTTTTTCCTTGCCGGGCGTTATGGAGGCTTACCCATCAATAATTAGGAATCGCATTGACTGATATTTGAATTACATATCGATCTTTATGCGAAATTTTGGGATATACCTCGTTATTTTGACGACATCATCACTGCCGGGGCAGATGTCGTGATGCCACCGCCCTGGCACTTCACTTTTTACGACTGCACCACTGATAAGGTGGTTGATGCATGTTGTTCTTGTTCAATATATATACTATAAACGTTTAAGCAGAATGCCATAAGCGACAGATTTAACTGTATGAACGAAGCAAAGACAAAAATTTTGCGTAGAGCTACTCTTAAGAAACAACCATGTTCCGCGCTCCACAGCTCAAACGAAATTGAAGAATACATTTTGTTGAAACTTGGCCTATACACATGTGACATCGTCTAACTCGATACTGTATCGTTTTGAAGCGCAATCGATTGAACCACTTGGAGAAAAATGGAATCGAAATTTGAAAAGTTTCGTGAGAATAACCCAGAGAGAAAATATGGAGAAAACATTTCCTCCGAATGAATTGAAATTTCTAAAAAATTTAGGCATATGAATAATACACATTATTACAGAGTTTCACATGGATCGAATGAGCCGTTTCAAAGTTGATCAATATACGCTATTTGTTCACACATCAATTGCATGAACAGCCCTGTCAATTATCAAGAGATGAATCAGATAGGCAGTGATTTAATGGATGCAGAATCAAGGTGTGTATACCTTTACCTTGTTTTTCGAGAAGATTTCATATACAATGTCGCTCATCATACAACACATATGCATGTCTCCACATATGCATATGCACATATGCTGTGTTTTGTTAGTTTAGTTAATGCGAGAATATGGCGTGATTACCTCTACAAACTGTTCTGATATAATACGGTACATGTTCATATTAAAAAGGGTAACTAAACAAACACTTGTTCTCAATTCCCAATTGAAACTAAAAAGAAACAATTCAAATACATACTTCCCCAATTTTAATAGTTGCAGAACAAATAAAGGGGAAATAGTTGGAAAATTATTAGTAGGATCATACTTTTCGGAGAAATGAATTGAAATCTGATGTTCTTCAATTTTGAATGAGTCACGCGAATTGACTCAATTTTATAATAGACCTACCTGAAAAAAGAGGATGTTTTTCCCCTCTCTACAGGTCAAATAAAAAAATATACAATAGCTTCATTTAAAATCAGACCCATAACTTGTCACATCAAACAATAACCATTTAAACTTTCAATTCTTACTTTTGAATCCAATTCTAATTAAGCTTTGAATTTTAACTTTTGATTATCTCGAGATGTAATTTTAATATTGATTCGATTGTTATGTTGATTTCGGGACTTGACTTGGTAGTTACTGGGTATTTATAAAAAATAACATCTATCATTTATATAATTTCATGTATGTTTTTGTTTGTATTTTTAATACTGTGTGTAATTCATAATCCCTCATTTTATCCTTGACTGTCCATATGATTTACTTTTAAATGTTCTATTTAATTCTTAATCCGCATTGTTTTTATGCGCAATCGGTTGCACCACTTCTGAGAAAACTAATTTTCCAGTTCCCAAATTCCCCATAAGAATAAGCCAGAGAAGAATTTTCGCACAGAAAGCGTCCTTCGATAAAATTAAAATTTTCAACGAATTTCAATATAAAAATGATAGGTCTACAACTTATTCCAAACTTTCACTGAAATCCAATCAGCCGTTTTGATATAAAAAATTATATAGTGACATTTTTATACATCGTTCAAAGCTATTAAGAGAACCAATTAAATCCAAGCAACAAGTGTCACCAATCAATGAAGAACGATTATTACAAGGCTTTCTTTATTATCAAAGAAATTATTGAGAATGAGTAATGAATATAAAAGGAGGTTAATGACATAATTGTTTGGATCTTAATGTGTATATATGAATACAGCTGTCATTACGTTTCATATAGTAGTCTAATATTACATATAATATTAAATTGCATCTAATATTTCCTTCATCAGAATAGTCTACGAAATAAACCAACAAAATGGAAAGATTGATTTTTAACATGAATGCCGTCAAAACATCACCTTGATAAAACTTTTTGAAAGAATTCATTTCATTCTTATTAGCTCATCCATCAACGCGGAAACACATAACGCGTTTTCCTAGTATTATCATGAATTGGATCATGTAGGCAGTGAGTTAATAGATCCAAATCAATGTGTGTATACCTTTAATGCAACCCTCAATGCATCTTGGTGTATACCTTTACCATTCTTTCCAAAATATTTAATATACATTATCACTTATCACTTTAATTAACAACGCATATACTGCGTTGTCCTTGAGTTTCATTGAATTCACATAGATAGTACCATTTTTATAAAAAGTTTGTGTGGGTTTACTTGAATCGTTATCGGGAATAGAAGAGTTCTACATTTATGAAATGTAACTACCCTCTCCTCTCAGAATGGCGCAATTCTCGGTTCTATAATTCAATTAATAACCAATAATGTAAAATGTTGTAGATACAATACATTTATTGGTGAGTTGTTGAACGTATCAATTGGCATGTAGGCCTATCAGTCGTACAGATAATTAATTACAGAAGCATCAGAGATTTGGTAATTATTTTCACTCTGAACATCCTATACGTGGTCATGCGCAGTAAACGCTAACACCATTCCGGTGTGTTTCATTATATTTAATTGAAGATATTGTTTTTGTGCTTCATATTCAATTTAACATTTCCAAGAAAGAACTCTTTGAACATTAATTAGATGAGCGTAAACGAAGTTGATTTTCACAAATACGATTATTTAATGTGAGCACCTATCCAGCCAACTTCAAACTTCTTAGAAATATTTCAAATAACAGTTACCATTAGATTTCTTGTGAGAATCGGTTGTAACGTTTTTAGAAAATTAGGAGAATTTGAAAAACCCTCGATGAATAACTTTGCGGTAAAGCAATGGGATTAGAAGATTGGCATGGAGATCATGAGAAATTCAGTATTTACCGAACTCAAAGACATTACTGGACTAAATTATTCATTTTTAAGAATACATATATTATAGGCCTATATATATAAACTTATATATTAATAGAAATACCGAATCACATTTTTATGTGATTCGAAATAAAATTTTCATTTTCGGTAGATTTTATCACTACAAATATTAAAATCGAATAATAGTTTAGTAATAATGAATAGGAATAACAAAATAAAGAGTAATATCGATTATTGCAATAATTCTATTATATGTTCCACACTTATATCCTCGTGAATTTATCAGATTCGAAACATTTATGTTTCCAATATTTTCGAAATCCCCAATATCCTCCTCGTTTCTATAAACTATATAAGATATATATATATATATATATATATATATATATATATATATATATATATATATATATATATATATATATATATATATATATATATATATATATATATATATATATATATATATATATATATATATATATATATATATATATATATATATATATATATATAAACTATGTGAATTATATTAAAAGATATAAACCCGAAGTTACCAACTAAGTTACAGTTTCAATGATATACACATATTTATTTTCATTGAGTGGTATTATTTGAATAACAATGAGGGACATGGCGTTATTTCAAGTTTCAATAACATGCATGGACGAGTATATTCGAAGACGATTATGAGAAAAACTATCTTTCCATCTACTGATTCTGTTGTTGAAACTGCGATCAAATTGGATTTGATTAGTTAGAGTTCTATTAGGTTTCATTAAAAACAGCTCTACAATCATCAATCTAAAGCTTAATTTCATAATGAAGTATAAGCGAATATTATTGAAGGCAAATGACATTTACGCTGTATAATTCGACCTATTTTCTAACTTGATGTTGCATCGGTATAGGGCCCTATGTATAATGATAATTCACGAGCATGCAAGAATATATCTATTTTTAGTGTTCATTAAATTATATCGACATTGTATAAATACAATTACATGTAAGCAATTAATACAGTATATAATTTTAAAATCAATTATATTCACTGATCTTTTATACGTGACCATCCATTGTCATATTCCAATTTCAAATTGATCTATTTCAATATATTCAATATATCTATTAGATTTCATTTGTGTCCTAGTGGCAGCTATTTAATCAACAGAATTGTTTTTAACATAATAACTTAATAGGTCAGTTTCTTCCATTTCGAAAACAAAACATATTCAGCATCGTTTTTGTACAATGTTTCAAAATGGAAAATCAACCCAATTCTTTCAACTTTGGTAATCACTTTAAATTCCCACCGTATTATATTTGTAACTAACATTAACTTTCATATAGTAATTGATATAACATATACACATAATATAAATATAATCACACAACAATTTATAATGATCAAGTGATATTTTAGGTAAGCATATAATTTTTTCAAATCGAGTATAAAGTTTTCCTTCTCAAGTTTCCAACCCTTCTAAAGTTTCAATATACTCACGTCACTTGCTCTCTGACCTTCTCCCTGGCGCCGTGACCTGATATCAGTTGTACCACCCGTGTGACACTAACTTTATCTGAGCGCTATCACCTCATCTCACGCTACCTCGTGTGTTTCCGACATATTTCGGCACACTTCGGTGTCTTATACAAAACTCTTATCACACAGCAGGGCAGATCAATTTATTAGCGAAGATGAGGGTGGGAAACATTCACCGTTCAACGAATAATGAACCTGACAAAAAGGAGAAGATAAAATAACTTGAAGTTTAAAAAAAAACGGTAAATTGCTAAAAGTTCGTTATTACGTTGTTGTGACAAAAAAGGTATTTCATGCGTAACTTTTATAGACTAATCGTAATACTTTGTATGACGCACTTAAGTTCACTTTTTTGTACTTCATGGAAGAATCTGGATAAATTTAAATATATGCCATGTAGCATTAAATCCATGATACAAAATAATAATCCAAAAATAACAATAAAGGGAAGTCAAAACAGAAATGCGTTCATCTATAAAACATATCTTATTAGAAGAGATTATTTTCAGTTCGGCCTTGCAGTGACTAATTGATTGAATCGCCAAGATTTCAATACCTCATTATTTGACTATCTCAGTAAATGTTAGAATGAAAATATGTTGCATTCTGACGTTATTAGAAATTGAGATACATATAAAATTACTCGACAGTAATAACTTTCATATTCAGCTGAGATTCTCTATGATCATTTATTGTTATATCAATTTAATATCTTCATTAAATTCTTGAATTTGCATATCTTACAACTAAAAATAACAAGGAACAGAAAATCTGAATAGAAGCGAGTTTATTTTATTTTAATGAACAATATGTTTATAATAAAATAAAATACCCCCCTTCCCCCGTATAACCTAGCTGTTGGTGAGGTCGTTAAGGGTGTGCATGAGCGGTGCTTATAAAATTGGAGAAATTCATCTTTACCATTTTATCTGTGTTCCTTGAACCAGTGTAATTGAATAAAAAGTATATCTACTTCAATATAACTGTATGCTCTTTAATTATTATGACATTCTATTCTTGTGAATCCAATCGGTTCCAGGATTACACGTCAATTAATAAGAATGTGGTAAAAATTCATTGATGTATTATCTTGAAACTGATTGATTTCACAAAAATAGAAAGTCATATTAATTGAAGAGCAAAAAAAATAGTTTGGAGTTGATTAGGCTACTTCTTATTCAATTACATTAATTCGTGAATATGGAAAAAAAAGTAAAGTTGAATTTACTTTTTTTATAAGCACCATGCATGCACTCCCTTAGGAGACATCAAATTTGAAAAATAAAATACCCTGGAAAATACTTCACACATCTGCAAAAATATGATTACTATCTTTATACAAATAACAATTCCTAACTGTAAAGAAATGAGGTTGCTGGACGATGCACTATCGGCTACGTCATAAGAATGCAATATGTCGTGTAATGTATGATGTAATGACGTCATTGTTTGAGTCCAGACAGACAATGTGTCGTCACTACAAAGATGACATTGCCGCAGGCTGGGCGCCTCCACCGAGTACCTTGCCTTATTAGGTGCGTTGGAGACCGCGAGGTCATACCTTCACTTAGATCTACATAACATAATATGTATTAGTATATCTCAGCATCTCTTAGCTTCGCAAAGTCCACCTTGGTCTTTTTATCCTAACTCGGTATTTATAGTCCAGATTATAGTCTCTTTATTTTAGCTTGAAGTCTCTTTATTCTAGATTTTAGTCTCCATGTGGTCTTATCTAATTTAGTTTGATTGATTCTTGTCAGTTTGTTTGGAGGCTATGTAGCTAGTTTTCTGATTCACAAGCTTTGTAGGTGAGTTGAATCGTTTGAATAATAACAGTATGGTATGACATGATCAGTCAATGATTTTAATTGTTCACAGTTCTGTGTATTGACTTGGGAAATATTATACTGATTCTTTCTCTCTCTCTATATCTCCTCTACTCTGCCATTTCATTTTTTCCAATTTTCATTTAATAATTATGCTATTATTTATTCACATCTTTATTTGAATTTATTGACCAGTTTATGTCTGATCTACATTCATCTTTTTATTTTGGAATAAATGAATGAATCAATGGAGGAAGAATGTGGAATAGTCTAAAATTAGGGAACCATCTAAGTATTCACTTCATCAACTGAGGGAAACTAACGTGTATAGCCTACTTGACTATGACGTAAATCGTCTTGGTCTTCCTGTTAATTTATTTCATTGTATTCATTTGTTGTTTTCTTTTTATAGAAAAATACATCAAGAAGGCTCACTTGTTGAATAATTGAATAAGCTCAATGAATAAAAATCACAATAATACATTAAAAAAATTTATAACATAATTATAAATAAAATATGGAATTGAATGATATAATTCAAAAAATATATTTTCGCATGATTGTGGGAGCGGTAAAATGACCTTTCTGTTGCATGAGCTATGACTTCGTATAAAATGTCTCGTTGCTCCTGCAGTAACACTTCATGCTACCCGTGCTGCACTGGTGTAGTAATGGTTGTCGTAAATCAGGAATGACGAAAGATGTAGATAAATTGCACGAGCAGATGCGTAAAAGTACGGAGATATTTTATACGTAACATTAAATTCAGAGTATTCACTGTTCTTTATATCACAAGTATTACATGCAAAACTTTATTTCATGTACTATTTGAATGTTTTAACCTAGTTGGTTTTAACTGCAGATTATAGGGCTATATCGCATATTTTGATTATTAATGTGTAGGAGTTTCTGTTCTATAAAAACTCAAAATGTCTCTTTGTCTTTCAGCTTTGCCATTTTTGTTGTTTGAAGCAGATTTTATCTTGAAATTAATTACTTTGGTTGAACAGAGGTTGTTTCTCAATCCTAGTTCTTTGTTTGACCTTTACGATAGTGTTTCAGTGTTGTTTCAGTGGAGTCCAATTTTTGTATGAGAATATTTTCAGACGTCGATTTCCAATTTTTATTTGTTTCCGGATTATCGGAATAGTAATCAGATAAGACTGAACCTAGACTTAATTTTATGCCGTGATTCTATATTTTTTTTATATTGGGTTTAACGACGCACTGTTATGATAGCGCAGATCTAATGGCGTCGGATGGATTATTAATGAGATGACGGGATGATGAGATGAAGGTTCTTGGGTAATGGAAAGGATAGTGGGAAGGAAGCGTAATGGCCGACATATTGTAGGAACCATCCCGATATTAGCCTAGACTACAGAGGGAAACCACGAAAACCCCTGTAAAGATGGTCGGTGGCGGGGATCGAACTGGGTTCGAAATTCTCCTCGCCTCCCTGATAACATGAAGCGAGCGCGTTAACCACCATGCTTCATGTACCGGTTCTATTGTTATTGTTTGCCTAACGACTCAAGCGACAGTTTAGGTCATTGTTGGAGGTACGAATGAGCGGATGATATGAGAATGATGTTTGCAAAAAGCCATGTCCAAAATGCATTGAGGGTTGTGTTGATTATACCAGCAAACCAACGCAACCCTCAATGCATCTTGGCTATGTCTTATGCAAGACTCTAACCCAAATCCGACTTGGCTTCATATTCCATGAAAATGTCTTGACTGATTGAGCCGGGCGAGCTGTCAAGTTTGTATTTGTGAGTTTTTTCTTGGTAAAACAGAGATGATCTGGGCGATAGCTTCACGGGCAAATTATTCACGGAGAATATTCACGGAGCATGTGATAACGAAACTACGAAGTGATGATAAGTGAAAGGACATTCACAAAAATCCATGCCTTATGCGGGACTAGAACCCACGCCCAACGGTGACTTCAGTTTCTAAACCGGTGACTCAGCTGACTGAGCTACCGATGGCAGCTATGAACACGTATTTGGAGAAATAGCTGTTCCCCAAAGTAAGAAATATGAATTATGAACGGAATCACATAACGACACTAAGTGCATTTTCTTAATTAGAATGAATTCAAAAAGAGTGGAACTTCAGTACCGGACAGCTAAGGTTGAGCGAGACCACACATATATACCACAGTAGGCTAGCCGAGTCGAATGGAATGCTTTTGTTCGCTAAATCCCTTAAAAGATGAGACAAAACCCAACTGTAAAACCTCCTTTCCTTTATCTGTGGCAATAGTCAAAAGCCGTTACTCGCGATGCATTAGTCCTTCTCGAAACATCCGAGCGTCAGTGTCTAGAAATAGGCAGAGACGTGCAGTCGATAAGGCTATCGAGTGAGTCAAGTGAGAAATAATGGCGTGGCTGTCAGTCAAGGAGTCTAAAAGTCCTGGATTCGATATCCGCTGAGGTTTCTCGTCTATATTTCATAACTGTATTATAGTCTGACAGCCAGCTTCCTATATCTGTGCTAGTACTTACAACCCTTCATACACAGCATTAGAGCATTCTACACAAAGGAGAGGAAAAACCAATAATTATGAAGAAATGATTTCGGAATATCCATGTAGGCATATTATTTTACTGCATAGCCTTACTTTCATGTGAAAGAATGGCTCGATTTATGATTCAAAAATTATACCACTGATTATATTGTCTAAATGAACTGTGATGGATTATTCATGTATTAGGAATAAAATATTATTATTATTATATTAATAATAATATTATTAAAAATTAAAATATATATTTCATTGGATACTTGGAAAGTTGATTATAATCAAAATAGCTAAAACAATGAACTAAATGGAACTTCGTCGGGTTGATATCTTATATAAATAATAAAGGTGGACAAAATTGGTATCATACATAAAAATATAGGCCTATATTTTCAAGAGATCGATTAGAAACTGTACGGCGGCACCAATGCGAGCAAACTACATGAGTAGGCCTAGTTGCTATAGCTGAATATGTTTTCGTTGAATTCTAATTATCATTTTCGAATCTTACTTACCGTACGTACGGTACTGATAATAATTGATGAAATTTAAAAAAGAAATAGAATTAATGACAAATTTATAGCAATTTTTATCCGAATGGCCCCATTCTTGTGTGTGCTCTATGAGACTTCTTGATCATGATTTCAAAGTAGAACGTGGGAATGAAAATCACCAAGGACGTCCGAGAAAAAATAAACTAGAATTTAGTGGAAGCCTGATTGAAAACAAAATGGAAGCTTGGATTTGGCTGGCACACTTTTTCAGCTCAGTTACTATTACTAATGGCATGCAATAGTCACTAAAAATGTTTCCTGTTAAATTTGCCTTTTATTAAAAAAAAGACTAGACAAATAGTGGAGACATACCCTTATTTATGGAATTTTCAAAAACCTTGATTCTACCATGATTCTACCAAAAATGGCATCGATCAGAGCTAGTAAATTTCACGCGTGGATGTTACAAATAATTATTTACATCCGTTTTCGTTAAATTTGAATTCGAATTCAACCAATTCTGCTCACTAGATATACTTGATCAAATTTTGAGATAATTTGAATTCTATTGTCAATTCAGAGCAATTTCAATTCAATTCTTCTGTAGTCTTCGTATAACTATTTTGTCTTATGTTTTTTCAATGAATTGTAGGCATAGCATATCAATATTTGCAGTTGAATTCTGAATCAGTTATTAGATGAGCGTAGCGAAGATTTTCATTCCATATACCGAAAAATTTTGGGCTTGGTTTTTATGTTTTTTTTTTTTTTTTTTTGTGTGTAATTTTGTACGCGGCATACAGGTCAGGAAAAAGTTTCAATCAACTCGAAACTTTTTTTACAAATTGGTGTTATACCAGAATAGGTTGGGATTGTTTTTCAGAAAAATCGGTCAAACGGATTTTCCGGAAAAAAATCGGAAAGTATGGAAATTCCCCATAAGAATAGGCCAGGGAAGAAATACTTGGAATTTTATTTTTTTCAAACGCTCTCAAATTTATACTGAGTGTGGAAAGATCTATCATACCTATTTTAAGCGATTTATGGAACAATCGGATGTGAAATAACGAAGTAAACGCATTTTTAAGGTACTTTTTCACACATCAATAAAAGCAATTAAGAAAGCAATTAAGGAACTATTAAATATGAGCAACAAGTGTCACCAATAAATTAAAACGTTTAAAATCTGTGATGTATATGAAGAAGGCACTGGTTTGATTGTTTGGAAACCAAGGTCCATATACCAACAGACGGCCGCGGTTTTTAAACCTTTGAAGTGATCCATGGCCTGTATATGTACATTGAGCTGACAAAATGTTCTTAATTCTACATTTCCATACTTCTAGCTCATCTCACAACGCATATAAGGCGTTTTCCTAGTTAGATGAGCGTAGCGAAGATTTTCATTCCATATGCCGATAAATTTTGGGCTTGGTTTTTATGTTTTTTTTTTTTTTTGTGTGTAATTTTGTACGCGCGCGGCATACAGGCCAGGAAAAAGTTTCAATTAACTCGAAACTTTTTTCCTGAATTGGTGTTATACCAGAATAGGTTGGGATTGTTTTTCAGAAAAATCGGTCAAACGGTGTCTCCGGAAAAAATTTGGAAAGTATGGAAACTCCCCATAAGAATAGGCCGGGGAGAAATACTTGGAAAACCAAAATTTTCTAAAAGCTCTCAAATTTATACTGAATATGGAAAGATCTATCATACATATTTTAAGCGATTTGTGAGACAATCGGATGTGAAAGAACGAAGAAAACTAATTTTTATTGTACTTTTTTACACATCAATAAAAGCAAGTAAGAAAGCAATTAAGAAACTATTAAATGTGAGCAACAAGTGTCACCAATAAATTAAAACGTTAAAAATCTGTGATGGATATGAAGAAGGCACTGGTATAATTGTTTGGAAACCAAGGTCCATATACCAACGTTCTTAATTCTACATTTCCATACTTCTAAGCTCATCTCACAACGCATATAAGGCGTTTTCCTAGTTTACAAGAATTAGATTAAAAGAAAATGTGGGTTCCGATATGAACAAACTTTTTCCAGTTTGACCGGAAAAACGAGAGCAATCATACCAGAGCAATCAATATAGGCATACACATGAAAAAAAATCTGTAATTGAGGCTACAACTGTGGACCAAGGTATATATAAACCTTAGAATGTGAGCGATTGATTACAGCCAGCTACTACATTTGAAAGATGGATTATTCGTTAAATTTGAATTCGAATTCAACCAATTCTGCTCACTGGATATACTTGATCAAATTTTGAGATAATTTGAATTCTATTGTCAATTCAGAGCAATTTCAATTCAATTCTTCTGTAGTCTTCGTATAACTATTTTGTCTTATGTTTTTTCAATGAATTGTAGGCATAGCATATCAATATTTGCAGTTGAATTCTGAATCAGTTTTTTTACAAGAATTAGATTAAAAGAAAATGTGGGTTCCGATATGAACAAACTTTTTCCAGTTTGACCGGAAAAACGAGAGCAATCATACCAGAGCAATCAATATAGGCATACACATGAAAAAAAAATCTGTAATTGAGGCTACAACTGTGGACCAAGGTATATATAAACCTTAGAATGTGAGCGATTGATTACAGCCAGCTACTACATTTGAAAGATGGATTAATTGGATTATTATTTGGATATATGTTTATCTATATATATATATATATATATATATATATATATATATATATATATATATAGTGTTTCTCTTTTAACCATCACCTAGGCTCAGGATTTGTATTTAACAACATTTCTTTATGAATGCGATTCATTAACGATATGTATGTACGTTTTTGTCAAATCATAAAAATGTGACCAATCTGGGACTTGAACCCAGGACCTCTTGGTTTGTACCCAATTGCTCTACCACCTGAGCTAATTGACCACCTAGATTCAAGTCGAATATCCGACACATTTATATGATTTGACATTGTTTGAGAAACGACTCTCTTGGGCTTTGTCTTTTTACAGATCAACAGATTCCAAGGTGTAACGATTAGACGTTACCACAGGTCCTAGTGTTTCTCTTTTAACCATCACCTAGGCTCAGGATTTGTATTTAACAACATTTCTTCATGAATGCGATTCATTAACGATATGTATGTACGTTTTTGTCAAATCATAAAAATGTGACCAATCTGGGACTTGAACCCAGGACCTCTTGGTTTGTACCCAATTGCTCTACCACCTGAGCTAATTGACCACCTATATATATATATATATATATATATATATATATATATATATATATATATATATATATATATATATATCATTTTATGTTCATCAATTCATATTCGTTATCATTGTATGGTAATGTACTGAATTTGTATTCGATATTATTCACTCATTTGTATACTTTTTCCGTTCAAAACTTCTAATATTGATATTGAGTGCCAATATTGTACACCAATATTGTAATTTTGTCAGTTCAAAACTGTTGGTTATTGAGTGACACTTGTTTCATTCATCATCTCCGCATGGTTGGAAATGTAACAATCGTAGTTTTTTTTTCTACACACTTTTAATAAATGCTGTTCACTTTTCATATACAGGAATTTTTTACCTGAATGGGGTTCTCATATTGTATAAAATTTATTGATTATATTCTATAAATCAACTGAATTATTAATTCATTATCTGATAGAAAATGACTTTCAATAATAACAAAGTATTTTAATAACATTAAATATCATAAACAAATACCATCTTGCTTTTAATCCAGCTGTAACTGTACTGGCAAGAATTCTTGGAACATAAAGACGCAAAAAAAAGTGAAATACAAAATATCGTTGATTGAACTCGTATCTCATTGATTCTACGTCACGTTATTGTAAACAATCAGTTATTCACAAAGACACGTTTCACTTCTCTTTGAACACGAAAACAGTCCACGCATCTTCTTTCCGTTTCATTCCATTCGGCTGATTTTCAATCTCCTTGTGCGTTCTACTGTTTGTTCTGTTTTTTGTTGTTCTCTATGGCGAAGGAAAGGGGCAGGGGTAGTGATTAAATATTCTCTTCTGTAAGTAGTACCATCTATGTATTCTTTCGTTCGCTAATTTAATGAAATAAATTCTGAATATTGATGACATAATCCAACAATACAATAACTCAATTAATGTGTACTGTATAGGTCATCAGAAGCATATGGTATGATAGATTAAATGAGTTATGAACTGTGAGTAGACGTATCATAACAGATATTTTGTGAAAATTATGTTAATATCTTATACCATACGAAACAACCCAATGACACATGAACCGATACCAGTCCGTTTGAACATACCAAGTTCTTCTTTTTGTTCTTATATAAATCAGTATTAAATATAAAAAAATATGTATATATATATATATATATATATATATATATATATATATATATATATATATATATATATATATATATATATATAGATATATATATGTATATTATATAATGTATATAGAATAATAATAACACATCATGAAGTGAGAAAATATGATACTGATTAGTGCAAGAACAAAAAACTCATTTACTTGATCTCTACTTGGTATATCATTCTTTTATTCCAGTAACAGTATATCTAGTCAACCCTGCTTGCAGTATCTCTTATAATGACTTCGATCATCTTATTATTTACCAAGTCCTTTTAATGGGTTCGAAATCTGTTGAAAAAAGTATTGTAAATCGTATCTCTCTTTTTCCCTTATAGTCTCTCCTGCCCGGCGTGTCTCTATATCTCTATGGTCAATGAGGGGAAGGGTGACGGGAGGGAGGGGGGACTGGAACTGACATCCCGGTCTCTGACAAGCGAAGTTCCATCCTGATATAGAATATTCCCTTTAATTGCCAATTATTTATTGTTTGCCAAACTGCCTGTGTGTTCTGGCCCAAATGTACAGCGTACCCCGTAACCCCATAGCAGACCTGTTGCAATACTCGACACCCCCGAGCGTGGCTGACGATACGGGCGATCGTTAGCGTCCATGCGCTAACGATCGCGTGTGCACACATTCAAGAATTGAAAGATTATCAAAAATCGGGGTTAGAAAAGATGGCATTTCAGAAATTCACCATGTTTTAGAATTTTTCTTCTGAATAATGTGATGTAAATTCGTTCCAATTCATTTCTTAGCCTAATTGCTATTCTTTCGCGTCCATGTGGGTGCGTGTGCACACATTCAAGAATTGAAAGATTATCAAAAATCGGGGTTAGAAAAGATGGCATTTCAGAAATTCACCATGTTCTGGAATTTTTCTTCTGAATAATGTGATTTAAATTCATTCCAATTCATTTCTTAGCCTAATTGCTATTCTTATCCGTGTGGTTGTCAAAGCAATAATCATGAAACCAATTCAAAAGGTGACGATGGAACAATATTATTAATTTGTACAATTACGGAATGCTGAAATATTCTCGAATTGAAACTTTCAATCTGCCTTGGTTTACGAGACTTGATATATTTCTTATTTTCCAGGAGGCCTGAATGACTAAAACATCTTCTTAAATTCCCGAAACAGGTTTTAGCAAACTGATCCTTATTCGCTATTTCATCTTGTCAGTTGCATTCCATTCCGAGACAAACGGATGTTATCAATAATTTCTGCTGAAGAGGAGGCAAGAGAAAGAGAGAGAGAGAGAGAGAGAGAGAGAGAGAGAGAGAGAGAGAGAGAGAGAAAGAGAGGGTGTGATGAAAAGGAGAATTGGAATGTAAAAAAGCTGGAAAATAAAAATAACATTTCTTGTGTAACAATCGAATTTGCAATCAAAATAGTTTTTTCTAATGGAATACTATTCAAACCAAGTGAATAAAAGTTGAGAATAATCCTATTATGATAATCGTTCATAAAATGTATTAGTCAACCAGAAAAGAGTAGTTCTATGAAATCGTTCGAAATTTATTTAGATAGAACCCATTAAAACTGTAGACGTATAAAGGGATGGTGTATCAATTTAATATTTTCTTCCTCATAATTTCGAATTATTCATCTGAAGGAAGTGTGGTAATTATTAAATCGGAAATATTTTTCACGTCAAAGTAGGTCTGACAAATTATTGTTTGGTATCAGAAAGGATGGGGACGAAATAATAGATCGTTACAAATGATCATGAAAAAATATCAAGTCATTTTAAAAATAAAATTCGACAAAATCTAAATCTTCTCTCCGTGCAAATTCTAAAAAACCCAAATGACCGTTTTCATTCCCGTTACTCGTTAGGTCCTTATCTCGTCATTGATCCGTCACCAACTGCTATTTCCTGTCGCGTCTAAATGTCAATCTTTTCTTTTCAGTCATCAATAAGTTAATATTTCCTTCTTTCCTTCCGCTGACAATCCCTCACTCTGCTGCTCTCTCGTCGCTGTATTATCCAGGAGCCTCCCGTGTATCCCACTTTACCACCTGCAACGCGTCACGTGACACCCCCTCCCACCCCCTCCGACCACGCGTGATGACGTACTTAAGTGACCGCCGGGGGGCGCCCCTCACGTCGGGTGATCGAAGATCAATAAGGCGCTCGGTTAGCCGAGTGAACTAAAGCAAAGTGCTGTGTGCATGCAGTCAAAGGTCGAAGCAGTAATGTAATTCTAATAAAAACAAGGCACGTGAAGGAGCTAGGAGAAGTCTTGATGATATTGATGTTATGGAATTATTCACTAGTTGCTCGACTTGCCGAGTAAATAGATCTCTAAGTAAATCTCTAACTCATAATCCGGAACCGAAGAAATGCTTCAATCGTTACTATGTTTCATTTTGTACTCCAAAATAGTTTTGACAGTTCAGTTTGGACTCCAAACAATTTCATTGAATTTGTAAATATATTCATTCTGATTTTTTGAACGACAGAGATTAAATTGTTTGAAAATTTAAAGATAATGATATAGGTTGCATATCTTTAGGCATCTTGATTTTGAATCTATTCAGCTCACTGTCAGTGCCTTTTTGATTTACCTATACTTCACAATACTTAACTATACTTCAGTCGTTTTATTAACTAATTGCTTTCACTTGTTGATCTCCCTGTGTATAATTGATGTTGCAAAAAATACATGATTATTATCATCTTGAATATGGCTCATCCGAATTATGAAATATTCTGGAATTAAATGTATAATTTTGTGCTTGAATACCGTGGAAATTTTCAATTTATTTGGAGTAAATATTTTGTTCACCTTTTTTTGCCTTTTTTTCAATTTTCGAAATTGTTGTTTTCAAAAGTGGTTCAACCGATTGCGCCTCAAAATTCTACAGTATCGAGTATGACGGTGACATGTGCACGTCAAGTTTGATCAAAATTTGTTATTTCGTTTGACCTGTGGAGCGCGAAAATAACAAAAAACATTCAGAAAACCAAAAAAAAAGTTTTTCTTCCACGTGTTTCCACTGAGAAATGTAGTCTTTGCTTCGTTCGTCCAATAAGCAATTCAACAGGATGGCAGTGACATGGTAGTTTCAGAATCGAAGTGTGCTTTCCATTACATTTCATATAACGAGGCCTATCCCCACATTGCTCATCTCATAACGCATGCGGCATATGTTGCATTTTCCAAGTACGTTTCATTGGTAAACAAGAAAAATAAACATAAACTATAGGCCCACGTTCTATTTTCAAGTTTTCACTTTTGACGGGTTTCTATTTTATTCCTGCAATTTAAAAGTTCACAAGATTCAATGATGTTTCTGAAACTAATAGAAAATAAACACTCAACGTAAACGATTCGTCGAAAGACTGAATTCACGAATATTGCAAGGCTGCGATCGACCGTCTACTGTATCACATAGAACTAGCAATCGGATGTTCTGAATCTTCAATATTTGACAGCACTTTATGGTATCAAGTCAATTTGGAGAGAACATATTTCACGGTGAATAAATACAGAAATATAATTCAATGTGGTTTTTCTATAAATAGTAGAAATTCCAATTAGATTGCGGGAAAATCGAATCCAATTAAACGGAATGTTGTGTTTGGGTCGCCTCTCTCTCTCTCTCTCTCTCTCTCTCTCTCTCTCTCTCTCTCTCTCTCTCTCTCTCTATATATATATATATATATATATATATATATATATATATATATATATATATATATATATATATATATATATATATATATATATATATATATATATATATATATATAGTGTATTATAAAACGGATAAATAAACATGAAAGCAATATTGGGTTCGTACTGCTTGACGATTGACAAAAGGTTTGATTACAAATAGTTGGTCAAACAGTTAGTGGAGCTGACCGGTTTGCCTAACCAGCTTGAAAATATTATAAATTCCCAAAGCTTTATTTCTCTCTATCTCTCTATAGTCTCTGACTTTCAAACTCTATCTCTCTCCTTTTCACCCTCACTAACCTTTCTCTCTCTCTCTCTCTCTCTCTCTCTCTCACTCTCTCACTCTCTATCTCTCTCTCTCTCTCTCTCTCTCTCACACACACTATATCTTTCTCTCTCTCTCATCCCCTCCCCTCTCTCCTCTCCATCGCAGTGACCCTTATCTTATCAATCTCAATCAGCCGATTCATTCATTGACGTCAAGCTTGGTTATTCAACTTTTTCGAGATCAGGCCCTAAGGAATAGAAGGGGAATCGAAGAAGTTTGCAGATACATTTATAACTGTATGTAAGAAAGCAGTAAAACCAGGACGAAGTTCAACTCATCTGATTAAAGTCCTCGTCGATTATTGTTGAAGAAGTAAAATGAAAAATGTTCGTTATTCAAACACTATTTGTATTTTATTATACTAAACATGCTCTGTACTTGGTAAGTACGTTGATTTTCTCTTCCCATGTTATTATTTTAAGTGATAACACACTCTTGTTAGCATTTTACTGTCCCAACTGTTCGAACTCGCAGTAATATTATTCCAATTTACGTTTATTACGGGCAATTATTATGTGATCCGTTGTTCTATTGACGCAGTAAATAGTTGAATGTTCTGAATAATTATCTTTATTGTATTCAATGTTTTATTTGAAGGTATTATTGGAATATTTGAAATCTCAATCTAGTTGCGTTGTAGCCCGGTTTACCTGTTATGTGAATAATCAATTTGTGTCAGAGGGCCGATGTGACGGGACGATAGAATGGGGGGGGGGGGGGGGGGGGAAGGGGGGTTTGCAAAGTGACATGAGCACAAACATCAGTCTGATCTAATTTACAACTCCAAATGCTAAGTTTCCAAATTCAGGATATTTATGTAAACTAATAGAAATATTAGTCTTTTCCACACATTTTTGTCGAAAAGCAGCAGGTTGTAAACCTCTGTCCTGACAATAGCGAATACCTGCGTGTAAATATGAACAAGGGTTGGGTTGTTCGTGACCTACCCTAGTTAACAACAGTAAGCATGCTTGACTCTTATCAATACCGCTTGTCGTATTGTTGAGTTGAAGTGCACTTGAAACGACGGTTTAACTGTCTATAACGGTACTTGCTCATTATTATACTTGTCTGTTGAAAATCACGTGTAAAGAAGTACTTTGTGAATATCTTCGATTTCAATCTGGTAATGGCAGACGTTCATAAAAAAGACGTATACAACTTTTAGGTCGCGATTCGTCTAGTAATGGTTCTGTATGAAGATAAACGACATTTCACTTGCAAATTGATACTGGAGATGAGGATTTCAGATTGTCTCATTAGTTACCAAATCCGCGAAAAGTTTTCATTTTAAAAACATCAAATATATTTTGAAAATAAGATGAGATAACATAGAACTATGAATAGTTTTTTAAGTTCATTCAATTTTCAATTTATATTGGGTTTGAAGACGTACTACACTGATAACTAAGGTATATTTGCGTCGGATGAATGATTCATGAGATGATGGGACGATGATACGAAGGATTCTTAGGTTATGAGTAGGATAGTGGGGAGAAAGGGGTAGTGGCATATATTGTAGGAACTAAACCACGCGAAAATCTCAAGTGTGGACGGCGAAGGGGATCGAACCAGGTCCGATATGCTCCCCTTAACTCCCGGATCACACGTAATGGGTGCCCGTAAGCAATTGAGTTGCATGTGCCTGCAAAAAACTGGGAATGAAAACTTTTTTATATTGGGTTTAACGACGCACTCTACTGATGACATTTTCTAATTTTTTTTTTTTTTTTTTTTTTTGCATTTTCAAAAAATATAATCTGCACCTTGTGATCTATTTGTTAATTTCGTATCAGGTACTGAAACTTTTATGATAAAGAAGATCATATATAGATTTCTTTCCTATTCCTAAATGATTACATTGTTAATAGTTCATTATTCGATATCAATGTTTCTTGAATGATTTTCGAATTATTCATTTTATTTCAGGTGGTAGCTATAAGATCACACTTGTGGTGTCCCGTCCAAACGATCCTACATTAAAATTCCTTACCTTGTTCACGGATCAATGACATTGTGTAAAATTGCCTCTATTGATGAAAAAAAAATTAAAATGAAGCCTTGTGCATCATCATGGTTTTGGGCCACAATTAAGAGATGCAACTGTCAGAATGAAATATCAAAAAGTGGATTTTTTTCATTGCTGTACTATTGTTCTGTATACTCGCATGCAATAAACGTGGTACGCCATTAATTTTATCGATTCAGCCAGGATGGAGTATTGGAAATATGCTCATTATGTCGAGTCCCCATCTCATAGCTGGCGATTCAGGTGGAATCAAAGCTACGAGAGGAAAACTTGAAGCGTGTGCACTGGATTGAGTAAATGACAGGGAACCCCCGCCCGATGACGCTAACATCTAGCTAGAAGACAAGAATGCAAAACATACGAACCATGGGCTAGTAAATAACGTTCACAGAATATATGAGAAATACCGATATGATGCCATACCGAATATTTCTTAGCAAATGAGGTTTCATTGGTATAACATAGAAAACATTTATAGGCTTCAAAAACCATGGATCCTGGTATAAGAGATAACATGAGGATAGGCATAATAATAATTAATATGGGTCCGTACTGATTTATACACACTACTCGTGAGCGAATAGTGGACTTAAGATTCAATAAGAAAATCAAAAAAATTACTGAAACAATATATGAACGATAAGCAATGCAGGGTTCGGAAAATATAATATAGTTTTTTTTCAGTGATTATTTACATACATAAGACATAATATGAAAATACATTCGAAAGGTGCAAAATGTCAGGGCTAGTGATTTCTACCGTTGACACGTTTTTGTATTACGTTATTTTTATACGTTGTGTTACGTTTATTTTCATATTAGTATAGTACTCTTCTAATAGCTTATCTAGTTTATATGACGTCTTCATTCATTCAAATCTGTCATGGTCGTTATGTCGTTCAACAAACGGTAAATGAGGGAATAATGAAACAATTTAATTATTTGTTTTATTGAAGAGGGATCTTCGATTTTCGTAACTAGTTCGACCTTTATTTCATACATATTTGATTCTTATTTATATTAAAATATATTATGAATGGATTATTGGATTGATGCTGTGTAACTAAAATATGTTTCGATAATTTGTAGTGTCTTTCTCAAAAAAATTAGTAGATACATCCAAATGAATAACGGCGTCCCAGTCACCATAGGACAAAAAGTTACCAGCAGGGTGATTATTTTTGAAAATATTGTGAATGTTCATTATATGGATCGACCGTATTTCTGAAGATACTTTTCTGCACGGTGTGCAGCAGTTTCACAACAATACGTTCATCTGGGAATTGCCATTATACAAATGTTTATGCTTTAGTTGACACTGAGAATGGTCAAAACATGCATCTCGCGTTACATACACCATTTGATTACGTATTGAGGTATTTCGTGTGTTCGTGAAACAACGACCTTTGGGCTAAATTGAAATAAAAATTCAACCATTTGAGCTTGGCATACAAGACCAAGAGAACTCACTCAAGTTTTGCTGTAAATGAAGGTAACAGATACTATTTATTTGTATCAAAACGGTCACAGGTATGCTGATGAAACTTAATTTGTCATATAGAGGATGGTTTACTCTAACCAACGAATCAATTGTCAACTTCATGGTGACTTTCTACTGGTTTTCTTGTATGTAACCGCATGTTTAATGTATTTTTCAACTAGTTTTTCACAATATTTCTCGGAATTTTCAACTTCATTTTGAGCTGCCCGCTTTGTGATAGGCCCATCGATTGAGTAAAAATATTTCAATACTATATTGTATTATCCTTTACCACAAAAGACCTATCACAAATAACATATATATATATATATATATATATATATATATATATATATATATATATATATATATATATATATTTACGTCTCGGTCTCACATGATTTATATATTGAAGATTTGGGAATAATAATATAATATTTGTGGTAAAGGATAATACAATATATTATTGAAATATTTTGACTCAATCGATGGGCCTATCACAAAGCGGGCAGCTCAAAAAAGCTGTCTAGTCGATTGCATGAGTCAGATTTCAATAATCAACTGACAAAACAATGATATAGACCAGTATTCACACGAGAAGATTACATTCCTGTGAAGACAGCCGTAATAGCTCGCTCACCCCAAAACACACGCGCGCAGTTGTAGCGTTTGTCTAGGTATGTTAGCCCGCGCATTGAGAAGACCACTGCTGAGGTCACATTCCTCAAGTCGGGCTCGAGAGAGTGTAAGAGAGATGGAAGCAAAGAGAAGACAAGAATGCAAGCGAGATAGAGATATTGAGAAGAGGAGAGAACGAGTGAGATAGAAATAGTGAGAAGACAAGGTAGCAAGTGAGATAGTGATGGAGACCGGTTATGTTAATCAAAGCCTGGGCTAACCAGCGACTATAGAAGTGCGATCAAATATAAGAGGTAGACGAGATGCTTTGTTCTGGATGCATCAAGATTATATACTGGCTTCGTTTTACTGTTCAACTTATCCTCTGTGCATGAATCTCTTCATTTAACCCTTTACAAACTTGAAGCGTTTCCCTTCACTATAGTTATTTTGATCTATCACAGCCTTCTCTCATTTCAAACAGTGCCCAAAAGTTACACATATAATACACCGTCTCATTCATATTTTATTATATATTCAATCGAAAGAGTTGACGACTCTTCCGCTCGCAACTGAACGGCGATAATGATATAGAATATTACAGCAAACAAATACTCAAATTAACTTTGAACGAGCTTTTCAAGAAGTTTTTCAGACTGTCAGGGAATATTGCATAAGTTGTGAAAACCAAACGAAACTATGAAATAATGAATAGGAAAGAAGTAACTTATTCATCAAGTTGATCCTGCTTGACGTCTTGTGAGAACTGATTTTGCGTCATAAACTCGTGTAGTGGAACACACGATTATAAAGTCTTTTTTAAAGAGTACATTTACAATTTAAAAAAGAATGTCAAAGACCGCATAAGTTTTGCTGAATATTCAATTTATTCTAATATTATGCGCAAAGGACATAGTTTACAGAATATAGTAGGCATCAATTTAAATATTTAACCATAAAGTGTTTTAGTATTAGATAAATAATGCCACAAAATAGATATGGTAACTCATTATTAATTATGACGTACACAAGGAATGAGAGTGAATAATTGTAGAATAGATACAATTTCAAAAAGATTCATAATTCCCTTTGTATAAAGGAAATCGCTCACTATTTTAAATCATAGTATCATATCTCAAGTTCTCACAAAGAATGTATTTTGTTCACAACAAAGTTGTTGCCCAATTATTTCATTTTATTCAGTGTGTGAAATTATTGTATTTATTATATGGGTAGGTATATATATATAATGATTCCAGTTTTGACACAAAATTGTTGTGTAAGGAGGATTACAAATTAGTCTGTCATGATCGTAACTTAAAAATATGATTATAGTAAATCAATATGGTTAGTAATTTTTTTTTTTAATAACATCGAAACTTGATACAAAATCATTATTCCCCAATTAAGGCTATGGATGGAAGATTAGATCGTTCGAACGGGGCACCACGAGGGCGATCTTACCACTATCATTACACTATTATTTAATAATAGTCAAAATCAAAGTTCTAATATTAGAGTGATAAAAATGATTCGTAAAATGATCATTCACAATCGCGTAACTTTAGTAGTGATGCCTCTGTACAAACACCTCTTTTGTATCTAATCGAAATGAACAAAATATATAACTTATGTGTATTAAAAAACTATTTATTCAAAAATAAGAAAGAACCGAAAAAGAAAGTGAACCAAAAATGAAGTGAAGAAAATTCAATGTATACGACTAGATGAATATTGAAATCCGTTCACTTCCTATTGAGTAGCAGCTATAAGTCTCATCATTCAATAAGTTTATACTCAGATAATCGATTGATTGGTCCAGATATTATTCCCAAATCTTTAATATATAAATCATCTCCCTCTAACGGGTTGATGAACTCAATAAGACGGAAACCGACAACATATTTGTTAACCTAATATCAAGTTTGAATTTAAGAACAGTATAACGTTGTGCGTAGATACTTGGCAATATGAGCCAGATTATCTTTATCAATTATTTATCAAATTCATACTGGAATTGTGTCAAGACAATAACTTATGGGTTGTACAATCTCGTAACTATGATTTGAAACAGTTGTTTCAAGATGAATTAAATTCTAAATATATATCTTCTAAACCAAGTTGAAATGAGAGTAGAAATCCATGAAATCCTGGAGAGCCTTCCCATACTCTCATTCAACCATATAACATTATAGAACAATAACTATTGTTGTACAACAGCTCCTAATATGGTATTGTGGGATGATCGCAATGAACGCTATTTAATATTATCAATGAAGCTATATTAAGCTATTATTAGCCGGAACTGTTTTGATCGAATCGCCAACCATTCTAGGTTTCTTCTCGTGGTTCACCTTGGCTATCACAGTGATAGCGCGCTATACATGCGTCACACAGCCTCCCGTGATGGACCATTGACGCTAGGGCAAGCCACCGCCACCGATAACTTATAACCGTTATTATAAGAAGTAGTGCAGACAACACTGGTTCAAATAAGAGTTTTAAAATACATCTCAAATTATGCTGTGTGAAATGGCTGCTACTTTTAAGGTGCATTTTTATGCATTTTTATCCTTCTTTCAGCTATCTTGGTACTTTGATTAAATGATTAAATGAAAGATTGCTTTGAAATTTCGAGTTGAAACATGGCTGAAATGAGGGATGACGATGGTGCATGAAATAATGGATACAAAAATGATTGGCAATAGATATTTATGTTTCTATCAAAAGTGAATAACACAGGATTTCTACAAAAAATGGAAAGTTATTTGTTATGTAGTGGATGGGGGCCTATACATCTTCTAATTTCAAAATGAGTATTTTTTTTATGTAATCTATCTGACGTAAATTTAGTGACGGCAAAAAATGAAAGAGATATTGAGACGGTGAGACAAAGGGTGAGGGATAGGTGATAAATAGGCCGAATCAGTACCATAATATTAATAGTACGGTACGTCGTAATTCATATTTGTTTAGTATTATGAATAATGACATTGCATAAAAATACTTATAATTATATATAAAGTCCATGTCAGTTGAGTACAGAACAAATACTCTCCAACCAGTAGTTATTGGATTATTTTGTGTAGCTTATAGGTCTCTCTCAAGTGATATCACACATTGTTGTGGTGAGTGGATCACAATGTTCCCCAAAGGGTACTATCATCTACTTCAGTATTAGTTTGCTTATGACCAACGTATCTATAGTTAATGGTGAATACTAATTTGTCTGATATGGTTTTCCCCTATGTTGTTTGCCATACAAATGATCCTATCGTCACAATTATCGTAACAATTATTTTGCATCAAGTCTCGATGTTAACAGTAAAAAAATATTGTTTACTTATGTATTAATACTGATTCACTGTAGATCATAGCCATAGTGACCCCACAAACGACTTGATTAGATATTTAAAAACAGTTACTATATGAAAATTTTGAGAAGAAATAAAAGTAGCTTAGCACTTTATCGAAAAAAATCATAATGTGAACCCTTTCTTCCTCCCCTCGCTTGTCTACCAGAGAACCCGGAGCAACTACAAGTGTACCAGCCGATTGACCGTCTCTCCTATCAATCAGCACTACCGGTCAGAGGTGCCGACTCATCTATACAAGGACTATATCACGCCTTGATCTTGCCTCGCTCTATTGCCGCGGATCATTAGTTTGCCAATCCGGTCCATCAGACGCCTGAATGACGTCATCTCGACTGGTCGACCAATGAGATTGCTCCGTGAAGGTAAAGTGGAGGGTAATGTATAAAGACACTCGACAAGGAGTGTGTCTTGGTTCAGTATTACAGTGAGGAAGGTGTGCGACGAGAGCATACGAGGCACGAGAACGACCATCTCCGGTAAGCTCTAATACCTTCTATAATACAGCTTCCACGCTAGCACTCATTAATACTTACCGATTAATGAAACCTTCATTTACCGATTTTATTATGATATTGATTTAGTATTTTTTCATTTATTTTCAGGCATAAGATCAAAGTTTCTTTGTTAGACCGGTTCCCCCTTATCGTTTATATCCAATGATTAAATTTGTTGTACTGGCAATACATCACAATAGAAATAGAATACACATTTTCTTTCAACTTTGAATGATATTATTCACGTATTTGGAAAGTGTTTTTACATTTTTTGTTCGAGTACAAACATGTTTTTTTATGCATGTTTATTTGGGTTTCTTGCGTGGGCTAAATCCGGCTAATAATGATGTCGTTGACACATAGCTATTTATAGCTCATTACTTGATTTATTTGTTTGAATAATAGTCACCTCTTGCCCCACCAGATTGCTCGTAACTCAGTTGTACCACTTGTATAGGCTAAGTCAGATATATCAATAATTGTTACATGTATCACTTGGTTTGTAAAACATCATAGTTTTCTCACCGCGTGGTTGGATCCTCACTCTCTCGGGCGTCCAAGTCTCCGTTGTTCCACGCACCATGCACTAACTATACTAGAATGGCTATTTGCACTCACTTGTTTGCTGATAGATATTATAACAAATAATCACACTATTATTATTGATTGCTCCGTTATTAAATTTTTGATAACAATCACTTCACAATATTATTTAAACATACACTCTGCATGTAATCTTTATCAACGGTTTTCCAATAATTGGGCTTTATATAATATAGGCCTACTGAGAATTTGTTTCAGTTTAATACATTGAGTAAATGTTGGAACTGGAAACTTTGCCGATTGAAATCACGATTGCTGTTTATTGTTTGTATAACTACAGCTTATACTTCGTTATGCAGTGCATAATACGCATATAAACGCATCGATTCTGATTATAGGCCTACGTTCGATACACTTCTGTAAAACCAGAACTATAAGTCAAATAGACTCAGAGTATCACATTAAAATAATGGTCTCCTTAATCTATGCATTCAACTCGCTTGCTAATGGTGCTGAGATATTCCATGGTAACAATAATAATCACTCTGAAATAGTGGACATTATCTGTAAGTACGCGGTGTATACTTTCATCCATATTTAATTGAGTACATTACTTTTATACTTGGCTTGCTTATAGGCCTACAACGGAGGAGAAATATTCAACAATTCTTGAATGAACCAGTGATTGAATCACAGAAATTCATACATACAGAAAAATTAGAATATAAGTGCAGATAATGTATACAAAACATCGATAGGCCTATATAGGTCTTTAAAATTGAATTCCCTATTCCTTTATTCATTATTCATTATAGCTTCATGCGTACAATCTGTGTTCATTATAATAAATATGCCTACATGGAACTACCGGTACGTGAATATATATATATATATATATATATATATATATATATATATATATATATATATATATATGGTAATGTCACACTTTGCGGATTGCCCTTTCTGGAAACAGTTGGCGGTTCTGAAAAGAACCTTGTCTCTCGACGTTTCGGACAGCTGCGGCTGACCATCTTCTTGGAGTCGTCTCGTTCAGGAACTGGAATCGAATTCCAGTTCGAATTCATTCGATTCCAGTTCCTGAACGAGACGACTCCAAGAAGATGGTCAGCCGCAGCTGTCCGAAACGTCGAGAGACAAGGTTCTTTTCAGAACCGCCAACTGTTTCCAGAAAGGGCAATCCGCAAAGTGTGACATTACCATCAACCATCGGCCCTCAAAACCTTCACCAGCATATATATATATATATATATATATATATATATATATATATATATATTATACATATATATATATATATATATATATATATATATATATATATATATATATATATATATATATATATATATATATATATATATATATATATATATATATATATATATATATATATATATATATATTTATACATGATCATGTATGATTTATTTGATCATTCCATATTTATGATAATAGTATTGATAATAATAATAGGTACCGTACGTATTATTTATAATATTGGACTATATTTGTATGAAGAAAGCATTTGTATTAGGCATGACAACTAACGTAGGGTAATGGTATAGTCTTGGCGTGTGCCTAATCCAAAAGCTCATGTGAAGTTGATCTACCTGGATTAGATAATAGATGATTAAATTCTTCTTGAGAAAATAAATTCAATCTTAGGGAAACTAATTGAAAACATTCGTTCAAAGGATTTTAACTCGGTTAAATCAAAACGCAAATATATTAATTGTTCCAAATTGGGGTTAAAATGTCAACAATTTTATCTTCTATGTTAATCGGCTTCAACATTCGGGTCACTAACTTGGCTCTCTTCTTACACCTCAATCTGAAGTCTCGACAGCTCGTCTCTCCCTAGTACATAGCATTGCCAACCGTATGTTTCGAACCTCATAAACAGTATACTAGTCGCTATGAAGTTTCGATCACACGTCTCCTCTATATCACATTATTACCAATCGTTAGTCTCGAGCCTGATCCAGGATTATAGCCAGCTGATCGGAATATCATGAAATTTGGTGTCACGTTTTTCCAAGTTGTAATATCGCTTTCTATTCGTCCAGACGTAGACTTTCTCTGGTGTCTGGTAATACCGCCAGAGGCGCTCACAGCTGATGAGGACCATCTATAAAACATTGATCAATTCACTGACAAACGACCGAGCAAATTTAATTAAATACATTCAAACTACTAAACGGAATAATTTGAATGTGTGTGTGTTTTTAATAAGTGAAATTTATTTCTTGACCTGGCATTTGAATTGGATTTCTTCTGTCGACTGGTTGTCTTGAAGCAATAAAATCACACCATTATTATTATATTAGGGCACCTTTCTGAATCACTTCTTCATTATTACATTCAATCAATTGTATGTATAATCAATATACTGGTTGTGAAGGGATTCAGATGGCGTTATGGAGAAGGTGTGAGAAAACTGAAATTTTAATTTATTCCCAAAATTGAAGAAAATAGTGAGAGCACATATATTGGAATTATTATACAAATTTATTATTGAGTTTATTCCACTGTGCTAAACAGTATGCCCATCGGTTTCAGCCTGCATATATGGGACTGGGATGGCATATATGGGACAGAGAAAATACATGGATTTGTATTACAAGAAACAAGAGCATTCATAATATGATTACATATTATACTCGACTGGTGGAAATTCTGAACATTCTTTGTTGAATTTTGTACATTAAACTTATCTAATTCATGATTAAAAGTACCATTAAAAATGAGTCAAGGTTTGATTGAAAATTGAAGCATTTTACGGAACAATAAAAACTGACGTTGGAGAAAAGTGTACATTTTCGAAAATAAATATATCTCTTTTCCTGGACTGTGATTCTAAAGAATATTGAAATGAAAGTTTTTCCGCATTCCAAAGTTGAGATTTTCCGGTCCGGTAAACTCACAGCCGCCTAAGGCATGATTTAGTAATTGCATCGCCTTCTTCAATCAAACCTTTTCCGAGAGAGGTTTTTACATCGTCTTATTCGTGCAGCGTGGATGAACAGTGAGAGAGAAAAAAGAGTGAGAGAGAGAGAGGGAGTGTGTACAACAAGCTGATGCAGATAGTTATATTTTGTTGAGATAAATAATAGTCTTCACCTAACCAATATACGCTATATTGGAAAATATTATTTAATGAGATTCCTTACAGTATGTTTTAGACTTTCAGTTATGGGGTTCATATCAATCCATTTGTCACACTGTGGTCAATATTTCTTCAAGAATAGATTCCGTTCGAAAATACATGAAAAAATACCAAAAAGTTGTGAGAGTTTTGATTCAAAATAATTATTCATTTCTTAAATTTGTGTTTCAATTCGCTTCTCAGTGATTGACAAAAGTATCTGTATTTTTATTTTTATTTTATACGCTTAAGCACCTTCAGTCAATCTCTGCCTATGAAGAAATCGCATAAAACATGAAAATATCTAAAACATGTAGGCTTAAGTAAACTTTGAGAATAAACATTATTATGAAACATAAAATAATCAGATATTCATTAATAACGTTACAACAACTATTTCATTATCAGGAAAAAATTGCAGCGTGATTCTAGATCATTTTTTTTCTCAATATTAATGTTATAATGAGAGTAACCATTCTGGAAATCTATAGAATGTCCGTGTAAAGTATAATCTTCTCTATAGTATAACCATAGAGTATAACTGTTTGTGTTCGACCGGTATGGATGATGTATGCAGGTAAACGCAGCCTCTGTTGCCATGCAGCACCTTACGCTTATTTATTATACCTGTTGGCTGATGTGGGGTTGTGGGGAGGGGGGCTATAAAAACGATCTAAACATAGGTTTTAATTGGGGTTGGAACCGTCTATACACGACTCAAACAGGTTAATCTTACACTATTGCATTTCACAGAACGACGAGCGCCTGTCTAGGTTATCACGGTCGGCTGTTCATCTTATAAGCGATATAATGTTGATTAAAAATGGGGTATAAAATTTATAGGCCTATCTATTTTTAAATTTCACACATATTCAGGAAAAGTAGACCTGACTAGGCATATGGAATGAAATTCAAGAATTATCATTTTGGAAAAAGGTGCTTAATTTTTTCATTTCTTGTGATCTACAAATCAAACAAAGAAACTTATAATTTTCAATGTATTTCTCATACTAGAATATAACTGTTCAGTTTTTCTTAGCCATTTCAATCATATCATTTCTTGAAAATTGAATTCAAAATTGAACATAAATACGAGTTATTAGACGATGTGACCCGATGCATTTGATGTGAGTTGTGCTGAAAGTATTGACCAATCACGAGCAGGCACTCGTGTGTTCTATTAGCACACTCATGATGATGTCATAATAGTCACGTGACGTTTGCTATACAAACAATTGCATATAGAAACAACACAATACGTTTTTAGGAGCGTTTCACTGAACTATACTTGTAGGCATAAAAGAAAACAATATCAACCAAATAATTATGATAACTCTGTTGGTTGCAATTAAACATGCTGCAGTATTGAACATTTAACGCATTGGGAAGTTGTCATTGTGTTTCTAATTTTAAATCTTATTCGAGAAATTATTGAACGTTGAGTAACACAGTTATATACATCTCAGTGATATTCGTGTTTTTCATGTTTGTACACGCCATCCTTATAATCATACTCTGAACATATCAAATGAATAAAAATCTAGTTACTGTCAATCACTACGAATGCCAAATCTGGATTTTTAATGCTCAAATATTGTTTATTTTAACAAAGCAGTAAGACCATAAGATTGACTGAAATAACATTGAACTATTTGAAAGCAGAGAGATGCGAAAGTTTTTTTGAGGCCTGCAAGTTATACAGCTTGGTCGTTGCTCGCTCGTGGTTGCAATATTAACACTTATTATGTTAATATCATATGATTTCGTTGGTTGCTTATTACTTCCAAGGACTCATCTAGTATGTCTGAAACATACTGCTATGTGAACTTCACACATCTGTTGGCACTTTAGGAAAAACGCCGTTATAATCTTCCTACTAAACACTTATTGGTTAATTACGTGTACATTGGATGTGTTGTAGTTTTGTAGTTTCAAGTACGCTAATTCAATTATACACCAACTCATGCAAGAGAAAAAATATTTGTATCTTCGTTTTTTTGTGACAATGCATGGTCTACAATTATGCATACGTTCAATTTCAATTTTCGATAGCGAATTTACAAAAATGAATAAGGAAGTTGATACTTAAACATAATAACATAGCAATACAAATCTCACAAAATGTGACCAGATAGAGGAAACAACGAAAAAAGATATTCTACACATTAGTGATCATCTTTTCTCACGACATTTTCAATATTTTTCAAATGATTTTTGTTATATATTCAATAACAAAAATCGAAATCAAAAATTAAAATCATCAACTATTAGGCCTATTAATCATTGATAAATTAATAATCGTAATGGTAGGTAAAGGTATGAATGTATTCGATCTGTCGATTGAAGAAGAATGCGTGAGAGCTAAAGAAAAGAGTATCACTTTTCTCAGTACCGCAAATGAGTCATTTCCTCTGTACACTTCTCATAAATAAGTACTGTATAAGATAATCTGTGTGGAGGAAGTGAATTAATTGTCGGAAGCGTGGCAACCACGTGCGCCGGCGCCGGAAGTGCAATGCGCGCGCCCACCTTGTAATATGGCGGGAAAAACAGAAGCAACACGTGTCTAGCGGGGTGTGACCTAATGACCTGTTAGACAACGAAGTGTTCTATAATTAAACTCATTAGTGTGTAACGAGCGGCTGTTTTTCCACGTTGATTGAGGGTTAGAATGTTCTGACGCAGGAATATATTAGAATACAGGATTTGTCTTAGGCAAGATATAATCAGGGGAACTTAACTAGGAGAACTCAGTGTATGCATTTCAAGATTAGCGAGATTTGTATGAAATGCAATGCAAGCTTTGATTTTCAAAGTGCTAAGTCACGGTACTTGTTTTCAGCCACATTCAGCTATAATTAAAATTATCTATACATAAATTGTTCATTTGTTCGTATCGATAAATTTATTGAATATTCGATCTACAGAAATATGATAAATATATTTTCTCGAGATTACTTGTCCAATTCATGTAGCGTAAATATTTTCGGTATTTAAATATTTGGTATTCGTTAGAGCTTATCTATATATTCGAATATGTTCAATTCTCGTTTGTTACGTAAATAAACTACCGGTACTATTAGTTTTATAATTTAAGATTTCTTCATTTTGTATCGTAACATTTGTAACATTTTTATTTATTGAAAATATTATTTGGAGACATAAGTATAGTGAGTCGTACTTCTAACAAGAGATTGGTAAACTTGAGATGAATTTGGAAACATAGAATTAATGTCACCTTTCAAATAATTTATAGATAATGGTGTAATATATTCTCTACATTGAACATTTATTACATAGTTTTGTTAGTATTTTCATCGCAGGCAATTATATACCTTCTTATTCTTCTCTTGAAAGAGATAAATAGAAGAGGTATGGGATGGGATATGGGAGAGAAATAGACACCAATCGAATACACTGAATAGGCCTAAAAACCTTCCCAGTTCTTGCTTCATTTCGTTCTGACGGTTCACGTAACGATCATAAGAAATACATCTCATATAAAAGTATAGTATACCCGCTGGGTCGACACACCTAACCGTCAGTGTTAAACTATAGTAGATACGGTCAATCAGATCCACCAGAACAAGTGTATCAGAGATTAATTGAATATAAAAATATAAAAAGTTCCACACGATTTCTCGCAATGAACGTTTTTAACGTTGATATTTCCCATTTGTATATAATTGTAGATGAATGTGGTCAGAGTTAACCTGAGCTAACCTCAGTTAAAACGTTGCAAGATGTTGCATGTGAGATATGCACATTCAGAACACTGCATTGTTCTATCAAGTGCAACAAAATGCATTCAGATGTGCATGACAAAGACCAATTTCGAGAATGTTGATGTAAGTTTCATGACTACCTCGTGAATAATTTCAATTTACATATTTATCACAGGCCAACAATTATTTTCACTGATAGGCCTACCGTAGAGGGGCGATGAGACGGGTTAGAGAAATTATTCCTACAATGTAATTGGATAATACAATTGGTATGACAATAGGGTGAACGAAATAAGCACGAGTTATTTTTCCAATCAATTAAGTAACTTCTATTTAAATTCGAGAATTGCCTAAAAGTGATCACTTGCTTATATTCATAAGACGGTTCCCAAAACAATACTATAACAATTACTCTTATATTTGTGAATTGTTATGTGCTCTTAACGATTTTTTGGAATAATGAGATGCCTATTTCTAGATATAAAATATCAACAAACAATCGATAATGTAAGGGTCTTACAAAGCCCTATTTCAAAGCCCTTATTAATTTTCGTCGATAGGACATGTAATTAAGATACTTATGACACTAATTCAGGTAAAAGATTCAGATATTCACTCAAAGAACAAAGAAGATGGTACACATTCACATTAACATGATGGAGAAATGTCGAATTTTAAACCTGTAAGATTTCTATAAGGGTATACTCATTCATGAAGCCCTAGATACATTTTCATATGTTTTCATGCTTTCCATTTTTAGCAATAACAAAGTCCGATTGAACTTATCACTGAATACAGTGGTATTCATAATTGACCTCTACCTAGAATTACGGCAGGAGCACGATTAAAGTTTGTGTGCACTTTTCAAAATCTGGTTGATGTGTGCGATATTGCATGTGTGCAATGTCAAGATGGCTGCTAAACACGCGAAGCCCACGCAAATCACGCTGCACAGAAAACCAGCCGAGTCTAAAACCACACAAAACATCAAACCGTCGTTGATCGAACACTTTGTAAACCAGTTCTCAGAGACTAGACTTGTGAGAAGCAAGGGGTGACCAATCATTTACAGCAACCAATCAACACTTACTAAGCATTAATCAAATAATCAAGTTAGCAAATAAACAATATTATTTAGTTTGTACAGTCATGCAATCCCTTTATTAGCGGCTAATATACAGCTTGATCTCAATATCTTTCTTATATATGTTATATTGAACATTTTACAATAATTTCATTTTTTATGTAAAACTGATTGTAAAAATATTCTTGAAAAGTACAATTTTTGAAAATCTACGTGGTCCACTCTCGTATGAAATTGTATAATTACATGAAGATACGTCATTATTCAGGTTCGTATTTCTGGTTGAAATCATGAGCAGTGATATTCATTATTGATAAAGATAGAGGCTCTTGAAAGCACGTGTTGTAATTGAATCAACATCTTGAATGTTCTGCGTATTTTTATCATTTCATGCCCGTTATAAAGTTTTGAAAAATATTTAGGTGGCTATTTTGTTTAAATATCTTGTAAACCTCTTCTATTTTATGTTGATTGAATCAAAATCTGAAACGCAAGTATTTGACCATTAACAATTTGATTTGATTAAAAGTCGTTTTATTTCATTATTAGGTACCAATTAAAGAAAATCTCTTCGGAGTTCACCGTGTATAACTAAGTACATTTAAATGAGACTGGATGCCTCTTTTCTACTAGTGAACATTTAACCAAAGCAAATAAGATTTTTTCAGATTCAATCAACTTTTATTTTTGTCTGAAAAAAATCAACTCTTTTAATAATGAAATTATATGTCGATGGATGTCACTTCATAATACAATCCTGATGATAGTAGAAAGAAATGAAGCTTTTAACCCCCATTGGGTTTTAATCCTGGAGATTGTGAAAATAAATGGAATGCTGAATGGAGTGTTGATAACTTGTCTCTTCACAGACTAACCAACTAATCCCATGCTGGTTATTCGTGTCCATGAGCTCTATGTGTTTTCACGTTTCATCATCACATTATTTTAATTAGTTTGATATAATTACTTCATTCGTTCGGAGTATGAAATTTGGCGAAACGGTCAGGGAAGGGGGAGATCCAATTTGTACAGTTGATACTTGACCCATTTAAATGGTGGATTTTTGCGCTTTGATGAAATATTTTGCATCCTTCGTCTACAAATATAACTACCCTTGTAATAATTATGTGTAGCGAGAATAATTGCGCTATGATAGGCCTACTCCCAGTTGACCTAGCTGTTAGTGGGAATCGTTACATAATATAGTTATAGTCTCAAGACTTCAATTAAATAGATCAATAAAAGAGTCCGATTCTTAAGAGCACCACAATAGATTGAAAGTATGCGAACTGAAATATTTACCATTTTTTAATTCTCACTTCTCGATTATACAGAGATGACATGTTCATCTAGTCTGGTCACCATCGCAACTCGAAAACAAAAATTGGAACAAAGGAAATAATCCTTAAGTCGTGATTAGAGAAGACAATTTGAAAGAAATTGTTGTCTACTTATCGTAACAATGTGACATCACTTGAAAGAAGCCCATTGCCTAATTTTGATTTCGCCGGTGTTTGGTATCTTTAATAAAATTCAATCACGTATTCGTTCGCGAGGACTTGAATTTATAAACGATCAAATGCACAGAATAGTTTGTATATAGTTTGTAAACTAAGAACAGAAAATGATGATTCTCATTTTAAATTGCGGTTTGATGAATTATGATTACCAGTCTCACTCATTATGAATACAATTAGATAATACTTCCTAGATCCTAATATTGTTAATATGGTGAACAATTTGTGTACAAACGTTGGAAATAACTTTATGGAAGGTGGAAGGCATGTAAAAGATAATGGTTGCTATGCCAACACATCACGTGACAGATCACTTTGGTCACCCTTGCCCAAATGCTTTCACCGATGTACCCTGCTTGTATCTACCTGGTCCTCTCTCTCTTGTTACCGTCTCGAGCGACCGTCTCCCCTATCCGCAAGCTATAACGGGCGCGTGTTCCGAGGTGTCAAGGTGTGCAGACAGTCGGGCCAGGTATCTCAGGGGCCAGGTAGACCATTGATTGCAGTACTACATACCTCGGCTCGGTACATTCACTTCACCTCCAGCTTCTGAACGCACAACATCTCGTTCTCCATCGCAAGCATCATTCGACTATTCGCTAATTGTTCGAGTGATAATCTGTGTCGTACTTCCTTACTGTGTTATAGATCAGTATTCAACTAAGTGTGTTAATGTGTTTCAGTTTGGAGTTTTTTCTTTGTGCTTTCTGTATAATTTGAAAACAACTGATTTCGGTAAGTTTTTATTTATTGACTTTTTTTTGGCAACTAATTTGTAAAGTTTTATTTCCGTTTGGTACGTGTGTTATATACTAACTGAGGTGTTTCATGTTCATGTTCGTTTACTTTCTTTACGCTATGGTGTATTTGTTATTGAATCAAATCAAATCGAATGTTCGATTACGAGTTGACGAAGAAGAAGAAAGAAAAGAAGAAGAAAGAAGATTGCTGCATGGAATGTTGAAGAACAATTTTCCTGGCGCTGATTTTTTCTTTGGTTATCTAGCTGTATGAGTTTACATGACATCATAAAGCTAGGTTACCGAAGTTGAGAACAGCACCGTTTCGCCTGAATTAGCCATAGGAGCGTCGAAACGAAAAAGAAGATCACCAAGTTTCGCGCGCATTTTGCACGTGGCGTCCTGCCGTTGTCGGTTTTATTGGGGCAGGTTAGGGGAGGGGGGAAGAATGGACCCAAGAGAGTATGGAGGGGGGAACTTCTTTGTGTGCCAAACTTTTACGAAGACGAAAGCACTTCTGCATGGTTGGAAAGTTTCTTTTGTGCCATTTGGCAAGTTTTCGTTTATACCTGCAATTGTAAAAACTTCTCTCCTCTTTAGATATGACAAAAGTCCGCATTGCAAAATTTCAAAATTCCTGCAATGTTTTCTATTTTGTTACAACAATTGATTGGTGAAAATAGTCTTATTTTATAGAGCAAATAGTAGAGGCACTGGTTAAAATAATATTCAGTCATTGAGTCTACAGTGTTCAATTCAATGACTTTGTGTACTATAGCGTTTCCAGTGGTCAATGTGCATTTCAATTTTCTGCATTGTGCAAATTATTTCTGTGGTATCTGTTCTGTTCACTGTAGTGATGCTTTGGTGGTTCAAATAGCAATTCTTTCGTATTTTCTCTCTAGATATGTTTAAAACTTCTGCAATTTGTAAGAATAATATTAAGAGTCTGGCAATGTTTTCACTGATTAGGTTAGAAGTTGACCAAGATGGCCGCAAGTGTTGACGCTGCACCGCGTATTTACGAATGTTTTTTCCAACTATAAGATGACACCAGTAAATAAACTAAGTGACCATATCCATTTGATAAATACTTTCCAGTTGAGTGGATATCTTATGGAAAAATGCTATTCACACACATTGTTAATAATATTGTCATAGATTGAGCGAGCACTCGAGGTATATATTAACGGTGTTTATTTAGTGTGAACTATTTGGAGTGCATATATATTATATAATATTACAAACGTGTAGCCAAAAGTTAGTAATATTGTGAATAGCAACAGACATTACAAGATGATGTGACTGAGATGCCCATAGCGCGCAGTTTCGTACAAAACATAACCAAATTCTCGCTATAGTCGTTAACACCCTAATCTGCTACTACATTCACATACAAAAATTGTATATAGTAGAAGTAACGGAATATGAGATTCGGCTAGGTCACTTGGAGTGGCCGTTTTGGAGTCTAGACCGAGAATCGCCTAATGTTCTTATCCGAAATGAATAATTTACTATTCTGTCACACCATATTTATTTCGTAATAATACTAATTATCAATCCAGATTAATAAATAGACCTAATATTGATATAAGATAATATAAGATATATAAGATAAGTAATAACTAAAGTGATAACTAATATAAGATATGATTATCTGATAATTTTACTGTGACACTGAGCATCGCCAATTGGTGTTTGATTTCTGACTTTTTGGTGTTTTCTGAAAGATCTTGCTTATATCTTTCAGAAAAAGTTGCGGGAGGTTGAGAATTTCTGTTTTTTCTAGTTTTTAAAGTCGCTTGATCTGATGGTTTCTGCATGTTGTTATTTTTTGCATAGTAGGTTGATGCCATTGTTGGGGAAGGGGGAGCTGCTGGAGGGTGTCATATGCCGGTTAGGTTAGTGGGGGAGGTTGGGGAAAATCACAAATAGGCATGCTCAGTGTCTCTGTAATTTTACCGATTATCTATATATGCCAATATTAAAAAATTAGTTATGGACTAAGACTAACAATTTTATTTCATGATGGTATCCAGAAGTGTTTGTAGGCCCCTAAATAGCCACTACCCTACGAATATTTATTCAATCTTCGAATGTGATCAATTTCAAATGAATAAATAATCTTCGTGCATCTTCTGTGTTCCAACTGTCTTTTCTTATTAAAAAAAAAGATGAATGTGGAATACCTATCTAATTGACGATGAGTGTAGGAAAATATCATCAAATGATTTATGATGTACAAATCTGCATTAGGAAAACTTAATGAATTGTAAGTTTGTAGGATGCGTGAAGAGATATGGTACTTTTCTAAAGAATATTGTGTTCGGGTCAGCTGCGTAATTTGTTTATTATACTTGTTATTATAGCATTCATAATTTCATATTTCAATTTATCATGAAACTTACTGAATTTTCAGCTTAAGGCTTGAGGTGCACTTTTTGCATTGTAGCTATACACACATATATATATATATATATATATATATATATATATATATATATATATATATATATATATATATATATATATATATATATATATATATATATAGTATATATATATGTATATATATATGTATATATATATGTATATATATATGTATATATATATGTATATATATATGTATATATATATGTATATATATATATATATATGTATATATATATATATATATATATATATATATATATATATATATATATATATATATATATATATATATATATATATATATATATATATATAGATTAGTTATAGATTATAGATTTATAGATTTGTTATAGATTTGTTTGATCCTGCAGTTTTTTTCCTCTTTGTGGAATGTTGGTAGTAAACCGCCATGGTCAAAACCTGGTTGTCGCTACAGTTCTATTGATGATGCCAACTTATGAATAGTCAATGGAGTCAGTGCCAAGTTAATTGTTTGGTGAATATGTTTCAGGATCTTGAGACGATATTTCAGGTCTGACATGACCATGTATGGCTGAACAATGCGTGGCTGAGGGAGCAAGTGTCCATACATGGTTTAACTGGAGGAACAGTATACTCGGTTACACTGCCGTTGAACCCAAACCATTACAAAACTATCCGAAAGATATCACTGGACTTTTTTGGTTGCGGTCTTGGTCATAATACAAATGGGAATAGTTCATTCATATTGATTTTAACGACGTACTACAATGATGACAAATCTATTGGTTTTGGTGAATGATGCATGCGATGATGGGGATGAGATGAGAAGTTATTCTATCAGGTGATTTTGACAGTCGGAAACTGTCATCTATGTATTGACCACAGCCTTCTTTATTGGATAAGATAGTCTCTTCATATATCAGAAAAGAATGATCTGAATAAAGAAGGCTGTGGTATTGACTATAAGAACAGAAGAAAATCACGGAAAATCTTTGTTAGGATAATTAACAATGGCGAGTTCCGTGTCCCGGTCTCCTGAATGGCAGATACTTTCGCTAGCGAGCGATATCCGTCTGTGAGAATTTTTCTGCAAGTCGGGTTTTAGATGAGACTAAAAACAATAGTTAAAAATCACAACATTCTGTAAATATTTCGCTTGTGGTCGAATAGAAAAAAATCAACCTAAACCATAACCCTGCGATCGAGTCAACATTTGATAGTATTTTTCCAAAAAAAGTAACAGCGTAGGGAGTTTAACTATGGACCTTTAAAACTTAAGACAGCACTGCTACCATAAGTTACACCACACTGGCATATGCTTGCACAGTGCTACTTTATCATATCATAGCACGGGGCGGTAACTGAGTCATTACGTCACAAATCTTGGCCAAATCTGGTCACTTTTAGTCCCATTGGAAAACCGACTTGCAGGAAAATTCTCGCTACCCGTCTCAGTATCAAATATAGGCCTACCGTTAAATACACTTTCAATAGAATTTGTCAATTAAAAAAAAAAAAAAAATGAAACAACAAACTGAAACTACTCGAGCTGTCTTCTGTCCACATCAAAGAATTTTGATATTATTATCAATACTAATATTTTTAAATACTGAGCGTGATGTCCTACTTTATTTACCTGTCTCTTTGATTATTCTACTCTCGCCTTCTTAATAATGTATGACTAGACGACTTTAAACATGTAGGCCTAAATATAATAATTGCAATGCAACACTTAGCTACTTGTAAACGATAAACATTACTTCGTTCAAAAACCGTAAGACGACCGTTAATCATAATCTCTCGTAATTTATAATAAATTAAATGATGAAACAGATTTCGTATCAACGACGGGCCCATATTTACACCAACATTCAACTAGTTTTAGAAAACTCGCATTCGATAATTAAATACAGGCTGTCGACAATAAAGCTATCAGACTTTCACCGAACATTTCGTGTGTCTTAAACATCTTTCTCTTATTTATCGTTACTCTTTCTTTCAACAACCAATCCAGCAACACTGACTTTATGAGTACATTAAATGTTTTATTAATCACTGAGATCTAATCGTAGTTACTTTAGTTGATATGTTGTATATGACATTGTATTTCTACACGAAAGTCAATCGACTGGATAAATCTATGATACTATTTCACTTCTGATGACAATTATGGTTTGCCCCCCATAGCAATTATTTTTTTGGGGGATCTTTTTGATTCTATGATTCGCCATGTTGCACTTATACCATTTACGAATTTGAACATAACCTAAAACCTTACGTTCTAATAAAGTTAAAAAAGCAACTCCTACTAACACACAAATAATTAAAATTAATCTTCCAATAAATGGTAAAATACAATCATATAAAAACAAGTTCTACCTGTAAAATTTATTTACATGAATGAATTCTAAATTCATTACACTTATCTGCCAAAGTAGAATTCTGTTAATATTAATCAACATATCAGAAAATTATTTCCAATGCTTGGTCCTTTCTAAAACATCACTAAAACATCACTATATTTATCAAGATAGAAACCGACCTGGCTTACACCGGTCTGAACTCAGAATTCAGATCATGTAAGGATTTAAAGGTCGAACAGACCTAAACTTTGAACATCTACACCCAAAATTACCCTTCATCCAATTTATAGGGGAATTTATTCAATAGGTTCATTCTAATTTACCCCGCATTAGGCCTATATTCGATTTATATTTGAAATAGAATTAATCCTTCATACTTCCATTCTTCAGTTCAGCCGGCCTATGTCTGCAAATAGCTCATACGCCAATCACTGCAGCTTAGCCAGCCAATAACTTTCATTCATTCAATAATATTATAAAATGAACGAATACATGAGTTATTCACATCAAATACAGTTATAAGTTCATCATCACGTTTTTGAAACATGAAAATCTTATATATATATATCTTATCAGTACTTTTTCAAATACACCTGCAATACTTATTTACATCTCGAGTAGGTGTTCATAAGACATATACTTATTGTTTGAAGCGTTTGATAGATAATGAAGTGTTATACTTGTCAGTATAGAATTTGTACAAGGAAAGTAATACCTTGCTAGCATAGCTATCGCACCGATGGATACGCAACCCATGCTTTGCCGCTATAATATGGTTCTGGTGCAGTCCGTTCCAGAGCTATCTATGCATTATGAGGGTGACTTGTTGGATTTGCGTTGTTAATAATGGCCAAATCATACTTTGAAGCGGATGGTTGTGATGTTCGACATTTACTTGGTCGCCTTGTGTACTGTTTCTATTGATTTCCGCGATGTATGGGGGCGCTGAAGAGCGTATACCGGAATAGAGTATACTCAGTCGTGCAACATTGGCTTGGGGGTACTTTTCAATGGATATTTGTAAATTTTGGAGATTTGTGAGAGATAAATAAGACTCAATGCAGACAGAAGTAATTCTGTATGATAAAATTACGTGAACAGGTATTTTTGCCATTTTTGTATGCGTGAAAAGAATAAAGTAGAAATGTTACTCTCTGGACGCGTTTAATGCAATTTGGAAGAATCTATTGTAATAAGCATATTATGACATATTTTGGTTCTGTAGTGTATAGATGGTCGCACAGCTCTTGGATAATTCGGAACGCTGTTGCCCAACCATGAATACGAGTAGGACATCTTGAATCAAAGGTAATGTATATGAGCATACTGTTAATGAAATGAACGAGAGAGTTTGGCCGTGAGTGTACAGTTGGATGATGCATCAGGCCGCCCACCATTTATTCTTACGGATCAAACAACATCCCAGCAAACCAAGCGATTTCACTCCCGAAGAGAAGAAGAAGAAGAACGGGTTTTTTGCGAGCCAATCGGCAGACAAAAACTTGATCACTCGGAAAAGAGTTGAAATTCCCAGCAGTGAAACAGCATCAAGGCAACGAACAAGATCATAAACAAGTAAAACTTTCAGACGAAATAACCACCCCAACCCATCTTTAGACTCGGGATACTCGAGCGATGATGATAGGCTATAGGGGACACGTCCGTTCGTCCACACGGGTTAATGCAAGTCACGAGTATGCTGGTTCGAAACACACGACGGGTATAGTTAATGGATAGGGGGACGATTGATCGTGACATTCAGACATGAGAGATGAATGCAGCCGCCGAGAGACAACAATGGGAGAGCATTGACCATACCTGTTCGAAACATGAAATAAAATACTTGATGGTCACTCATATATTAGACCACAGATTATTCTCAAACGAAAAGATTTCATTCTTAATTCAATTTTTTAATTTCTTCTAAAGTGAGAGAAATTTGAGGTTGAAACACCATTCTCATAATTACCGGTACCCCAATAAAATGAAACGAGAATTTTGAAAAAAATTAATGAAAAAATCAATTTAAAATAGGATGTGATGTATTCTGGAAATTAATTATGATTTCTACTTTATTTCACAAACTTTAGTATTTGATTAGTTCAATTCAACACTATGCAACAAATAATACATCATAATTCATATGCCAGCAGTTTGGAGTTATTGTATTTTCTATATTTGTACTATGTGCAAATCTTTGAAAAATAAATCAGTTTCTATAAACTGTACCTCCCATGGTTTTGAACTAGTTCTGATTATATGACATTACACCTGGGAAGGAATAATGAAAATGGGGCGCTGAAGAGCATATACCACAATAAAGTGGACTCGGTTGTGTGACATTGGTTTGCCACCCATTTAACACTCATCCATTGAGAATTACCCCGAAACCCATGTCACACGATCGAGTCGATTTCATTCTGGTATACGCTCTTCAGCGTCCCCATAAAAGTGTGATATTCAATTTCAAAATATCCTTTACTTCTTTCAATCACATAAACTATAAATGAGGTAGGTAGTAAAATGATTCGTCAATGATGCTGACCATGGAAAAGTCAATGATATGAATATGTAACAATAATAACTGTATTTTGAAGAGTTCTTCAATTTCTTAGATATTGTGAGATATAGATTGTTAGTGGTTTTGGTAGTGATTGTACTCTTCTTCGAACAGAAGCTCAGTCGGTAAGGAAGAGTTCTCCTTTGTTGACACTCATGGATAAAGACTACTAGCGCTGTTCATATGAGAATGTGTTAACTAATATTTGCCACTTGCACGTTAACAATATTTTTATTATAGACGAAATTGTATTTTACTATTCAAAATCTTTTAAGCGCGTCGATTATTTGTATTAATAATGTTTCTGTTCTAATGTTATGTCCAAGTTATCTCTGGATTCGCGTTGCCAGCTGTTTAGTGCTTACACGGAGTGTTGGGATCAGTCGATCGCTTTGCCGGCAGGTGGCAATACTTGACTAGTGTGCTCGTGGCGCCATCAGTGACAAGTGTCAGAATGCTAAATATATAGAGGAAAACTGTATACCTGAAGAATTACTGAAAGATAGTGAGAACCAGAACTAAAATTGTATTGATATGATAAGGTCTTGACAAATAATGTATTATCCCAACTGTTCTACTCAAATAATCATGATGAAATAATGACAATTATTGTTTTCAATAAAGAAACGGAAGAGGAAACATTACTAACATTATTCGTAACTTATATATAGCCACCACTCGTTATGACAGTCTTGATCAAAACAGTCGACTCATGCTACAGCCCATCTAAAATGGTAAATTCTATGAGAATATCAAGATGATGGTTGATGTATCTGAATATGGCTCGTTAAACAATACAAACTGATTAATAACAGCAGTATTGCTATCGTAAAAGCGCATTTGCACGAAAACCATTACACATGAAATTAATTCCACAAAACATTATCCCACACTTCATGAATTGTGTGGCTGCGTTAATTTGTCTCTACGGTCCACAGTTCGACCCCCGTTTAATGGCAATCGGCCGCCGCTATTTGCATCCGCACAGTCGATATTGCTTAATGCGTTTTATTGCCCCCCACCCAAGTGATTAATAGTCCCTATTGGAGGGCCATTAGCACACCGAGCCAACATTGGGGAGGGGGAAAGGGGGGGGGGGGGTGCTCATGACCCTGACTGCCCTATAGGCCTTGGTACGAACAACTGCAATTAAAGCTGCATACTGAAATGTTGTTCGAATAAATAGAATATATTCAATGTTATATACGATATTTTCAGTTAATTTAATAGTGATAGGCTAAAAGCAATTATATGGGATTAAAATTGAAAAATACGTATAACAAGCGATTTAAAAGTACATACTTGTGATTTCTGTTCTAAATGGTAGATCGAGCACTCGTGAGTGCTGGCGGATAGGAAAGACGGTCGATCGGGTGAAAGGAAATCTAAAATCTATATATTATGATATAATCACTAGAGTTATAGAGTAGAAATAGAATTTAATGATAGAGCAAGACTTTTTATTTTTAGATTCTCAAGTATACAATTACTATGAAATTGAAATAAATATTCTCTCTAGTTCCAAGTATTTATTGCAAAACAGTTCAGTGGAAATGAAAGACGATAACAATGCTAATTTAAAATGAGCATAATCACATAATAACTTGGATACGATGTTCAAGTTGATATTATTTTCAGAAGTAACTGCATGTATTCAATAATTTCTATTTCTTATCGCAGCACAACATAGCTTGAATGTAAAACAACCATATCAAATAAAATGTACAAATGTATAACTAGACCTTATCCATAATCCTTATAGATGGTGTCACGTACTGAGGGGACGAGAAAGAGAGAGAAAGAGAGAGAGAGAGAGAGAGAGAGAGAGAGAGAGGTGTCGTCGTCTTAACGCAAGAGTTGGTTCAAGTCATGCAAGTTATTACATTATCTTGATATGACTAGGATTAGCACAACCAAGTTGAAAGATTTCGAACGAGTTAACTAGCGTAAGTTTCAAGCGTCGTTCAGGCTCGAGTCACATCAGTTGCGTCTCACTGAAATCGAGCTCAATTAATACTCATTTAAGTATTAGAAGAGACTCCATTCATGGCGCATACGTGTGTACTGCGCAGTTCTCGTTCCACGTGCAATCAAGTTCAGTAAATACATTCCCGCCGATGCTTTAATCAGACACTTGTGTGCGTACGCGATGCGTGATTACTTGCAATATTGGTGGAGGTGCCGGGTATTACTACCAAGGTCTACTTCAGTACCTAGAACGGGTGTAGTTTTCATGACACCGAGAAATATTTAAATATATACTACAACCGAAATATATGATGCTACAATCTTATATATAGTTACAATATCTCGAAGAGATCAGCTGTAGCTCATCTGAAGCCAAGTGGTATACCAAATACTCAGCACATGTGTCTACACAGTACACATATTATATATATATATATATATATATATATATATATATATATATATATATATATATATATATACAATATATATAGGGTATATAGGCCCCACACGATTCCTGGTTAACCACCAGTCGGTTATTATAATTGTATGTATTTTGAAACTGTTTGAAAATTGCGACCTCTCCCGGAGGTCCGTGAACCTGTCCCCCCCCACTCGAGCACTAATTATGAAACTTGGTCAGGATTCAGTGCTCAATTAGTGCTATCGATTTGTCAAGTATTAGCATTAGTGCTCCGATAGTTCCCGAGATATTAGCGTTTGAAAGTGGGGGGGGGTCAAGTTCACGCTCCCCCCCCCACTCGAGCACTAATTCTGAAACTTGGCCAGGATTTAGTGCTCAATTAGTGCTATCGATCTGCCAAGTACTAGAATTAGTGCTCTGTAAGTTCCCGAGATATTAGCGTTTGAAAGTGGGGGTGGGTCAAGTTCACGCTCCCCCCCCCCACTCGAGCACTAATTCTGAAACTTGGCCAGGATTTAGTGTTCAATTAGTGCTACACTTTTGCAAAGTATTAGAATTAGTGCTCTGTTAGTTCCCGAGATATGGGCGTTTGAAAGTGGGGGGGGGGGCAAGTTCACGCTCCCCCCCCCCAGTGAGCAAGGATCATGAAACTTGGCCAAAACTTACCTTATAATTAGTGCTTTAACATTGCATAATTTTAGAATTAGTGCTCGAATAGTTTTCGAGAAAAACGATATTTAAGGTGCTATTTTTTTTGGGAGGCGCGCCAACCAAGCGCCGCGCGCGAAATTCGAATGCCTAACCGTCAAAAACGTACACACGTCGTTTTGCGTGTTACTTCCGTCCCGAAATGACTTCGAAATGAATCAGTTGATGTTTAGTTCACAAAATAACTATTGGGAAAACGCCATACATGTGTTTTTTGACTAACTTAGTGAGAGTGTACACATTCGAAGAATTGAATAGAAAATTATTTTTAAATATATTATTTGTTCCATTGAAAAAACTGCATAGCAAACGAAATTGCTGAGATGGAATATGAACAGCTATTGCTGATTTTATATTTGCAAAACATTTCAGATCGTCACACACTTTTTCATCAAACCTTTCACGCCATTAGAATTACTTCTTGTCAGCATACACACTTCTCTAAAATGAAGCCATACCAATTGTCTTTTAAACTTCATTGTAGAGATTGAATTACGAATCAATCGTTGTTTTCTCTTTCACAATTCACACATGAGGAATAAACGTTGAGAGTCATTTTCAAATATCAACACTCTCCCTATGATCATACCTTTTTCACGGATTTTAATGGTCTTTTTAATGGTATTGGATTGTAATACTGCTTGATGGTTTATTAGGTAAGGAAGCGGTCGTAGCCTATAATGTGGTAACTATCTTGTCATATGCTGGAGAGAAGAACAATACAATCCTCGGTAAAGATGGTCGTGGATACTATGCGCTATCTTCACCCTTGCTTCATTGAAAAGTTTATTGATAGTATACAATGATTACCGAATGAAATAATGATTGACAGATGATTACAGAAAATTACATGTTTGTACATGTCTATGTACTGTACATGTCCACACAACATCAACACTTGGTGTAATATATATTCTTAAATTTCCCAAAATACCCCAAATACAATAATGAATTGAATGCAATAGATTTTGAAAATATCTCTGGCTTGAATTTCATGATTTTCATTCGACATATAAAAATCAAATAACAAATCCATGAAGTAGAAAAAACACACGATGATAATAAATCTCACGTGAATGTATAATGAAAAAAATTAGGCATGGTGAAAAATAATGAGATAGTAAGAAACAGTAATATGTAAAAGTATTAGTATGAATAGTAATATGAAAATGATATGAAAATACTACGAAAATGGCGAATAATGAATGAATTCATCGTTGAAAAATGAATGTGAGTATGAATGGTTTTTCAAAATGGCAATAGATCCTTTTGAGGCTAAAATTCCTATCAAATTTCTAAAATCACTGTTTAGATTAAACTTCCTACAAAATTCTACAAAAATAACTTGTGCCTCCTCTAGCGCCTATCAAAAGACCAATCACAGTGATATTCGAAATATTATAGGTGGTTCTCAAGTATGAAGATGTAGTATTAGTACTTTTAATACTTGTACTTTTAGTATTCACCAAATTTTTGCCGTAACAAACATTGGATACCTACAAATTATATTTCCCTGATGGCATGTTATTACGCGTCTGCTTGGTTTGAATATTCGAAGATACGTTTCAGAATTAAAGAAATATTAGAATAATATTTGAAAAAAAAATCGTCCAATAATAGAATAGAATGTCAATAATGAATAATAACCGACATTAATGAATGATTCATTGGACGTGAATAGATCTTAGTTATCTTCACAGTGCGTCGTTAAACACAAATATAAAGTATTAATTTAATTCAAAATGAATAATTATCTTCAATGTGACCCTCTTGTTCAAAGACGTGATAATATAAATATACAATACATAACAAATGGTAAGAAAACAATACAGTATAAGATTCATTTGATGAGGAAATTAAATTATCGATGTACAATGAGCGTCTAGTTTATTCATTATTTTGGAAGCTAGGCATTTCCAGGGGTTGAATCAGTGCATGCTGCATGACATGATGAACGACATATTTTTACAAAATATTTATATATATAACTGTGTGCGCGTAGTGAATGTGAATGCAAGTGAGGGAGGAATCAAGCCCCGCAGTGAAATTTTCGAAAATTTCAACTTTTTGAATACGATTCTACTGGTTTGGGAACCACACGAAATTTCTGGAATTCATAAATTCTTCAGTGTGGTAAAAGCTGAGAATTCATGAATTCTTTAGTGTGGTAAGAGTTTGGCATTTATATTTCATTTTCAGTTATTCTAATTTCAATTTCATTCGCTATTTCTATTTTTTTTCGCTGATCTAATTCATAATTTATATTATTATGCACGTAGTGAGGCACATGTTGTTACGGGCTCCTGTTCTATTATCACTACTTGTATTTAGTGTATTATTCCCACTGTATAAAAACACTAATAAATAAATAAATGAATATATACAATATCTTTCACACACATCAAGAATATATGGTTTGAAAATACTGTATCTGAACAATGCAATCACCTACGGACTTGCGATCTAGAAGGCTTCAAAATAATGAACCAAAATAGTGAATTCAATATGGGAGAAGTTAGTGTCATTTGTACTGCGTTAGCAGCACATTTTTGGTTTATGATATTAGGTGGAGGAATACAATAACGCCATGGATGCAATAGCGCCAGTAATTAATATACGAGCTTTAGTGAATTTTATAAATTTCAAAAATACTAATTAAAATAACACAGCGGAAAAGAAAAATATTATTTTCCAAAAAAATGAAATTTCGCGTGAAGTTGAATTAAATTTTGATACACATTTCTGGAAATTTTCAGCTTGATCGGGTCAGCCATTTTGAAGAAAAAACATAAATTGCTAAATTGCTACCACTCGAATCAGTTTTTACCCATTTTTACCCATACTATTACTATCCGCTCGTCTAACAACGCATATATGGCGTTTTCCTAGTATATAGTTACATCTATAGTATAACATCTATAGTTTACATTTTCAGCACTCACGTTCAATCTCATTGCTGTTGTATTGTTGTTCGATCGCAATGGATCTCACAGGAAACATCCACAGAAAACAAGAAGTGAACTACTTGATTCCTGCCTCAAAAAATGGCGAGCAAAGTTTTTTCTATTTTTGTTTCAATATTCGTAGTTCATAGAAACTGTATACTTATATTATATCAGCTACCAAAATTGCTGAAGTGATGTCTGCTTCGTCCATCTTCACAGGGTTTTTTCGTGGTTTCCCTTTGAAGCCTAGGCTAATGCTGGGATCCGGTTCTTACAATATAGCCCACGACCGCTTCCTTCCCACTATCCTTCTCGTTACTCAAGATACCTTCATCTCATCATCTCACTAATCATCCATCCGACGCCATTAGATCTTCGCTATCATTACAGTGCGTCGTTTAACCCAATATAAAAAAATGATAGTAACAAAATCTCAAATGTAATTCTTATATTGAAATGATTTAGATAATATTACGTACTTCAATGAATAACACATATTCATATATTGCAAGTACTCCACACTGTAGGAGACATAGAAGACAAATTATGTTCTCTTTCATCAATATTTAATGATTCTGTTTGAAAGAGGGGGGAGGGGGGAATTATTTATTGTAGTCAAAGAAAGTGGTGGAGGTGCCAGGTTTAGGATGATAAATGATGATCTGGGTTTGATTCCCACCGCCGTGATGTGTTGTTTCTTCAGTCTTGTCCCTGTAGGTTTGCCAGAGAAAAGGAGGGCAGTATTAGTGTGGTATGGGGGAAGGGGTGAGTCAATGGGTGAGATGGATGAGGTCTGAATTGCAGTAACTCAATTAACTCGTCGCGGCGAGGAAATACGCTTCAACGACGCGGCAAAGACCAATTATTGAGTATTGTCGAGATTTACAGAAGCTTAAAGGCAAACAAAAGACAGATATGAGTGAGTTAGGTGCCCTCTTGTGGTGACGACTTTACTTACTCACTGATCCATCGATCACAAGTGAAATTGGTATATAGTTTACAAAGATGTCACAGCTGTTATTTGGGAATATATGAACCACTGGGGAAAGTCAGTCTACGTGTGTACTTTCAACTTACTTGAATCCGTATAACTCAAAAGTCAATATGAAAAGTATACTTGAATTTGAATAAGTAGTAGTATACTTCTGAATTTGTTTTACGGTAAGTACAAGTTGTATTGGGGCGCCTGAAGAGCATATATCGGAATAAAGTGGACTCGGTTGCATTCATCGCATTCATTGCGGTTGCATCCTTGATTAAATCAACAGAAAAAAATAATTAATAGCAGCCATTTTGAAAATACATCACAAGAAATGAATTCGACGAAAAATTGATTTCGAGCCGAAATTAAGGCAATTTCGGCTCGAAGTCGTGAAGGAAGTTCGTGTACGAATCGAGGTGGAAGTTTTAAAGTGTATTCCTGATTCATTTTATATCTTCTCTCGATTCATACTTGTTGAATTGTCAAATTTGATTCCAGAGGTACCCAAACTATTGTTTAATTCAAATTATTCATTATTCATTATTCATTATTGGTTTACATGAAGCATATGCAATTATATATTCAGCGTTAAATTGATAATTTTTTATTCCAGTTTCAGACGACACATGCATTCAATTTCTCCCGAAAAAATCGTAAACAACATTTTGGAATATTGGGATGAGTGACAAATTTGAGGAAAAATATACTTAGAGCCCTGCCCTCCTAGCACCGCGAGTGTTCTGGAAGTGAATTATTTTTCCGTTTTGTACTAATATTCCATCACTGTTTGATCTGAAAATGATGGGTTTATATTTCACGGCTGTTCAAACATATCTGCTTTTTGACAACAAATCATCAATAATACTGAAGAATGCCATCTAATCCTACCAAATCTTGGATATGCTTGAACAATTTAGCTCAAAATGTTTAAAACAACAAGTCAATTATCAGCTTATAGTCTAATTGTATATTAAGATTTCGATGACCGAAAATATTTCAAGATTAATAATTACAAATTGAATACAAAATTGCACCAATTCTCAACGATCTTCATTTGCTAGAAAATGTTTTTTTGTGAGAAATTCACTCATGTCACTATTCACTAGTCAACTAAGTTATTCAGAGACATAGACCTGACTGAATTTCTGTTTCGAGGTTGACTTCAGATTAACATTCATTTGAACGTCGTTCTAAACAATGACAGTTTATGAATGAAATTTGTCATTAATGAAAAGCGTGATACATCATTATAGAGTAGTCGTTTTGCTGGCGAAACAGCCTTTAAAAATGGCTGCCCTAGTAAATGGCTCATTTCATTTCAGAATGCTGCATGGTATATACTGCATACTAATGGTATAGGCATATATGCACACCATTACTCGATTCAAGCATCATGACACATTCAAAATAATTGCACGAAGAAATGTTCCAGATAACTATTTTAAAACTCGTTCCCATTGTTGTGCTGTGGAGTGGTGAAGTGGTCGACAATAGAATGAGGGCGTCAACAATAGGTCACGTCACTTTTAATGATACAGCCCTCTTGATCACAAGATACTTGAACAACTGACTGCTTCAAATGATAGGTTTTTTTTATAAGAAGAAGAAGAAAATGTCAACAAAATAAGAAGACAAAAACAAGCTGTTACAACGTTGGCTCATTCTATAAGTTATATAATATTTCTCTCTCTCTCTCTATCTCTCTCTCCATCTCTGACTTCTGTGGAAGAAGATGGCAACTTATGACAAAAGTTTTCATCTATAATAAGTAATTGGCTTACTTTTGATATTTCTGCCACTTTTAGCTGAGAGATGAGAGCAGTAAAGAACAATCCGGTGAACTGGAATATATTTTATTGAAATGGAAACAGTTGAAAAATGTTATGAATTTTCCCAACTTCAAGGAAGAGTGAATGTTTTCACAGTTATTCTTACAAATATGTACATTATTGTTCATTAGATCAGGATGTTTCAAATCCTGCCAGATTTATTATTCAATGACATTCGACCTAGTTTCATTGTTCCATACGTCATGAAGCATTATCAAGCATCCATAGCTCTGAAGTATGGGTTCTTCCTTTTCTTCTGAACAAATTTTTCAGATTCGGTTGTAAAAAGCCCTGGTGATGATCATTGACAATGATAATTACTTTCATGGGAAAAGTTGAAAAAGAAGGATTTTTATATTGCATCATTCTCAGTTTACCTGACAAAAAGTTTCGCTCAAACGTCTAGCCAGAAAAACAAAAACAACTTGATTAAGGAGAGTGAATCTTCAGAGTGGTAAATGTCACCTGAACAAAACAGTGTATCATTTAGATAACACTGAGAAACGTTAATTCACAAAATAAATAGGACGTATATCTCACTTCTCCACAGGGAAAAACTACTCATCAAAATATTAATGAAGTTGCATTTTTGAAATATTCAATTTTAAATGCATAAAAGATCTCTTTAATTTTCAATTCTTCATAATGATTCTTTCATTTTTTTTGTTTGATTAACTCCAATTTTACTACCTCAGTTGTTGATTCATATTCCCCGATGCACGTATGTCATAATTATCAAGAAGAAATCTCAATAAGTAAAAAATTTCAAATTCTCAAATTTTCAAATATATATACATACTGCACTCTTGAGTTTTCAGAAGTAATAAATATTGAAAAAATTCATAAAAAATACACTCCAAGAAATAATCCAATAAATATGTAATTGCAAATTCTCATTTTTATGATTTTCTCTCATTTTCTCTTTGCTTTTCTCTATTCTCTAATTTGAAGGGCAAATCGATAAATTTTAATTTCTGAATTTGGGATCAAGATTTCTAGTTATGTCTTAAAGTTATGTCTAAAAATGTCCAAAATCTATTCCTAGGATTTTTATGTTTTTCAAGTAATGAAGTAATGTGTTGTCCTGAGTGTCTTTAATATACCTGTTTGCAGTCTACATCTTGAAAGTCCTTCCATCTATTACCCTTCAATATTATTTTCACTCGCTCATTCGTACCCCCGTATAAACTAGCTGTTGACGGAGACGTTAAGCTACATCGAGAACAAATATTCTCTTACTTGAATCAACCACTTATTCACTTTAGGCTGACGTATACAATAAAAGACAATCTCTTAAAGCGAGAGTGTTCTTGTCTTTTCATCAGAATTAATCCCAGTCTTGACTGGTTCGGCCCACCCCTCAAGACGGATCTGTTGTTCATTATGTGTTATCCAGGCGATTCTCTTTCTCCCTCCCCCTCAGCATCTCCCACCCCCTACTCACTCTCTCTCACTTACTCTCACCGGTTCATCCATCATAGCCACTGACATTCCCCATCTCTGTTTCCGGTTTCTCTTCTTTCGTTGTGTGTTTCACCACAACAACTCAGATAGACTCTCACCTCTCTCTCATTCACATGGTTTATCAACACTACATAGAACTGTTGTTGGTTCATAATACGGTGGACACAGAAGTGTCATCTAGAAATGACTGACAGCATATAAATAGCGAATTATAATATATTGTGTACAATATAGGATGTATATGCTCTATAAAATAAATCACAAAGAGGTCCGCCATAATAAGATGAGCAAGCATTAACTCAATTCCACGTACTGAAGAACTTGTTCGTTTGTGTCAGTATCTCTTGATCTCTATACACAGATCAAATGGATTATCCAGAATTGGAACTTTCGATTGAAATTTTGAAATTTTCAACATTTTCAAAATGTTGATAGATTGAAACCAAATATTGCTTCCATATTTCTGAATCACGTTTTTGGGAAAACCTCTCTGGAACACTTTCAGCAATAATGACGACGTTGAAATTTGAAAATACCCCAAGATAACACAGTGGAAAAAATGCGAGAAATAATTTTTCTCTATATAATTGAAATTCGAGACCCCAGATATTTATTATTATTATAATTGAAATTCATATGCCCACCGAATTCATTCATGATGCTATCATTTTGTATAAAGTTCGAATTTGAAGTTTATTCTTATACATTCCGATCTGCTCATCGGTAGCGCATACAACTAGGTCTCCATGATTTTTATATATCCCTAATAAGACAATAACTAGACTCAGGATACAAACCCAAAAATATATCTTTTACTGGCAATAATGATGAATGCTGATTATTTGAAGATAATGGTGGAGGTGCCGAGCATTTTCTCCGAGCACAAAGGCCATGACCTAACTAGAACAAATATAATGTGGCACTCAAAATGGAAGAACTTTCTTCGTATTCGTACAATATAATTGCCACTCATCCAGCATCGTAATAGAAAGGCCTAATAGCCCATTTAATTATTGAGTAGTAAATTAAACTTAAAACAAAATGTATGTTGAATTCAGTCATTTTCTGTATTACCGTTATGTGTAAGATATACATAACACGATGTTGAACCATTTAAACTCATTCTGTTAGTAATTGATGTTTTTTAGTGGTTCTATCAGTTCAATAGAGAAACAGCAATCAGAGGTTCCGTCTCCAGTGGATTTCTGTCTGTTCTTTAATCAGACCGTCCATCACTTGACGAACACGCTCGCTTAGCCTATATATACACCCTCGGGCCTGTACTTGATGGAGTAAATGAACGGTCAGGCACGGTCACTGAGATCACTCGTGAACGATTGACTCGTGGTGGCCGTGTAATTGCAGGTGAAACAAATCGAGAAGACCGTGTACTGTGTCAAGCTAGGAGGGACACAAGAGACTAGCGTTTTACACATACTTTATTAGCGAGACCATTCGCGAGATTTGTCGTTTGTCTGAAACTTGTTTTTGTCAGCTTGAATGAAAACAGAAAGAACTGCGGAATTAAATAAAAAAAAATGAGATTAAATGTCTTCGTCTTTGCGTGTCAGTCTTTGCATTGCCGATTGACGATGAGAACTAACTTCATCTAATTGAATACACATATACATGACTGTTCTCTAAACATGAAATCGTCACTAGGCCACATCGCTACATAATGTAATTGCTAAATCAATCCCGCCATCCCACAAAAATTGAACTTGTATCATTTTTCCACTGTAAAAATCAGGTGTTATTAAAGTGGTTTAGATCACGCCAGTTGTATCGCTTGATCTATTTTTCCTCTAGATAAAATATCCATCAATTGGCTTCGTGAATAATTATGCACTGAACTCATTTTCACAAAAAAATTTACTTGAATGCGTTTCTCATTTTCCCCAACCAAATAATAAATAAACCAGACTTTGGTTTTAATTGCGATGAAAAGAGAAAATTGCGAACTTGTAAATAGCAAACATTTATTAAGCATGATCTCATTTCATATCACGATACGTCATCATAAATATTCAAATATATTAGACGTATATTTGTATGATATCTGTGACATCTGAAGAAACTCGGAGATGGGAATTAATCTTTCCTATGTAAGAGAGTGTGCTTGAAACGACGAAGCTAGACTGACATGAAAAACAAGTTCTCAGAAATTAGAATCAAGATTCACGTTCGGATTCTTCTTACAAGTAATATGTAAATTACTGTTTGCTAGACTACTTGAACACTGTTTCGTCATATTTAGCATATCCACTAAACAACAAAAAACCTACGAGTTCTTGTTTCGTTCAGCATTTATCTTACATGACGCTCGTTTCTTGATAATTAGTTCTCTCTCTCTCTCGCTCTCTCTCGCTCTATCCCTCTTTATTCTCTCTCTACCTCTTCTATAGTTTTCAAAGTTTTGTATCTCTCTTTTCTTTCTCTGATAAGGTCCTGTTCCACAGAAATGTTAATCAGCGAATTAGCGTAGGCCTATATCTTGAACAATTAATTAATTAGAAGTGAATAATTTGTATGTAAAATTAGTGCAATACTCTACAATACATACAATCAACCAAATTCAGCAAGTTTGATATAGCTTACATACAATTTGAATATTCGGTTGAGATTATCTATATATCCACATTAAGTCGGGATTTGTCAGCCGTATGACTTTTTAAGCCGTATTGGAATCGAATCTCTTCTCAACGAACGCAAACGAGTAAATATTATTTATTTCAACTGAGGCAAAACGAATGTAACTGCATCGGTTTAAAACTGTGTTTGATACGTGCTTAAGGCATTAGCACGCTCGAGTCTTGACGACGCCATCTTGGATCGTGACTAGTTCGTCAATGTGCCACCGGAGCGTATAATTACTCATCATACACCGCCTTCTGTAATGTAGGTCGATCGAATTACACTCAACGAATAAGCCAAGCACATTTTTATGGAAATGTATTGAGAATGGAAAGCATTGCAACGGAATAATTTTCAATTACGAATTAAATCAAAACGAATGAATAAAGTGTAAAAACCGATATTGCAAACAAGAAAAGTAGAATGGAATGAGATCTGCAGTAAGACAGTAAGAGAGCAAAATGTATGATCAGAGACGAGTGAATAAGTAATGTTGATTATAAGAACTTAATTTAGTCGATAGTGTAACATCGTTATTCGGGTGGAGAATCATTTTGAATGGTATAACATATCACATTATGATGTATTTGAAGCACGGTTTATTTCAATACTATTCAAGATCGTGTTTGGTCCTACTCTCTAATCAGACTTATATAAGTGTATTGAAAACAAACGGGCTAATTATTCGTCATGGGAAGCAAAATATAAAAATGGTAAAATGGTGTTGTCTTTAACATTGTTGAAACCACGATCAATATGAAATTGTGTTTGTTCTAGGCCATCTGTGCCAATACCTTCAATAATAATAATAATAATATTTGTATTATTACTTCAAGTTTTGAATATATACATATAGATATAATAGGACAACTTTAATTAGATGAGCGTAGCGAAGATTTTCATTCCATATACCGAAAAATTTTGGGCTTGGTTTTTATGTTTTTTTTTTTTGTGTGTAATTTTGTACGCGGCATACAGGTCAGGGAAAAGTTTCAATCAACTCGAAACTTTTTTACAAATTGGTGTTATACCAGAATAGGTTGGGATTGTTTTTCAGAAAAATCGGTCGGACGGTTTTTTCAGAAAAAAATTGGAAAGTATGGAAATTCTCATAAGAATAGGCCAGGGGAGAAATACTTGAAATTTTATTTTTTTCAAAAGCTCTCAAATTTATACTGAGTGTGGAAAGATCTATCATACCTATTTTAAGCGATTTATGGAACAATCGGATGTGAAATAACGAAGAAAACGCATTTTTAATGTACTTTTTTACACATCAATAAAAGCAATTAAGAAAGCAATTAAGGAACTATTAAATATGAGCAACAAGTGTCACCAATAAATTAAAACGTTTAAAATCTGTGATGTATATGAAGAAGGCACTGGTTTGATTGTTTGGAAACCAAGGTCCATATACCAACAGACGGCCGCGGTTTTTAAACCTTTGAAGTGATCCATGGCCTGTATATGTACATTGAGCTGACAAAATGTTCTTAATTCTACATTTCCATACTTCTAAGCTCATCTCACAACGCATATAAGGCGTTTTCCTAGTTAGATGAGCGTAGCGAAGATTTTCATTCCATATATCGAAAAATTTTGGGCTTGGGTTTTATGTTTTTTTTTTTGTTTTGTTTTGTTTTTTTTGTGTGTAATTTTGTACGCGGCATACAGGTCAGGAAAAAGTTTCAATCAACTCGAAATTTTTTTTACAAATTGGTGTTATACCAGAATAGGTTGTGATGGTTTTCAGAAAAATCGGTCCAACGGATTTTCCGGAAAAAAATCGGAAAGTATGGAAATTCCTCATAAGAATAGGCCAGGGGAGAAATACTTGGAATTTTTTTTTTCAAAAGCTCTCAAATTTATACTGAATGTGGGAAGAACTATCATACACATTTTAAGCGACTTATGGAACAATCGGATGTGAAATAAGGAAGAAAACGCATTTTTAATGTACTTTTTTACACATCAATAAAAGCAATTAAGAAAGCAATTAAGAAACTATTAAATGTGAGCAACAAGTGTCACCAATAAATTAAAACGTTTAAAATCTGTGATGGATATGAAGAAGGCACTGATATAATTGTTTGGAAACCAAGGTTTATATACCAACAGACAGCCGCGGTTCTTGAACCTTTGAAGTGATCCATGGCCTGTATATGTACATTGAGCTGACAAAATGTTCTTAATTCTACATTTCCATACTTCTAAGCTCATCTCACAAGGCATATAAGGCGTTTTCCTAGTTATAATACATAGATTGCACTACGTGTTGTCTGACTATTGCACTTGGGATAGTACAAATATGTATTTAACATTGATAACACTTGAAAGTCTTACTGGTTATACAAGGAGTCCGTTAAGAAGTCCGTTAAGACGTTTTTTGATGGCTCTTTTGAATGCGTTAGTATCTATAAGTGCTACCTCCCTAATATTGAGGGGGAGACTATGAAAAAGTTCACAACCGTCAAATATACGACCCTTATTACACGTTTCTAGTCGATATTTTTTCATTCGAAAGATATTTCTATTTCTTGTTTCGTGAGAATGATTCAATTTTAGTTCGCTCACTTGAGTTGTACTGAAATTTCCTTCCAAAAAGTACATTACAACATTCAAAATATATGAGCAAGGGAGCGTGAGAATATTAAATTTCTTGAAAAGATATCGGCAAGGGGCTAACTATCTAGCTAACTAACTAGCCCTGTCAAGGGCTAACTATAATCTATCAGTTCTTCATAATGACTTCGAATTGTTAATCACAACAAAATCAGGTCTGAATGATAGAATATAGGAATAAGGGATTTTCTAGAACTTTGTGTAAATAGTTTAATACTGTATGCCCCAGTGTGCATAGAGAATATGCACAGACATAGAGAACGTCTGCGCTCAACTCTCAAGTCTCAACCACCAATTTGTAAATATCAAACTGGCTAAAATATTGACCCAGCTCATAATGTCTAGTCCCAGAATGTTGAAAATGTCCAACTATAGGAAATTCGGGAAAAAAGAGGAAATATGAATGGGTGAAGGTCTGTACCAAATCAATAAATGCCATGGCAATTAAGTCTAGCTTTGGGATGCAATCAGCCGGACAGTAATCCGCTTTCATTCGGTTCAATTTGAAATAAAAAAGGCCCTAGCATGTAGGTGGAATCAAGTAGCTGCTAGACTACACCAGTGTTGGGCTAGTAGGCTATAAAGTTAATGACTACCCACAATAAATGCCATCTATTTTCAGCTTTCCATAGTGGAGGCCTTTGCATAACAGCTAGAAATTGGGACAGAGTTTGATGATAAAAAGCTTGCGACGATATCTATTCAAAAGTGTCATATTATCTTGACATGCTGGTGAAGTTACAGTAACGTTGCAACGTTTTATAATCCTGAAATTTAGAAGTTTCGAAAATTCATATCAGTAGAGATTTGAGATACTTTTAGGTAGTAGATATTTTTCTCCAGTATGTTAGTTATGAGTAAATTAATTTATCGTAAACTGCCTACGAGCGAGATGTTATGAATGAAACCTCTGAGACAGAGGGAGGGGCTGTTCTTTCCTCAAAGGAGCCTCAAAGGAGACGAATCCCGGTTTCCTGGATGGCGTATCAAAACGTTAGCAACTGGTCTACTCACATATCAGTAGACCTGAACCTATAATAAAATGTAATAATAATAATATCCAAACTTTAAAAAAGTGGTAAAAGAATCTAAGTATACTGTGTATGTGTTTTTCACTTCAATGATGCAGAATTTCTGAAGAAATTATTTCAAATAAGTTTCACGATTCATCCATTTTTTCTTTGGATACTTAGAAAACTCAAAATCTCCCGCTTCATTGTGTATCCATGTGTATCCATACACATACGATGTTCGATATTGACGCCGCCTAGATCGCTTCCAAGGTTTTGTCGATCTACGTGGCTTATACGGTATCCGTTTCATAGCTTCTGAATAACGTCGATCTCAGATGCGTATCCGTCGGTACAATATCTATAATCCTAGGTCCCATACAGGTGCGATAGGCTACAGGCTTTAGATCACCCACGGACTACAATATACATGTATATATATATATACATATATATATATATATATATATATATATATATATATATATATATATATATATATATATATGTGTTTATATTGTAGTCCGTGGGTGATCTAAAGCCTGCAGCCTATATATATAGCCCATATATATATATATATATATATATATATATATATATATATATATATACACACACACAATATAATATCAACTATATTGTAGATGGTAGATCACTCACACTTTAATATTCACTGCCGTCTAGATATTTGTTTGCAATTTCCAATAAGCCTTCCAGATCTTTGCATTTGAACGAATCTCCAGTAACAATAAGCTTTCTATGACTGAGCGTCTGTAGATGGCTCTGGTCGAAGTCTCATTGAAGTGAATACCGAGCATTATTGATTCAGTAGCTTGATTCCTTGAAGCATAGAGTTCGATTCATCACGCTTGAGGGCTTTAAAAGCTATTATGAAAGGTTCAACAATAAATAAAAAAAGTGCGAGATATCATTTCACAGTTCCACTTGGGTGGCTACTGTACAATATCACAGTTAAGATTATTATGGTGACTGCGAGTTTATGATATTGGTGAATTAATAAACGTCCATCCTAATTTGGTCCATTTATTGTTGTATACGGTACTGGAAAATATTGCTCATTTGGGTGTATTTTGAACGTATGTCCAGTCTACTACGTTATCAGATCAGAGTTAATTGACAAAATGTATCTTATCCAGAATTTTGATCGCTGAAGCTATGTACTTATGATGTTTTTTAGGTTTGTATATTGAGTAGAAAACACTAACATCTGCAAACGTCATCATTTAACATCTTATTCATAGATTATTATTATATATACATGTTATTGACTTGTCTAACGTTAATATCGGTTTCTCTGGAGTTTCCTTCAGTTTGTACCATTTCAAGTTCACTCCGCCACGTATAATGCATGATATCAACGAATACATAGCCAAGTCGGCGGGCCCGATCGACCGTCTTCTCTACAAACTATCAGTAACTGTCGGGGGTGTCTATCCGTCAACAGAGCGATATAGCAATTTGAACTGATAGCACAGGATTCCATTGGTAACATTAATCATTTCTTACAAGGCACTTCCTCTTCTATTTCCTCCAAACAACTGGATCAAACAACGAGATAAGACGAGAACAAGCTGTAGAGAAAAGAGAGAGTAAGAGATAGAAACATCCAATAACTAATTATTGTATTTCGAGTTTGTACTGTTTTTAATGACGAATATACAAATAGGATCAGATGAATTAATTACGTGATATAATAATGATCTTGAATATAAACTCACATTTGATTCTTGACTCACATACATCTTTTAACATATTCATACATATGTATGGTATTATATTACTATTCACGAGAAATGTTTCACAGGCAAATGGCAATAGATTTACTACCAAGGCAATTCACGCATATGACGGAATAGGAATATGACTACCTTCGCAATTAATGTCATTTTGCGCTAGTAGTATTTTGTCCGCTTCGACCAACGATACTATGGAAGGTGCTAGAGCTAGAGCTTGGGTAGCGGGATTGAGCAGCGTGGATTGGTCAACTCTACTAAAAATCAACTGCACTATATACCAACTGACCTAAAATACGACCAACTGAACTAAGAACCAACTGTACTAAACCAACTGACATAAACCAACGTAAACCAACTGACATAAAAACCAATTGACCTAAACTTCTATTTCTTGACTCGTACATGAGTGAAATTGAGAGGTTTGCTCCTTCCCTTCACAATTTGTTACCACCCATAAAATATTATATAGGCTCTTGTGATGGTTGAGGTTAGATGGGTGAGGTTTGTGTGGAATGAAATTTCTGAAAGGGAGGAGTCAAACCTCCTACTTAACTTCTGTACATGCTGCACAAGAAGTGGAAGTTTTGGTCAGGTAGTTTTGGTTTTTAGGTCAGAATTGGTTTTCAGAACATTTGTTTTCTAGGATAATTGGTTTTTATTACAGTTACGGGGCTGGAAAGTGTCAAGGACTTTCAAAGATTTTAAAATAATGACAATGTTTGGTTTATATATACTTGAACTGTTAATCTTTATCAGAAAATGTTCAGAAGATGTTAGCCTGAGTTCGGATGTACACAGATACAATACACGTGATAAAAATAATATCTATATTGGTGGTTCACATAATACTGCGATGTACGAACAAGACTGTATGTATAAGGGCACAATAATATATAATAATTTACCTGACAAATTAGAAATGCAAAAGAGTCTGAAAGTGTTGAAAAAACATCTGAAAGATTTCATTATTTCGAAACCAATCTACAACTTGAAAGATTTTAATGTACAATGACTAAGTTTCACTTCATACAACAAAAGTATTGGTTAATTTTATCCTATGTTTCATATGATTTATGTTTTGTTTTTATGTAATGTTTTTATCATAAGTTCTCTTAATTGTCTATTCATGTACTCTGTATTTTGATTTGCTTATATTTTCATTTTTGTAAATGTCAATCCTGTGGCTAATAAATAAATCTAACCCAATATGTCACACTTATTACAGATGTATAGGCGGCGGGATTGGAAGTGTGTACATGAAATTTATTCTCGTTCTAGCATGGTCGTGAAGTAGGCCTACCTGTCTCGATAGAACGACTCTTGTCTAAGGATCATAGATCGAGGTTCATACCACACTTGCGCTATAATGACGTGTGATAGGGAGGACGGTCGTTTGGACACTTTTTCTCTCGTGTGGATACATCTAGGAAAACGCCATATATGCGTTGTTAGATGATCGAATAGTAATAGTATGGGTAAAAATGGGTGGCTGTCACCACTTGATAGTTAGACGAGCTTTAACGAGGATTCAATTTGACATACTTAAAAAAATTGATGCTCATTTTTTTTTTTTTTTTTTTTTTTTTTTCATGTTTTTTTGTCGGTTCTCTACAGGTCAAACGGCTACAGCTATCAACTTCAAACTTTTTTTTAATATGGTTCCTCATCTAACTCAGATCTGTATAGTTTTGTGGCATTATCGGGGGGTGACTTTTCAGAAATTTCAAAAATACCCATTAGAATAACATAGCGAGAAAAAAAAGAAATATTTTTTTTTAAAAAAGAAATGAAATTTTGCGTGAAGTTGAATTACATTTTGATACACATTTCTAAAAAAATTCAGCTTGATCGGGTCAGCCAATTTGAAGAAAAAACATAAAATGTGCTAAATTGGTACCACTCGTAGCAGTTTTTACCCATTTTTACCCATACTATTACTATTCGCTTGTCTAACAACGCACATATGGCGTTTTCCTAGTTTCTATACAATGGACTCTATGATTTTCCTGTAGAATTACTACAAGAAATTGGCAGACTCCTTTCACCATACCAATGTGTGATATGCCCCGAGCGTACATTATTGTTGTTATTGTGTTCACCGTTAATCATGAATCAATCGAATCAACACGTACTACGTAATCGCACTAGCTTGTCAAATCTATCCTAGATACGTTAATGATTCGTATCTCAATCTCGCCCGAAACATATAATGCAAGTAGGACTAGTATACATCATTGACGATAAATATTCAATTCGAAAACAAATTAAAAATACGCTCGAGTTCCTAACTATAATTTCTTATTATATTTCTCATTCTGAAAATAGTGTATTATATTCGATATTAGGTAAACATGGACCTTGCCTATTTATGGTAATTTTTCTATCAATTTCTCTCTTATATCGCTCTTATATATCGCAAATATACAATAGAACCAAGTTATAGAAAACAACGAAGACAAATAATGGCACTTGTTTCCAATGTTCCTGATTTTTGTTGTGATTTGTCATGATCACAAAGTGAGAAGCGAGTTACCCGTTGCTTCCCCTTCCCTCTTCCATGGCTCTGTCATCAATTGAAGAAGTTTGTCTTTTGTTTTTTGAGGTTGTTTCGTGTCTAAAGGAAATGACGTCACAGGCATGTTAATGTGGTTACGCACGCATCCTGGCGGAGAGGAAATGGTACTAATAATATAAATGCCAGAGGCGCAGGAAATTTGGCAGTAAATTAGACAGAGGGTTTGTTGTTTATATTGAATAACGACAGTTTTAGAGATCAGTGCGCATGTATCTTAGTAGTTAAGTAATGTATAAAGTACATGATGGGACAATTTGTTTGTGTTGTTACAAATATGGAACCAACGTTCTTCAACATTACAAATTTATAAAAGACTAACAGTCGAGATGAATTAATACCATTGTCAAGTTGTAGCACCTATTGTGCATGGAGACAATCACCTTAAAAGCCAAACTTTTTTGATATTCAGATTTCGCGTATACATGTAAACGTCATGCTAATATACTAGAAAACAATTGCAAAAATGAGAGTATATGATGAACGTTTTTACTCTTCAGAAAATGACATTTAATTTCTGCTACTCGGAGAATATACATTTATGGGACTGGTCATATCGTTTTTCAGATATCCTTATCGGTTTTCAAGTTATAACTCTATTTATTGAAACAGTGATTTTTTAGGAACAAAATCTTCAGTAGAATGTTTCCGGGTTTTTCGAAATTGTTATTAAAAGTTGTTATAATTGTATCACAAATTTACAGACCAGTCTTTAACAGAGCACTATGGAATAATCAGAGAAAAATGAAGACAATCGAACTATACTTATAGAAGTAGTAAAAGAAGCATTAATATATAGTTTATCACAAAAACAAAAAAGGAGTAATAACTTACATAGTCATATTCACAGCATGTATTCATGATATTACATAGAATATTTTGTTAAAATTGTCTATGGTACGTCAGATGATATTCTTCAAGTTTTGGAATCAATTTACTGAAATACGTATAATATAATATGAAACCACCGGCATCATAATCAAAGAACAAAAAAAATGTTGAGAGATCGTAAAATGCTAGGGTGAGTCCCTTCGTATTGCAGGCACATTTTTACTATATTCAGATATACTTATAAAATGTCACATACTTTTTTCAACAAATACATTTATTGAGAATATCGCATTGTTCTCGCTTCTTATATTGTTACATGTTTTTCTTGAATGGCATATCTCGAACACGCATCCATGTTGAGTTATGAAAGTGAATAAAATAAATTGAGCATTTATCATTAGTGAAACAACTTTCGACTGGAGACACCAAGGCGCATTGTCCAACCGGTTTTACGAACCGAAAGATATAAATATTATATCGTAAATTAAATATAAACTAAAGTTGATAACATATGTTGTGCAGAGGGTTGCAAATTATAAACACTAGCTTATAAGCAATGTAATGTTAACAAAAAAGGCTATGAAAATATTCGTTGCAGAAGAAAACTCATTCAAAAGGTTGTAAAATGTGCTATCATTATTATTATTAAAGCTTGAAGGTATAAAGTATTCTTATCTTACTCGGCCATAGTAAGCATATTGCACTGTTGCCACATGTGTAGGAGACATGAACAATTTACACGTATTCATGAGCCTCTGGTAGCTGATTGTGCAACCTACTGCCCTACTGCGTTAGTCATAGGCGTTGCTTTGGTACGGACCGCGGAGAAATACATTTCTAGAGATAAAAGATGTTCCATGAGAAAGGTGAAAGTGGAACATTAGTTATTAGCAAATGCCGTATCAACTTAAACTGTTGTTTCTCCACGGAGAAAATAGTCAAGAGTATACATGTAGTATTTGAAAGTTCTGTTGTCGGTAACAATTATCATGATGTTTTCATATCTTATCACACATTTTGTTACGACAACTTCTCTAAAGATTTCCTTATAGTTAGTATGTTAGTATAGTTAGTAGTTAGTCAGTATAGTATGTTTTTTCTCCATAACTCTAGGTACCTTCCAAGTTTCATTCCATAAAGTTTTCTACCTTTGAAAAGTATAACAACGTTTATTACATTCATCATAAAGTTAATGAGATACATAATTGAATGTACGTTTCATATCCATCTTGAGCAACAATCTATGATCATTCCCACGGCACAGTTATCATTCAATAATGCAAATCCTAATAATAAGGCAGTCTTGCAGCGGTAACCGTGGAAACTGAGTGAGACGAATGCAGCTATCTGTAAAACCATTGAAACTGAGAGAGACGAATGTGAAGAGCTAAACGAGCAACTTACAGCACATTGCCAGTTGAATAAGATTAGAAGAGGTGTAATCTGATCATCAGACGGGTTTAAAAGAGTTGGATTACTCTTGGAAGAATAGCTGCCACGTAGCTCGTGAGTATATACGTCATCACGTGATAAGACACGTGACCTGTGAGTTGATCATGTGTGCGATTAACTCGAGTGTGATTGGATTCGAGACTAGTATGTCGTTTGATTATACTTGGACTTTAGCTGATGATGTCCTCACGTACAGTACCTGTAGTTGTTACTACAGTACTAGGTTTACTGTAGGTAGTTAACCTACAGTTTCATTTCGCTTTATAAACCATCATAATATTCAATAATGCCATGACATCTCAAATAGCAATTTGAATCCTGGAACAATAAATCTAAAATTATTACAGATAAATCTTAATCTCACATGTTAAATTGTTATGCTTTGAAATTGAAAACTTTCAATAAAAGGAACAAAACAGTAGAACAGATTGTTCATTGAATTCATTCACCTCGTTATCAGATGAGCGTAGCGAAGACTTCCATATCACTTACCGACATGAATCGTGCTCCTTTTTTTGTAATTAACCAATCGTAATCAATCGAGAAATGTAACCTATCGACTCGAAACTTTTTCCGAACATAATTTCTGAACTTCTTCCGAACAGGCTGAGATTAATTTTCAGAAAAATTGGTTGAACTATTTTCTCGGAAAAAATAGGATATATTTTGGAAAATCCTCAAGAATAATCCGGAAGGAGAATACTTGAACAAGAGAAATTCTTCAGGAACTCAAGATATTTACTGAATGTGAATACACATTCTTACACATTTTCATCAATTTTTACAATAATTGAATAAGAAATAGCGGAAATAAGTAAAACGCATTATTACGATAAATTGTATTGAATAATAGGCTGAACGACATCAATATTAGCACACTTAGCAACAGTAGCAACAAGTAGCTGGTAGGGGTTCCAAACTTATGATTCAATCCGAATACTGCGGATGTAAAAGAGCTGGCACAATATATTTTATTGGATGAGCGAAGCGAAGACTCAATTACACTTGACCCGAAAAAAATGTACATTTTTTTTTTTTTTTTTTTTTTTTTTTTGTTCGCGCTCTACAGGTCAAACGAAAATTCAAATTCAATTGAAACTTGGCAAGCCCAAGTGTCATCATCTGGATTGAATCTCATTGATTTTTATGCGCAATCGATTGCACCACTTCTGAGAAAACTAATTTTCCATTTTCCAAATTACCCATAAGAATAAGCCGGAGAAAAATTTTCGTACAAAAAATGTCCTTCAAAAAAATTAAAATTTTCACCGAATTTCAATATAATAATGATACACATGATTCCAAACTTTCACTGGAATCCAATCAGTCGTTTAGATATAAAAAATTATATAATGACATTTTTGTGCATCATTCAAAGCTATTAAGAAAACCATTTAAATCCAAGCAACAAGTGTCACCAATTATTGAAGAACTATTAAAACAAAGCCTTCTTTATTATCAAAGATATTATTTAGAATGAGTAATGAATATAATTGGATCTCAAGGTGTATATATTGTATCTTAGATTGCATCTAATATTTCCTTCATGATGAGAATAGTCTACGAAATAAATCAATCGAATGAAAACATTAATTTTTAATTTGAATGCCGTCAAAACATCAACTTGATTTAACTTTTTGAAATAATTCAGTTTCATTCTTATTAGCTCATCCATCAACGCGGAAACACATAACGCGTTTTCCTAGTTCTAGATTTTCTTACTTATAAGCTCATGTCACAACGCATAGGTCTATATTGCGTCTTCTAGTATATTAACGAAAACAATCGAAAACAGTGTCGTTAAACAAATGTGATACTAAAATGCGTAGATCTTTCAATCGGCAGACTTTTCAATCGAATTCTTTGTCACGAGCGTTCGGGAAGAAACTAGCTTGAAACTCGGCACTTCCACCAATACTTAGCGAAGTGTTGATGATAATTATCTAATTAATTGAATCGAAGTAACATTATTGTGCTTGTGTGTGCAGCTTCATGAATCATGGCGACCATATTGTTCGCAGTGAGCACAGTGCTGCTCAGTTGTGTAGTGACAGTATCAGGCAGCTGTGGCAAGAACTTCTCGATGCCATGCGAACTGGCCAAGGAACTGTACTGGCATGATTTAGCATGCAAAGAAAAATTACCAGACTGTGAGTTGACGACACTTAAGACGGTGCATGCACGGGGCTCATGAAAATAGAGAAATTCATCTATACTATTTCTTTTCTTTATTACGAACAAGTGTTCTGAATGAAAAGTATATCAAACCTAAGATAATTTTATGCTCTTCAATCAATATGACATTCTATTTCTGTGAATTCAATCAGTTTTAAGATAATACAAATTCTATCACATTCATTGTTTAATCACATTCTTGATATTTATTGACGTATTTTCTTAAAACTGGTCGAGTTAAAAAAAAATGAAATGTCATAATAATCAAAGAGCATAAAATTATCTTGGGTTTGGTATACTTTTTATTCAAATAAACTCGTTTGTGATGAAGAAAAAAAATAGTAAAGATGAAGTTTTCTATTTTTATAAGCACCGTGCATGCACCCCCCTTAAGGTTCGTTTACTCTTCTGCTTTGAGCAACGGGCAACGTACGCTGACCAATCAGAGAACGAGTTTCTCCAGGTTGCATGAACACTTGCTAAGTGCGCTGAGAGATGGACTCTGTTCATCTGTTCTACCTGCAACGTGCGGTGTCACCCACAATGTAATGGAAGTTTTGTATACTTGTCTGAACTGTCAGGCCTCGACGGATATTCATGCACCGGTCTGCAAGATATATTATATCATCTCTAGGCACTGTTATTTTGGTAAATAATGATTCAACAATATTAAGAAGCGCATATATTTCGATTGGATATTGGATATTTTGTTTGGTGGAAGTTCAAAGAATTTTTGTGGTAACATAACCACAAGTTAACGACGAAGTTTGACGTCGTCAACAGTGCTGAACAGTAAACGGATTCGAGTGCTGAGCGCATGTTGCTTGTTGCTCAAATTATGTTGCGCGTAGCACAAATCAGAAGAGTGAACGAACCTTCACGCTTCCAGCAACAACGATCCAGTTTGCTGTATTTCTATGGCAATTTATGTTTGTTTGGATTGATCAAATTATGTAGCCATCTAAGGACATCACAACCCTGAAACTAGATTTTGATGAATGTAGGCGATAATAATCACTCCCAATTTCAGACAAAACTAGAACAAATCATCTGAATTTCAGAAAAAACGTTCAATTGTTTGTCCTCTAAAGAGTCATGAAGTAGCCATTACCGATTCTGTATAGAAAAGAAACCTGAACAGAATCGAGTAATGTCTACGCCACGATTCGAAAAAAGGGTCGGATTCTGGAGGACAAAGATATTACTTATAATTTATAAAATTGAGATAATAATTCTATTAATTTCTTTTAATTTCTTTTAATTTAATTTTTAATTTCTTCTCTATAATCGGAGGAATTTATAACGCAATCATTCTTCGAAATCTGGTTTCAAGATTGTGATGCCATCTAATGATAGTTTTGTAACTGTTTCAGGGCTGTGCATCGTCAACGCTGCGTCAGAAGGTCGGACGAATACTGTTCATGGCAACAAGTATGGGCTGTTCCAGGTACACTATAATACAGTGGGGGAGTATTTGATAATTCAAGATTGTCTTTACAAACAAGATTTTTTTTTTCAGATCCCGTGTCCTGAATGGTGTCATCAGGGAAAGAGAGGAGGCAAGTGTAAGATGAAATGTGAAGGTTAGTTCAACAACAATATATCAGTTCTGGCGGATTACATTGTTGCTGCTCATAACTTCAAACTGAAACTTCACCAACAATAGCCACTGTCATCTGACGATATTTTAAAATTGTTTACCAATTAACTTCATGATGACTTACAAGCCCAGAAACATTACAACACATTACATCGAATCAAAGTACTTGTTATGATGTGATGAATTTGACAATACCAATCAGGGTAGTATCTTCAAATTCCACATGGAGATTGGAGAATAAGTTCAAGCGGTTCACTGATAAGTTATGCAATTCACTGTTAGTAATTTATTTCATTATTTCTAGAATGTTAAATTCTATAATGTTAAAGTTCTATGTTTGCTTGTGCTTTTTGTGTGATCGTCTACCGACAAAAAACTTTTCTGATTTTTATCACTAATTGAGAATAATTATGACAAGTATTATAATATCATTTTCGTTATATATTGAGTAATGAAATCATATTTCAGCCTCTTCCAACGATGATTTACGTATTTAAGAGAAACTCAAGTTTATCGTCTAAGAGCCCATATTACCAATAATAAAAATGTGTTAATTAAGCTAATTAATGAATTGCAGTACAAAAATAACATTGGTAACCAAGGGTAATAACAAGCTAATCCACTAATTATCGCGTAATCAACAAATTTATTATTCGTAATACCGGGCCTAATATCATTGTTAAACACATAAATATGTTGAAGATACATATACAGTTTTAACTCATTACAGATTTATTGGACGATAAAATAGAAGACGATGTAGAATGCGTGAAAAAGATGTTTCATAAGTTAAACTGTTTTTGTTATTGGGAAGTCTGGAAGAAAAACTGTAAGGGTAAAGAACTTCCCTGTCTTGATGAATGTCTTGAGTGATTCAAATGAAGGTTTTATTGATGCTTAATCATTGAAATGAAATAAAATTAATGAGATTCAATAACTGTATGAAGAATCCGTATATTATTTAATGCAAGGTGAATAATAATATTTGTAGAACTGTGAGTGAGGATTTATGTAGGCCCACATCACGTGGTTATCTGATTGAACTGAAACCTCACGACTTTATAGATACCAATTGTCAAACTTATATATACATATATATATATTTTTTTTTTCTTCAATTTTCTGCCATTGAGTTATTATTGTTTGAATCAATGTTCTATGGAGACAAATATGTCAAGAGTGGCAAAACCGATTTTGAAATGAAACTACAATTTCCCTTGCATGTAGATCATATTCAGGAAAGTTTTTCTGGAAATTGATACCAATTTGGCCTGTGAAGCGAACACAAATTGAAATATTGCAATCAAACAATTTTTCGGTCCATACTTTAGAAAAACGCAGAATCAAAAAACGCTCCATCAAATAAACTTGTGATAGGTGGTATATGTGTGGTATATATACCGAGGAGATGGAACAGCGTCAAATGGAAAAACGTCAAACTATTTATGTAACATGTTCTTTGCAAAACTTGGGATTCAAAAGCGATTTGACGTTATTCCAGTGGAATTGAGTCAAAAGGTGTTTTGACGTTATTCCACTGGATTAACATCAAAATATCAGATTTGACTTTAATCCAGTAGGAAAGTATGGTTCAACCACCATTTGACGTTATTCCACGGATTAACGTCAAACAACAAACTTTCATGTAATAATGGATGAGAAAATTCGAAAAAGGACGCCGACATATTTTTCATTTTCCAAAAAAAAATAAAGTAAGGAAACAAGTCGAATTTCTTTTTGACGTTATTCCAGTCGGAACAACGTCAAATAATAATTTGACGTTATTCAGTGGAATAAAGTCAAATGCAATTTGACTTTATTCCTATGCTAGGTTTTCATGAAAATAAAATACGGAAAGACGTCAAATTTATTTTTGACGTTATTCCAGTCGGAACAACGTCAAATATTAATTTGACGTCATTCAGTGGAATAAAGTCAAATGCAATTTGACTTTATTCCTATGCTAGGTTTTCATGAAAATAAAATACGGAAAGACGTCAAATTTATTTTTGACGTTATTCCAATCGGAACAACGTCAAATACTTATTTGAAGTTATTCAGTGGAATAGAGTCAAATGCTATTTGAGAAGTGCTGCCCATCAAATGTGACTAGATTGCGAGCTTTTCGAGAGAGAATTTTATCAACTCTTGAAAAGTAGTCACTACTAAGACAAATCAGATAGCACTCGGAGATCACATAACGTGACAAAAAAAATGGTCCCAAATGTGATGTCTAGGAGTTCACTCCGAAACCGGAATTTGTGAATAGATTTTATAGTAAAAAATTCCAGTTAGTTTTTCACTCACAAACTACTTCAAAAGACCACTCACATGTGAGCTGTTTCATGAAAATAGTTGTCATAACAGAGTTCACTTTTGAAGCAGTTTGTGAGATTACCAGTTTTTATGCCTACAATGTTTTATCTCACAGGTACAGCTCGGAGTGTTATCTGATTGCCAACTAGTTGACTGATTTTTACTGTATCGAATTGAGTTCTCCGATGCTCTCCGAGTTGTCAACTTATCGATAGTGGTCACCATATGTATTCATTATCAGTCAATTTTTAAAACATTTTTCAATTAAAATCCCTTCAACGAATTTTGATCAAAATTGCTAGACGAATATGCACCAGCACTAATAATTACGTGTTCGAATGTCGTTGGGATCCGGTTGTAAACATGGCAGCAATTTAGATTTCAAGTTTTAGAAAATTGTTAGAAAACAGGAGTATAAAGTAGACGTCAGACTTTAACAGATCACCCCAACTTTTTGGTCAAATTTCGCCTGAATTTTTCTGGAATTTCCGAATCTTCTCAAATGTAGTTAAACATGTGGTTGGAGAACTTATAAAATGTGTGAAATGAGAAAATAATTCAACAATCCAAACAAAAAAAAAAGAATATATTTGAATTTTTTGGCGGCAATATTTTTTTTTTAGGTATGGAAACAAAAATTTCACACATTATAGATTCAGATTCTAACATAACAAATCTCAAGTTGAATCAAATTCGGACGGAGGGTTGTAATTCTTGTATGTTTATACCGTCAAATTAATAATTGACGTTGTTCCGACTGGAATGACGTCAAAAAGAAATTTGACTTCTTTCCGTATTTTTTTTTCATGGAAACATAGCATAGGAATAAAGTAAAATTGCATTTGACTTTATTCCACTGAATAACGTCAAATAAATATTTGACGTTGTTCCGACTGGAATAACGTCAAAATGAATCAAGACTCTTTTACTTACTTTATCGTTTTTCCCCATAGGAAAAACAGGAAATGATTCGATTTCATCCCGGGAAATTGAAAAAATGGCGTCGGCGCTTGCTTTCCGTCAATTACTTTCCCTCATTGAGTTGGAGACATCGGTCTTGAAGTATGGACATTTCAATTTGACTTTATTCCAGTGGAACGACGTCAATTTCAATTTTCATAAGTACTCAGAAACGGAATAAAGTCAAATCGATGAATTTTGACATTATTCCACAGGAATAACGTCAAGTTATTAATTTGACGTTATTCCACCGGAATAACGTCAAAAATGTGGAAAAAATATCATGTTAAACGAACATTTTGACGTTAGTCCATTTGACGCTATTCCGCTCCCCCTATATACCGGCAGATATAGCTCGTAACGAAGAGCTTGCTTCACGTGACCCAGAAGGTAGATCAGGCTTCGGTTCAACCCCCACCACTCCATGCCTCTATAGCTTAGATAAATGCCGGGATGGTTGCCACAATAAAGATCACGACCGTTTCCTGCCTACTATTCTTCCTATCATCCGAGAAGCCTTCATACGTACCATAATATCATTAATCATTCTTTCGACGTCAATACATCTCGGTAGTCAAATCATACAGTGCTTCGTTTAACGCAATATGAATAATGATACATGAATACATGAATGAATGAATAAAGGTGGGATATACATTTCTTTCATTGCTGATTAAAACGTATATGTATTATTAACTGATTCATCTGTTAAATATGCATTGTTAAGTTATTTGACACTTTCGATGAGATCAGCTATAGATACTCCTAAATACTACATTATTAATCCGCTGTAGTCTTCTTTAACGCGAGATTGACTATTATACCATTTTCAACATTGAGAAGGGCATGAAATATCTAGATGAGATGAAACCTGAAGATTGAGGAGCTATAGTAATGATGTTATTGCTGATGGTTGTAAGACAAACAATCAGTCAACTTTCAGTATAATCCAAACTAACATTTTTAATTAGTTCCACCAGAATACGTATACTAACGCAGCTGTTCAAATATACGAAGTAATATTTTTCATTCACATTAGTGTTAATGCATCAATAAAAATGAAGCACTTTCATCCATCGTCTACATACATCCTGAATCGTATCTATTTACCGATAGTTTTTCATCAATCATGACTGCAGCCCGCAGAGCAGCGGTCGCGCTAGCATTGGATTAGTCGCTGCCCGCATACAGCGGTCGCGCCAGCACAAGCATGCACGGCACCACCACTTATATTTTCCCTGGATGCATTTTATGTTTTACTTATTACAAAAATGAGCGAAATTTTCATGTACACCTTACTTTCTATCAAAAAATTTTCAGATCAAAATCACGGAATAATAAAATAAAATGGAAATGATTGAATGACAAAAACTCTGGCATCTTGTAAGGTTAGAAAATCTATTGTATATTCCTCGGCAAATCCATTCCCTTGAACGCAAGTGCATGTATTTCAATTATAAAAATGGTAAAATTAGACGTGAATCATTGAATCTCTTAATTGGATAGGCGATAGTTGGATTCGTTGGGGCCCACTTGGTTCCAATCGAGTCGTTCTTCGTATGGCTCCTGTACTCGCTCCACATGACGTAAAGCTGGATTTCCATGCACGCGATTCTCATGACGCGCGATGCCATATCGCGCGTCATGGCGGCGAGATGACAGACATTTTCCTTCACTGACCAATCAGGGACAAGTCTCGCGACTTTGAGCCGCCATGACGCGCGATATGGTATCGCGCGACATGAGAATCGCGTGCATGGAAATCCAGCTTAAAGCGCTAACGATTCACATGCATTGTTTTCTAGACACTATGAAAACGCTGTATATGCGTTGTGAGATGAGCTTAGAAGTATGTAAATCAAGAAAGAAAAATATTCTGTCAGCCCAATCTACATCTACAGACCTTGGATTGATGCGAATGTTAAAAAACCCTTCCCTCTACCATTTACAAAACTTGTTGATCCTAATTTCCATGAAGTTGTACACTTTTATTGAGTTTTTTCCTTATTTTCATCCGATTGCTGTAAATATCTCTGAAAATGTGTAATATCGTTCGTTTCACTTCGAATACAAATTCGAGAGCTTTTGAAGAATTTTCCTTTTCCAAGTTTTTCACCTCTGGGTTTTTCTACGGGGATTTTCCGAACTTTCTGAATTGTGTCCTGAGTTCAACCGATTTTTATGGAAAACAATCCCAACCTAGTCTCGTGTAGCACCAATATGCAGAAAAAGTTTAAAGTCGATTGGTATACTCTCCTGACCTGTAGATCACGTAAAAAAGGGTCATTTTTTTTGGATATGGGAAATGAAAATCTTCGCTACGCTCATCTAATGAAAAACTGGATCTTCGCTCACATTAAACTGAACAGGTTTTGCAGGGATTCCTCGTAACTTTGGCAACTACTTCTATCTGCAATAAGTGAAATCGAATCAAATCCTAATAAAGCAAGCCTACTATCATTATCATAGTGTAATTTGTTGATCGCGTGTGTGACGGCTGTAACCATAGTAACGGCTGTATTTGATATTAAAAACGTTGCGAATTACTTATAAAAACTGTTTTAATAATAACATAGCCCTGGCGACGAGAAAAAAAACCCATTATAAAGTGATACAAATATAGAAGCATTTTGTTCATAACATTCAATGTCACACTAGAGTTAGTTTAGTGATAGTTTTATAATTATAATCATGACATAATATGTTCGAGAAGAAGTATCTGTTTTATGACTGGTCAGGAGCGACGACACTCATGATGTATTGCACAGTGCTGCTGTTTGGTGTAACGGTAGTGTCAAGCAGCTGTGGCAAGAACTTTTCACTGCCCTGTGAACTAGCCAAGGAGCTATACTGGCATGACGTTGCGGGCAAAGACAAGCTACCACATTGTAAGTATATACACATACATCAACTACAAGAACAATAAGAATAGGGTGGCAATTAAATTCGACTGTTAATAACTGCGCATAATATGGATAGGCCTACAACATTCCTTTCAAGAGTAGCGTCAACGCACAATTATATGCTGATACAAGGATTAAAATAATGATACATTTTGGGACAACAAGGATTGAAGATTCTGATAATTAGGGTAGGTGTATACACATTTACTATTTTTAAAGGTATTGAAAAGTGCTAAAAATGAGATAATGTAACAAAAAAACTGATTTTAGGAATTTCAAATGGCAGTGGTTTTAGCTTTCTTTTTTTATTAGGTTTGCCCGACTTTGATATTGAATTTTGTTTGTGTGGTGTCATCTATATGATCTATTCTTACTCACACCAAAGCCATCGCTTGTAGAACGTTTCCTTACAGAACGCAATACTGACGTCGTGTTTATTGCTTGCAGGGGTATGTATCATCGAGTACTCCACTAACGGTAACACAAACACGGTGCAAGATGACCGTTACGGCTTGTTTCAGGTAGGGTAATTTCATTTCATGAATACAGGGAGGCCATTCTTGAATACTTAAGAAGCTCTTATATATTTACTGTATGGTTTATGTTCTATTCTATCGAGAAACTGAATGTTGTTAAAGATGTGTTGTTCGTAGATCCCGAGTCCAGAGTGGTGCAGGAAGGGAAAGAGAGGGGGCAAATGCAATATGAGATGTGAAGGTGAGTAACATAGGTTCAATAATGAAATAAGGATCCCTTTCACCACCTGATTATTAGTGGATTGAACGACAGCTGTTTTAATAGTTCATTAACTTGTTAACACCAATCACGCATGTTCTTTCGTATCTTAAGGGGACCCGGACCTGGCTATACTGCCTGTGTTGAATCAGTCATGTTCATACACCTTTTTCTCAGGAATGATACGTTCAAATTACAAACTGATTGTTGCTTCATGTTGCTTATATTTTTGTACAAACCGATTCCAACGACAGATTCAAAATTTTATTTGAGCTTTCAATATTTTCATTCAAAAATTGCAAATTTTTAGGATTCATGACATTTTGTTGGTTTCATATATTTTTGAAACTCTGATGTGTTGTTCAATCATGAATTCCCTCGCCTCAAGTTTGTATGATACATGAATGAATCTTCTGCAGAGTTTTGAACACATTGGGTAGAAACAAACATGATATAAAGGTACATTTATACTAGAAAATTAATATTCTGAAATAACGGGCACTGAAAAGTGGTAACATTCAGGCGTAGCAGGTCTAATCCTATGTGAAAAGCACTGGTCATGTAACTGAAAATAATGCCTGAACGAAAAATATTATGAATATGTTCATTAGACCCTCTAGCCATATATTTGTCACACTTCAAAAAAGAATAATCTGCCGAATAAAAAAACGGGGTCTGGGTCTCCTTAACTAATAGTATAGGATTAACACTTCAAGTTTCGTAAATCCAACTCTAATCTAAAAATGAAGTACCTTGCACTACAGTTGACAACTATTATCATTGATGAACAAGCTAAGGGAATGAATCAATTGGAATATTCCAGAGATCTGACTGTTTTCCTCTAAATGACCTGAAAACACGGTGCATAGTTTCAAACTGTATACACTATGGGTAACGAAGCTTAGTCAAAAGTTGGTTCAAGGAAACTCATGAAATGTAACAGTTCTGACAGGTGAGTCGAACCACCATGTGAGCTCGATACATCTTGGTACACACGAACCATTCCAGTCGTCACAAAAGTTGATCGTGCCAACTAAATTTTTCTCCACTTGTGCATGTTCACACTGATCGCAATCCAACGGCAAATACAACTCGGTAAATAACGACGTCGAGCGGTACAAATGACGTAAATAATCAGGAATGTATAATGTTAAAATCGAACTTCCATATATTCGATATATCAGATCGTGAAGTGACGTCACTCGTTTACTGCATTCTCATAGTTTGTCTGCCGCTAGTCGGCCGTTCGATTCGGCGTTTTCAGACGTTCTCAACTCCAGGGCCGATATTATGTAACTCTAGAACGAAATGAAAGCGACCCATCTTCGTTTTGTTCCAACGATTCCCTATAAAACTTCAACATGATGTGTCATATGGGCTCGGATACTTTCGTCGGGCTCTAATTTCATTTAGAGTTATAGAATAAGGGCCCAGTTAATAGCAATCGAGTCGGTGACACGTTTAAACGACCAATTTCGGCCCAGTTGGCCAAGCCAATTTTCGGATTGGTCAACATGTCGTCTCTATCACATAACGTCCGTGATCGTTCAACAACGCGTTATAGCCAGAGCATTTTCCAAGTTATGAGTAGATATTACATCTTCATTCACAAAGATTTTATATATTTTTTAACGTCTTTTTTCTTTCCTAAATGTTTTACTACCCGGTTGAACATCTAAACAACTCTATGTTCTTTGTTCCATTCTTTTCTTCTCATTTTTACGAACTGAGCAGAATTCATTCTTTCTTTTGTACGTTATATATTATGTTCCAAGTTTTTATTTGCTTTTGTTTGCCATTAAATTACTAGCCCATTATGTACCGTAGTGACTTCTTTAGATGGCAGCTGTGGTACATAATTGGTTCGTCACATTGAACACACTCACAATAAGTTCACACAAAACAAGGAATTTACCATTCAGAGTTGATAATTTCATCACCCAATTCGAGAATGTGATTGAATTTATTCTCATCATTGATAAATTGTGAAGTATAATTTCACTGAATGGAGAAATTGAATTGTGAATATATTGTGATTTGTATTATCAATTTTCATAGTATAGGGCATCTACCACAGGTTTCAGGATATTTTACTGCGCTGAGCAATTTTTTGGAGAACATTTTTCTCCAGATATCAGGACATAATGTAATGAAATAGACCAGTTCCCATGTAGTTGAGCACTGAAAACATTGAAGATATAATCCAATTATATGCTTATATGCTTATATAATTATATTATATGGCTCTTCTGAAATTTTGATCGGGTTCAAGTATGCTCCATTACACAAAAATAGCATGTTCCAAGTTGTACAAGTTATTCTTGATGTAAACAGGAACACGTGATTTTATTCTCCATGTATAACATTTATGTTGAAAATTGCTGAAATGTCTTCATTTCGCTGTTCTTTCTCAGCCTTGGAGTATACGGCTTTATTATTGGTCACATAGTAAGTTTTCATGCAGTGACAATCTCATCTGGAAGTGTGTGATAGTTGATACAGTTTGTTAGAATTATTTTCACCATAATTATTCTTACTTTACATTTACCATGATAATTGTTATATTTTCTGCTTCAAATTCTCAATTCATTAACGGAAACTAGATGCATGTGGGATTGAAAATGTTTCCAAATTCCTTATATTGTAGAGCCGAACACTACAGCCATTTGAAGAATCAAGTTATGATGAGAAATTCGAATATGAAACAATCATTGTTCCTACAGGAACTATAAGACTTACCTTAGCTGATGTAATTAATTATTCTAATTGAATCCTAATGGTCCTGATTGGAACAGAATGTTATTTTGTTACAGATTTCTTGGACGCAAAGCTTGGAGATGACGTGAAATGTCTGAAGAAAATGTATCCCCAGCTGAATTGTTATGACTATTGGAAGTGTTGGAAGAAACATTGTAAAGGCAAATACTTACCGAAGCTTAAATTTTGCGACTGACATCTCCTCACCACCCCTCTTCACCCACGTCTACCCTCGGGTACCCGGGTTATGCTTGCCTGTTCTCACCCCGCTCAACCCCGAATTGCATGTTTCAACTCTTCCTTCACCCCCCTGGTTATGTCTAGTCATTACACATGACTAGACAATCATTTAATTGAATTAAAAGTAACTTAATAAAATGAGTTTTATTCATGAAAACGTGCTGTAATAAGTATCTAATTTACCCTATATTATAAATGTAATTTGTCGTCATACTTTTTTTGTATTATACCGTACTCTACTCTAGTTCGTACTCCGCTGATACTTTTCTTATTCCTGTATTCCATTCCAAAACAACAACTATTCACAGTAACACTTTTAATTAAACTCGGTGAAGTTTTTAGCTAGTTTTGAAAGGAAAGAAAACAGGGGGCTATTATAGTAATTTTTAGTGAATTGGTTTTCAGGGAGATTGAAACGTACATAGAAGAGATAATCAATTTTATTCAACATCATTTTATGACGACAAATTATTCAAAGTTCATAAATTAAACAGATCATGGAAATGTGAATCGTATGTAATCTTCGCCTAACCACATTCAATGTTATATTATTCGAAATAATACGTATTTCAGAGGATACAATCTTGGACGGTTCTTATTCGATTCAGATAGGTTTCTGTGAAGAAAACCTAATCTCAAACTTAATCTCTGTTTATACAGTTTTAAAGCGTCACTAATACGTGTATTTCTTTGCATGACTTATGCCGCTATTACGGCTCTTTTTCATTCGTATTTCATAACAGTTGTATAGATTACTATAGCAACACTTCGAAATTGAAAATAAATACTTGGGAACTTGTATCAAGTTTCTTGATTTTCCTTTCAACCAAAGATGCTACAAGCTCTCAGCGGTATACATCTTCTTTGTTTGTCACGGCCTAGTTTGGAATAATATATCGTGTAAAGTATAGCACGGCCAGTTAGTAGCCTATGTCGCTGCTAATTCCACCAGCTAATTACTGCTAATGAAGTGTGAGAGAGAGTGAGAAATAGAGAGAGAGAGAGAGAGATGAGGGAGGAAGGGCGAGAGCAATAAGTGTCTACGCTCAGATGAAGACTTGTGTGCGGAATGATAATCGAGTTAAGCCCTCGGATAAAGAAAAGAGTTGAAACTTAGTTTCGAAGAAGTTAGAGAAGTTAGAGAAGATAGAGAAGAGATAGAGGAGATCGAGAAGAGGAAAGTAAGTTTGAGAAAGACATTCCAAGTTTCATTACAAGTCTGTATGTTTTAAGCTGGCTATAAGCTTGCCAAATGAATGCGACTCAGTCGATAAGGTAGAGTCCTGCATCAACGATTCTATGTAAGCATTGTAAACAAATAGAGCGCAACGAACACTTCCTGCAGTCAGCTTTTTATTAACAGTTCTCTTTTTATATTGCTGATTTGTAACAAATACGCTTCAGTTGTCACAGCAATACTATATGTTTCAAGTGCTCAAACTGATTATACGAAATTACTATTAATTAGTTCATTTCGAACAAAATGGATACTGGTACAGATACATCACAATCAGTGTACACATATAGCTCTTTCTCTGATTACCAATACGCTTAGGTGTTATACGATAAAATGGTGACAAGCTATTGACTGTTGTCAGTGTCGCGCTACTGACTATTTCAGTCATCTTACATCTTACATTCTATAGAATGTGTGGTCGCATCTGTACAGTGGTAATAAGAGAAAGAGAGAGAAAGAGAGAAAGAGAGAGAAAGAGAGAGAGAGAGAGAGAGAGAGAGAGAGGGAGCTATAGGCTTTTAGGCTTGAACTGACGTGGCGAACCTCCTATAGGAGCAATAGGAGCGGTGTAGTCCGAGGAAGTGTACCACTAAACCAAGATTAGTTCCATACTGTTGGAAGTTGCAGGGACATATAGACTGTCATTTGAACAAGCCTACTGTGTATTGGACCAAGCAGGGGCTGTGTAAAAGCATTGGCATGGAGAAGGGGGAGTGAGATAGACAGGAGGTCTGTAGAGCAGTATGTATTCGGTAACCAGGAAGACGCTATACGAATGTGCTTGAGAGATGGACTAGGATGTATGTAAATGATGGAAATATATTCTCATAGCGTATTCAGAGATAATATTGCCCATTTCTATTTTCTTTGAGATTTCTTTCAGCACTCACGTTGTGTAGCAAATAACTTACTTCGCAAGGACATACATATTAAAATGAGTTAATATTAGTTTCCATCTACACAAGTAGTTCAGAGAGAGATAATAAAATACATTCTGTTAACATTTTCAGTATAATACATTTTGAAGAAGAAATTCATTATGGATTTTATATTAACATAAAATGTAGCTCACTCATCAGCGGTTCCGTTATATTGTAATGGAGTTAAATGGAAATCACACATTATAATAATTGGTTAGCTGGCGTAGCTGTTGCTACTATTTTCTCTATCTATTTGTAATAATTTAACTGTCTTTCTTTGTAGAATCATATTCATAAATAAGTTAGTCAAGATGTTCAGTAGTTATTCAAAACTTTGTATACACATTATCAAAGTTACTGAAGAAAGTTCGTTGTATTCATTTTCCGTGACAACTTTTCTCTTGAGTTCAGTTCTCGAACAATATTTTCTTTGCTAGAATCTTTTTTGTACAAAATTACACTTTTGTTTGCGGGGAAGGTTTTTTCTTCAACTCTCTCTATCTCTCTGTCTCCCTCTCTGTCTCTCTCTCTCTTCCTCTCTCTCTCTCTCTCTCTCTCTCTCTCTCTCTCTCTCTCTCTCTCTCTTTCTCTCTCCATTAGTAAACTCTGTGGTCTTCTTTTCCTGCCCCTTTCCTCCTCCATGCACTGCACCCCGTAACACCGGAAACGCAAGCACGCCTGCCCCCTGGGTTCGAGTCTGTATCCGGGGTCGTCCAACAGAGACGACGGAGCGACTTCCGGCGCCGCGGTGGAGAAAAACTTTCAGGGGTTCGAACCAACAAGAAGTCACGCCTCGTCCCCAAGTGAACATTTAGGCTATTGTCGGACATTGTGCAACAAATAATTTATTTGTAATAACACAATAATCACGACCATCACTGCTTCTGTCACTTAACATAACGTACTAGCTCCATAACTAGCTCCAAGAGACTAGGTCTAGGTTTGATAATGTTTGTTAGGAGAGCTAAACACTATGACAATCCAAGATAATAATAAAGTCCCGGTCTCTTAGATCGCAAACATTTGTCATGGTAAAATGAAAATGAAGTCCATGATTAAAGAATTATCTATTTCGTAGCCCATTTCATGAGTAGGACTAGTAGTTGCTGACAATAATGGGAATACACAAGAACTGGAAATGTTGTCATGGACTTAGCTCTTCCCATAACTATTTACCAATCGAACCCCTAGTCTCTTGGAGCTAGCTAGGCTTGGGACCAGTGAATAATTTGTGCCGGAACGCACCAGAACGGCGTTCCGGTTGCTTTTAATGTTGAAAAATCAATGGTAGAGTGTATTTTCATTCATTCACTAATACTTTTGTCATGCAATACAGTTTTTACAGGTGAATAATTTTATTTTCCATTTGAGAGTGTTTCTCATTATTATTTGTTATAAATAATTATCGTTCAATAAACGAAAATAATTTCGATACATTCTCTTAAATAAGGTTCTTAAATAAGGTTCAAGGCCAAATTAATTATTAATTATCAAGCGGTTTTCATGATATTATTGTAGCGGTGGCGGGGGGGGGGGGGGGGGTTGAAGGGATGGTTCACTTTGAGGTGCGTTCCGGTTACTTTTCATTCACATAATAATGCCTGCCTGGGACAATACTCCAAGTGGAAGTGGCGGTAAGGGCCCAGAATTTCTTGGACTTGAGATCAAACAAACATCACAGATTCCACTTTGACGCTTTTCCACAAAGAATTACCGATATCTATTAAATTATGTCCTTATGCTCAAGGACTATAATTATATAGCCTACTATTCAATTATTATTGTACTTGTTCGCTACGTTTACTTTTAGATTAGGTATTTCGTAGAAATAAACCAATTATCAATCATCATAGCACTCCTGCGTTATTTAAGAATACATTCTGGATTCAAAAAAATGAAAATGTACTCACTTCAGAATATAACAAACATTATATGAGTTTTGATTCTAGATCACTGTAGATTTTGTAGATTTTGTATTAAATTTATTTTCTACAAATGAATTTAGATTCTGGAGTATTGTAGATTTTGTATTTCATTGATTTTCTACAAATGAGTCTTCTGGTGTTTACCTAGTATTGCACCGAGTGGCGAGAGCTGTTGTGCATAAGTTAACGTCTCCATACAGTTCTCAAGTGAAACGTCGTATTACTATTAAATGCAACCGGAGAGCAGCAAGAAGCTGTTGAGGACACTCGTACGGTGCTTCATGATTTATGGTACAAGGAGTAATTGTATAATTAATAATAACGTTGAATAACAGCACTGGTCTCAAGAAGGCTTCCAGCACGATGTATAACAGGTCATATCTCAAGTACTTAACTAGCTGTCTGGTTGGTACAGGTAATATTGCCTCTTTTGTTGCTAATTGCAATGTAGATGAAGATGAAGATATTCAGCGAATGGTTTCATTCCATGATGTAGCTACAGATGTCTTTCTGTGAGAAAGATGAGGAGGTTTGAAAATTAAATAAGAAATGAAAAATCACTCATTCAACTTAATTACGACTTACTGATACTGGAAGTGTTTCATATAACATAAAAATTAAGTTTAAGCACTGAAAGTAAGTTAAATATAAAATATTCCGGAGGATTTCTATATCTCAGACCTCCTCGAATATTCTAAATTTTCTAAAAAGTCACCATCTGAATTTGCCTAGAACTCTACATTCTAGTCCGTTGTGAGTGAAATTTAGGTAGATTTAGGAGGTAATCATTTTCTAAGTTTCATCTTCAGCCATCAAACGAACGAAAACTTCTTTCCAGTACCAGAAAACGTGTCTTCATTCACATTCATATGATAGAATCAATATCGTGAAATTGGTTTTACATAGTATTACTTATTCTTATATATTCTTTTTCGAAAACTCGCCTATCGAATGTAATCCCAATGGAATGAGTGATTCTTTGTCAGACATATTACAGTAATATTTCTACAAGTCGACCGTCTAAGAGTTGCCTAAACTGCTAGCCGCTCCAGGCTTAAACTCCCAAACTCGTTCCTGCCACGTACGGTCTTCTAGCCAACCATCAAGCAGAGAGAGCACATTTGAATACATCAGTTGGTACAAGTTACTGACCGCTAGAGGCCAGGCATGATGCATGAATTATACACAAGTTTTAAACCAAGTGTCAGAACGTATAGCTGCAGGCTCTCACCCCTTGATACTTGTTCTGAGTTTCCTCAGTGACCGTGCTGTTACAGAATGGAGGAAAGAGAAAGGGAAAGTGAAGGATGAACTATAGAAATCTTGAAAATTGAGGTAATAAAAGTTACTGAATATGGAACGCATTGTTCGAACGATCATCAACATTAGCATTTAATTTACAATTAAAAAACTTCCTCACCTCAAAACTGTTTGAGGAAGGAATTAAACAATACACAAATGTTTTAATTTTATAATGTATAATTTTCATGTCCACAAGCGTGAATACATAATACTTGATCCAGAATACGTTTGTAATAGCTCTTTCTCTCAATCTCTCTGACTATTGCGTCTAAATAGCAGCTATACTTTTGCACGAGGGTGCAGATTCCTATCGACCGTTTCCCCTACCCCATAGCCCTAGCGAACGGGTGTTTGCGTCTTCATATCTCGTGAATTCAAGTATAGCTGACGATTTCACATGTGTAGCGCGTTATCCCACAAAATATCCTAACCGTAATGTGTTACAACTTACAATTATCTTCTGAGCCATGACCGAATTTCATCTGTCGAAAAGAGGCCAATAAAATGAGGCAATCTTTATTTGTATTCAACTGACTGATATAATGTATCAGTTTATCATTAAAATAACGGAGCGCAATGAAGGTGAAGTTTCTGCTTGATGTGAGGAGTTTGTTGTGTAAACGAGTTTAGTTGTGTGAGTTTGTGTATAGAATGCGCGCTTGTGAGTCGACCGAGAAGTATACTTGACAACTACTAAAAGAGCAGTATCAATGCCGTATTTGCCTCCTTTGCCATAGTCGGTACAACTTCTGAAGCGACGAGTTATAAGAGTTGGGAGACTCTCGTTTATAATATATCTTGTATAACTTCGATGCAGTCAAATTGCAATACTATTAATCTCTACTTAAATTCAATTGTTCACTCTCAAACTATGGAACCAACAAATTGTGAATTAATGTGAACAAATTTACTTTTAAAATAATTTGAATCAGATAAAATATTTATGTGAAGTTTCAGTTAAATTTGCTTTTATACCATCTCATTCAAGTCACAACATTTACGTAATTTTTCCAGTATCAATAGACTTTGTACATCATGTACTTTACTTAGCGCAGAGGTGGTTCAAATGAGTATGCCTATAGGTTTCGTTGTTTCTCGACTCCTCGATGAATGAGAAAGTCAAAGTAAATAAACAGTCAGAAAATACTTTTCTTGCAAATCTAAATTAAGATGTAATTAATTTGACAGTCAGCAGCATCAATACTAATTATAAACTGACTCAATATATTGCTTTACTTTATCTGAACACTTTCATCTCATTCATTTCCATCGTTTGATGTTTAATTTAAAACTGTCATTGTTTGTACTGAATGTCATTTATTATTTATTTCATTATCTTTAATATACCTAAGCAGTTTTACAAGTACCATTGAGCTTATTATCTTCTTCCAATAGTCACTTGACATTACTTCGTTGTTATAAAAACCTCAATTAATGTAGGACAAAAAATCAATTGAATTATACACAAAATGTATTGGTTCGAACTTCCAATTATACTTTCAGTGCACTACCGTATTTTTGATATTGCCAAACAAGAATGAATGTGGTCCGTTGTAATAAATCTATTTTCATTTCATTTATTTTTTATTCCATGTAGATCGTCACATTTCTGACTTACATAAACATACACAATCAGGTAAATGCACAATATATGGCAGGTCAATATATGGTCAATATATGGCAATATCACATAATATATAATAATAATAATAACAATGTCAATAATAAAGCAATGTACGTGTTTATTTCATCCATACTCATCCATCTATAGATTTTCTGTGGTTGAAATTATTGAATTGATATACAATTAAATGTTTGTATCAGTGTGTATCATAATTGGAAGTGAGCTCACACTTCTCCGTTGTCATAATTTAGTAAATGGTCAACTCCAACGTGTCTAACGCTCAAATCATCAGATGTGTAAAACGTTGTTGGTTACTTTGTTGTTATTCAAGATAGTGGTTTTGCGAGTTACCAATTTTTCATCATCTCCGACTGAAGCTCAAACTGCATCAGTATCACGATATATGTCGTCAAGGCACCCACGATCTACAACATCCAATATAAAATGTTCAGAAATAAATGTAGACTTTCGATTCATGTGTGAATGCCTAATTCATGTTTCGAATACACACAAAAATTGATAGTTCATCGCCACTTAGTGTGTATTTGAAGAAATTCAGAAATTCCAGACACTGAGTAATAATGACAAAAACAAAGTCATGTGAGATGTACACATTTTTGATAATACTGCGAAGAAATGAATAAAAAATAACAACGTCAAAGTCATCGGCGAGACTATTTCTACATAAAGAAATCGAACATCACCTTCCAGCGGCAGTCTTATCCAATCAGCAATGAATGTGTATACAGCCATCAGCTAGTCATTATTATACATCGTATTATAGGCCTACAACTCACCGAGTAGAAAAGAGGCATGCCCAATTCGAAGAAGCCGTAAGCTGAGAAATGCACCTTCCTGTGCATCAGTTGGCACGAGAACAATAACAACTGGAACAACAGAGAGAAAAAAATCCAAATGTAAAATATTTCGATATTTTTGAATATCGAAACATTCCAATTCCAAATATTCCAAATGAGAAATGTTGAATATTTTAAAAAATTATATGTTCCTTTGACTACGTACAAACAAAGACGAACATATTTGAGGAAATATATCAAAGTTTTTTCATTTTTCATAATTTTGTTTAAAAAATTGATTTGTACAAATCTAGGATCATACTATGAATTGGAACTCACTTCATTTCTCGTCTCGGAGTCTGACGATTTTCTTATAGCCACATGGACCATGTCAAACGACTTCTTTCCCTGAAATATCAGCTCAATGAACAAATGACGTCCCACCAAAAGACACTCGATCCACGCTTATGACAAATTACAACTGATTCCGTATATTCTGCACTTGGTTTTCCTTGCATCCATGTCATCACAACTATCAATGTCTCAAGAAACGAAGAAAACAAGAACAGACGAGAAGAATATAAGTTGGAAGAAAAAATGTATATTTCAAGACCAACAAACATTTGATCCATCCTGACGTGGTTTTTCGTGGTTTCCCACAGTCCTCGAAGTGAATGCTTGGATGAAGTACTAATTTGGCCACGACCTTCAATTAGTAGAGTGATAGGCCTAGTTATATCGAGGGCTGTCACTCCTTATTGTTTATCCTTTGTATAATGATGAACTTTGCACCTGCTGTCATTGGAAGAAGTGAACATTGTCTAAGAGGATTAGTTCAGAGTGAAAAAATCAACATTCGTGTGGTTGGATTATTCCTAAAACCAATGTTGGTAGTGTCCGGATATATCGCAAAAACAGTTTATATTGTGTTCCGGACTTTCGACAACTGAAGACTTTTATCTGCGGCGAAGATGTGTGGTCACAGACAGCGTAGATCTGGTGTCAAAGTTCATTGCTTTAATTTAAAGTGTAATAATTATTTAGGGGTTTGATATTAACAAGTAACAACACATACACAGTTAAAGTATACGTACTCAAGCGCTTTATTTATAATCAACCACTCGACAACACGAGGGAAAACAGACTGCCTGTCCGTCCCCAAGACGGACAATGTCTTGCCCTACCCTAGCCAATACAATGGGGTGCACATTCCAAGATGCTATGGTATAAGTACAGTACCGTACATACATATTCGCTACACTATCCCCCCCCTGTACGGAGAATCGTCCCGATTCTTTATGCTATTCCAGCTTGGAGTCTGTCGGGGCAGTGTCTTACTCGCCCTGGATAACGTCGAGGTGTATCCACTGCTAGGGTAGTCTCGTGATCGTTGGTTGCTGCATCCTGCGCATCATTGGCCGCCGCTGGAAGCACAGCCCAATCTGGTCTCAGATTTACGTCAGCGACTTCATCTGCAGCGTGTGGTTCATCGATATCTGCCTGATCTTGTCCACCCAAAATAATCAGTGTTTCATCCTCCCTGGGCTGATGATCGTTTTCGGGCTGAGTGGTATCCAGGGGCTGAGGATCCTCTACGGGCGGTTGATCATCGACAATGTCATCTCTCGCCAAATACGGTTTCAGTCGATTATAATGTACGACCGGTCTACGTGCTCTGCAGCTTTCCGATTGCACACGGTAAGTCACGTCGGACAATACCTTTCTCACCACAAAGGGACCTTGCCAGAACTTGTGAAGTTTCCGGGCCAGTCCCCTCTTGACGGCTGGCTCATGCAGCCACACTCGATCGCCGACCTTATATGGCTCTCCTGCGCATCTGCGGTCATATACAGTCTTCTGTATCGCCTGCTTTGCTTTTGTGTTGGTCCGCACCGTCTCATAAGCATTGTCAAGCGTGGCTCTTAATTTGGACGCCCACTCGGTGATTTCCACGCTTTCTTCTTTCGGAGATCCGAACACGACATCAACGGGGAGTCGAACATTGCGGCCGAACATCAAGAAATATGGGCTGAACCTCGTAGTTTCTTGAATGCTGGAACGGTATGCTAACATGACAGGTTGTAGTTTATCATCCCAGTCAGTATGGTTTTTGTCAGTAAACTGACTCAACATAGCCCCAAGAGTTCGGTTGAACCGCTCCACTAGACCATCCGATTCGGGATGGTATGGAGTCGTTCTCGTTTTGGATACACCGAGCATCTTGCACATTTCAGCAAAAAGCCGGGACTCGAATTGGCGACCTTGATCGCTGTGAAGCTCACAAGGTGCTCCATACCGGCAAATGAACTCATCCACCAGTGTTCTGGCCACGGTCGATGCTTCCATGTCCGGCATGGCATAAGCCTCCGTCCAGCGAGTAAAATAGTCGGTTACCACCGCTATATATTTGTTGCCTTTGGTACTCCTAGGCAATGGGCCCACCAGATCTATCGCTACCCTTTGTAGTGGGAAACCACTGGCTTTTGAGACCAAAGGGGCGCGAGGGGTCTGGTTTGGTGCCTTCCTGGAACCGCAACCGGGACATTGGCGGCACCATAAAACTACGTCAACGTTCATTCCTGGCCAGTAGAAACGTTCACGTAACTTTCCTAGAGTCTTGGCCGTTCCTAGATGGCCGCCGGTAGGACTGTCGTGCAAGGCAACAAGGGTTTCTTTTCGCAGTACTTCAGGAGTTACAAGTTGTAGTTTGTCAGGGCGATTCTCTTCAAACCAACGTCTATACAATACTCCATCCTTAGAGACAAGGCGGTCCCATTGTGTCCACAGGCTCAAAGTTATTGGTCCATAACCAGAAACTTCATCGCGACTTGGTCTGGCTGATTTTGCATGCCAATTTTTAACCGGGGCAATGGACTTATCTCTGGCTTGATGTTCGCTTAGCTGTTGCGATGTCCAGGTAGGTGTCCAAACTAGGTTACCGGTATCACGAATGCTGTTAACATTGAGCGTTTCCTCGGTGATATCCTCTTGTTCCGCTACTACCCCGCATTGTCCACAAGCCCTGGATAAGCCGTCAGCATTGCCGTGAGCCTTTCCTGGTCTATGTTGTATGGTAAATTCGAACTCCGACAGTCGTTCTAACCACCGCGATACTTGGCCTTCTGGTTCTTTAAAATTTTGCAGCCAGCGAAGGGAGTTATGATCGGTTCGGATCAGAAAAGGTCGTCCTAGAAGGTAGTGTCGGAAATACTTCGTGCCATACACTACAGCAAGCAGTTCCCTCCGGGTGACACAGTACCTCCTTTCCGTCTTTGACAATGAGCAGCTGGCATACGCGATAACTCTCTCCTCTCCGCCTTGAATCTGACTCAGCACAGCTCCCATCCCTGTGTTACTGGCGTCAGTGTCTAAGATGAACTGGCCAGATGTTGTTGCAGAGCATAAGATGGGACTCGAAATTAACCTTTGTCTGAGGGATGCAAAGGCAATTTCACAATCATCGTTCCAAAGGAAACGGACTCCCTTTTGGGTTAGTCGATGTAAGGGTGCCGCAATGTCCGCAAAGTTCTTAACGAATCTGCGGTAATATGACGCAAACCCCAAGAACGATCTAACTTGTTCCAAGGTCTGTGGCGTTTTCCACTGTCGTACTGCCGCAACCTTATCGGGATCAGTAGCAATTCCAGCGGCTGAGATACAGTGGCCAAGGAATTTAACTTCTGTGCGGAGAAGATGACACTTCGAGGGTTTCAATTTGAGGTGTGCTCCTCGAAGTCTTTCAAAAATTTGTCGTAAGCGCCCAACATGTTCGTCAATAGTGGGACTCCACACTATGACATCATCCAAATAGACAGCGCATATGTCCCACTGCAGACCCATCAATACTCTGTCCATAAGACGCTGATATGTTCCGGGGCCATTACAAACACCGAAGGGTAACACTTGAAATTCATAAAGCCCTTCTCCTGTTGAGAAAGCAGTTTTCTGGCGATCTTCTGGGGCTATCTCGACTTGCCAATATCCACTGGCTAGGTCAAGGGTCGAGAAAAACTTCGATCCTGACACTGCATCGAGGATGTTGTCTATTCTTGGTAACGGATAAGCATCCTTGATCGTTACCTCGTTCAGGCTACGGTAGTCGACACAAAACCGTAAGCCTCCATCCTTCTTCTTGACCAAGACAATAGCACTCGACCAAGGGGAAGACGATTCTTTAATCACATTTTGATTGAGCATATCCGTAACCATGCTTCTTACCTCCTCTTGACGATGCATCGGAGTTCGTCTAGGAGGTTGTCTCACTGGCCTATGGTCTCCAGTGAGTATCTTATGATAAACCAGGTTCGTCCGTCCCAAGTCATCAGGGCTACGTGAAAACACATCCCCGAACTCATCTAATAGGGGAGTTAACTTACTTATTAGTTCAGGCTGGACATCACTTAGGTCGAATAGACGATGCGCCGGCATATCATGTTCACTGCGTCCTACGGATGCTGCAGTAACACAATAGCTTTCCTCTTCGCATGGTTCCAGGCGTCCCAGAACTGTTCCTTTGTACAGCGTGATAGGAGTATTACCCGGATTCATAGCCCGTACCGGGATGTACTCTGCTGAAGAATATGAAATACTTCTGGCTGCAAGGAGCTCATGCTTGTTTGATAGCCTGATGTTTGGCTCGAACATACCCAGGTACGAGTGTGATTGTAGTGAGTTTAAAGTACCTGGGAGTATGATCTCATGCCCCGCAGGTATTACCACATTCTCTCTTAGGGACACATGGGAGATTGGAAGGGTAATCGAACTTATAGGGGATAGTGGTACTGACGTACCATCATCGCAACGTACTTTCTGTTGAGACAATAACACATCACAGTTATAGCTCCTAAGAAAGTCGGCACCCAGAAGACATTTCTGAGATAGGTGGCGTGCAACCAACATAGTATGCACAAAGGTTCTTTCTGCCAAACAAATCCTTACCGTTCCGCGTCCGATAATTTGAAGAGGGTCTCCACTAGCATTTACTACTCTGGGTATCCCAGGCTCGCACAATATATCCTCCTTCTCTCTGATTCGCAGCCAAACATCTTCTCTTACAAGAGACACCGCCGCACCTGTGTCGACTAGGATTTCCATCATTTCGGTCCCTAGTTTACCGGAAATAAATACTGCCGACTCCGACTCGACACACCACACACCACTCTTCAAAATGGCTGTCTGTAACGTGGCTGGCATATTGTTAGTTAGTACGCCAGCCTCCCCCCGTTTCCCGAAGACTGAGATGACATTTGACCCCCTCCATTGACATTTCCGGAATTTGTGCGTGGTGCCCAGCAGGTAGCCTGTAGGTGGCCTTCTTTCCCACAATTGAAGCACGTTCTTCGACCACGGTCACGTTGCTGCCTGCTGCCCCCTCTTCCACTTGAGGAGTTGTTGCCGGACTGAAGGGCAACGGTCAACTGAGTCATGGCCTCCGCCATTGAACGCATGACGGTCATGTTTTCGTTCAATAGTCGATCCATTGGTGATAATGGTTGCACGACGCTGCACTCCTTAACTGTTTCTGGGTTGACACAATTACAAGCTTTTTTATTTGAATTTGCTTCTAACAAGGCTATACCCTCAAGATCGTAGGCTACGCTAACTGCCTTCTCTAAACTGTCCGGGCGAGCTTGTCTGGCCATCACTCGAATGGACTTATCCAAACATTCAAGGAACCTACCCTTAGCTAGGTCCTCGCGAGCGTCTTGAGGCAGTCGAGGGTACGCCTTTAATGCCAAGCATTCCAGGTCGGTAGCTAGGGAAGAAAGTTCTTCCCCATGTTTCCGTTCACGAGCTTGGAAGGCTAACTTATGCGACTCAACCTTCTCGGCGGGGTCAAACTTAGCTGACAGAGCCACAATAGCTAGATTATATTCGTCTTGGGTTGCACTAGGTAATGCCCGAAACGCCTTCAACGCATTCCCATTAAGGCTGAGGGCCAAGTAATCGCTCTTGACTGTATTGTTCCAATTGTTTATTTTAGCAACTCTTTCAAATTGGAAAACCCAGTCATCGAAGTCGCCAATGCCAGAAAATACAGTGGGCACAGCTCGATTTGTAGACGCCATTTTATTGTTCGTTAATAACAACTGTTAACCGCACACGGAATATATATGTACAAAATACAAGTTTAGCACACTATGGGTATCTATAGTCTTCACGAATCAAGTTTAGCGCACACGGGGTATAGATATACAGTTAGTACCGCGCAAACGTTCACCGTAGAATATTGTTCAACTTGACACCTTGTGTAGGCCTATGGTCAACACCAAGTCTTGTAACTAATATTGTTTTTTAAAACTAAATTCACTATAAATAATCACCTGATTAACTGACTGTTATAGCAGTTTTGGGGATCGCGCGTTTTTCTAAACACTTTAACTGCACTTATTATTTTATTTATTTTTATAATGTTCAAATTCTCACCGCCGTCACCAGTGTAATAATTATTTAGGGGTTTGATATTAACAAGTAACAACACATACACAGTTAAAGTATACGTACTCAAGCGCTTTATTTATAATCAACCACTCGACAACACGAGGGAAAACAGACTGCCTGTCCGTCCCCAAGACGGACAATGTCTTGCCCTACCCTAGCCAATACAATGGGGTGCACATTCCAAGATGCTATGGTATAAGTACAGTACCGTACATACATATTCGCTACTAAAGTAATAATAAAATGGGGTGGTAAGATCACCCTTGTGGTGCCCCGTCCAAATCGATCCTACTCTCATCCTTAGCCTTAATAGGAGAACAATGATTTTGTATCAAGTTTCGATGTTATTAAAAAAAAAAATCACTCCAAATACCCTTGCAAGTGCATGAAGTTATGCCGCAATGGACCACTTCTGCTGCGAACTGGCCGATAGTACAGTCCAGCTCTTTTGTAGCTCTTTTTCATATATTTAGAAGTCTTACCTCTTTAGTAGTCGAAGCGCAAGATGAGCAAAGAAACAATAGTTTCGTTAGATACCAACATGACCAGTAAAAATCGAAATACAATGTATTCGTCAGATACGGTTTTCCCAGCAACATGAACGACACTTCCTTTATCGCAAAGTAGATTGTTGCAATGAGGTCTGTGAAATACGTAGTTAAACTGAACAGTAGCTGTAGCGACCACAAAGAGTTCACCCCATCGGCAACGTCGCAAAGTTCGCCGTGTAATATTGCAAGGCGCTGCACAACAATCATCTAGAACCAGACAATTTTTAATCGTAATATTCATTCACCTTTGTAGATAAAAAAGAAGATTAGATTATGTTAAGTTTGGTTTTAGTAACCTCAGGAGAATGACATGTTTGTCAGTTTTCAATATCATCCATAGATTTGGAGATAAACACGCAAATACTGAAATTATGGAGAACATATTTTGGTTTATATTGTTGTCCAAAAATGTTTTTTAAACTTGGAAGATGATTATTGAGAATATCAGTTTAAGATGTCAGCTGATAAGTCATCAAATTATTCAGGAATATGGTTGGTAAAAATAATTTAATTGTATGAGCGAGGCGAAGTCTCAATTTCACAGAACTCGAACATTTTCTTTCGCGCTTCATGGGTCAAACGGTGCCCCTTGGTATACGCACATGTGCTATCGTCTAACTTGCTACTATATAGTTTTGAGAGGCAATCGGTTGCACTACTTTTGAGAAAAGCAGCCATTCCGAAAGTTTCAAAAACCTCGTGAGAATAAGGTGAATGGTTAAAACATTTTTTTTTTATATATATTGTGAAACTACACGAAATATAAACATACGAATGATACACATTATTCAAAGTTTTAGATACGTCGCATCAATCGTTTCAAATAAAACTATTTTGATGTAGTTTTTCGTCATCAATCAAAAAGCTTTTAAGAAGAACGAAAGGAGAAATCAATTAGTTTGTAAAACGACTGAAATCAAATGAGCAACAATTGGAACAGGGGGACTGATGTGACTTGATGATTTCCAAATCAAATTGTATGTAAAGCTTTTCATTAAATTTCACATGAATAGGCCGATATCACTCAACTTACAACGCATATTCTGCGTTTTCCTAGTAGATATATGAATGACACAACATTGAACCCAAACACAACATCAATTATGAATATAAATATGATCTCAATACCTCTTTATGTGCGTACTGCCCAATAATCTGATTAATAAACAACAACCTTTGTCTCAATGCGAATATCCAAGCATATAACTGACACTCTGCTATAAACGCCAATGCCTTTGGTAACATGTAACCGATCCAGTACATCATAGGAAAGTATGTAACAGCTTCATGTTCAGCCGTGAACATTCTCACATCAAACACATAAAAAACACATAGAACTAATAATCCAACTGTGACATGAACAATCAGAAATTGTCGATTTTTCATATGTGGTACATTAACTCCAAAACGATTCAGTTCCATATCTATGCTGTGCATTTTATCAATATTTGAAATGATGGTGTGTTGGCGATTTGAATTTAGAACAGCTATGACATAGATGATTGGAGGTGATAACATTTGAATCAAGTCGTTTATTCTTGTGATAGTAGTCTGTGTCTCGTAGTATATTTCTGGGAATACCAGAATCACGTTCACAGCCAGGTAGATGATGCCTATCACCACTGCCGTGCTGTAAAGCGCGCCAAAGAGGGAGCTAGTAAGCTTGTGGTTGGAGAAGGAGAAACACACGAGGCCGGTTATTTTGTGTATGTAACAGACTGGGCGGATGCTGGAGTAGATGTCGGGTGGGTGGTGTAGAGATGGCTGTGGTTGAGTCACGTCGAGTGGAAAATTCACAGTCGAGATGCAAGTGTGCTGCATTGTTTCAGAACGAGAACTCAAATTTCTCGTATTAGAAATGATTATATATGTGTACTCCACAGATCTGATGGAAAAAAACTTGATTTCGGTTAATATTATCTGATATAAGTTACAACATGATTATAATATAAGAGTAAATCAACTATGAAAGTCCAAATAACATCATGCACTATATCCTAACACGATATCACTGGTTTCAATCACCTCTTTCAGCTGCACATATATTACAATATTGGTGACGTGACTGCTGAATGTTGTATTCGAAGTGCAAGTCTTGTGGCAAGTCATAGTACTACAATATTGATAAAAATTTGTGAACATATGACAGCAAAAGCGTAAGTCTTGTGTTAACTATCTGTGACAGTGTCAACACAAGTGTGTTGTGCATGAGCAACACAAACACTACTCGACTTGTTGTATTAGTAAACATACGTGGATGGTTACTGGTAAATCGATAAAAACGTTTCAAGAATTATCATATAACAAATTAATATAAACTATTGATTTTTAAAATAATATGAATAATTGGATGAGTGAAAGTGGAGACATCCATCCCACATTCTCATGGAGCTTTGTCAGTGTGTTTTTTTTTGTTTGTTTGTACCCACTGCACAGGTTGCAGAGTTTCATTGATCGACGTGAAACTTTTTCTGCACACGCGAACGTATCCGACTCAGAGGTGTTGGGTTGAATCGGTTCGATCATTTTTGAGAAATACCATCTCAGAGTTTCGGAAAACCCCATAACATTATACTACAGTGGGTAAGAAAATTTCGAAAATAAAATAGTTCCAGAAAACTTCAAATTTTCACTGAATGTGAACACATACATGAACACATATTATTACGGATTTGTATGCAATTCGGACCAGCCGTTTTGAAGGAAATAATTGTATACATGTTTTTCATTCATCGAATAGATAAAAATAGTAGCAGAAAATGTTGCAGAGATAGATTCACGGCTCCCTAGATATCCCTAGTATTAGATATATCCCTAGACAGATTATTGTTTTTACCATAGAATGAGGTAAACGATGATTTTTCAAAATAATGTGTAGTTAACAGATTGGGATGAAAAATTATTTTTATATTCTCATAGATGAAAGATACATTTCTAATATCCACTAATGTTTACCACTATATCTACATATAGATTTACTACATATCTACTAATAATTTGCGGTCACCACACATCGCTTATAGAGTAATTACCGGATATGTTTATACATATCGAAAATTCAAAAGTTTTGGTTTAGGGCGAATTTGTTGGAAAGATTATCGTTCGAAATTGAAATATAATTTTCGAGGAAATTGGTATTAGATTATGATGAAATTATCTGGAAAAAAAAGTCAACACATACAAAATTATCTAAATGAGACAGAAGATTCAATTAACTAGATGATTTTATGATTATATAATTTTCTACATGAATAGGCCTACTACATGAATGTAGTCGTGAACGGTAAAATGTATAGAATAATAAGTTCTGAATATTCATATGAGCATGTGTCTTCTCTTGAAATTAATTTGAATAATGGAATGAAAAATTCATCATAATTATGTTGACATGAAAATTCATAATATTTTCTTAATCGCTGAAACTTGACTTTCCAATTTGAACATTCAATTCTGCCCTTAATCCAAATAAGTCAAAATATAAATCATTTCACAATGACTTTTAGTATTTTAGTATAATTTCAACATATCTGACCAAAAATACTCATGCATATTTTTTTCTCTCTCTCTCTCTCTCTCTCTCTCTCTCTCTCTCTCTCTCTCTCTATCTCTCTCTCTCTCTCTCTCTTTCTCTCTCTCTCTCCTCATATAAGTTATTCCCATTAAAACTATAACATGTAAATTTCTCCCCATATGTTCGTTGACTGCTGAGTTTTAAAACCTGTTTGTTAGCATATTGTCTTGGAGAAGAATATCATCAACATGCATTACTGGCAACACGAGTGCAAGAGAGAGGGAAAGAGAGGAAGATGCAGCGAGAGAGAGACAGCACGCGCTAATATGTATGCAGATGGGATGTAAATGTGGTGGGGCCAGCCCTTCTCATCTGTAGCTAAGCCGTATGTGTTTACGGGGGTGGGGTTTTGAGCCAACTTTCAACACACAGTACGAGAGGTATAATATATAGGAGATTCAATTCTGTTTGCATTTGTTATGTGAATTTCCTTTATTAAAATGGTTTATTTTTAGGTTTTCTCTATATTGGGGTGAGGATTGTTTGAACAATGAAACATAGTGAGACGAAATGTTTTGGGAAACATGAGTACACAGGGAATGTTTTTCATTCAAAGTTCATTTGAAATTATACTATTGTTGAATAGTATAGTATGCATAGGCCTTTATAAATAGTGAATCAAGAGGAAGCACACATATTTGAGTTGACTATCACTTAGTTCAAGGAAAGTATAACCTAAAAGAGATTGAGGCGACAGATTGTTTGTTGGTTCTCGATAAACAATGTCGAATTATCCAGTGGTTTAGTATAGCCAATACATAGTTTTGTCAGCCAATTTGTCAGGCAATATTCTGAAATATGAGCTAGAAATTTCGGATTGCATTGAAGTCACTTTCACAATTAAGTATTAAATATAAATGTTTCACAATCTTTCTGTCCATTTTCTCAATTATTATTATATTACATCGGATAGGCTCATCAATTTTCTGAAAATATTCTATTTTATGACGTGTCTGCGTTTCTTTCATAAGCATCAAGTTCCTGAGAAATGCCCATTATATTACGTATATGTTACAAATCTTGGTGTGAATAGTGTTTGTATTGTTGACTCTGAACTACTCAGCAGCAATTCAAACTTTTCTCACTGTTGTTTTAAATCAACTCTCGCAGTTCAATAACTCATCATTGAAATAACATTGCGTTGTGTAAACAAGCCATACTCTATATATAGCTATACTATCACCTGATGATATTTATCCAAGGCTTCCTTATTCCCGTCTAGAATCAACAATGTTTTTATCGCTTCGCGTTCTTCTTTGGCCGTGAGTGATTCCTCGTCATTAATGGCTGTTATTTGATTGCGTGCAACGTGATTGGTGGGGTTCAGTAACCAATGTGAAGACTAGCAGACGTCACGTGGGAAATATGTTACATTTGTGTTTTTTTTTCACTCGGCGTAATTTGGCTCTCGGTTGAACGTCTTAGAATCAACAAATGGTTCAGCAAACAACTTTTCACCAAAAAACGTTCTAACCAAGTTAGTCTTCATATATTTTAATGGAACGTAAATCAAGTTAGCAATGTCTCTAAATATTATCAACGAGGTTACACATATCAATATATATATGTATATATATATATATATATATATATATATATATATATATATATATATATATATATATATATATATATATATATATATAATATATATATATATATATATTCAATATTACAGAACGAATTCTGTAAAGAGATCAAAAGCAGAGTGCCTGAAGGGGAGTTGAGGGATGTGGAGGATGAATGGCAGGAGTTCAAGAATGTTATAGTTTCTACAGCTGTAAAGTTGTGTGGAAGAGCAGGTGGAAGAAGAAAGGAGAAGGAGACACGATGGTGGAATGAGAGAGTGAAGGGTGCAGTGAAGGAAAAGAGAATAGCGTGGCAGAATAACGAGTTACACAGATCAGCAGAGAGTGAACATCAGTACAGAATATGCAAACGAAATGTCCCAATCATTGTCGCAGAGGAAAAGGAAAAATCAATGGAGGAGTTAGCAGGCAAGTTGGTGAAAGATTTTGAGGGCAACAAGAAGATGATCTATGATCTAATCAAGAAGAAGAGGGGTATGAGAGACGATGTAAAGAGCATGAAGAATGAGGACGATGAACTGATAAGTGATGTTGGGAAGATAAACAAGATGTGGGGAGAGTATTTTGAGAATCTTTTAAATGTAAGAAATGACAGAAATGACATGAATACATCAAAAGAGGAAGGAGACCTGCAGAGTGAAGGGGACTTGGTAGACAGGGCCATGGACGAAGATATTAGTGATGCAGAAATAGCAAGAGCATTGTGGGAGATGAAGAATGGGCGGGCACCCGGCATCGATGAGGTTACTATAGAAATGGTAAAAGCGGCAGGGGAGGGTGGTAGGAGATGGCTTGGTAGAGTAATCAGAGCGACATGGGAACAGAAGAAGATTCCAGGTGATTGGGGAAAGGGGATAATTGTACCCATTTTCAAGAAAGGAGATCGAAGGAAGTGTAATAATTACAGGGGAGTGACGTTACTCTGCCAGTGTGCGAAGATATTTGAGAAGATAGTGGAGTGGAGATTGAAGAATCACGTGGAAGAGGGATTGCGGGAGGAACAGTATGGATTCAGGAGAGGACGATCGACAATAGACGCAATATTCACCATGCGACAAATGATGGAGCAGCGGTGGGAGAGAGGGCGAGTGATGCATATGGCTTTCTTAGACTTGGAGAAGGCGTATGATAGGTTGCCTAGAGAAAGAGTGTGGGAGTGTTTGGTGAAGAGAGGAATAGGCAAGGACTTGATCGAGCGAATCAAATGTATGTATCGAAACAGTGTGAGTTGTGTGCAGACGGGGGTAGGGCGATCGGAATGGTTCAATATTAGTGAAGGGTTACGACAAGGCAGTGTATTATCACCAACGCTGTTTATTATAGTAATGGACGAGTTGCTGAAGAATGTAGAGACAAATGAGAGTGATGATAGTCGAACATTAATTTATGCTGATGATGTGGTGGTGTGGGGAGAAACTAGAGAGGAATTGCAGATCAAGATTCATAAATGGAGTGAAGAGACAGAAAAGATGGGTTTGAGAATAAGTGAAGAGAAGAGCGAAGTGATGACCATGGAAAAGAAGAAGAGCAAATACGGTCATGCTAGGATCAAGCTTGGAGAAGGATGGATGAACGAGATTGAAGAGTTTAAATACCTTGGCAGCATACTCACCAACAAGGCTAAAGTGGATAGAGAGGTGCAGGAGAGAAGAAAGAAAGCGGAGTCATTCTATCAGGCAGTTAGAAAGTTGCTGTGGAATGAGAAGTTTCCCCTAAAAATCAAACTTATAATGTACAAAATGTATTTCCTGCCAATTTTAACTTATGGTGCAGTGACATGGTCGGCGGGTATGAGGGAATGGAACCAGCTACAGGCAGCTGAGATGAAGTTTTTGAGGAGTGTGAATGGAGTTACAATAATGGATAAAGTTCGGAGTAGGCAGATAAGAAGTGAGCTAGGGATAGAGCGATTAGGATTCAAACTGGGGAGAGAGAGGCTAAGGTGGTTCGGTCACATGAAGAGGATGGGAACCGAGAGAATACCAAGGCGGGTATTCGAGGCGGCTGCAGTGGGAACACGGAGAGTGGGGCGACCGAGAGAGCGGTGGATTGGACTGATCAAAGAGGATGTACTGAAGAGGGGAGGAAGGTGGAGTGAGTTAGAGACGGAGGGACATTGGGAGAACAGAACAAGGTGGAAGGAATTTTTGGAGCAACCGGAAGTAGATGAAGAAGAGGAGGAAGAAGAGGATGAAACGCCAGGCGTGGCCAGCCGGTTTCTGGGAATCCTGCGGCCCTAGTGCTGGTGGGAACACCCACCCCCTGACCCAATGTTGTATTTGGAAACAGGGTTAGATAATTATTATATATATATATATATATATATATATATATATATATATATATATATATATATATATATATATATATATATAACGAATATTGGTGCTTTTTTAAGGATTAGAAAAACACTGTTTAATTATTCACTTTGAATTTAAATATATATATATATATATATATATATATAATCGATAGAAATAGCACCAACGATTATTTATGATTATCTGCCATAGACTTATAACTATCACGCCGTGGTGTTTTGATAAACTGAATATAATTTGTTCCGTTTTTTACTCACGAGCAATTTTAAAGCTATGTGTCGTTTAATCCAGATGTCTGATGAAACAGAACGAATGATTTCTGGGTCTGACGACTTGTTAACAACCACGTTATTTTGCGTCTGATTAACACAGATTAGATTATATATAGTTCGAGGATGAATACTTCTGCACATGGAGCGACATGTTCATGAAAATTATTAAAAATTCAGTGGAAGATGGCAAGAGATAGAGAAAAATAGAAAATGTGGTAGTCAAGAATTTTGATCTGAAGCTTCACGTACAGTAGGCATCAAAATGAACGTCGTCTGATTCCTCATCACTCATCAGTGATAAATCCAGCAAAGGTAACCCTATGTGAGCAGAAAGCTCACCATCAGGTGTCAGTTGATGATAGAACTGCACTTCACTCAGCGCGTGATTGAATATACGAACGATTGAGTTCGACTCTAAATGAAAAGTTTATAAGCAGCTCATAACAGATTGTTATGAGACGGCGTATTACAACTGGAATTGAATAATTTATGGACCAAATACAATGACTAATATTGACATAATAATAAACACAGGTTCCTCATGTCTCATGACAATTTTTTGTTTCGAAAGATCTGTTCTGATATGTGTCTCGTTATTTTTCCTTCATGTGTAGTAGAATGACATGATTTTACTCATAATCTATCAAATAACTATTTTTATTCGACCATATGACAAAGATTTGAAAAACTTTATACAAATCAACTATTCTCCATTTCAGTATTTGAAATGCACTGTTCATTCCGACAGACAGTAATTGGTGGTAGGCCCACACTTTTAATGATAAATTCACACAAAGTTACAAAATGAAGCGACCGTATATTCCAATGAGAATGTCAGAAAAGTGTCACATTGTTGATGGTTTTTTGTATCTTTCCGTCAGCCATATTGACATTCAGAAGTTCATTTTGTTGTTATTTTATGATAGCAATCAGAAGTTCAAAAGTATCGAAAGCAATATGGGTCTGGTTGGAACACTGCAAGACAATTGCATAGCTTATTGGAGAAGGAATTTCTGAGCTTATAGCAAGTGAAGTAGCAGACACAAAGAATTATATCCGATTCCTCTCAACAGAGGGTTCACGTTTTCACCCACATTTTCATATTTTGAGAAATAATACAATTTGTTCGTTGTGACATTCTAGAAGTATGCGTACACTTTACTTATTTCATTCTCGTGTTATTCATATCAATAGAATAAAAATAAAGATTTAAACAAAGTCATAATTCTACTCATAGAACATGATTATTCACTAGTGATGTCTATAATCATTCTGATACTGATAGTGATTTTAATAATGATGATAATCAAGATGATAATGATATAATAATGTTGATATTAATGATAATAATAATAATAATAATAATAATAATAATAATAATAATAATAATAGCTATAATTATACAAATGAGGATAATAATAATATCGATATTTGCCATCCATACAAATTCCATTTCCCATTTCCGTTTGACGTCAAAAAACATCACATCAGGATAAATGGGATGTTTATATCCTGTAGTAGATGAATACCTAGTCGATGTAGTTGATGTAGTAAACTAGTGGCTCTAATATACTGTAGTCAATGCGATATTCAATCAGAATATCTCCATGTAACCTCTAAATAACTGGCCGATTGATAAGGCACGCCCAACTCCAGTCGTTGTATTATCTTCATGTGAACAATTCAATTAATCCAAAATATAATTTGAACATATAAATGGAAAATAATCGAAAACTCTGATTGTGTTTTCAGTACGTTGTAAAGAAATCCTCGACTATGTTTTTGTACCTATATAAAAAGTTCATGCGGCCGGTTCGAAATCTCCTTCCCACCCAACCTCTTGTCACGACACACCCCACAAGAGTAAACATAGAAACCCCTTGAACCACTCTGACCCGTTCTTTCCCCGCTCTCCCCTCCACATCCCCGGGACAAGGTACGGCAAACATCCAGCAGAGTACGATTCCATGTTCCTTGCAAGAACACTCGACAGTGTATTTAGAGGACCAATTGGACTTACCCCCCTCTACCGCTCCCCACCCAAAATTTTCTCGCACAAATATCGTCATAGGGTAAAGGTTAACTGTATTACACAACACATCAAGTATAACATGCTTGTGAGTACAGATAAACTCAATAGGCTTGTGAATTCAGCACTGTTTTTTTAAAGTAGAAAATGAGATTATGTTTGAAATTATGAAAAATATTACTTCTTGTCATCTGTTCGAGATGGTATTCATGCACGGTTATGATGTATGAGTGAATCTGCAATGCATATCAATGATAAATGGAAAGAAGACATCGAGTATTGACATGAACGTGCCATAACCCGGCACCACCACCAATATATTTTTGATTTAGACTTGGTAATTTTAATCAATTGAATATAATTAAGTGGTTAGGATTGGACGTACTAGTGTTGTTTGAAGCGAGCGCGTTAACCACTACACTGCATGTGCCTGTTGCTTAATTCATCCCATCCTGTTTATTCATTCTTGACTCACAAACAAAATTGCACATTCTTTCTATTTGTCTTCGTTACGCCAAATTTTCCCATCCCATCAATCCTCAATCCTCAATCATTTTACTAGGTCTTTCTATAACTTTTTTTTACCCACATCATTATCGTTCCTGATGATCTTCCAGCGCTTCTCTCTTCCCAATACCCTTCTTGCAGCAACCTTTTTGGACGTTCTTCACAACCTTGTTTGTTTCTAGATTGTTTCCATTCACAAGTTTCCATATTACACTCATGTTGACAATACTAACAAAACAATACATTCAATAGTTTTTTTTTAATGTGGCTTAACGACCCAACCAACAGCTGGGTTATACGGGGGTACGAATGAGCGGATGATAATGAAACGTGATGATAGGTGAAAGGACGTTCACAAAAAACCAATGCCTTATGCGGGACTCGAACCAACGCCCAACGTTGACTTAAGTGTCTGAAGCGTGCATCAGCTGACTGAGCTAACAAGGACGGCCAATAGGTTTTATTTCATAGATTCATATTCTAGAATATGATATCTGAAAAATGAATAAATACTGTCAAAAAAAAAAGAATCTAATTTTCAAAATCAAAATCAAACTTTTGTCCACAAAGCCTGGAAATCAGTTGGTTGATTATGACGACCAAGAAAGATATATTATTCGCGAAATTTTTTATGATGTATGAAGAATGAATGCGTTCAATGCGTGTAATGCGTTTGCCAATAATGAGATATGTAGATTTCGAGTGATTCAAGTTTTATTGGAGAATGATAACAATACCAATAATGATTACTGGAAGATAACTCTTGATTTTTTTCTGGTACTCGTTAATCTTAGTGTGTAGATAAATTATACAAATGTTTTGGACCCACAAACTCACAAGACCCACGTGGTTGTGGGTCTAACGATAATAATAATCACAATAAAAATAATGATACAGAAAATGACTTCTCATTTTTCGTGTACGGTATCACGAAATTGAGTCTTATTGCTTACGTAATAATAACGAGTCACTGTATGTCCATTTCAGTTGAAGGGATTCTCTGACCCTTGAAGTATGGCTGCCAATAATTGAGTAGGCCTAGCTTGCTCCAGTACACCAACATCTGGCTAATGAGCAAACAAGGGCTCTACAATGTTGGTAGACTTGAATAACAAGTAGTTTTCTCAACTCATGGGGCATTTACTCATTCACAAAACACTGGAGAACATTATTAGCCTACTCTTCTATCCCCCCTCTCTCTCTCTCTATCCTTCTCTCTCTCGCTCATTCTTTCTCTCTCTCTCTTGCCCTATCTCACTCTGTCTCTCCATTATTCTCTATCCAATGTGAGTAGAGAATTACACTTTGCTCTATAATGGAGAAATGTATCGTTAATTATATACGTAGGTATGTATGTAGGCCCATATATATATATATATATGTGTATATATATGTGTGTGTATGTATATATATATACCCATATATATATATATATATATATATATATATATAAAAAAATATATATATATATATATATATATATATATATATATATATATATATATATATATATATATATATATATATATATATATATATATATATATATATATATATATATATACGGTTATCCCGAATACATATGTACGTAATTTCGGAAAACGAGAACTAATATCGCAGTTGGCTACTTTTTCTAGTTGCTTACACAAATATCGTGAAGCTCCTGCTTATTCTGATAAAATATGAAGGATAGATGCACTGATAATCACAGACACGTTCTTTGATATCATCTTAGTTCAGAGGTCACCTTCTAATTGTTTGTTTGCTACATAGAGACTTCAGCGCGCCACCCCCTCCCTATACACCCGCAGATCTGAACACAGTGGATGCTGTTGTGGATGCTGAGAATCTCTATAACCATACGGATGAACGGATGAAGTACGAATGAAAGGCCGCAACATTTATATATGAAAGTTAATAATAACAAAGTCACGTTTCTGTTGTTATTGTAGTAATTGTACTTACACACACGGAATAGTAGGTGAAAATTCCGAAACTGTGCAGGTGAGAATGGGTATTGGGGTTAGACAAGAAGAAGAAATAAAACCTGGGGTATTAGAAGAAGATAATATATGAGGTGAGTGTCACAGCAGAAACGTGACGCACGCTTCCAGTCTAGTTAACACCCTTTCCATCAGCATGATGTTCATTGGCTGGGCCAATGGCGCGTGGGGTTGAATAAGACATAGGGTCTATTTATTTAGGTGCGTAGAGCTTCAAGTAGATACTGGTAAGAATGGCTGGCTTCAGCGGTTTTGCACTTGTGAAAAGCGATGGATGAGTCTGTAAAAGCCGCCCCGGTGGCTAAGTCAACTATTGCTAGCGGTAGTATCTGAAGTCACCGTTGGGCGTGGGTTCGAGTCCCGCATAAAGCATGGGTTTTGTTAACGTACTTTCACCTATCATCACTTCATCGTTTCATTATCACCCGCTCATTCGTACCCCCGTATAACCTAGCTGGTGGTGGGGTCGTTAAGCAGCATTGAAAGAAAAAAAAAGAGTATGTAAAGAGTGATTTGGAGGAACATAATGGGACTGAGATGAGTCGTGAGTGGGGCCTAATCATGTTCGTTGAAACTTTTGTGTTCTGAATGCCTTTTTGAATTAGTTTTCAATTTTCAATAATTGATAGTTATTTGAATCAATAATATTTACTGAGTTCAATCCAGAATTTTTCATCAATCACATCGCACCGTGTGAATCGCTCCACAGCCCGAAACAGCCGTTTGTGTTCGAAGCAGCTGATTGTTGTGTGATGACTTGTGTACGTAGGACCGCACTATTTTCTCCCTTACGTAATCGTCCTGCTAGCAGACATTGGCTTGTGCTAAATCAACCTTATGAAGGCATATCTGATGCGATCACTCAGTTTATAATTCTATGTTACCATGTGCTCTTATGGCGTTCTCAAGGGGACAACTGAATGGAACCGTAAAATAACAATCAAAGTGTATAAAGAAGAAATGAAAACTCGATAACGTATTTTCACTTTCATGCGCTTATACATAAATAAGTCTGGTTAATTGAAGAACTTACTTTCTCCGGGGCTGAAATCATAAGTATCGCGCACTTGTCTCATGAGAGCGAGTGAGTGGTAAGATTACAGCGACGCTATTCCAGACTGCTTGATTAGTAATTACCTTACATCACGATATTATTAACAAAACACTTGAGCATTGTTGCCAAGTTTTGACAAGCTCTTCAGTTTATTGTTGGCTTAATCTCATTAGGGATTCCCATTAAGCCTCTTTTCGTTCGCGAATAACACAGCACCGTGATTTTCATTAACCGAATTCCTTTGTGAGCGTCTCTCTCTCTCTTTCTCTCTCTCTTTCTCTCTCTCTCTCTCTCTCTCTCTCGCTCTCTCGCTACGTCACGTTAGCGGTGGTGAGTGACGTTGTCGCCGGGTAGCTGTTATTCACGAGGAAAACGATGCAGTCGAAGAAATGTTATACTTTTATGTTTCAGTAGTATTGGTCTCACTGTGGGACATATTGTCAATAATTCCATCGAATTTCGAATAATGTCAGTCTTGTTATGTGCACATAATATATTGAGAACAAGATAATACAACTCAAATAATGTAGGCCTATATTACTTGAAATGAATAACAAGAAGATTGATGAAATGTTGTATTCAATTTTTTTCACAGTTTGTGAAGTTGGCTTCTCACATATCAGATACTGAAACTATTATTCCACCATTTGCTCGTGGTTCATAAATATGGTTACTCGATATGAAAACAAAATGTAAAATGAAAATAAAAAATTAAAAAAAGAAGAAAACTTTTGTTCGTGAAAAAAGACATGATTTTAAGAGTGTATAGATCCAGCAATGAGTTCTTAACATCGTTCATCCAATGGATTTGAATCTATCAGTATAACTTATTCATTTACTTTCGTGACAAACCCGGCACTTCCACTTTTTTTAGAGAGTGCTATCAATGGAATTGAATCCATTCGATTCCAAGTGAGACTATACTGTGAGTTTATTCAATGTTATGTTTATTCACTATTTCAGCCGTATAAGCTGAGAATATATGCCAATAATGGAAAAATCAACTCAGGATTATTTGAATTATTACAAGAACGAAAACAAAGAAATTATCCAAATGCTCACAGAAAGTGTACAACTTTTACCTTAGGGTATAGGTCTGACACTGTATTGATTTGTTCATAGCGTTCAACCAATAATATCCCAAAGTTTTTCACCTTCGAAGCAACCATATTATTGTCATAAACCCGGCACTTCCACCAAGAGCTTTACATTACCTGCATAAATACAATGAAATTTCAATATGGGTGATGTCAAGTCATTGTGAATGTGAATGCAGTTAATGCAAGGTTTCATGTCAGTGAATATATTACTCACTGATTATTATGCTTGAACCTAATGGTCAAATACATTTCAATTTACTTGAAAACAAGTGGTACATAAATTACATAAATCTCGAATCAGGTGCACGGGTTGCACCATGAAGTATCGTTCCAATACTGAGACTACGTGTGTCATACCGTACGAATATAACACTACGAACATGAGCATGCCGTTCAAACTATGACTTTATGACTAAAAACGACAATATCAATTACTCAAAAACTTTGTTAGGCATCAACTTTAACTTCTCTTCAAGCTTGTGTATACACTAAGAATGTTTGGGTCGTGTCAAGACGCCGCACCGACATATCCGACCGTCAACATTAATTAATACCACGAGACGGGCGTTCTGTCATTTGAACAGCTTGTAAAACAGCTTATAACCTAGATGGAACAGACGGTTCAACACTACAGCTCGTCAATACTAATCGAGAGCGCGAGACGGGTGATCAAACCTTCATGTCATAGAAGCAATAGGAGTTCTAATTTGAAGACTATTTTTGACTCGTCACGTCTTCATTGTGACGTGTATTAATGGGTGGTTGCTATGGTTACTGCAAGGAGGAGGACAAACTTCTTGAGTTGGGAGAGAAAACTGAAGCGCTGTTATCAAAGAAAGTAATTGTGGTATTTCATACAATACAAGCGTTGTGTTGAACAGCAATAACTCCCGTTGACGTGATATTATTAATGAACTTCTTCGGCGAGGATAGCTTCTATAAGCTTTTATTTGAGGGTATTTTAAAACAATCTCTATTATTACTTTCACTCCAATAGCAATTATTCATTTCAATTAAGTTTACACTATCCAATTATTCCATTATTCTGTTTCATGATAATTACTGCTGAATTTGTATGCTGGTATTTTTATGTTTGATTATGAGGTGAAAAATACCATCAATTAAACACAAATGAAAATTCAAGATATGAATCGAATGTTATTTCAATTCAAAATTTACTAACATGTTTTCTGATATGCAGTGTTCAGAAAAGTTGAAACAGATGAAAGGCCTGTGCTTTATGCTGAGATAATTCAATTTTATTCCAGTTCAATCTTTATAGGTTCTCAAAATTTGTTTTTTCAATACCAAATGATGCAAATCATTCAGTTTAATTCTAATTGGATGATTTCTTCAATCTTCATCCAATAACTGGTTTCTATAAACTGTTCTCCCCATGATATACACTACTATTGATACTATACATCAATAGCAAACATTTTGAAACATTTTGCTGAAGCAAATACAAACATTGTGAAATGAAAGCCACATCATGCACTGCCTTAAAGAAAATTTTTATTCGACCACTGTGCTGCCTGTGCGATAGAGCTCACCCTGTGCTGTAGTCGGAAAGAGATTAATGTCAAAATGTCACCTATGTATAACTCCGACGAAGATAAATGCAACAAACGACAATGAGCGTGTGATGGAATATTAGTCGTGCTAATTATCATCTTCGAAGAGAATATCTTGATCTAAAACTTGTCATGATGGAGTTTCGTTAAGAAGATAGCAACTCGAGTCGCCCTCGATAGCTCAGGCAGTTTAGACACCGCTTCAGAAACTGAACCGTCGGGCGTAGGTTCGAGTCCGGCATAAGGCATGGGTTTTTGTAAACGTTCTCTCACTTATCATCACTTAATATAGTCTCATAATCTCATAGTTCCGCTCTTCACCCGCTCACTCGTACTCCTATATAACCTTGCTGTTGGTGGGGTCGTTGAGCAAACAATAATCATCATCATAGATAGCAACGCTGTGACCTACACGAGTGCTAGTTTGGACTCAATGGAAGAAAGGTACGATTGTATAGTCTAAAAATTAGTGAATTAATAATTCATGATCAGAATAACTATTATCACCTTTGGCTGTTTATGTTATGTGCTAAGTAATACTCGATTGAGTTCAAGCTGTTATAAGGTATTTATATGATGATATCATTAATTCAACATGACATCACCCATTTTTATATTACACATTCAACGAAAAAGTTGGTAATTTGAGTATCATTTCGCTTCAAAGCTCTTAAACCGATCTTAACCAATATATGTCTTGATTGAGACCAATGGATTAGTCGATGGATCGCTGAACGGCTATCCGTCATCAGGATTCGATTCCCGTAACTTAAAATCAATTTTATGACTTGGGGTTTTCGTGGTTTTACTGACGTTCTAGTGAATATAGGGATGGTTTAATAAAAATATACTACTACCGTTCTCTTCCCATAATTCCAAGATACAACAAAGATCTATCCACTTATTGAATCATACTCACACTCTTGTATAAAGTAAATCAATATATAAAATAATATAGATCCTTCATTCTCAGTGTGTATTCAGAGTACACTTCAATATCTTCGTTTGACCTCAATGACCAGTTCAGATCTAACCGCCACACAGACACATATCACATCATTCGAAACATATTTATTCCATCCACTATATGTAATAATTGTCTCTTCGTTAATTTTGTATCTACGAAAGAAGAAGTACCATTTGGAAAGAGACAGAGAATGTGGAGTCATTGCATATCTGTAATGTATAGGCCTTATATATGTGCATTTCAAACATGACAATGACTTTTCTATTTTCATTCGAAAAATCTATCACAATTGAATAGTAATATTTATATGTTCAGATCATTCTTCTCAGCTATCACTTTTAGTTCCATAAATAATATAGTCACAATGACTAGTCTTGTGATACCACAAACACCTCAAGTAAATGGGATTTTTTATTCCAATCAATTGGTATCCTTTCATTTCTTCATCTGTTCGACTATTCTCTGAAAATCTGATTTTATAAAATATGAAAAAATTGTACTAAAATTCCCCCAAATAGGCCTAACCTAAACAAGCTGTAAGTGTGGTCTTTCACCATCAAGTATATCGATATCGAATTACTAAAGATCAAACAACCCAGAGTGTTCAAGTGGCCAATAAGGTGTTGATCAGGTGGGCCCCTCGACCGTTTTCTCTCCTGTACCGATAACTATGCATTCAGCTAGTAATTCATTGACGGCATTATTCTCTATCATCTACATTCTTCTAATTTAACTCGATCATCCACTCTAATGCTTCTGTTAATGACATTGTTCATCCCGCGTGCTGTGTTAGGCCACGTGACTGCGTGACACGATTGCTACATCATCCAGGTGCAACAGCATTACGCTGATTACAATACTAGGAGAGTCGAGTGTTCTAGATGACTGTGGAGGGGCTAGTACCGAGATCTGAGGGCGACACTATAAATCACTGGTAGCGTTCGGGACGGGAATTTATGGGCAGGCGCAGTTGATATATTGAGATGGGAGTTGATCATAATGTTTTGTGACCCTGGTGACCATTAGAAGACTTTCAGACAACTTTCAGTATCACCTAAACTAAGCATTTCAAATAGCTACCAGAGACCATGATCGATGTGACTCGCAATACACTATTGCGAACGAAATAAGAAAGTATTTCCAGGCGACGTGCTAACAAAATTTTAACAATGGTATCAGTAACTGTATCTTCAACAATTTAGATCTTTCAATTGAAAGACTCTTCCATAGATTGGGAGATTTTTCAAAACTCACGCTTTCAGCGTCAATATATTCATTTGTTAATCAACTACTATCAAAATTGTACTCGGTCAATCTGATTTCAGCGTCTAGTGGTTTGCGCTTAATTCTACATCACTATTGAATTACAAATGGTATCAATAATATTTTTCCTAATGAAAAACCCCAAAAGCGTATGGATAAAGTTGTATGTAAAGTTGTATGTACGAATCTGCAAAGAGAATCGAAGTTCAGAATAGCGAGCCGCGAGCCTCGTGACTGTAGACGGTGGCTGTAAACGAAGTGAATTTGAACACACCGTGGCTAAATAGCCAATTCAACAATACATCGCTATACAGCATTCCTCACATCAGTGGTCTATAGCACAGACAGACTCCAGCTGACGTCACGCAGGCTCGTAAATGCTAGGACTTACGGAACGTTCCGAATAGGAGCGTTACTGATCAAGAATATCTACTACTCATTATAGCTCATCGTTACCTCGATGTGAACTAATTTCTCAACCAGCGTCTACTCTCGGTAGAACGCCGATTATCGGGGTTAATCGACCAATTATCGATTCTCAGATGTTTGACTATACTAAATCGATCTGTATAAGCTAGGATTTTATCAATTCGATTGAATAGCGACTAACATTCATCCGATTGTTCATCGTCGTTTTGAAACTATTATAAAAAGTTCACGCTGTGCTTCCCAGGAGAATATTTGATGGTTGGTATCAATGTGGCAAAACTAGGCACATGTGAACGCTTATCGATTTTTACGTAATTGTTCGGACAATGACATTTAATTAATTCCGGATTTGTTTTCATTTTTACAGATCATTTTTTCAATTGACAAATAATCCATCATCCATAGATTAGTTCAAGTAATAAAATAATCGATCATCATGAAAAACTGATAATCGATGCACTTTTTTCCGACATCGAAAGGCAACCCTATAGTCACCTCCGAACTCACCACCCTCCTTGTATAATACCGACACATTAGCGTGTGAAACTCATCATGTTTTATGACGTCAGTGACGCATCAAGATAATTGCTTTGGTGCAATTCAATTTCCTGTACAAAGGTCCTATACGTTTTAACATTACTCTACCATCAGAGCATGGTAGTATGTCTGTGCAAGTTATCATCGCGCATTACTCGCTCTGCAAGTAATTACCACTCAGTAGATTGATACGTTGATGCTGTATTATCATGCATGATGGGATGATGTCGCTGGTAAAGCCCACCTTGACTATCGGTGGTGACATTTGTTCTTGAAATAGAGTTCCCATTGCATAATCTAGAGACACCTCAATTTGACAATTTCTTTATAGTAGGCGTCACTCCAATATGCTGAATGAATACGGGATAGAAAAGGAGTATACTGAATTAAGCCAAAATCATAAAACCTAAATTTGACGAGATTCTCATAGTACCTCACTTCAATATACTGAATAGATACGGAATGAGAATGGAGTATACTGTATCGAACGAAAATAGAGTCAGAAAATTATCCCACCAAACATGACAAATGAGCTATCTTTGAACTTTGAAAATATTGCGAATTTCAAATCTTCCTATTTGCTCCTTTGAAATTCCAAATGTATAATATTATATTCATGTGCACACAGAGTTTCTTCATTTACGAGCATTTTTTAGTTTCAAAATCCAGACAACATGACTTTGACTTGTAATCTCAAATCGTGCACTTAAAAGAGCGAGATAATATTTTTAAAACAATGAACGTGTAATTAATATCACAACCAGGGCTGTATTAAGGCACAGGCCCACTAGGCCTGGGTTCAGGGCCTGAAATATTCAACTCGTACACAAAATATTCAAGGGGTGCCAAATTTTCGAGGGCACCAGTCCATGGTAATTGAAAAATACATCATCATATAATAACGTTGTATTCATTCGAAATGAAAGTGTTATTATATAATATTGTATACATTCGTATTGTGAAATGTCATCTAATGAATAGAGAGAATATTAAAAACAGCGCTGAGAATACATTCCTGAAAAACTATCTATTTGCTGGTAAATTGTTTAGAAAGTGAATGAATGTTCATTTTCACAAGTCAGAAGCTACAAAATGTACTGAGAAATGCGATATTGCTTTCGAGAAAACATTACGAAAGTGTTTACCAATCGACTTCCTTTTAATATCAATATCAGGTGTGTGCACTACCTAGATCATAGGAGGAAAAATGTTTGTGATGATGTTGGTGATTTTTATGGATATGAACGAATTAATTTGTTCCATTATACTCAGTACTATCTGATATATATATATATATATATATATATTAATTGGTGTAAGCATCCACAAGTATTATGTTTAGATAAAATCATGGTTTTAGGATTGTTCTTGTGTTGTTTAATTGATAATTAAATATTTTACACACAAGAACAATCCTAAAACCATGATTTTATCTCTCTCTCTCTCTCTCTCTCTATATATATATATATATATATATATATATATATATATAAACATATATATATATATATATATATATATATATATATATATATATATATATATATATATATATATATATATATATATATATATATATATATATATATATATATATATATATATATATATATATATTATATATTCATATAAAATATCAATTTATTTCGATTTCGATTTCGATTTAACTTTGAGTCCCTGTACAAACTCCTATATCTATATATATATATATATATATATATATATATACATTTTTTTTTTTCATATATATATATATTTGTATATATATATATATATATATATATATATATATATATATATATATATATATATATATATAATTATAAATATATATATATTTGATCAAACTTCTTGGATACGATCCAATATCGAGATATTTAGGATGTCATGTCATCCATATCATAAAATACACGCCTCGATCGGGAATAGAAACTGGAATCGAACTTTGATTCGTTTCGCTGAAAATAACGAAACACGAGTCGATAAAAGCATCACAAGTTGTTTAATCAGGCCTATGTATTGTATGTAAAATGAATCAATCAATTTGTCCGTATGAAAAGCAACGTAATGTTTCAATATATGTCTTACATATCATTTAATTTAATTCATATTTATTCATAGATATAAGAGCGCACGTTCTAAGCGAAAACGTCAATGAAAGACCAGTCGATCTAGGAAAAATGAAGAAACAAAATATGAACAACTTGTGTTTCCAATATTTCTTTTTAATAAAGATTATTTCATTCTCTCGTTTTTAATATCGAAAAACAGAGTGTTTTGATAAAACGAAGCTGAAACTCAGATGGCAACTTTTCCATTCTAATGAGATTCTTCTGCATGGTATATTGAGCCAGATGTGGCAACATTGAGATGCATTCGAGTGCAACAGATGCATTCGAGCGCATCAGATGCATTCGAGCGCATCAGATGCATTGTTGTTGATATACGTGCATGGTCACGTGCCAGATTGCTGCATGGAGACAGACTGCATGGCACTTTATTAACATCTTCGCAATGTTAATGATATTTATATGAGTCAATAATGATCAGACGAGCTTTAGCGAGGATTCAATTTGACATACTGAAAAAAATTGGTTTTCGTTTTTAAGTTTTTTTTTTTCTGTTTTTCTGTTTTTTTGTCGGTTCTCCACAGGTCAAACGGCTACAGCTATCAACTTCAAACTTTTTTTCAATATGGTTCCTCATCTAACTTAGATCTGTATAGTTTTGTGACATTATCGGGGGGTAACTTTTTTTTTATGAATTTTAGAAATGTCAAAAATACCCATTAGAATAACATGGCGGAAAATAAGAAATTATTTTTATTTTCCCCAAAAAATAAAATTTTGCGTGAAGTTGAATTACATTTTGATACACGTCCAACAACGCATATGGCGTTTTCCTAGTACTAGGAAAACGCTATGTGTGCGTTGTTAGACGAGCGAATAGTATTAGTATGAATGAGTAAAAATGGGTAAAAACTGCTTCGAGTGGTACCAATTTAGCACATTTTATGTTTTTTCTTCAAAATGGCTGACTCGATTAAGCTGAAATTTTTTAGAAATGTGTATCAAAATGTAATTCAACTTCACGCAAAATTTCATTTCTTTTGATTTTTTTTTTTTTTTTTTTCTCCTCTGAAATTCTAATGGGTATTTTTGAAAATTCTAAAAAGTTACCCCCCGATAATGCCACAAAACTATACAGATGTAAGTTAGATGAGGAACCATATTAAAAAAAAGTTTGAAGTTGATAGCTGTAGCCGTTTGACCTGTGGAGAACCGACAAAAAAACATGAAAAAAAAAATAAAAAATAAAAACGAGCATCAATTATTTTAAGTATGTCAAATTGAATCCTCGCCAAAGCTCGTTTAATTAATCATCATTTCATTAAACATGTGTGGTGAACACATTTTCAATAATGTTCACGGTGACTGAGTGAAATATTTACTGCGGAAGGATTTATTCTTGAATGACATCACAACCCTGAAACTAGATTTTAGCGAACAATTACGATATTTATTTTCCTAATTTGAGATAAAACCAGAGATCATCATCTCAATTTTACAAACTATAATCCATTTATTCGTCTTCTAAAACCCGGCCGTTTTTCTGAGTAGTTACGTATAGACATCACTCGATTCTGTTCATGTTACTATACAGAATCGGTGATGCCTACATCATGACTCATGGTCCCTGGTGAACTAAAAAATCGATTTCAATTCATGAAATTGAGATGATGATTTCTAGTTGCCTCTTAAGTTATGGAGATGAATATTTTCATTATTTATCAAAGTCTAGTTTCATAGTTGTGATATCCTTTAATTTCGGGCAGGCGTTCGAGATGAAATACAACGATCACATATAATCGATCAAGCGCCGAGTTCTGAGCGTGTGTGTTGTATTTGATTTCTGTATCCGTGTAGCTCGAGAGTTTTATCCAGAAATATTATGAAATTAAATTAAATTCGATAGTGCAAAACCTATGGTCGTGAGAGTGCACCTCGTGAAAGCTTGCATTCCTGGATTTCTGATGTTAAAGCGAGCAGATCAAACAAAACGAAACCAATCGTTTGCGTAGTCTATATGCTTTTCTGATTCTAGAAATAAATTTAAAAAAAAAATCCATATTCACATAAACCTAGACATTTTCATTGGTAACAAAATAAGAATTCCAATTTAATATTTCAAAAAGTAGGCCTACTGTCGTGAGAGTTCATAGCGTGACAGATCACATGCCGCCTCGACGTCAATCAAATAAAGAATATGTTTCATTCAAAATTTTCACGTCCAATCGGATGCCTTTTATTGCGAATGTATTGAATCAAATAAGGACGACAAGAAATGATGTGATTAAAATCAAAAAATCAAATGACATTAATTAGATGAGCGTAGCGAAGATTTTCACTGAACTCTTACGGAACTTTGTCTGTGCGTTTTTTTTTTTTTCTGTTTGTTTGTAAACACTGCACAGGTCGCAGGGTTTGACCGATCGACATGAAACTTTTTTTTTATATGCAAACTTATCCAACTTAGAACTGTATAGTTTTGAGGTCTAATCGGTTGAACCATTTTTGAGATTCATCATCGAGAAGTTTCTAAATACCCCATAAGATTTGGCTGAGCGGAAAAAATTGAAAAATAAAATCTCTTCAATATGATTCAAATTCTCCACAAATGTGAACACAAGGATAATATACATGAATAAAAATTTGGTTTGATATTCGGACCAGCCGTTTTGGAGAAAATAATATAACTAGGCAAACGCAGGATGTGCGTTGTACGATGAGCGAGATGTCTATATAAAGTATAATCGAAAACTCTACAAACCTTGATCATTTGAAATGAACTTCATCCAATGTCAATGAATCTAGAAAGCCGTGACTTCGACAATGCAATATTTTTCAACTAATATTTCTATCTTTTCGATGAATAAAATACATTTATTATATTATTTTCTCCAAAACGGCTGGTCCGAACATCAAAGCAAATTTTTATTCATGTATATTATTCTTGTGTGCACATTTGTGGAAAATTTGAATCGTATTGGAGAGATTTTTTTTCCAATTTTTTTCTGCCCAGCCAAATCTAATGGGGGTTTTAGAAACTTCTAAATGATGTTTCTCAAAAATGGTCCAACCGATTAGACCTCAAAACTATACAGTTCTAAGTTGGTTAAGTTTGCATATAAAAAAAAGTTTCATGTCGATCGGTCAAACCCTGCGACCTGTGCAGTGTTTACAAACAAACAAAAAAAAAAAAAAAAACGCACAGACAAAGCTCCGTAAGACTTGAGTGAAAATCTTCGCTACGCTCATCTAATAAATGTATTTTATTCATCGAAAAGATAGAAATATTAGTTGAAAAATGTTGCATTGTCGAAGTCACGGCTTTCTAGATTCATTGACATCGGATGAAGTTCATTTCAAATGATCAAGGTTTGTAGAATTTCCGATTATACTTCATATAGACATCTCGCTCATCGTACAACGCACATCCTGCGTTTGCCTAGTTAGATGAGCGTAGCGAAGATTTTCACTCAAGTCTTACGGAGCTTTGTCTGTGCGTTTTTTTTTTTTTTTTTTTTTTTTTTTGTTTGTAAACACTGCACAGGTCGCAGGGTTTGACCGATCGACATGAAACTCTTTTTTTATATGCAAACTTATCCAACTTAGAACTGTATAGTTTTGAGGTCTAATCGGTTGGACCATTTTTGAGGAACATCATCGAGAAGTTTCTAAAAACCTCATAAGATTTGGCTGGGCGGAAAAAAATTGAAAAAAAAAATCTCTCCAATACGATTCAAATTTTCCACAAATGTGAACACAAGAATAATATACATGAATAAAAATTCGGTTTAATAATCGGACCAGCCGTTTTGGAGAAAATAATATAATAAATGTATTTTATTCATCGAAAAGATAGAAATATTAGTTGAAAAATGTTGCATTGTCGAAGTCATGGCTTTCTAGATTCATTGACATCGGATGAAGTTCAATTCAAATGATCAAGGTTTGTAGTTTTCGATTATACTTTATATAGACATCTCGCTCATCGTACAACGCACATCCTGCGTTTGCCTAGTTAAAATCGAATTCAACTTACCATATGAGGAGACTATCAAGAATAAGATCAACTCTGGCTTCCTGCTCTCTCTCTTAGTTGCATTGGGCAGTCGTGGTTTACAATATACCAGACTGACAGACCAGATTGAATATAAACTTCCCAATTATATATAATAATCCGATTATCTGATAGTCATAAAGTATTTGTGTATCCAATGTATCAAATTTAATTCCATGGAATCCTCTGAGTTTGCAATATCGTAACTAAATTGTTAAATAAACATGGTTACCAATCAGTGTATCTAGGTATAGGCATACTTATATCTACTGGACCAAAAAACTACAGTTTCAGAGTTTTCTTCTTTTTTTCATTCGATTAATCCTAATTTAGTTATTTGGAAAAAATGTACAACAATACAAAAAAAAAACAATTCAATTTTTAAATGGATGTTCATTGTTGTGACAATGACATTTTTTTAGCTACGATTTATCCGGCTAAGAGTATCCCAGAGAGTTAGATCTTCTTTCATTATGATAAGAAGGTATGAGAGCAAGTTCTAGCTGTTGACTTTTTTTTAAAAATCCACTAGATTTTTTCATTTTAATTCAAAATTCCCAACGGACAGAACTTGCTTTCAATCATTGGCTAGAATTCACAACAACAAAAAACATTCCATCTTCCAAATTACTATTCCATCCGTTCGTTAAGACTTTCTTCTACACAGTGAAAACTAGTTTTGAGTAATCGAGGAAATCGCACGACTCATTCTCTAAATATTCTATGAATTTTGTGTTTTTATGTGTGTAGTACGTGTATCTAGAAGTGATATCTCAATGCAACTAAAATATTCCGAAAAAAGATAAAATAATTACTGATACTACTTAATAATCTGGAAAATGATATTTTTGCTGAAATTGACTTTTCCAGTGGATATAGGTACGGTACCGTAACAAACATGTGACCATGGTGCGCGCACCCAAGTAGGCAAAAGTACACGGCTGATCAAGGTGAAATAATACATTGTTGGTCGAACACATACTGCAACTAGTTGCAACAATATGATGCTTCAATACATATAACAAGTGAGATTAGCCAAACTTTAGATCATAAGCGATTCATCAAACTTTTGAAATGTATCGCATGGTTCTTACTATTCAAACGCAGGATGTGCGTTGTACGATGAGCGAGATGTCTATATAAAGTATAATCGAAAACTCTACAAACCTTGATCATTTGAAATGAACTTCATCCGATGTCAATGAATCTAGAAAGCCGTGATTTCGACAATGCAACATTTTTCAACTAATATTTCTATCTTTCCGATGAATAAAATACATTTATTATATTATTTTCTCCAAAACGGCTGGTCCGAATATCAAACCAAATTTTTATTCATGTATATTATTCTTGTGTCCACATTTGTGGAAAATTTGAATCATATTGAAGAGATTTAATTTTTCAATTTTTTCCGCTCAGCCAAATCTTATGGGGTTTTTAGAAACTTCTCGATGATGTTTCTCAAAAATGGTCGAACCGATTAGACCTCAAAACTCTACAGTTCTAAGTTGGATAAGTTTGCATATAAAAAAAAAGTTTCATGTCGATCGGTCAAACCCTGCGACCTGTGCAGTGTTTACAAAAAAAAAAAAAAAAAAAAAAAAAAAAAAAAACGCACAGACAAAGTTCCGTAAGAGTTCAGTGAAAATCTTCGCTACGCTCATCTAATAATAGATTTGCGACACATCAATATTCATCAATGAGTCAGAACTGCCTTCAATTTCCGCATTCAACATAGAAGAATACGGAAGAATATGCCTCATTTACCAAAGATGCAACATAGCTCTAAATTGAATTTGAAATGGGTTATCACCATTATTACCGATGCTATTTGGTTTCAGTAATTCTCACAATAAGGGTACCCGGACTAGATAATATCGGACCTTGATCAAATGTTCTATTCCTGGGAGTCAATTATCAAAATATTTTATCTTCAACAAAATGGCACATGCTTTTTGTATTGACGTTATTCTCTCCTATGTCACATAATTTTACACTCACAGTATACACAATATGTTGAAAAACCGTTTTTATATTTCACACATAACATCCATTGTTACCAGTACTCTGATGAAACAACAACAACAACAGCAAAATCTCATCAAGTCACATTTTCAAGTTGTCACCAGTTATTATTGTTTATAAAGTATTGATGAATGCGCGCGCAAAGCGACGACGCTTTTGTTACAAACGTGTTTTAATCGGTCATCAATTATGTGCGCCAGCTACGCTCGTCCTACTAGGGGAGGTGGGTGATCTAAAGCCTAATCCGATTAGCGACCCCGTTGAGGTGGGGTGGGTGGTTTGGTGGGGGGGGGGGGCGCCAACTAAACCGCCGAACAGAGAATGTGAAACTGAAACTATATACGACTTAACGATACAATTGCACGTTAAATCATCGGTTTCAATCCATGTGCACGCCACAAGAACAAACAAGAACATCATAACTACTATCTCTATATCGGACTAGAGCGTTTTGATGAAAATATGAACATTAATTTGTTTTTTGTTTGCGATAAATTGTTACCGTATTTCTTATTCACTCTTTCGTGAAATTTTGTTGGATTTGGATCTTTGAATTAGGAATGATACTGTCACGAATATAAGTATTCAATGAATATTATAGGTTGAACTTGTAATACCTATTCATAATCAGTTATTGGTAAATGTATAGCTCGTACTTTCGGGAGCAATGGATTTGGTATCGCTTGGTGTGTGAAGAGGAAGGAGTTTATTTATAGATTTGGTTATTGACGGACCGTTCCACTTTCTGGCTAAATCAGACTTGTATTTCAGGTAACGAGCACGGTATGAATGTAGGCATCCGAACAATGAAAGGTTATAGATGCGAACACGTGCATCGCATTGGATATCCGATCATTCTGATACGTTCTAGACAAACAACCCCTCCAAAAATTTTTTATGATTGATAAAGATAATGATTTAACATTGTGCTCACCGATCCGCTGATCTGCTCCATACAAGGCATGTGCACGAGTTATTGATTGTTAATCTTGAAGGCGGTTCTCATCTCCACACACACACACGCACACACGTTGCACACTTATAACAATATATGAAAATCGTCGGATGTTCTGGTGAAAGTGAGAGTGATTGTTGTTATGATCCCTCTCGGGCGGGATTCCTCTAGTACTCTTGTGGGTCACTCCGATAACCTGTCGCATAGTCTTGCTGTGCTGAGTGAGGCTATCACTCAAGGTCGTGGTTGTTGTTGTAACATGTGGGATGACAGCTAGGTTAGGTATGGTCATGACAATATGTGTATCTTCCAAGTCTTTTTGAAAGACGTTTTAATTTCAAATTCATTTCAAATGAACAGAGGCCTATTTAACTTATACGTTATATTTTTTCTCCATGATGTTAGGAAGAAATGCTATATATTTAACCAACACGTGAACGAAATAAAAATTCTGAGAATTCGAAAGAATTTGAAAGAATGCAAGAATATGGCCTTCAAAAGGTTACTATTTTCCTATCCTTTGAAAATGTTTCAAAACATAAGACGAGCGTCCATTCCATGGATGCATTTTCATCAATTTCATCCATCCATTTCACGGTCCATTTCATTCTTCCGGAAGTGAAGTTCCTCATAAGTTATACGTTCAAAAAATATAATTCGGAAACTGGTTTCTCAAATTAACTCACACGAACATAGAACTATATTCACATTGAAGAGAACAAACACAGTACATTATGTTGATATTATTTTGATATTATTTTGCTTATTTTGTCGATAACTGACGCGTCATGACGTCTTGGCGTTCCCATTGGTCACTTTAGTCCCATTTAAAAACAGAATTGCAGAAAAATTCTAGCCTCCCGGCGATATAGGCATCGTACGCCGATATGTTGAACTAATAAATGATCAATGCAGATCATTGTTGTTTGCATTACTCGTGCATGTTCGTACAGTGGTTTCTCTTGCAATAATGAGTTACTTCCCTTGGTTTGCGTTTTCATTGCTGCGCTCAGTGGCAGTGACAGCTATTAGTTACAACACAGAATGTGACCAGTATTTCAACAGCTTTCAGCGTCACCAGAACAACATGCGGTAAATCAAAGTGTCACAGAAAACGCAGATCAAGTATTATTTGCAAAGTCAACAGTTTTCATTTGCATTTTTGTGGACCTCATACTTTTCGCGTCACTCTCCGTATGACGAATTGACACCCCCAATTGTCAGTGGTATAGTATGGAAGACACAGTTGGTCGTAATACTTATACGTGGCAGGTGCGTCTTCTCAATAGTATTAGAACAGGCGAAATAAAATCGCGTGTTGAAGTCGTCGATTAATCAAGCAATAAAAGCAGTTTCAGTCACATTTCATTCTGGAGAAAAGTTAACAGAATTCGCTGTGACATACAAAATTCAAATACAAAAAATCGTAGCACCATGAGTTGAAAATATTGAAAATGCTCAGCAAAATTTCCGCTATAGTCAATCATCCTGACCGACTTCTGCATTGTTAAAGAGAATACTGCATGGCTCCTCACGAATATATCCCACTGGGAAGGATCAGTCCACCAATACTCCACAAAAAGCTAGTAAAATAACCCTCATGCTCATCTCTCAACCACCACATTTACTATTCACAGACACCAGTATATTGAGATATAAGCTTTGAAAAATCAAGCAATCAAAGCAAATTCATCAGTCGTTTTTTATTCCAGAGAAAAATGATGTTATTGAGGCAATACAAAATGATAATAGACCTACAAAGAGTCCACAAGGTGGCTTACTTGTTGTAAAATAATGTTGAAAATCCAGCAAAAATCACGATGACATTTTAATGAATATGATTTTTGAAGTATCCGTAGAATGTATTTTGTAGGTGTTTCGTATATTTGCTGTCTATAGTAGAACCCGTGGATTTGTTCCATATTGGAAGTATTATAATGAATTTGCTTCCCGTTTTTTAAATGTAATATCGACCGCTAGTCGTTCAAAAGCCATCACCAAAAACCCAATTATTGTCTAGAATCTAAATCCATTTTTGTGTGCTCGTCTTTCAAACCAATCACGACAGCTTCAACTTGAGATTATGGCATCCATAATGTCTTCCAATACTTTTCAAGACGTTATGATCCCCCTTTTAAGTCAAACTCGTTCTGATTTGAGCACACTTGATGGATAGACGACTCACATTTCCGTGATGTATACCAAGGCTCTCAATCAGTTCTTCCAAAATAATACACACGGAAACATCAATATCCGCCCTCGTTAGCTCAGTCAGCTGTGGCACGCTTCAGAAACTGAAGTGACTGTTGGGTGTTAATTCGAGTCCCGCATAAGGCATGGGTTTATGTAAACGTCTTTTCACCTATCATCACTTCATCGTTGCATTATAACCCGCTCCTTTGTACCCCCGTATAACCTAGCTGTTGGTGGGGTCGCATTAAAAAAAGAGAAATATCAGTAGAGTGATCATGCATTGAATTATATTCACCTCTAGTTTTTTGCTATTCTCATAAATGCCACGCTTAGATTAAATCATTAGAACTACTTAAGTGAAATTAAACTGAGAACCAATTCACTTATATCTAACAATAATCGTAAGTTTCACTCTGAATAGTTTGTTAAATTGCTAAAACCGTTATTAAGTTATTGCATTGTAATACAAGCATACACGCCATACACATGCTTGGTCCACGTGAATTGACAAACCGACACACCCTGTCGTTAATGATTGTGGATAGGGGAGACAGTCGATCGGTACCACACCATCTATTACCACTCTCGGGCATATCTGAATGTATTCGCGACTAATCCGATTATATGTTTCCAGTGTGTTTTAGATTTAATTAATCCGTTTTCTGAACGAGAAACCTTGGATTGCCCTCCACCTCCTCGCTCTCGATGTGCTCTCCACTTGCTCATTACAATAAGTAAGCAGTACAGCCACGTGACTCGCTATCTCGGCGTTAAGCCGACTGGAGGGTTCTAAATAACGTGCTTTAAAAGGAGATAGGGGAGGGGGATGGTGAAGCAAGCTCTTCGGATTCAACAGCGGGGTTCGGGGAATAGACTAAGCTCTTTGGAGAGCAAAGCTATCAAATACAAATGAGTAACGAGTACCTGTGTTAAAGTGTACATCTCATCGGTCGTGTTTTTATAAGACGGTTTAAAAGGAATTATTTTCACGTGTTTCCTTTACGCGTTCTTTTTTTTTCAACTACGCGCCGTTTGATGTATGTTTGTTTTAATCCGTTGGATATATTTCTGTTAGAGATGATTATTAATCTACGTTTAATTTTACAAAGTGGAAAAGTTGATCTTAAATAAATGATTTTTAATCCAGACCAAAACAGGAGTTCTTTTTCATAACTCTGGTCATGGATTCTACGTTGCCTGAATACGTTGATGCTATGAATTTATGTACATTTTTAAATATTACTTCTACTTGTATATTGAATAACAACCATACTTGATGGGTGCGAACCGTGAAACGCCGGCCTCGTACCGTTCCTTCCTCTTTCATATGAACTATACCTTCTGTCCTTGGGTTGGGATAGAAAAAAAGTTCGAAAAGTATATGCACTTATGTTGGATACAGGAGCAAAAGGAATACTCGTCAATTCCATAGCATTGTATTCTCTTATGACTATTTCTTGCAGTAGTACCAATAAATCGCACTTTACTTATATACGTGTGCAGCATGGTCGTGTACCATATTTAACCCTCTGAAGAATACTCCATGTTTGTGAGAATGATCTTCTATTACCCTTGCATGGGCCTCTTCACTTACCTCGACCGCTGGCGACATGCCATCAATGTTATTGACTGTATTCAGTTGTAATCTACATCTATCTGACAAGTCGATGATGATACTCTTAATTATTATTATTGTGTACACTGATATGTTATTGTATGCACATACTGACTTGCAGCTTGTAACAATGTAGCCATACACACATTGCGTAATTGTGATTGTATATCGTGTAATTGTGTACCACAATTGTTTATTATTAGGAATATATAGCTTTTCAATCAGGGAACATTGATTAGGAACCAGTCGTGACGTGCTACCGCGGGTTGTTCAGTGGCCCCTCGCAGTGCGTGGCTCCAAGTCATGAGGCTGCGACCAAACCGTACAGGCTGTAAAGCAGCCTATTCTTGTCTGGTGGCTTGTTTACCTGTCTTTATGAAGAATTTGTATACGTGTGCTTTTAGGTACCCGGTGAGGGGCTCTCCCACTGAGCTACCGAGATATTACTCTCATGTCATGGCTATACTTGGAGTGACGAAACTTCCTGGGGCTAGCCCTATAGAGGGCTTAGATTCACCCTAGGTGTAATCGTTACACCTTGGGTGAATCTAAGCCTCTATAGCAGCGGACCGGCAATGTGAAGGTCCCGGGTTAGATTCCCGGTCGAGACGTATCTTTTACGACATGGCTAAAATATCTCATATATAGGGCCTATATATCATAAATGAACGTAGCATCTAATTCGAAAAGCTTCTGTATTTCCAAAAAATATTATTGTTGGTTCGTTCTTAATTAGTTTTCTATGTCCGTGTCCGTTTCGGATTTGTGAACTGATCGGTGATTAACTGATCCGCTTGTGTGAATTGATAAAAGTTGAATCAATAGGAATATATACAATTGGGTGCTAATTCAAAAATAAAATTATATAATGATACATTGGGTCAATCAATTTATTTTTTCACGTAAAACTCAGTCTCAATACTTTCAATTGTGAGCTAGCAGTATAAAAGGTACATTTTTAGCATGTATGTGTGTGGAAAACAATTTGTATTTGATTAGTTTATTCGATCGAGCTGATAAGCCGATAATTTGCGTACTCACATGAAATTCAAGAAACTCGATTTATCTCCGAGCAATGGTTCGTTATCACTTCTGGTCGCACAGCGCTAGTGTCGTTGACTCGAACGCTCCCAGCGGTCTGAGATGTAACGAGGTCACCATTAACCGTCTTGTGAACTTTAAACTGATTTATTACCACTTACTACCATCAAGGGGGCACTGACTGGTTCGAAGTAAGAATATCACGGTCTTCTTTATGACAAGAAACTTGCTTCGATCTCTTATTACAGAATGACGTCAAACTACATGAGCGTTAAAATGCCCACTACTACTACTACTACTACTACTACTACTACCACTACTACTACTACTACTACTACTATACAAGTCATCTGTTATGACTTTGTGGATCTGCAAAAATTGTATAAATTTTCTACATATGAAGAATAAAGAGTTCCAAAAAAAACTACTACTAATATAATTATCTATTAATTCTTGATGTAATTACTTGATGTAAGAAACATCAATGTCGAATAAATATGCTGATGAATGAATACTAATGAATATAAGATAATAATAAAATGAATGTAAATAATAATAAACTGCTTGTACTTTGAATTATATGTATCGTACCAATGCAGGGGTCAGCAAACCTAAGCACGCGTGCCACAGGGTGGCACGTGGAGGATTTTTGTCTGCCACGCAGGATTTGCAGAAACGATTTGAAAAATTTACATTTCAATTCATCTTTATGCTTTATGAAAAGCTAAGTCAATATGAGGTGTATAATATATAGCTAAAAGAAGTCCTGTAGCGATTTGAATTACTATACAAAGACACAGTGAAGATCCAAAATTTCATCAATTTGATATATTTGATGGAGGTTGGAGATTTACCAAAGCACTATAAATAAATATACTATAAATATGATTATCATTCTATATTAAAAAATGAAGTGGAAATTAAGGTTTACGGTAAGGAAATGGATTCTCTTATCATTCACTTGTATGCTACTAACAATTAATATACCCTTGTATTGTACATTTAGACCATTGACTGAGTGAATGTAAGCAAGATGAGGAGAGTCACTGAGTACTAGTTAAACCAGGAATACGCGTTATTTTGTAGTACGCAGAGATAATCAGTAATCATTGATTACAAATAATTATAATAAAAAAGTTTCTCGTAAACTACTAGAATACTGAAAAAATGTATTTCTATCTCTTCATTCTACAACACTATACCTTGAATCCACAATCTAAATGCGAAAATATTGGAACGATAAAACACAAAAATATAGTGTTGAGGGAGGGGGTGGCACGCAATGCTTTTGAGAATTAATCAAATTTGTATTTTGGCACCCGGGCATTCAAAGGTTGCCGACCCCTGTACCAGTGGATAGGGGAACTCGTACTTATTGTAATGCACACTTAAGAGCTATTAAATATGGAGGTGGATAGATGGATTCATGGTTTCTGCATGATGATAGTGAATCAATTATTGCTGTGCATCGAGTTATAGTGATCCTTGACGCTCACTTTGATGCCTATAGTGTATACTACTTCTTCCAATTTGTGCCAGATATCCACTACAAACAACTTCAATGTACACTGAAAAAGCGAGCACGAAAAATAATGTGAGCACGTGAGTTTATCTGTTTTATTAACGAGAAGGTTATTACATAAGCGTAACGAAGACTTCCATTTCACATGCCAAAAAATATAGAGTTTCGTTTTTATTCATTAATTTTCTATTTTTTGAATTTTTCTACATCGCATTAATGTAAGGCATAGTAACCGATCAACATCGTAAGGATATTATGGTTTGGGATTCTGAGAAAAATCGGGTCGAGAGTATTTTCGGATAGAGCTTTGAAAATTAGTAACATCACCCTATAAGAATGACCCAGGGTAAAATATTTGAAAAACAAAATTCTTCATGAACTTTGGAATTATTACCGAATTCAAAAATATCTATTGTTCACACGATCACTTATATTCACATAATTGGGATGAAAAAATAGGAGAAAACAATATAAAAGCATACATTTGATTGAATGTAGGCTCAACAAATGTGGTAGAATGAATATCAGCACTTGACTATATAAGCCAAGCAGGTAGGGTTTTTAGACGATGGAAGTTATCCAAGGTATGTAGATGTAGAGTGAGCTGAGAGAATATTTTTCTTTCTAGATTGGAAATACATACGCCATTAGATCTGCGCTATCATAACAGTGCGTCGTTAAACCCAACATAAATAACGAAACTAGATTGGTGTACTTCCAAGCACCCTTATACTCATAGATCTAAATTCACGACTGCATTTCCCTGGTATAGTATATAATTGAAGAAAATAAACCTTCGACGAGTTTACATTATAGAAGAAACTGCGTTACAGGTTGTTTTCGGTAATTCTGACTTTTTTCACTTTACACATCTTTTTTTCCAGTTGTATTTGATAACAGATGACAATTGTTCGATCAATCACTTCACACCTTGAAATTATCTCAATATTTGATAACATATGTGCACATATCCTTTCTTTACTCAATGCGAATCTATAAAAGTCATTATATCGAGGTTCAGATCTGTCAATATATAACGCCCACGTCATCAAAATTGTGTGACATTGAAGTGTCAAACCTTCCCCAAAAGATGTTTTCTATTTCTATCGAAGGTGGGTATTCAAGCTACCCCCCTTCGGACATGGTGAGTAGACCTGTCACGTAGCTATGGCACTATTCTTCGGAGGATATTGCCAAACTGTTCAAAAGGCTATATCAGCTATTGTTAAAACACTTCGGACAACGACAACATCTATTTGATACAAAATCTCGTTTTCTACCGCTAAGGGTTGGTCCAAGAGGGTGGAAGCAAGCACCCTTCATGTAGTTATCAGTTGTCAACAATAAGGGTTCAAGGTAAGAAAAGAAGAAATATGAGAAATAATGGTCAAGCAGTATTTTATCAGAGTCGCTCTTACAAAACCTCAGGAAAATGTATTGTGAAGAATATTTTCTCCTGATATACATCAGTAATGAGATACATATTACATTTAATTTGAAAACATGATGGTCTAGAGTTTAAGATAAATGTATGAAACCATGACATCACCTCAAATGATTGAAATTATATTCAGTCACTCAAACATGAACTGTAGATTAATGCGCAATCGTTTAGTCTCAAAACGGGGACAAGCGGAATCAGTGTTTAAGTAGTCTTGACTTTTATACTGAAATATGCAAAAATATGTCATCCTAACGACATAATTGTCATTACAAGGTTTTCTTCGTTGTTTCACATCCGATTGTTCCATAAGTCGCTTAAAATGTGTATGATAGTTCTTCCCACACTCAGTATAAATTTGAGAGCTTTTGAAAAAAATAAAATTCCAAGTATTTCTCCCCTGGCCTATTCTTATGGGGAATTTCCATACTTTCCGATTTTTTTTCCGGAAAATCCGTTCGACCGATTCTTCTGAAAAACAATCCCAACCTATTCTGGTATAACACCAATTTGTAAAAAAAGTTTCGAGTTGATTGAAACTTTTTCCTGACCTGTATGCCGCGTACAAAATTACACACAAAAAAAAAAAAAAAAAAAAAAAAAAAAAACATAAAAACCAAGCCCAAAATTTTTCGGTATATGGAATGAAAATCTTCGCTACGCTCATCTAATTACAAGGTTTTGAAATGAGAAATTGTTGAAAACTAACATGTATATAAGCCAATTACTGGCACATTGATTCATACTAGGAAAACGCCTTATATGCGTTGTGAGATGAGCTTGCTTAGAAGTATGGAAATGTAGAATTAAGAATATTTGGTCGGCTCAATGTACATATACAGGCCATGGATCACTTCAAAGGTTTAAAAACCGCGGCTGTCTGTTGGTATATGGACCTTGGTTTTCAAACAATTAAACCAGTGCCTTCTTCATATCCATCACAGATTTTAAACGTTTTTATTTATTGGTGACACTTGTTGCTCACATTTAATAGTTTCTTAATTGCTTTTCTTAATTGCTTTTATTGATGTGTAAAAAAGTACATTAAAAATGAGTTTTCTTCGTTGTTTCACATCCGATTGTTCCATAAGTCGCTTAAAATGTGTATGATAGTTCTTCCCACTCTCAGTATAAATTTGAGAGCTTTTGAAAAAAATAAAATTCCAAGTATTTCTCCCCTGGCCTATTCTTATGGGGAATTTCCATACTTTCCGATTTTTTTCCGGAAAATCCGTTTGACCGATTTTTCTGAAAAACAATCCCAACCTATTCTGGTATAACACCAATTTGTAAAAAAAGTTTCGAGTTGATTGAAACTTTTTCCTGACCTGTATGCCGCGTACAAAATTACACACAAAAAAAAAAAAAAAAAAAAAAACAAACATAAAAACCAAGCCCAAAATTTTTCGGTATATGAAATGAAAATCTTCGCTACGCTCATCTAAATATATAGCATCTGTTGTACAGCCCTGATGAAACCATACTGTGGTGAATCCCGGCACCTCCACCAATAATTATAGGATTTTTTTCTTTTTCACTTGAAAGTAAAAACCATTCTTCATTTCCATATTCAATTCTGATATATATATATATATATATATATATATATATATATATATATATATATATATATATATATATATATATATATATCTCATAATTGAATATGAAAATGAAGAATGGTTTTTACTTTCAAGTGAAAAAGAAAAAAAATCCCATAATTATCCTATAATATATAATATAAACGATCATATTCATGTCTCACAGTGAGCAAACATTCACGAAGTTACAAAGACGTTCATAAATGTCGATAATGGATACCATCCTTACATCTATAGATACATTCAAGATTATATATCTTGCACTTCCATAATTCTTTTTCGAAACACAGTTATCCCTCAGACTGTACACGTGTAGCGTTGCCTACGATCCAACAGATAATGAATAGAGTGTATCAATTGGTCAATACACTAATAATCGTGTACTAATAATAGGCTACAAGTAAAGGTCAACTGATCAAAGGAATATGGTGAACTTTGACTTCGTTCATCTGAATTGCTGCTTGTGTAACGTACTTTTTTCTCAATCAACTAGCCATGCAATCTGTGTGTGGGTTTTATTTTGTGGCCAAATAGTAATCCTGAAATGTTAGAATTACCTTCACTATGAATGAGAAGAAATACACATCAGTCAAAGCCAGATTAAAACCAACATGCATATGAGGTTTCTATAAGTGGCTGGACAGTGTACAGTACAATATACCTACAATGACGAACAATCGTTCTACCATAGCGACACGGATACTGGGGAGCTGATAGATTGTATCCATCGATTCGATATTGTTGTATATCACTTGAAAAATAAGTCATGTGTGTAATTCTGTACAGTGTTTTTTTCTGTACAGTGTGAAAAACTGTGTGTAATTCATACTGCGAAAGTGATCGGGCTACGTATCAGATATTTAAAATACAAGTTAAATCAAGTTTAATTTTCTTCTATCAAACCATTTACTACTTCTTTTGTCATTACTTTCATAACTATAATAGGTATCATTATTGTAGATCTACCATTCTCCCAAAAAATTAACATCTCATTATTTTTGTACTTTTGAGTAACATAGTAGGCCTATATCTTAACATTCGTATTTTGTTTTATTACTCACGCCCATTGCATGAATTTGATTTTGATGTGAAGGAAGTCAGTTTTTGCGTTTTCATACATTGCTTATCTCATTTTTATATAAAGTGTTTTTTTGCCTCGCTGTGCATTTCATAGGCCTACTTCAATATATATATATATATATATAAATATATATATATATATATATATATATATATATATATATATATGTACGTTTTTGTCAAATCATAAAAATGTGACCAATCTGGGACTTGAACCCAGGACCTCTTGGTTTGTACCCAATTACTCTACCAACTGAGCTAATTGACCACCTAGATTCAAGTCGAATATCCGACACACTTATATGATTTGACATTGTTTGAGAAACGACTCTCTTGGGCTTTGTCTTTTTACAGATCAACAGATTCCAAGGTGTAACGATTAGACGTTACCACAGGTCCTTGTGTTTCTCTTTTAACCATCACCTAGGCTCAGGATTTGTATTTAACAACATTTCTTTATGAATGCGATTCATTAACGATATGTATGTACGTTTTTGTCAAATCATAAAAATGTGACCAATCTGGGACTTGAACCCAGGACCTCTTGGTTTGTACCCAATTACTCTACCAACTGAGCTAATTGACCACCTAGATTCAAGTCGAATATCCGACACACTTATATGATTTGACAAAAACGTACATATATATATATATATATATATATATATATATATATATATATATATATTTATATATAATAATGAGCCCATATATGATATACAATGTTAACAATAAGATTGCATATTGTGTATCCAAAATAAATCGCAATATATGAAATCAATATGAATCAATATAACAATATGAAATTATATGTTAATATATGATATATGATATACAATGTTAACAATAAGATTGCATATTGTGTATCCAAAATGAATAGCAATATATGAAATCAATATGAATCAATATAACAATATGAAATTATATGTATTTAGATCATTTGTTCATTTCATCATTCATTTATACTGTATGTATTATTTTTGTATGTATGTTCACTGTTCGTATGGATATGTATTTGTCCATAATATATACCGCAGATGTGCCTGCATCAGACTTCGTGGATATTTTTGTGAGCAAGTAATTACATATAAATGATAAGATAGCCTTTAACGAAAAATGACAAGAATTTCAACATTACTGTTCTCACCATTACAATGTCTATAACACTACTTATTACTCTACTTATTACTGCTTACTTTTCAACTAAACATTGTATTCGCTCCACATTTCTGCATGGATATCGTATCACTACCTAAAATGCTTTGATAGAACACATCGTGAACAATGACATGTCGATATGGCATAGAAAATGAATTCTCACTTATTTAGTGTCTATCTGTGAATCGTTGAGTGTGCTCCGAGTTTTAATATTGTCAAGTCTCTGAGTGAAGGCATGAGTCGGGTGGGTGGGTTGAGGTGGCGAGATGACATTGCTAGTCGAGATTCCGTGGCACCTAAACTCGCAATTACCACTCGAAAAGAAACAAAAGGCATTTCATAAAATTCCTTTCCTTGCAATGTGCCAAGCGCTAGCTGTGTGCGCAATGATTGCCGGGGACCTGTCAAGGACGGCAGCTAAAGGAATGCTGGATGAAAACAGGAAGAACTGGGAGAACTGACATGTCTGGAGGAAACCACGTTCCAGACCGGGGACAGATTTGTTCTACATTTTGGTCGGATTTCACATTAGAGTTTCTTTAAAGTGTTGCATAGGAAGCGAGTAACAGAATTAAGTGTCTCACATTTCATAACTTTTCGAAACAATTCCATATACCAAAAATAAATGAAGGCGATTCTATTGTCATCTTTAAACGATAGTTTGTTGTTTCCCCATTCTTTTGCGATCTTAAATATTCATATACGGATAGATTATTCGATAAGGTACATAATTAATAATTGATGTTCATTTTGTATTCAGTTCTTGAAAATACTTTATTTACGTATAAGCATGGTGAAGAAACACAGTTCAAGATATAGTTAGTTGTCCTTGTCGATTTATTTGGCTGGGATGCAGGTTGAGATGTTTGTAAGAGGTTTGCCACGACACTTCTCTTTCCATCCTTCCCACGGCGAGAAACTATTACGTGATTTGTACACCTTCTGAGCACAGGCAATGTCGTCACCGAGACTGTCGTTCAACAAATCTAGAAAAAGAGAAAAACAAATGCACGATTTACAGGTTATATATTATTCAAACTATTGGAATATATTGCAATGTTTATATCCAATCAAAGTGAAAACGAACATGTATCAAGAAGTGGAAGTGAATGAAAAATGGATACTCTGACATTCAAAATTTGAAATTCAGGGTGTTCATTCTGAATTGAAATGGAATATGGAGAATTAAACATGGAAAAGGTAACAGAAAATTGAAAACAGACATGGGATAATTGAGAATGGAAATGAGAAATGAGAAACACATGTGAAAAATGAATATATATGAATTGTAAAATGGCATTGTAGAAAAAATTCGAAATTCAAAAATTCATAAATGAGTGTAGGATGACAATAAAAATGATTATAGAGATACCAAAAATGAATATTCGATGATCAAGAAATAAAACCGGAAATTGTGAATTGAGAATGGGAAATGTGTAATGAATAACCAAAAAAAAGAAAGATAATTCTTAAAATCAATGTGAAATTGAACATGTACTATGTACATTGAAACATGAAAATGATTGAAATTCAAACTATGAGTATAGTAAAATGAAGAATTCAACCATTGTAGGAAAATCAAGACGTGATAGATAATAAACAAATGACGAGAAAGCAGGTGATAAGACAGAATTTGAAATCATTATTCGGCGTCTTAATTACGATTATTACATATGTTCAAACTGGAAAAATAATCACATAAAACAGTCGTATAAGATACTCGTCAAAGTCGAGCCAAGTCGCATAAGCTGAGCGTTCGAGTTTATAAGGTGTAAGTTGCGAAGTCGTATGCTTTGAACAATCTTTGAATTCTGGGACAAAAGTTATGCTCTCTCCTCCCGCTTCAACCCACTCTCACCATTTGTGTGATCTAAAGGTTGTTGAACTCTATCTAAGGAAGGGTAACTTGTTTCGTACGAATCTTGAAAGGACTTACATAAGCTTTTCAAATAGTCAAACAATGGAGGAATGTAATGCAGTACACTCTACTCTGCGCACATATCAGCTACATGATGGGTGGGAACTGACGGTCGTCAGTCATGTGGAATACACCGATCCCTTGCGAATAAACCTTCAGGAGTGATCATAGATGCCATAATGGTTGGACAATTGTGATAAAAATCTAAGTTAGTTATCATCGCAATAATTGATAAGGACTTGACTTGTGATGTGAACGTGGCGAAAAATAGAAATTTCCTCGTCTTTAGGTTTGTTGTATCGAACTTATATGTGTAAGATTGTCATGTCTTGGACACTGTTCCAGAAGTGTTCAATATCGTACCTTCACACTTGATGTTGCAGCGTCCTCCGGCTACCTTAGGCGTGCACCATTCAGGGGCTTTGATCTGTAACAAGTACAATATCAGATAATGTCTCGCTCGAATATATAGGCGGGTATCTAATTGGAAAATTTGATTTAGGTTACGCTGAAATTTGACTATCATTACTTGTTTCCTGATTGTCACCGTGGTGAATGACCTGATCATCCAAACCACAGATGAAAGCAGTTCCTTCACTTGTGCCTCAATTATATAATTTACTGCCATTTAAATATGAATTGGGTTTCACAATACAATGGCCAAGAAGTGGATTTGAACCGATCACAATCTAGGTGTATTTACCTGGAAAATCCCATATTCTGGTTTCTCTTTGGATGGAGTGAGTTTTGTAGTATCTCGTCCACTTTCTGCCTCGATCAAACAAACCCCTGCAACATCAACCATGTGGTTTGATCAGAAAATCATCCGTCACGTTGACAATATGATTTGCTATTCAGCATCTGACAAATTTGATCCTAACATTGTATTCTACAAGTAAAACCAACAATTAATGATTGAAGTTTGTCTTGAAAATGGAATGTAAAAAATTAGGTCAACGGTCAAAAAGTGATCGGAGCCGTAAAATATGTACATCAAAAACGATCAAAGTGTAAGACGAGTTAAAATATATTAATTACTTTTAACTGTGCGTAAAGAAGAATACATACTAGCAGTACACTAGCTATCTACACTTATGCAAAATGAAACTGAAAACTCTATTGACTCCTCATTCCCCTTGCCCGAGTATTCAATTAGTGAAGTGTTTTCCGAACGCCAGAAAGCACGAGAAGAAGCTGACGATAACTATAATTACGTTACAAAATCCACCGCAATTATCGTCATCCAGCGCCATCCAGTAATCGGAAGTACTACGGCAGCGTGAGAGATATAGAAATGAATTCAAATATATAGTAAAATGAAATCAGTGCTCTTGACATTGCATGACGAATCTTCAGTATACCAGCCTTATGTCTTTCAGTGCTATAAACTACAACTTACAGTTCGAGATAACGTGTTGGGCAGTTATTTGATTCTTCTGCAGTTCTTCCACTATGGCGCATTTGTCCATCACCTTGCTGAAGACCTGTTGGCTGAGCAGCACGACCAAGGCGAGCGCCCACAACAGACTTCGACAGCCTAGCATAGTGGCTGCTACCTGCTATAGGAGACAAACAAGATGTCAAACAGAGTCGAAGAGAGGTCAAACCGAGCCAGAGGTCATTCAGAGGTTAAACTGAGGTCATACAGAGTGAGTGATGGTTCAGAAAAATGACGGTTCATCATGCCAGCCACTGGTTCCTGAGATCATTATAGTAAATAATTGTAAAATTGATCAGAATGTCTTCATCTTTTGTATTTAGAATCACGCGCCTGACTGTAATACAGAGTGATAATAATACCTCGTTTAATCGCAAAGAATATATTACAGTATGCAGTAAAATCCAGTTTTAGGCAGTAGAGGAACATTATGGTTAGTTTAGCCTTTTGGGCAGCACGGGTGTAGGTATAAGTAGGGGAACAGAAAAGTAAAACAGATATACTATACACCCTTTTTGAGGTAGTAGGAGGATAGGCAGCAAGGGAATCAAATGAACCGAATAGACAGGAAATATATATCGCTTGATCTGGTTTATTAAACTGCATTCTGTGACAATGCCGACGTGTTTATTTCGTATTTGGTGAGTTGAGCGTTACTGCTGATACCGAGGAGCTGTCCCAATCAGGAAATAGGCTTAGGGAGAAAATATTCAGATATCAGCATTTCGATGCGTCCGTAACTTTATATATATATATGGATATTGATGATTGTTTCGGGTGTAATTAATCATCGTGTTGACATGAATAAACCATTTTGATATTAAAATGAGAATTAATTCTCATTTTAATATTAAAATGTTTCATTTATGTCAACACGATCACGATGATTACACCCGAAACAATTATCAATATCCAAATATACATCGTGAAAGTCTTAAATCCACTATATATATATATATATATATATATATATATATATATATATATATATATATATATATATATATATATATATATATATATATAAAATATATATACATGAATGAGTGAATGTTTAAAAGGTGAGTAATGCACGAGAATCGCTAAAAGAAGTATTGGTGAGTTTTCAAAATATCAGTTTTGTCACTGTCCCAAAAAATGGGACCTTTTTGTACCGAATGTGTGAGTTTTCAAAATGTCAGTTTTGTCATTATCAAGAAGAATATGAATTTTTTGTACCGGATCTATATATACATTCAGGCTTATACTTGTATCCATAAGAGATGACAGTTTTCATCATCGAACGTCTCAACTTTATCCCACAACACTAGCTAGCACACTGGTGATTCGAGCATTCATCTCTCGGGAATACAACAATTCCATGGAATTATCCTAGTTGTGGCTGAACTTTTAATGAATGTCTGTGTGGACAACAGCATCAATAATATCACTCATAATAGCTAGTGATTTGTTGAAACTTGAGCGGTTTTATTCCACCAACACATTGACATAACGTAATAAACAAGAGTGAAAGTGATTACATTTACACTATCGACATTAACTTGTTTTTTATGGCTATTTCAGTTCACTTTACTATTGGTCACATCATGGAGTTCATTTGTTTTTTTCATGAAATCTCATAGATGTAGGCCTACGTGTATTTGACTCGAAGACTCTCCACCGTAACTCCTACTTTCTTATTACCATTATCAAGATGGCGTTGTGTATGACAATTGAAAATGAGCTATTATATGTTATATACTTTTGTCCGCAATCGTTCATCTCTCGCGAATTCTACTATAGGTCTTCAATATAATATCCATTTATAATTAATTTGTAATGATGATTTTCCTCAACTGAAGATAGTGATTTGATCATCAATAAAAAAAATACTAATTTATGTTTATTTTTTCCACATAATCATGTATGATTTATTATATTTTTCAAACATATCTTCCTGATTTCCTAATCGGATAAAACTCGACTGTATTCTTCATCAATCAGAAATCTCAAATGCTTCTTTCATCTGTTCAGGCCTATTTAATCAAATTTGAACACATTTGAAAAGCTGTTGATGTCAGGCATTCGTGAATACTCTTTTCATTTTGTTAGATGAGCTAGCAAAGACTTCCATTTCATTCATCAAAAAACTCTTTTGGTTTCTATGTTGTATTTTTCGTAATTTTGAACGCGGCACACAGATCAGAAAAAGTAACCAATAGTCTTGAAACTCTTTCTGCACATTGGTGTCATACCACAATAACTTATTTTGAAAACGTCTTAACGTAGAATCGGCCCTACGAATTTCTAGGGGTGGATTGCTGAGACGAAGTTTAAACCCCGGCCCGGCTAGACGTCGTCTAGGTACAACATTTCATAGCAGAGGAAATGCAATGTAGCATTTGGCAAATCCGTAAAGGAAAAAATAGCCGTCTTCGTTAGCTCCGTCGGCTGAGGCACGCTTCTGACACTGAAGTCATCGTTGGACGTGGGTTCGAATCCTGCATAAGGCATGGGTTTTTGTAAACGTCCTTTTACCTATCATTACTTCATCGTTTCATTATCACCTGCTTATTCGTACCCCCGTATTACCTAGCTGTTGATGTGGTCGTTAAGCAGCATTGAAAAAGAGGAAAAAATGTTTCGGAAAATATTTTAGAAACAATTTTTTTTCAAAAGCTCCGAAATATTGATCGAATATGGAAAAATCATCATACACATCTTCAGTGATTTTTACAATAATTGGATCATGAATAATTAAACAAACGCATTAATAGGTGAATGCTATTGCATATTAGGTTCAAAAGACCAACATATTGCATTAAGTAGCAGTAGAGTAGCACACTTAGCAACAGTAGCAACAAGTAGCAGGTAGTGTTTTTAAACTTTTAAAGTACCGTCATCCAAGTTTTGTAGATGTTAAGTGAGCTGACTGAATATATCCATCCTAAAGTTTCATACTTATAGGCTCACGTCACAACGCATATACTGCGTTTTCCTAGCATAGTAAGGCTGCAGATCAAGACTTTCAAACAAAATCACTTTCGGTTATAGTTTATCAATAAGATTATCCGAGATTAAAAAGGGTCTTTTTCCCGAATTTATAATGTGATACTGGATGGTATTTTTGATAATAGTGTAGGTATAACAATTCAAATAATCCGCTCCATTCATTTTTCCTATATTCATAAAGTATGCTCAAAACTTCAAAGTTAGCATGTCAGAAGTAATGCATCTGTAATAATTGTTCATAAATCAAATTATAATCAAATTATAATTATATGCATGTTTGTATGTGACGTTATTTTAAACAACTGAGAACAATTTCCCCCATTCTCCATTCTGTAAGAAATATACTTATTCTGTTGCTAAAATAATTCGTTGATCACTGTCGTATGTTTGACTGTTTGTATGACCACCGTGTACATTAATGAATCGGTTATTATTATATTCTGACTCTCCCCGCATAATATTATAATATTGTTCATGTAGCAGAAGTTGAGTATAAAGTTGAACTCCCACGTCGTTATAGAGAAATCCCATTATGCTACCTGTGATGAGCTTCCAGTTTATTGCCAACAAACAAAAACAGAGAACATCCCATCGCATAGCAATGGCTTATTGCAAAACACAGGGATTTATGTTGAGCAAACTTTGAGTGCAATATTGTTTTATCATTGTGTATAGTAAGACAAGGTATTATAGTTACTATGAGTTATAGAAAAATGTGAAGGAGTTCCTACATATGCATATGAATGAACATGTTCATGTTATGCTTATGGACATGAATAATTCCAATGATTCAATCAACCGATTCCAAAGGGGCTTGTGAAAAATCCAATATGTTTCTCATTTTATTTATTTTCATTTTCATTTTAATGGTGATTGACGACACCACCAACAGCTGAGTTAGGCGGGGTTACGAATGTGTGGGTGAAAATGAAACGATGATAGGTGAAAGGACGTTTACAAAAACTAATGCCTTATGCGGGACTCGAACTCACGTCCAACGACGACTTTGGTTTCTACTGCTAGTGATAGTTCACTGAGCTTCAGGGAAGCCATATGTTTTTGTAAGATGATGTATCACAATCAATAATGATCATAATCAATCATAATAAGGTGGAAGTATAGTAACGATAATCTATAAAATTCAAAGTTTATGTAGATAGCTCGAAACAATCCGTTCTAAATTTAGTTGATTAGAAATGTTCAGTGATCTGGGTGTTCCTGCATCATTTGACATGAATATCATACATGTACAAAGGGACCCTTTTGCGGTAAAACGTGTCTAAAGAGCGAACGCTCCACAAAATCATGTATTTTCATCCATGTACCTCATGAAGTGAGCTTTTTGACGTTTTTCTGACCCTTTTTGTACTCCAAAAGGGCACAATGACTCCTCTTGGCGGTTCATACGTGCATATTATTGTTTAAACACCAATTCAATCGCGTTGTTCAGAAAATATGTACTTTATTAGGTAACTCTTTCGTCACTATAGCTCTCCGTTTATATCTCACAATTTCGGAATGCATTATAACTATTGAATTCATTTTGAAAATAACTGAGCCATGTTTTGACGTATGACATTCGTTGAGGTGAATTTCTAACGAATTAGTGGTATTGTTATCTGTGAAGTTTAAAATTGTCCTACTGAAATGCACCGCTGGGTAATCTTGTTTTGTGATTGTTGGTTGAACATATTCAGAAAGTATTTTTACTTGTGATTAACAAAGGATTGAGATGGAAATTGGACATTCATAAAATATAAAAGTGTGAGTTATACAATAACCTCCATGAATATATTATAACTCATCGAGCACCTGGAAAATAACCATAGATATTATATTGGAACAATATTCCCATCTCATTTTTATTTTTAAATGGTTCGAAATTCATAGAAGAGTTTTTATCTGGGAGCATTTGTGATTATAATAAAGGTTGTAAATCATATTGTATCCCAGTTATATATATATATATATATATATATATATATATATATATATATATATATATATATATATATATATATATATATATATATATATATATATATATATATACATATATATATACTAATTGAGATGTTTTTGGAAATTCACATTATTTCAAACCATTGGAAACCGATTCAACCAGTTGTAAAACAAAACAAGATAATTTTCATGATGTTTCAGATACTCTCAAATGAGTATGAGTAGATTTTGAAATTCAAAATATTTCTATTCATACAAAAGCCAAAAACTTGATTTCATATTTTCACATCTTTCAGAGAAAGTGGAGAAAAAAATCTGTGTATTCTGTTCTTGATAACGACGAATGATATCGAAAAATATTTTTCATCGAAATTCTTTTTCATTCAGCCAGTTTTTCTGAGAAGAATAAATAATTTAAGCGTCATCCTTGAAAATATGTTATCAAAAACCTTCCTCATTTCATGCTAATTATTGTATTCAGAAAGTATGCCTATATATTCTGAGAGAAATAATCAAGACATTCTCAAGAAATATAATTACATCTGTCAAAACCATTTCAAAATCACCGATTTTTAATATTTTAGTTTTCGAAGATATTGAAATATTAATACTTAAGTCAGTTGGTTATTATTCAAAGTACTAAATATTCTTCAATCGCAAGTATATCATCCGCTTATTCATACCCCCAAATATCCCAGCTGTTTGTGGGGTCGTTGAGCTAGCAAATAATCATCATCTGGACTTACTGTGTATTGTAATGTAGAACTCAAACTGTTCACTGATCACCTCACCTTATTCAACTAACAACTCGACCAACCAGCCATCAGGTTTTATATCATTTCCAACCAGTTTCAAGGTCAGTATTAGCCAATGTGAATACATTATCAACTAAATAGGATACTCATCTGATTCGGGCGTAGATTGAAATTACTCTTGACATTTTTATCACGCCAGGTTCACAATACATCTGCATTTTATTTTCTTCGCTTTCTTTTCTTTGGTATGATTAATAATATTATTATCATTGATGAAGTATTAATTATTGAAATATTTCTATGATTTTTTTTTTTTTTTTTTTTTTTTTTTTTAATAACATCGAAACTTGATACAAAATCATTGTTCCCCTATTAAGGCTAAGGATGAGAGTAGGATCGTTTGGACGGGGCACCACAAGGGCGATCCCACCACCCCATTTTATTATTATTTCAAATTAAAGCAATGAACTTTGACACCAGGTCTACGCTGTCTGTGACCACACATCTTCGCCGCAGATAAAAGTCTTCAGTTGCCGAAAGTCCGGAACACAATATAAACTGTTTTTGCGATATATCCGGACACTATACCAACATTGATATTAGGAATAATCCAACCACACGAATGTTGATATTTTTCACTTCGAACTAAGTCTCTTAAGCAATGTTCACTTCTTCCAATGACAGCAGGTGCAAAGTTCATCATTATACAAAGGATAAACAATAAGGAGTGACAGCCCTCGATATAACTAGGCCTATCACTCTACTAATTAAGGTCGTGGCCAATTAGTACTTCATCCAAGCATTCACTTCGAGGACTGTGCGAAACCACGAAAAACCACGTCAGGATGGATCAAATGTTTGTTGGTCTTGAAATATACATTTTTTCTTCCAACTTATATTCTTCTCGTCTGTTCTTGTTTTCTTCGTTTCTTGAGACATTGATAGTTGTGATGACATGGATGCAAGGAAAACCAAGTGGCAGTGGAAAGTCTCGATCCCCCATAGCCCTCTCGACATTAATGATATCCTGATGGCCGTGCACAAAAACAATCTGCCAAGGTTCCTGTATTCTTTTGAGTGATTTTCAAACTTTTGGGACCCAAATATCTTGAAAATCCTAGAAATAATGAATGTGCTTACATAAATCTATTCTAAAATACAATATATTGAAACGCTAATATCGAAATGTGTTCTATAATATCTATCGCTAATATAATGTGTTTCATAATGATATTCGATTAGTGATTGAAAAATTCGAAATAAAAACGTCAACCACCAATCTTATTCAATTAAATAGCATGGCTATATAATATGCTGTGCGAAAGGAGATTATACATTTTTTTGATATGTGTGATTAATGTGCAATGAGACAGTGGAAAATCATAAAAAATGGTTTAACCACGTTCAGAATTTCATTAGTAGATACTAGATACTAGTTTGTTTCTACATAATTATGTACATTAGGGTGTCCTCGAAATTTTAATTATCAACACATAAATAATGGAGAATACATAATGACTAAATTCAATTATTCAATTATTATTGATAAAATTGTTTATTGAATGAGTAATATAATTATACTTTGAAATAGTAATAGTATTATTCATTAGAAATATGAATTGTATAATTTCAAATTATTTTCCATCATTATCATAACATGGACATTTCTTAATTAATTGATGCAAATTCCCAATATATCCGTGTTTCAATCGAGTTATCTTGTTTTATTTATAGATTAATAGTTTCCATGAATTAATATAATGTTTAGAATCAGTTCGAGAGCAAACATTAAGCCAATTAGGCTATTATATGCTATGTTCAAAATGTGTATTCTGTTATTTGTTTGTACAGGAACACTGTTGACTGAACTATAATCATTACCGGAAACTGAATACCAGTCATGTACTACGTAGTATAGGAGGTATACAATCAATTAGAGTTGAAATAAGGTCAGACAAATATATTTCAATGGATTCTGGTAACGATTGTCACAGAATATTATTTCGGTGAATGTAGTTTCACTTCATCTCTGTGATAAATCACTCCATGATAATAATCTTATATAGAGATTAATAATTGTTCTCTTTCTTCTGGTCATTATGAGGACCATGTTTTATGATCATGTAAGCTAGAATTAGAAAATATTTCACCATGTTAGTTGAAGATGAAAAAAGAACGGAATCTGCGAATATTAATTTCATTTGAAATATGATATTTTCTATCCTACTAGCATACCAGAATACAATTCTCTGAAATCAAATATAAATCTTCATTTTTTGTGTTTATGCGAGTCAAAAAAGAATTTAACTAAATTCTATTCTGTATATATTATGATATAGGCTCACGTTGCTATGTTTATTCTTATTTTATATTTTTCTTCTTCCAAACTATGCTACATTTTATAGAATCACCAAAAATGTTTCTGAAAAATGTTATGATTACTTAAAATAAAAAAATTGTATTTCAAAAACAAAATAATTCAGATGGCAGCAATTGAGCTGTGACTCATGAAATGGCCCAATAGTTCCCTTCTGTTATGAATTCAGAACACTAGAAGATTTTCCAAGTTTGTACTTATCTATTTTGGGGTAACATGTTGATGAAGTGGGACAAGTAGCTTTTGTATCCTCTAACCTACATGCTGATGTTTACTGAAGCGTTAATCGCAACAGTAAACAGATTATATAATAAACATACATAATTATATAATCTCAAACAAAGAAAACAAAATGAAAATCGAAACAATGTTTATGATAAAGATAAATGGAAGGAAACTACTTTAATAACAAGATATTGAAACTAAGCGTTGTGACCTAATTTTTCATTTTCAATTTCTTCTTAATTCATTATTTCCTCGTACTTGCCTTATCGTTTATCTGTCCCCATATGGATTGACTCAATCAATCCACCTAAAATATGTCGATAAAATCAAAAGAATGTACATATACATTTACATTCAAGAATAGACACTGTGTTTGAATAGTTTTCATAGTGTATTTGCCTTTAAGTTCATCCTTGGCCTTTCTCAAGTGCTAATTGATCGTCTTACAATTATCACAATCTTCATTCAACCAATCAGCACTGAGCAAACACCACTTAATGCTTGCGCCTGTTGTTGAGCCTTAGGATTGTGAGCCATTTCGCACACAATACATAATTTTTAAAGTTACTCGATGTTGATAAATATAATAATATCACCCTACATTGAAGTCAGCCCAATGCCAGTCGTCTCAATGATGTTAATCTTCCAAAATTGTATTCATAGAACTAAATAAACCCCACACAGACGTTTTAAGCTTAAGATGGTTCCTTGTTGTGTTATTATTGACTTGTTGTTCAATTTATCCAAACTCTGGTTATTCAATTGGAGTTTGTTCCATCATTCACAATTTGGTATAAAACAAGAAAACAAGAACTGAATGGTTTTTGAAAAATCGCAAACGCCCGGTGTATTCAAGTCCGGTATAAAGTCAGTTTGCTTCATCTACTGATTATTCATCAATTTAATACTCTTAACCTAGAAATATAATTGGTTATTATTTTGATTTGAGTATACACAAACCACTTGAAGTCCCGCCTCGACTTGACTCACAAACACTCCAAAAACTGTTTCAATTTATATGAATTGATTTCAAAGAATTGTAATATGATTGCCCTTTTAATGACGTATAGATACTTTTGATAAAAGAAGTTGGAATCTATTTCAAATCTTTTTGTTACAATACATCTGATTTTCTCATTTTACAGTTGATTTTCTCAGAAAAACAACATCTAGACTACATCTCGGAGTTTAACGAGTAGTCGGTTGATTTTCAGTTCTATCATAATGATCTGTAAAATAATATATTCATCATTAGTGATGAGAAGAACATTGATTTAATGGATCATTTGCGGTATTAAGTCCATGTACATTCATACTTTTCATGAATATAACAACATTATATGATTTACTAGGACAACACTCACGCTTCGCTTGTATATTGTTTGTGTGTTTTGTATTAAATTTGATCTTTTTTATTAAGTACTGATTTGAACCGTTTTATTCACGGTTAATGTATTATATTATTTGTAATATTCTCACTCCCCATTCATTCTGTTCCTCTTGGCTACATAATAAAAAAAATGCATTTCCCCAAATGACGTATAGTTGCTTCCACATATAGATGTTCGGATTTGTATTACTTCGTTCCCACATATTCATTCATTTCAACACATAACAATTACCAACACGTTCAAGAAACAACGATGAAGAACGGGTGATAAGTTCCTAACGTCCAACGCTTTTATCAGCTCAATGTGAACGCTGCTCAGACATTATCTGGCCAATATACGATCTCTTGTACTTGTAACTTACACTGTTCATCAAACTCTTGTCATTAACTCAAATGGATCACTTAAATACGATGTCACATGACTAGCTAGACACGTGATTGGACCTCTCACTAATATAGGACCTACTAGGTCTACACGACGTCATTATACTAACACTAGTCGTTAGGTGAACTCACGTCATTAAGGTTCCTCAATAAGTAAAACGTTTGGATCAAACATCGAAGGCATTGCTTTTGACACTGAAGGCAGGTTTTGCGCGTGCAAATGCGTTCTAAGAAGAGAGATTTACTTGTATGGGATGTACTCGAAATTTACGCCCCTTGTTGTTGAAACTGTTGTCACTTACCACCTTCGTCATTTGAGTGTATGTCATACATCGATTGTATTGATTAACTGATACAATATTAATCGTGAGTGTCACTCAAATGTATAAATTTGTAGTAATGTGTATAACTGTACTCTGAATTTAACGAGATTTCAATTTTTCCGAAGTATTCTTTTCACTGGGATATTCTGATTTGTTTAATCCAGTTATAATTGTGATATAGTTTGGCATGTAGAGCGTAGGACCAAAACACACAAATACATTTTTTCATTCTGTTTTTTGCAGTTCAGTAGAATTCAGTTATTAGTACGCTCATCCAATAAATCGTCCATTCTAACCCCAATTGAAGAAGAATCGAATAGAACACGATAATTTGGAAATTAATTATGCCATGATCGTTCCTATTGAATTATAGATCACGGCTGCATCCTTCCCATTATGCACTCCAGTAGACCTACCAAAAGAACCTACATCTCATCATCCCATCATCTCTTCAATCATCACATCCCAGCATTACATCATTAAAACATCACAGTATACATTATCATGAAATATCATAACACTAAGAATATATATGAATGAACGAATTAAAAACATTCATTTTTGGGTGTAACCAAAATTGGATTTAATGAATGAAATCTGAATTCAGAGAGAAGATGACAAATAATCTCTTCTCATTGCATTAAATCTAATCATTAATGCAATGAACAATATATTTTTTCATTTTTAAACTTGATTCAATTATTTTTCGAGGTACGCTTCAGTTGTAATCATTTCAGCTGTAATCCGCTTCAGCTGAAATCCTTTCCACATTCAAAAACTGTATGATTTTATTCCAAGTTCATTTTCAAATTATTATTCATGTGTTCATTTCATTTTCAAACCATGTTTATTTGAAGCATTTATTGTCAAGGAATGTTTTTTACAATACTATACTTTGGAACTAGGAATATATGTTTCCAGAGCATTTATTCTCTTACTCTCTGCATGTTATTTTAATAATGATAGTGATGATAGTGAATGATGATAGTGTTATATGATAGTGTTGATAGTGTTATATCTCAAAATGCACTCAAGGAATTATATAAACTACTCTAACTTGGTATTATTGTAATGTGATAGTAAATTATCTCCCATAATTCCTAGTTTGAGTGACTTCTCACGAATTACTCAGACACACCTGAATTGAACATCAGACCACGTGATCCTATAGAGAGGTGACTGAACGAAAATCAGTGTTATATTAGAGCACATTCATCATGACAGTCCACACTACTGAATTGTTTGTGAAGGGGTTCCCATATAACCTTAGCGGTTGGTGGGGTATTTAAGCACCACCTACCAGAAAATGTCCTCACGAGAATTCGGACAGCTAGACAACTATCCGAAATATCCGAACTACATATATATATATATATATATATATATATATATATATATATATATATATATATATATATATATATATATATATATATATAATCATATAATCGATAATCGAACAATTATTATCATTTTAGCCGTCCCGGTGGCGGGGGGTCAACTATCGCTAGCGATAGAAACTGAAGTCACCGTTGGGCGTGGGTTCGAGTCCCGCACAAGGCATGGGTTTTTGTAAATGTCCTCTCACCTATCATCACTTCATCGTTTCATTATCACCCGCTCATTCGTACCCCCGTATAACCTTCCAGTTATCTGGGAGGGAAAACACAGCACTAACCTAAATCCCTGAATCTTGCTGCTTTCTTCCATCTACCTGTTTCTTAATTTGTCTGTCTCCAGGTGAAACCGATTTAGTTTCGTACAGAACGTTTATTCCAACGACATGTCCAATTCATACACATTACTGTAATCTTGTGGGTCTTTTGTAGCTTGGGCATAACTCCATGTTGTTCACATCCTCATGCAGACATGCCTATAGTGTGTAACTATAGGGACGTTAACGAAACTGATGCATTTAAATAACGAAGCAGGTTAAGTGAGTCGTTCAACTGACTTGTAGTAATACACTTGAAGACCAGGTGCAACTGCATTTGAGAGCTGATTAGCATAAACTAGTACTGTATCGACCGAACCGTCGTGATGTTTGACATTCAAGTCTTTAGATGATGCTCCGTTTAGCAGCAGGATAATGGAGCGCTAGTGTTAGTATCTAGGTCAATTGAAGAGATTGTTGTATGATTATTAGGATAATTGAAACGATACTTGAAGACTTTATATAAGCAAGATAGAGAGAGAGGGAAAGAGGAGGTGAAGGTGATGGTGAAGGAGAAGGTTGATGTATCTAGTGGGGTAATCTTGTAAGTATTGGGGGCAATGGTTAGTTATTGGAGAGACTCAGAAGGTGGCAAGGGAGGATTATTGTGTGACACAAATCTCGCCCATGGTAGCTTGTCTAGTTTGTGATATGAAGGCATGCTAGCAATCCACATGAAGGAAACATGTATCAACACATATGCATATAGATATTTATATAAATTTATACATACATATCCATATGGATAACCATTTATGAATTCATTCGAGAACAAAATGGTATTAATCGATAAATGAGTACTTACCCTGCTGAAGAAACAGGATTCGAATTTCATCCCCAAGATATGATTATTCAGTAATTTGTTTCCGAAAATATGCGAAGCTTGAGCAACGATGTTGAAGTTACCCGATGCACATGCACTTGAGTTAATCGATTGTATTCAATAAACGCTTACATATTCCGATCGCTAACAAGTAAATAACTAAACGATCTAATTCAGCTAGAAGTTACGAGCTCGCTTCTCTTCATTCAAGTGGTAAATAACAAGTTTTGATAACATTGCACTTTTACTTGTCCGATACAAGGTCGACTCGAACCTCTCTCTCATACACGTGAGTATCCATGTTTCAGATGGGGCGCGTACACCGGAATGAAGAATAATCGGTTATGTGACATGAGCATTAGTATCATGCCTTACCTGAACATTCTACAATCATCCATTGATAAGTACCCCCAAGGTCATGTCACATAGCCGAATACTCCGGTAAACTCTCTTCATCAGTTAGTATATTGGGACGTTTTTAAAGCCATTCTATTCTTCAAATATGTGCAAGTGCAACTTATATTCATTTTAATGAAGCATCAAATTACATTCAAACTGAATAGTGAGGGAAAATGCCAGAATTTTAATGTTGAATAGTTCAATTTGTGCTATGACAGAGTCGCTAATGTAAAAAAATTGTCAAACCGTCTTTTTAATGGAGGGCAAACATGAGAAGACCCGTAACAATATCAATTTCAACATGTTGCTATATTCTCTAAATCTCCTTCGTGACAAATATTAATCAACTCTTAATAATAATAAGAAAATGTATTCATCACTTTCATGGATGAGTCATTCATGATCGCTGACAATCATCTACCTAATCATATTCTTAAGTACGAGGTGGGCTAGTTTTAGGCCAATTTCCCCCCCCCCCCCCTTTAAATGGTGAAGTGTTCTGGTTATTTGTTAGATAATTATCTTCATGTATATCTTCAGATAATACGTTATGTATGTGTCTTCTCTGATACAAATCAACATCAAAATGATTATTTACATGGGCCTAATATCTACAATGAAAATTGATTTTATTCACTTTTAATGGAATGAACGGAAATATGTATATGTTAGGGCTCTGCATTTCTGAATGCGGTGATACTGAAAATCAAAACAAGTCCTATACAAAGTTTGAATGCATCGCATATCCTAAAAAAAAGTTCAAAATATAGCTCAATGAATGTATATTTTCTCATGAGGAAACTGAAAGATAGGTTAAAAGACTCAAAGATTAAAAATTTTATATTTTATTAAAAAAACTATGTTAATATTTATTTACAGTATGTACAACAATATGCAATGTCCACGTTAACCTGTTGATGTTCTGAAATATCTAGTACGGTGTTGACTTGGATATTGAGCCACATTGTACCCTGCCGATCTCCACGGTCTTACAACTGGTGGTGCCACGGTGGGTGCATTCCAATTCGTCTTTGGTGCATTCCAATTCGTCTTTGGTGCATTCCAATTCGTCTTTGGTGCATTCCAATTCGTCTTTGGTGTATTCCAATTAGTATTAGGCCAATTCCAATTTGTCTTGGGAACATTGGATATGGGTTTCGGCGTATTCCGAACTGTATTGAGTGCGTTCCAGTTGGTATTCTGCGACACCCAAGATGTCTTTGGCTGCGAGTTCCAGTTGTTTACCGAAATTGGCGCTTGCGCAGCCACTGGTGAAGCTGCACTCCTAACAGCTGGAGACACCCCACAAGAAGATATATCTGGTAGGCTGCGACCGTTACACTTGTGACTCCAGCCAACCCAAGGAGTGAAACCTCGACTGTCCTGGTAGATGATCTTAGCACAGGCTACGTCATCACTGATGTCATCGTTGATCAAATCTGAAAAAGAAGAACAACGTAGGTCAGTTGACGTCGGTTGAGATTGAAGTGGTTTTCATAAAAGTTATGGACATATTTTGATGAGTGAAGAAGCACAAAATGATCACTCTTCAGCTCATATTTTAATGCAGATATTATTGGTCTCTTCTATAGGTGAAGTTTCATAATTAATAAGTCAGTCGCATCATAATGAATATCTTTACACTCCCTCTCACTTGGCTCAACGTATGTATGCATTTATTTCAAGAAATTTCACCCATTACTGTAATAGTGGGCAAGTGATAACGCTAAAATTGTGTTCTCCAATCAGAGCTTCAGTTCTAATTTGTTGATCTTCAACTATGCTATGGTTCCTATGGTAACGTTCTATTTTCCTGTAATAGTTATTACGATTTCCTAATATCAATAAGGCACTCATGAAGTCATATTCAAGGCATGTGTAATTCGTAATTACCAAGCTACAATGCATGAGAGATTCATACTGTCAATGACGTCACAATGACATTGAATTTAACAACAATGCAAATAACAATATCCGCAGTATTGTTGTCAATGGCAAAGACCAGACGTAAAATCACGTCATACTTCCATACCAGGAAGTTCGACACAATAACCATGCAGCTGTTCATAAGGCGACACAAACCGGATGTTACGATTCAATGTGCTATATTTGGTGAATCATTCAAATTTAGAATAAATTGAACAAAAAACGAAAAGATGAATTCATTCCAACTTTGTTCGTTCTCACCACGCTAAAAAATGGCTTATGTTTATGGAATTTGTCATCAAAACATTTTAATTATCTTTTTTTCATATACTTCACATTTTTTGAATTAAACTAATCCTCTTACCTCGAAATAACCCAACTTCGAGAATGCTTCACATCGTTTTTGTATGTAAGCCATAAAAGGTGTCGAGGAAAATCGAGTAAATCGGGATGAAATATGAGTGAAACACTTACGATTTACTGAAATTGAAAAGAAATATAATTCAGTGTTAACCAAAGATTTGAATTCGCGACATAGTTTCCTTACCTTCACATCTCATATTACATCCTCCGCCGCGCCTTCCTTTACCACACCAGTAGTCGCTGTTAATCTGTGGTAACAAAGATGTAATACGTTAGATGAGATAGTAATATAGGGTCTACTCTCTCGTCATGCTTCTACAAAAATCACTTCCAACTCCCAAGTTACGTCTCACGTTCTTCGCGTGATCATATATATATCTTCTGAAATCTTACGGGAATCAATATAGTATATTCTGATATTGATCGGTTTCTGAACTATCAAGACATATAGTTCTAGCTGAAGTTTGTAATAGTACATTCTGCGTTAAATGATCGGTTGGTCTGCGGAGAGTATAATGTCGAAACTAGATAAGAAATCACATGAAAAATTATTATGTTTGTGGTTTTACTGTCAAGAATCATCAATTGCTAGTGGTAGAAAATACTGATTTCATTTGTACTAGAAAAATACTCGAATGATATATTAGGAAATCTTGTCGCTGAGAGACGAATGAGTCAAGTACGTAAATGTCGTGAGTAATTAAAATGAATCTTATAGATAATGACAACAAAATATTGTTGTAGATATGAAAATGGTATCAAATCATTACCTGGAATAGACCCATATTGCTGTCGCCAATAATCCGACTGTCCATGGAACTTTCAGACTCCACGAGACAAATCCCTACAAAACAAACAATTGTTGCATCAATTATCCATATTTTTTATTCACAATTTGTGTTTCTGCGATGTACACGCCGAGAGAGACTTTTTTCATATCCTCAAAAATCACAAAATAACATATACCAACGAGTATAACAACATATAACAACAAAATAACAACGAGTCTAGTAATTATGCACGCATTATTACAAACTACATAAATGATAAGTGACACAAACGTTCAATGATATTCTGTATTGAGAAGTGAAATGTAATTAACTAATAAGAAACTAATAATTAAATGTAGGATTTTGTGATATATTACAATTTTACTAACTACATCTCACGGTATCTTGCATTCCACTAAGAACTTTATATCGAAGTCAAATCGGTGAACAAATAGACTAACACATATATAACTGGGTAATATTTTCTCTAGTTGTTTGTAAATTAATCAATACTTTATACAGTTGGCGATACTTACAGTCTGGTATTTGCGCCCTGGGCATGTTGAGTCTTTGCAGTTCTCTCGCTAGCTCGCACTTCGAGAATATCTTGCAGCTCGCAAAGTTCACTATCATGGCAACAAGTACAAGGATCCCAATTGAGACAGACGTCATCTTGTTCAACTAGAAGAGAAGAGTTGATAATGTGAACTAACCAGACATAAATAACTTCATAATACTGGTTACGAACGACCGTTCCCCCTATCTCACACCACTAGCGCACGTGTGGTTAGAGCCTTCTTGTTTCGTGGATAGATGTTTGTAATCGGCAACAATATTACACTGCCCACTGTCAAACTGATCAACTATCAAAATGGCCCAACGCTTCTCCGAAGCTGTTCAAAAAGAGGTCAGGTTAGGTTGAGTTGGGATTTGACAGTCTGGAGAACTTTGACAAGTGGGCTGGATATGCCAGTGAGTATTTGCAACCGCAACTATTATGTAAGTATTTGCAACGCGAGTATTTGCACTGCAACTAACTCGTCTTCATGGCACGTTCAGGACTCGGAAAGTGTTATAGGTCATTACACACACACATATATGAATAAATAAATATATATATATATATATATATATATATATATATATATATATATATATATATATATATATATATATTAGTGATGCCTTCGGGTACCCGGGTACCCGGGTCGGGTACGGGTAATGCATTACCCGGGTAATATTCTGTTACCCGGGTACCCGGGTACCCGTCTAGGTTCCGGGTAATTGTGCTAACCAGTACCTATAATATAGAAAATAACTTTTATAAATCACTCAAGCTACCGAGAGAAATTCAACTTCGCATTCTACATAAGTTTTTTCACCCACCTTCCCAGACCTCCCTCAACTTGTCATAATGCGCTCGTCAAATCTAGTTGCACCACCTACCGTTATCTGTGGTCACACGTGCAGTGTACTGAATTCCTCTCCCGACACCCGCTATTTAGTTGCCTTGCCAAATACTATCCTTTACCGAGAACTGAGAAGCATATATAGTCATATAGTTTCTAGTTTTTAGTTTTATTTAGTTTTTTAAATTACCCGGGTAATACCCGGGTAATTTCGGCGGGTACCCGGTTCCTAATTTATTACCCGAAGGCATCACTAATATATATATATATATATATATATATATATATATATATATATATATATATATATATATATATATATACTAGCTATATCTATCGTCTCAGGCCATAATTTGCAAGTATTCACCTTTATAGAACCTTTATAGAGCCGTGGCTAAATATACATTTTATTGATAATAACTTTTCAACTTACACTCAAACATCAAGCTTCTATTCTAGGGTGGAAATGATCAACATTTAGTTGATACTATTCTATAAAATAAATGAGCCATGTGCCATGAAACAGTGCCTACCACACTGAACCGTTATTCAGGAGGTTCGATTATCGCCATGATCGATCACCCCGAAAGAGGTTTTTCGTGGTTACGTTGGAGGAATATAATGAAAGAAGTAAACACGAACAAATACAGCACAGTCGAGATAAGATCATGATGGTGGAGATTGAGAGTAAGAGAGAGAAAGAGAGAGAGAGAGAGAGAGAGAGAGAGAGAGAGAGAGAGAGAGAGAGAGAGAGAGTGAGAGAGAGAGAGATGATTGTGATGCAGGAAAGAAAATTGATGTATAGATATAACAGATATGATTGGGTTATATACTGTGCCACCGTGTTCATGCTACACATCAAATGTTCTACTTTGAATAATGAATTATATAATTCCAGCAATGGAAGAAAACTATTCACTAGGCCATCATTGCAACAATAAAATGAACTTTAATAAAATAGATATGAAAATATATGGAGAAGGGTTCGGAAATCAGAATACACAGGCCTATTTGATCATTCATATTCCATTCAAAGTTATGTCAACTTTTTTTAATTATTTCCTTTTTTAGGTGAGTGTAAATTTTATCAGATAAAAAATTCTACTCTGAATAGGATTTCATCATGGGCTACATAATATTTTTGATATCAAAACATCTGATTTTCAATAATGTAACTTGAGTGACAAAAATTGAATTGTTAAAAATAATGTTATTATGAATATTATGCAATATAGTGAATATAGTAATACAATATATTAATATTCTGCTTACCTGTTCTTCTATAATATTATATTTTCTGAGCACTACTTCAGTGTATTGAATTGATACACCCAACTACTCCTATTTATATAGTCTCGACCAATATACAGGGTTGCTTTGTTTCTGACGCTTCGAAACAGCCAACAGTTACTGCTAGTTGACGAGAGGAACTCCCGACCGTGATCTGCTAAATACAGATATTATCGATGTCATTGAACGAAGTGATACATTGTGTTATCAAACAAACCTCGTGAAACATTGTCGTGTCACGTGAAAAGATGTCTTTGTCAAATACAATAACATACCTTAAGGCGGTCAATTGAATAGCAACTGTACTTTTCCGTAACTATGTAAAAACTTTCCGAGGAAATGTTCCTAGCTGCAGGTATATCCTATCAGTGGCGTATACAGTAAGAGTGCAATACGGATTCCAAATGACTACCGTATTTTTCAATGTGTGAAATGTTACTGGAAACAATTGATACTCATAATATTGACGATCTTTGGGAGTTTCAGTCTGAATTTTTATAACGTTCTCAAAAAGTTTGGATTGCATATGTATCCTCCAATTCAGTATTGGCTTCTGATATCAAGAAAATGATATTGATTGATCGAATTTCCTCAAGCCAGTCGATTAGATAATGATCTATCTTCACGACTGATAACAGTTTATTGGATTAATAGAGACAATAGTTGACTGGAATAGAATAAAAATTATAATTAATTTCATGTCCGAAAAAAAACATCCCGAGCAGCTCTATGTAAAATGCAGATTCTAGCAAATATAACTTAAATTCATTCACAAGAAAATATTAACAATAATGAGGACAACTAAAATTCTGTAATATATTTCAAAAATAAATGTCCATGATGTAATTGCTCATCTTGAAATACTCTTTTTTAATGCGTCTTTTGAGTAACTGAAATATGAAATATAATTTCATGTGAATATTCGTTGTATGGGTGTCACATCCACACATCAGCATACTTCCTGCCTGTCCACTGCCCAGTATTATTTCAATACACTGTTGATATGTCACTACGCCATATTGTCTCGCAGTCAATGTTTCACTTTTGCATTATAGTCCATACTCCATAGCTATAACCTAACTGACATTGAAAGAACTTCGCAGGGTGTGGTAATTCTTCGGTGAAAATGATTACTGTCTGCTTAACTATTTGGGGATACGAATTAGCAGGTGAATATGTAACTACGATGTGATGACAAGTGAAAGGACATATTTCACAAAATCCATGCCTTATGGGGGACAAGATCTCACGCTCAAAGGTGACTTCAATTTCTAAAGAGGTGATTCAAATTATTCAAATGAAAGTTTAAAAAAGTGGAAAGTTGTTGATTAAGGCACCTACCGGTATTTATGGATGATTCAAACTTATGCAAGCTTAATCTATGTCATCCACTGTCGAACGGGGACATGTACCCAACTTGGATCTTCGAAATATTCACGCAAACTCGGCTGGACTACTTTTGATGGAATAACTTGGCGATTATGAAAATCCCAATCGAACTCATCAACCTCACCGAGAAAAATACATGAAGAACGGAACAATTGATTGATCATTACCACAACAATAAAATATGCTAATGTGAACTTGTACATCAATAATTGATCTGAAGGTAAACTGATAAAAATGTTAATTATGAGGATCTGATATCTATTATTTTCCCTATATCGAATATCCATTGGAATGATCAACACGTACATTTTATAGAGCTACGTATAGAGAAAGAAGTGAGAATTACACCTGATAGCTCCAAAATCAATATGAGTACATATCAAAATATGCATTTTGGAAAAATATTTCGCTCATCTTATATCACAGACTGTATTCATCTTGTATAGGCCCTAGCTACCACATGGGCCTAATCCCAATATCTTATTCTGTGGACACCAAAATTCACACGCGGTGACCACAAGAAATGAAATAGAAAAAACTTCAATTTGCATGAGGAAATATTGCTTGTAGGACACGAATATCGTAATGAAAACAAATATTTTCATTTGGATTACTCAATTAATCAAATGTATGATACAGAAGTAGCCAACAAGAGTGAACAGTGATGTGATAATTTGCAAATTTGTATTGGGCCTAGTCACTACCTGGAACCCCTCAAAAATATTCCTTAGTCAATCTGAACCTTGGTGAAGAAAGAAACAAATATATCACATGATTCTGCTAGCATTTCAGCATGTTGAAAAATTGAATGTATGCTGTCCTTAAAATGGATGGTACCTAATGACGTAGCCCACTGGCCCTGTATAATTCATCAGGTGTAATAACTCTAATTTCCTATCGAGCAACAGGAACAATATAATCTCATATAGGCAGTGGTCAATTTGTGCCGGAACGGCGTTCCGGTTCATTTTTCGAAACCAGTAAGCAGTTTCAGTTTCAAAATAATGAAAAAATAATAATGATACGGATTTTTTTTCATTCAATAATAATTTTGACATGCAGTATAATTTTTGCAGATGCATAAATAGTTTGATATTCTGAGATGTTTTTTCCATCATTCGTTATAGATCATTATCGTTCCATAAATATGAGGATATTTCTGAGCACATTTTTTAAAATACTATTTAAGTCCAAATTAATAAATTTCGTGTTATTTTTCCCATTATATTTTTGCAGTGATGGTGGAGGGGGTAGATTAGCAGGGATTGTTCACGTTGGGATGCGTCCCGATTCCTTTACATTTACAAATTAAGCCCTGCTCATAGAGTTCCACGCTGGCTGGTGTTTTTCCGATACAACCACCCACCGCTACGCCACTTATGCCTGTAGGATATGCATCGTTGAACTGAATCTTCTCCTAAAGTAATAATAATAACAATCAGTGAAGTGAACATGTGATTGGTGATGATCATTGTTATCGATGATCATTGTTTTCGTGGAAGAATTCAGAGAATTGTAAATGAGTTTGAGTTAATTAATGTGATAAACTAATAAAGATAAAGATTCACATTTGATTATACCCGACAAACTTGATGACTCAACAAACAACTGACACTGAACAGAAATTCAACAGATATTTTATCAGATGAGCGTAGCGAAGATTTTCATTCCATATACCAAAAAATGTTGGTATTTTTTTTTTTTTTTTCTTTGGTTTTTTGTGTGTAATTTTTTACGCAGCATACAGGTCAGGAAAAAGTTTCAATCAACTCGAAACTTTTTTTACAAATTGGTGTTATACAAGAATAGGTTGAGATTGTTTTTCAGAAAAATCGGTCGGACGGTTTTTCCGGGAAAAAAATGGAAAGTATGGAAATTCCCCATAAGAATAGGCCAGGGGAGAAATACTTGGAATTTTTTTTTCAAAAGCTCTCAAATTTATACTGAATACGGAATGATCTCAAACCTATTTTAAGCGATTTATGGAACAATCGGATGTGAAATAACGAAGAAAACGCATTTTTAATTTACTTTTTTCACACATCAATAAAAGCAATTAAGAAAGCAATTGAGAAACTATTAAATGTGAGCAACAAGTCTCACTAATAAATTAAAACGTTTGAAATCTGTGATGGATATGAAGAAGGCACTGGTATAATTGTTTGGAAACCAAGGTTTATATACCAACAGACAGCCGCGGTTCTTAACCTTTGAAGTGCATTTCCATACTTCTAAGCTCATCTCACAACGCATATAGGGCGTTTTCCTAGTGTAGCAAATGCCAGAAAAATGCCATTGCAGTTGTTTTTTCGGGTGAGTGTAAAGACCGAATGAATGCAATCAACTAATTCCTAAACGTCACTTCAACCCACAGCCTTCTTTATTGGATAAGACAGTCTCATCTTATACCAGAAAGAAATGATCTGAATGAAGAAGTATGTGCTCCAACCAGTCTTTGATTGTTTACAGACCGTATTACACGGTCGTTGTTACACACAATTATTCGGCCTGGTTGATTGAATGGCTTACTGCCTACTCAGGCACGGCTTGCTTGCAACAATTCACAAAAAGATCATATGATAACGGCAATATTCGAAGTGTCAATTACAACTTTCAGAGATAAACTTTGGTTTTGGCAATCAGTACATATTTTAATCTGTATATTAATCGCTTCAAAGTGAAACCGGCACATGTAACTCAGTTGTTAACGCGCTCGCTCCATGTGATTTGGGAGGCGAGAGACATATTGAACCTCGGTTCGATCCCTGGCATCTTTCATTTTGTAGGGTTTTTCATAGGGGTTTTTCATAGTATCCCTCTGTAGTCCAATGCTGGTAATGCTGGGATTGTAGGCTAATGCTGGGATGTTTTTTTTTTTTTTTTTTTTTTTTTTTTCATAATAATGCGTTACAAAATCCAACTCAATATTCAGTAGTACATAAATTGAACACACAAAACATAATAAAAGAAGACAAGGTAAAGGATAATAATAGTAAACAAGTTTGGTGTAAAATATTGTTACATCTAACAGCAGAATATTACATTAATATTATAGATCACAAATTTGAAGGTCAGCTGTGAGACTGTATGAGAATGATAGCTAAAAATAAATATGTTACCCTTTATATATGATAATGTAAAAATTCAAATGTCGTACAATATTATGGAAGCCCGCATAAGAAAATATTTTCTTGTGTGCGGGCTGACGTAGAAATAATACAAAGATAGAAAATTGGCAGTCTTATTGGTTTGAAAGATATAACTAATGAAAAACAGTAAAGCATACGAGAGCAGCACAAGTAAAATATGTAAATATAGTAGAAGCAGTGCTGTAGGGGAAACGTGTATTTTTTTTATTTTTTCCTACAATAAAGACCGCGACGCTTCCTTCACACTATACTTCCCAGTTCCCATAATTACATGGCACTTACAACTTTCATGATCCCGTTGTTCACATATGATAAATACATAATAATAATTAATAAGTATCTTTCGCCCAGTTCCAGTAAGTCAGGTCGGGGGGTGTCAAACACCATTATGTAGGGCCTCTCAAATAATGCCGGCTGGGCAATCCTGTCGCATCATCGTCCTCTTCTTCGTCGTCTTCTTCACTTTCTTCCTCCATCTCTACTAATCTTCGCCATGCTTCCCGTCCTTCCCACAATCTTTCCTCTCCCACGTCTTCCCATATACCTTCTCTTCTCTTCACGCTTCCACTTATCTGATCTCTCCATCTTCCTCGTGGTCTTCCGGCTTTTCTTCTACTCTCTAATACTTTTCCACATTCTTTCCTTGAGACTCGTTCTGGTTCCAATCTCCGCATATATAAATAACATGAATGATAAATAAATAATATAAAAAATACCGGTATAGTACATACAATTTGGGCTATGATCACTTCCTTCCCGCTATCATTTCCATTACCCAACAGACTTTCCATCATATATATATCCGAGATAGCTTAGTTATGACTATAGTGCGTCGTTAAACCTTTTCCAATAATTGTGAGAATTACGAAGAATGTGTAGACCTATGATGTTTTTAATATTCTGTATAACTTACCGAGGTTTTGAAGAATTTTTAATCTTCCAATATTCACTCTCCTGTTTATTCTCATTAGGATTTTACAAACTTTCCGAAATTTCTCCGAAACAAACGTCCGATCTCTTTCCTCAGAAATGAAATCAACCCATTCTGGTATGCCACAAATGTCTAGAAAAAGCTCCAAGTTGATCGGTTACTTTGCCTTACCAGTTTTTTTATGATAAAAAAACAATATAAAAACGAATACCGATTTTTTAGGTATATGAATTGAATGTTTTCGCTATGCTCATTCAATTAACGTATATTTGCGTTTGAATAAAGTTTCGAATTGATGTTTGAGGGAAACGACTAGAAAGAGTGACTGATGACACAATTATTGGGAAACAATCGCTGAAAAAATCTATCTCAATTGAATCTTCTACTGTGTGTTTATTGATTCGATATTTGGCATTAGCTTCAATTAGTTTTTAATTGATTGTCATCAATCGAATCTGTACACTAAATTCACGTACATTGAAAAATCGAAAATTTCCATATTTTTCATATTAATTTGTTCATGGTTTCATTTTTGCTGTTCTCAAACTCAATACGTGTATCTTAATCATTTATATAGCCTATATGGAAAAGATGTTGTTCTTGTACATGTGCCGCAAAGTGCGGAATTACTCGCTGTCAACAATATAAAAATCAACAATCTGCATTCAAATAACTCCGTAACATTTTCCCTACTTATTGTTAATTGGAATTCCTACTACTTCAGTACTTCTCAATGGAATAACTTGGAAGGTTCTATTTTTTTGAGATTTTATTCGATCTTCACATCACTCTTGATAAGATTATATTGAGTAATTAATTAATGGGAAATGAATGTGAATTTTGAATTAACAAAGATGTGGATGTTCAATTTGTTACAACTCCAAAAATGTTCGAAACATTGTATTTCACACATTCATGAAAATGAAATAACATATTATTTGACGACAACTGCTTCAAATAAGAACAAGAATGAATAAAGTATGTGAAAACAAAAATGAAAATGGAGTACAGGTTGTTTTGTGATTTTGTAATTTAATATTTACATGAGATTTCAATCAAAATGTTGTGAAACAATTTTAAAAAATCGAGTTGCAATTTTTTTCATCCCGTTTTATAGTTTGATTTCGGTGTTTTCTCAAAGTTTTCAGTAAATCGGTTTCATATCAAAGGATCACTGATTACAGTGTACCTTATTGGGAGAAATTATTTGTATTTAATATTTCACGTTACTGGAATCTCTATAGGGTTTTTGTCGAATAATCCTTACCACTTTTAACTAATCATAACTTTTGATCATCATCGAGACTTATATAATAGCGATTTCCAAGTTCAACATTATTGAAAGCATCTTGTGCATGCCCAATTAAATGTCTTATTATTCAATTATAATTGACGTTTATTCTCATAATGAAGCTGAAGTGTCACTCCTCTGCATCTTTAAAGTGAACATTTTCTTAGAATATTTGCGAAATTTAATTATTGCTTCAAAAATGTTTCCAACAATACATTCAAACTTGAACGTACCAAGTCGAGTGGAGGTAAATATTGGAAAGAATAACGTTTCAGAAAGCGATTTACGTACAAGTAAAGCTTACAAGTAAAGATTACCACTCAGCAAGCAAGAAGACTAATATTTACAGAACTCGTCTCAAATCAAGAATAATAAGCCTTTTTCTGAATGAGTTTAATCAGGCCTAGCTTTGTTTCTCTGGAATAATGGCTGTTCTCGTTAAGCAAGTTCTCCTTCCATTAATCCCCAGGATAAGAGCGCTCTAATGAAAATGAATGTTTCAGCTTTATTGTGCACTACTTGCTAATCAATATTTGCAATGCAGCTTGCGTGATGAAGATTTGAATGAAAAAACTTCAAGTGGAATATTCGATAAAATATTCTGTTACTGTTACAAGTTCCATCATTTTACGAACCTACTACATTCAAGAGGTTGTTGAAGAATAATCACAATCATAAACTTTTTATCACAAGCTTTTTATCACAAGCCGACTTCAGTGAGGTGAGCGTAAAAACTAATTCTTTCGAAACTTGTCAGGTGAGACAATTTGATTTATCGGTATGCCAGGTTTTTTCACCAGTTCTACCTCGAAACCCAGAATAGATCAACATCTTCTAAGTGAATTCAGATTTAAACCATGAACATTACATTTATCACTCATTATGTTGAATACTTCTGTCAGGGTTATTATTATCGTTTGCTAAACGACCCTACCAACAGATTTTACATTTGAGGGTACGAAATACTATTAACAAATTCCATGCCCCATGTAGGACTCGAATCCACGTTCAACTATATAGACGTACACACAATTTCTATGACAATATCCAACTGAGACATTATACTAACATACGATATACCGAGAGAGAGGTAGAGAGAGAAAGAGAGAGAGAGAGAGAGAGAGAGAAAGAGAGGGAGGGAGGGAGGGAGAGAGGGAGAGAAAGAGAGAGGAGGAGAGAGAGAAAGAGAGAGAAAAAGAGAAAGAGAGAGGGAGAGAGAGAGAGAGAGAGAGGGAGAGAGGGAGCAGCCAACTGATAGGAAAAAAACTCATAAATAATATACCTCTTGTCATTAATTTCAATACGCTTGACGACGATCTTGCTTCCAAAAATGTTATGTTTTATTTCAGTCCACGGGAGTCGATTTAGCGGAATATCAGTTGCTTGGTGGTAACTGGTAACCTATGAACGGTATGAAATATCGAAATTCTGAAATGGAAGAAACACAGATATTTTCAATACCTTTAAGATGATGGAAGTGATATAGTATATATTTATCTCATATCGCTCATTTTCAAGCGTATACGGTTGAAAAATGTGTATTTTTCACATAAATAGTTATTATGACACCATCTTTAAGTTATTGGAACTATCTGTGTTTCCTTGTTTTCAGAATTTCGATATCTCATACCACTAAAAAATTATCACAAAAAATGACATTCCGCCGAATGCATCAACGAGAGTTATTTGAAGTGTTATTGGTCTGAATAATGCGAATGACAGTAGTGCAATCTAGCGGCATGGTTCATCACTATTCACTACGAAATCAAAACCAGATCTGTATTCATGTAAATACAAGCTATTTCGGATTTCCTATGATATAAGCGAAGTTGCGAACCGAATCATTTTCTTCATGATCCTATTATATTTCTCATAGGCCCATACTTGTTATAATTTTCGACTTGCTGCTTTGTTGAATTGTGTATGTGTGTGAGTGGGTGGGTGTGTTTCCATCTCTATACGCACGCGTCACATTCACCACTTCTTTCATGTGCTCTGTTCCAAAGAGCTTGTTTCAAAGAGACGCAATTTCTGCTTCTTCATCAGTATTCATCAACTGTGTTCGGATATTCTTATAAAGTCTTCGTCTCCGAAGTTCTTTGTTCGACTTGTACGTGACATACCGAAACCACCGATCGTCCATGGTTGATGATACGAGAAGACAGTCGGTCGTATCTTGAACGAAGTTCAATGGATACCTTATAACGAATAAGCCTTAATTAAGGTTTCGAGAGTTTAGTTTTCATGCAAATGTTGAGCAGTCTTGTGAATATGCTCGATATTACATTCTCTGAAGCTAGTTCAAACATGTTGTCAACTTGGAAACCTGACGTTGTAGCATCGGCAAATGAGATTTTTTTGGCAAATAGATTCCTGATGATGATTTTTGTTTGCTTATCGACTCCATCAACACCTAGATTATATGGGGTCATGAATGAGCAGGTTAAAATGAAAGTGCTACGTGATGATCAGCAAAAGAGTGTTTACAAAAACCAATGCCTCATGCGAGACTCGAAACCACGCCCAACATGACTTCGGCTCACGAACCAACCGGTGCTATAGTTGACTGAGTCGGGGCGGCAATAGGTCCCTTATGTTACTATAGTTTGTCCTCGTTACACAACATACAATTATATAATTGTATTGTTTTAAAAATGTACGGGGGACTATGAGATGAGGAAGTTCAATTGCTTCCGTTGCCCTTAGGTTCCGTTTAACAGTCATATAATTTTCAGCATTATTTACCATATAATTTTTCCTACATTTTGAAATGAACCCATTTCAAATACATTCGCTGGGGAACTTTTCGCCGCAAACAAGTACTAACACCTTCGCGTTATTCATATTCAGTGTCTCTTCCAGATTATTGCTCTATCGGTACTTATAATCTCTTCATTGGTGGCCTTACAACACCGAAATTTGGGTGCTTGATTTTGAATACCACCAGTTTGCATTGTATTGTTATTCTATTTAAATTAAATCGTAATCAACGACAACAAAAACAAACTTTTTGTGTGTTAGTCGATTTAGCTAAATATGAGTTTTTTGGTAATAACCTTTGACCGCGGTAAGCTGTTGTTTGAAGTGTTTTTCAGAGCTGAAAATACACATTTTCAACCGTTTCCCTGTGGAAATGTCAGGTTCCAAAGTTGATGATTCTAGTTCACACCATTCCGGACGTACTGAAAACATATTTTGCATGCACTCTCAATGATGACCTTGACTGCTTTTCTCTGTCACACTTCAATTCAAAATCCCTGCTGCCACATAAGTAGTTTTATTCAAAGTGCACCTTTATAGCTTGTGTTATGTTGCAAACACTTATACACTTCAACTTGATGCAAAGTTATATCTAATCGTAGGGCTGAAGGTATGAGAGAAAGAGAGAGAGAGAGAGAGAGAGAGAGAAAGAGAGAGAGAGAGAGGGATAGAGTTAGAGAGAGAAGGAGAGAGAGAGAGAGAGAGAGAGAGAGAGAGACAGAGAGAGAGAAAGAGAGATAGAGAGTTTTCCATGTCTATTGGTCTTGACTAAGATGGACTGTGGGTGGTAAACTGTTCGCCAAGTATGTACAAGAAATCTAGTACCACGTACATTTTGAAAATATAGAAAGTATATACAATGCACTTGTGCAAGTAAAGTGCATCCATTGAGCGATTGATATAGCGTAAGAGAGAGAAAGAGAAAGGCAGTGATGAATAAAAGAACAATGTAATACATTATTGATAACAATGCTGAATTGCCGGATGAAGTGACCATTACATTGTACCATTGTACGTATTTATTGGGGCTCACAGAACTTTTTTCAGGATCTTCATGTACTATTGGACTGTGCATGTCCATGCATGAACTCACAAATGTGTTACGTTACTGCTGTGTTAGCTTCTCTTGAGTAAAATTGCTGTCCAAAACAATGTCTAAAACTTGATGATATTAGAATTTTCAAAAATTACATTCAGTCCTGCAACAAAGGAAACCAGCCTGTTTCTACCAGGAGAATATACATTTGGAGAATGTAATTTTCTTCACTTTTTTGATATACAGATGTCTTCTGTAAACTATTTCAATGTTTAATTTCATAATTATTGTGAACTGAAAACTGAGATTGTGTAGTTTCTGTGTATAATGTGATAACTTCCATGTAAACCTACTTACCACCAACAATATCCCTCATATTAACACTAAAACTTCCAAAAACGGGCACAAAATATCTCATCACATAGCTACAATACTATCAACCCAATGGCCATACCATCATGGTAACAAATATTTTCTCTCTTTGTTTTCTATTCCTCTTGGGATATGAGTTATGTCTAGGTTTATCTCTACCGCACAATCGGCCATGTTTACGAGTGGGAACATCCCGGAGGGAACCCAAGTCATGCGGTGGGCACCTTATCGCAATCTAACCGCTCTTCTGTTGCAACTGCACTTTTTGTCGGAACACCCGGTTGAGACGGAAGTTCCGAGTGGCAGACATGTAATAAAAAGTAATATACAATGTATATGCTAGGTATTCGAGATGAGAAAAGTATTCTTGTAATTATTAGTATTATAACCGAATTCTGCTGGGTATATTGTGTTCCGTATTAGTAATAAAAAGAGTAGAAAAATGTCATTAAATTTATTCTATATTCTTCAAAGAAGGGATAATAATACACATGATGATAGAACTGATTCAGTTTTACAGAATTTTCAGATTGAAAAACACAAAATATAATATGACATCATCATCTTTATATTCTTGGGTATATAAATAACGTATTCACATTTATTATTAGACAGTCTGTTATTCATATTAGTAATACTATTTTTATTAGATTGACTATAAACTTGGAATGTAATCTCCTGTATATTTTCATGTTGCTAGAAGAATATGGCAATTTATTCAACACTGTCCAAGTTATTTTACAGTTTCATTTGATACTTTGTTCACATTCTGTTGCATTATACATTTTACTAATACAAACATTACATGTAAGTTATTCAATTTCTAGAGTATTATTATTATTATTATCTATGTATCAATTAATTCCAGTAATTATCTGAACCGTAATCTAGATTGTATTACATAGCACCATTATACTAAAAACAGTACAGCACTATGTTTGGAAACCACACAATATCTATTACTGGCGGGCGACACAGCCGAACGCCATGGCTATAAGATAGGAGAGATAGGCAATCGACTCAGTCTAGTCGTGTAGTTGGTATTTCGACTTCTATGATTATTATTCCGAAGGTGGATGGTAATAACTTGTTTCATTAGACATTACTTTTCTCTTCAATACAAAATTAATAATAACATAAACCTTCCTGGCAAAACGTAGCTAAATTGTTTTGTTTTTAACATCAATTTACTAGCTGTATTTCAATTGAAAACAATGAGATATAGTCTTGCCTGTGTCAAGTTAATAGGTTTTAGTTAATAGCTTGCAGACTATCAGAGGATTTATCGCTGGCAATTAACTAAATGTTTATCAAGTGTTTGTTAAATCTGAGAAATAATTAAAACCATTGTTTTAAATTCATTTCAAGCTCAATGTGGTTTGCGGTTTGCGGTTCGAGGAAAGTCACGAATATTGCGCTGATCTTGTACTCATCAAGATGATGATGCCACAATATTTTATGCAACTGATCGCAGAAAAAGTGTCACTTACGCCCCAAAATTCAAAGTCCAGTGAACCTTATTCTGAGAGTTAGTGGCACCACTTAGCACAGTTAAGTGCCAGTTGGAGCTATTCACTAATCTGTAATTCCGACCCTTAACGCCGGACATATAAACATGGAAATAATTTCATCCTCACGATGTTTTTGCTTTGACTATCTATCAGAAAATACTAATTGAAAGTTGTAATACTAGATATATGACTAATATGGTCAAAGCTCGTATCAGATATCAGAACTAGAAGAGAATAAACCCGAATACTTCATTCAACAACAGTTTCAATCCGGAGTAACTGATTTATTTTATGCTTGAATTCATACCTAACACATTTTACATTTTGTATTGGAAAATAAAATATCGTATCCCAACATTTCAAAATCTTCGTTCAGGATCAGCTAACTGTCGCAGAAGTAGGAGAGTGAATCTTGTAAATAAAACTTGACGCTGAGCTCTATACTCTCTCATTACGTACATAGCCTACAGGCTATAGGGTCACCAATACAATATAGGGCCTACGTCACAGCAAAATGGCGAAGGTTAAACCCTTACTTCTAACCGCTTCATTCTTCGTGCTTTATTAAGGTAAAAAAACACACCAACCACCATCTTCAACTCTTTGTCCGGAAACCACGTGACTTGAAGAACTGGTCTAGTTGTCTCAGTGACGTACGGGGGTAGACTTCCTGCAGTGTTTGGCCCCTGATGCCTGCTTGGCATATGCAACCCGCTTGTTTGGCAACGTGTCAAGCGCTGGTTGGCTGACAACCAAGAGGCCAGTCGGATGGAGACTCACATCCAGCTTGTGTGATCCAGGGATACGTTTGTCGTTTTGAAATAAGGTGTAAAGGAGGAACAAAAGAGGTTGAAGCCAGGACGTTGTCACTGGTAGTTATATTGTTATGGGAGAATAACTCAATTAAATTGTTCCGGTTTAAGACGGCGCTAAATACGGCTTCGATCATGGTTATAGGGACTGATAAAATCACTTGGAATGATCATTTACTGTCATTTAGCCATATGAGAGTGTATTATTCGCTAGGCAAGATGATATAGAATGTAAAAATATATCAACTCACTAAATCCACATTTAGGAATAGGATCGAGCAGTTGAATTTCTTTGAAATTACTGGTTGTTTTCATAGAACCGTCATCATATATTTGTTATCATTCATATATTATAAATATATATATATATATATATATATATATATATATATATATATATATATATATAATATATATATATACATATATATATATATGTATACATGATAATTCAGTTCTAATTAGTCTACATCCAGTTCTAATAAATTCCAGCTCAAATTCTTACTCTCATTCCTGTTATTTGGCAAAGAGAATGATCTAGAAATTATGGAGTCCATTAATAATATGAATCATTATTATAAAGAACTGTTGAATATATTCATTTAATTTTTTTCATAATATATTCTATGCCATATTGAATTTCAATGAAAATTAATTTATTGAATTGTACTAACGGTTATGTTACATAATTGTAAGTATACCATAACATATCAAGTATTCCTAAATATCATTTTAAAATACGTTTTTTCTATTTTTTCTCTCGGTATAAAAACTTCACGGAACGAATACGGTGCTAATTCCTCAGAGTATAATTGATCATATAAAATACCATTCCAACAAAAAGAATATTTCATTTATATATCCATATTGTGATTCATGAAAGCACTTTGTTATCAAAGTGAATTACTTTTTTTTTCACCATGATGTATATTTTATAATATCAATATTGAATGGTATAATGTCTGAATTCATTACTATTGTACTACATTGATCACATTAGTGACTGATACACTCTAACACACTCTTTTATTCTTTGCCGAAGTAGCTCTATCTCATGTCCGATCAAGTCAATCTGTATAGAGTAAATTATATCCAAACACAGAGCCTTTATTGGTGCGAGTGCTTCTTACATATTCAGAAAACCGTCAACTTGTGAATAAAATTGTAGACAATTAGTCATTGTCATCTGAATACTTCTCTGATGCTCTTTGATTCATTAAAAGTCATGCACAAAGTATTCTGAAACAACTGAAGCAAGAGATTAACTTTGTCAATTACTTCAAGAGTAGTTGAACTTTTCACCGCATCGAGCGGTGTTTCAATCTCTTCGCTATGGGTTATCTATGGAGTAAAACACGCCACTCATTGATGCAGATTCCTCGTAGCAATATAGGCAATTCGAACTCTCTAGCAAGCAGGGCATACTGGAAGTTCATAGAGGCACGGAATGTATAATTCTGGAATAATTCAATTTTATTCAAGACATAAAGTCGGTGGAAATGCTGTAAGAACGGTTTTACTCAGAGATAGATAAATACACATATAATTAAATTTCGTTACGCATTCCTAGAATTGGTATATAAAGTCACATTCCCTTTACTTCTTATAGAAAGATTGAAATCTGGCATTTGATTCCAGTGAATGTTGATCAGTGGTGAATGTTAACCTAGTCTTGTCATCATGCTTATAACTTTTTTGTGAAGAAAAGCCTTTTAAAAATACATTTTATATTGTTTCAGTTTAAAAGTAATGATTTCTTGAGAATGCAGTGTGATATGATGCGTCCTTCTGGAAGAGAGAGCGATAATGTGAAAATAGTTATTCATAAAATATACTCAATTCTGTAAGATAGTTGCGTATATGCTTGGTGAAAGTTATACAACATAGTTTACATAGATGCGACTACTCTGGTCTACACCGCAGACCCCGTATACACATAGGCACCCACACGTTACAGCAGTCAAGTTCAATTATAGTTCAGAAACTGGAAAAATGTAAGTAAAAGGCAACACGCATTCTCCGTGAGACAATGCTAGATAATATAGATAATATTCTTCTCTGTTTGATATTCTAAACAGCAAATAGGAAATATTTATATTTTTGATGTATTTTGTGTGTTTTTAATGTTGAAATGTATTTTATTATGGCACATATCATCTCACAACTATTCATTGTGAACAGATTCTGCTCATATTGCATGAAACAGAAGAATAATAATGATCACAATAGATGAAACAGAAGTTCCTTATTGGGTTATGATGAGAAAGTTCATAAATGAATAAAAGTTTTGTTTAAATTTGTTCGAAATCTGAAGTAAGGCCATCTTGAAGTGCAGTTTTAGAAGAAACTTTCCAACATACATTTTCAAGTTTATCCGAAAACTCTTCAATATTCGCTGGTAATTAAGTTACCTCTAAGAATATGAAACGTGTATACAAGTTTTACCGTCTGAATGTTGGTAGCGAAACTCTTTTGCTAATATTCCTATTGTAAAAACAGCGCCAAGTTGTACCAAGTTCTGAAAGCTGTTACTCAACGAAACAAAAAGTTTTATACTTCGTTTTTACTAATTCGATTTCTTACATTTCTCCCAGTCAAGTGTTATCGACACGATTTGTACTGCGAGAGTTTACGAGTGTGAATCTAGCAGAGTATTCCGTACTTTGCTATAATCATCCTTCAGGACATTTCACGTATCGTTGGAATAGAAATAATCCCCAAACTTTCCTTCAATAATTCACCTTCACTTCCTTCTTATTCAAATAGACATCGAATAAATTTTATAACGTCGAATAGATGGTATCAAACATTTCTTCATGGCAAGTCAAACGATTGATACGCATATCACCTGACAATATCGCTATAATATAGCCTATAATCGAAAATAATAAAAAGGTAATGTATATAGTCAATATACCAAATTGCTATATATACAGGCGTGTTCACTATAAGTGGTTGTCCTATCACTTATTGATATACGTACATTGTATGCATTCCGATGTTTTCTTCGGTCACTCACACCGTCACCACACTATTAACAATAAAATGTTTGATAATTAGAAAACATTAATTGTTCCAATATAATTATGATGGCTAGAGGAGGTTATTATTGTACTATAAATGGACAGTTTTATACAGGAATTATTCTGAAGCAAGCCTATATCTTGAATTCATCCAGGGTGAATATGGTTGTAGTTGTATTTGGAAGATTCATTGATATTTCAAAAATGAAACGATACTTAGTATATTTAGTATAGGCCTACAACCATTCTAGTAAGTGCCAATCATATACCAGCCCGAACTTTAAGACTGATGTGTCATTGATCATACATTATAGTAATTTCTCCATCTCGCTCGAACCTCCAGCATGAAATCCACAGAATTTTTTCAATGAATGAAGTATTCATACAATAAATTATCATTGTATTTTCAGACAGTATTTCAAAAACCTTGTATTATTCGCAAGCAAGTCTGCTTTTTACGAGCGAAACTTTCCATTTTCCCGACCTTTCCTTGAAAATGAGGAAAGCAACCGTTTCTTTTGAATACAAATATAATGTGAAACTGCAGATAAAAAGTTTGCTCATAAAACTGTTTGCCTCGCGGTGGCTGATGTTTTTATATTAGAATAATAAGGAGCATGTTCGGTTTTAATTGCGCTTCATTCTTGAGAACATCCTGCCGGATTTGTTTGGTTCCAATATAGTTGTGTCCAAGCGAGACGAAGTGGGACCGTGTTCCCTATTTCACAGCAATAACGTCAATGTTACCACTCCGAACAATTATCGATAACAATATAACTCATTTAACAAACAGTCAATCTATAATAATTACAGGGATGGTGTACAATTTAAGTATTCTAAAATAATGTAAACGGAGAAATTAGCCCTGAGAGATGAACTGTTAACTCACTCCTCTTATATTCTAGTTGAGTAACATTATTTAATTATTCAAATTTCTGATAAAATTGGTGAATTGCTATTCCTGGAAAAAAATATATTCATCTGAATCATTTATGTTCAATAATTATACATGCTAAATTACCTTCGAGTTACTCCAATCTATACTTCACTATACAGAAATTCAGTAAGTAAATATAAGAAATATAGAAACATTAATAATCAAAGTTTCTTAATGTATAAATTAAAATGATTGTTATGCTAAGATTTGAATTTATTCAAACTTTACTACGGTTTTTCTGGGGAAAATAATAAATTCTCCTTGATAAAAACATTGGAGACCGAACTAATATTATCAGTCTTATAAGATCGGTATTCCCGTCTTCCTGGAAAACGTCCAGGATTATTCGTCCTGGAGCCTGGCGTGGGTCCTGATGACGTAATCCTGGATCACACAAACAACTAGCGAACTAACGGTCATTACAATAAACTATCCTTATCTCGAATGACCTGTGGGGTCAAGGTCAGGCTTATAGATAACTGTTGAACCAACCAAAGTAGTACGACGAGTATAGCATAGCTATAAAGCTGGAAACCAATGAAAACCAGAAGAGTAATTGTATTCCATCTCATTAAATCTCATTAAGTTACGAATTCCACCAATTAGTTTGAATATAATCAGTGCAGGGATTGATACGTTATACATTCTCATAATGATCATCAACATTCGGTTCATGAATCTGTCGTGCATAGCTCGCGGTACGAAAGAACACACACAAAAGTGATCGATTAATGCTTACACAAGCCTTATTCGTTAATCGCTATTATTCCTTATTCGTTATGTCGAAAACTTGACTGGACTTGGGTCCGTGAAACTAATGAGATTGGTTCGTTTCAATGATAGATTACTGGTAAATGTCGTGAGTGTGTCGTTCGTTGTATATTACGAATCTTGGGAAAACACTTTTGGAACAGTTGAACGAATTGTAAGAAAACTTCGAATAGGATTAGAAAATGAATATCCGTAGATGAAATAATATTGGTATTTCATGAAATTCTATTGTTGACCTTTGTCGAAAGTGGTCGAACCGATTAATCCCAAAACTTGATATCTCCAAAATAGCTTACCGAATACACAGAGCAGTTCAAATACTTGGAATAAGATACTTGAATAACTAAATCAATTCTGCCAACATGAGAATTGTGAAACTGTGAAGCTTGTGAGCCATTAGAATAATAGAAGATGCATATTTAACTTATTCATATTCAAGTAATGATCCCCATGAAATTCAGGAGCTCATTACATATTATTTATGTTAAAATGATTTACTTAAACGTAAATATTATATCTGTGTATTGAGTTGTACGATAGTTATCATAACTATAATAAGTTTTTTCAATAACTACTAGCGTTTGGATGTTCAGTTCTGTTTTCAGGAGACAAATGCCACACAAAGTAAATCATAATGTGTATGAAAAAACGCGAAAAGCAGAAAATGAAATGAGGAACTCGAGGAAAATAAAACAGTTATCTGAGCGACTAGCATTTTGAAACAAGAAGTAAGAAAAAGTTTTTCAGAATATCTACACGCGGCTAATTAAATTGAACTTTGAAAGAGATGGTTTTAAATTATACCCGATCGTGCATCTTTGAAGGGTCGACACAGCCGACCGTTTATACATGTGAATAGCAAAGATGGTTGATCGTGACCATAGTAAATAACTGACGAGCGTGGAAGATAAAAAAATCCACTTCTTCGTCGTCAGTAATTAAAAAGTATTGTAAAAACTGTTCAGCTCATCGAAGGTCAAAATTGAATGGAGACGGGCAAAAAATTATTACATTACATTTTTTATAATATATTCATCAAACCACATATTTATCAACGTACTTTAAAAAGTTGGAGATTAAAAATTCATCAGGCAATCCAAATTGAAATTCAATCTACTCGATGACGTCAGAGAAAGCCACGCTCTTTTATCTCTTGTTATGGTAGTTTCATAATTTATTACCAGAATAACTGCGGTAGAGTAATATCAGATAGGATTAACAGAAAAAACATATTCATTTCGAATATATATATAACCCAGGCATAAATCAAAGCGATTATTTATAGAACTGATAATCGACTGGTAATATATAATAGCATTTCTATCAAAAAATATCTCAAATGTACTTTATTTAATTGCAACTTTTATGGCATTACACAAAAACAAGTCTGAAAATAATTGGTCAGATATTCCATAAGTGCACTCTGAATAAAAATGTCGTTTAGTGTAAAAATAAACAGAGCTGGCAAAAAAGAAAATGTGGTGTAATTTAAACAACTATTCTTCATTGGTATCGTTGAGAGTTGAAGTTTCCGATCGACCGTCTCCCCTATTCCACATCACTAGCGCGCGTCAGGGTAGCGTCTGTAGCTCTATATCATATAATCTAGTCGAGCGGTAGCTCGACGGGAGCCAAGTCCCGCGCGAAGTCACATATTATATACTCAATGAAGCTATTCCATATATAACTTTGAAATATTCAAATTACGTTTCCAATCCTATTCTCTTTTATTTTCTTCATTGATTATTATTATTTTCGATACAATAAATATAAAGCACAACCTGAATTATAATCATAAACATAGAAAATTAATAATATACAATAAGTTTCATGAACTAGTTTCATTCATGAATTAGTTCCATCCATTCTCTTTATTATGTTTACATTATTTCTAATATGATGGAATTTATATTGAAGATTGACTAAATTACTGTTTTAACTAAGCCTAATTTAGGAAATACATATCTATGATACTCTTGAGCCCTCCTCTAACTATCTCGCTATGTATCAGTGAGTCTGTGTGTGTGTGTTCTTGGCAGAGGATTTATTTCATCATCACAAAACTTGTACTTTTCCAACTCATAAGAATGTCGTTTTTTAGAACAAGTCCAGTTCAAGCCAATTTGATGAAAATTGTTTCGAAATTTCGAAAACATCCATGATGAAGATTAGCTCAGCTGGGAAATGAATACACCATTTTCACTCCGAGTGAACATTCTAATTATGGATATAATCGAACAGTTTCTCATAAAACAATGAGAGAATTGGAAAAACATATTCACATTCCTTGATCCCACATAGAACTTGGTCATGCTGCGTTAAAACAGTATTTGATAACAGCAATATTTCTCCACACAAGGCTTTAAACACAAGGTTGTTTATACGGCTCAAATTGTACTTGAAAAATATCATTTACGGAACTCTCCGAAGATTTCTCAAGATTATTCTCATCAGAATGTTCTGAATTTCTGCCATATTTTTACTCTCGAACTTGCTTCAAGTAGAATCGATTTTTCCGATTTAGGATCAATATTGTTGATATTTTTCTGTAACTTGGTGGGTCTACTTATATTTCCCTGGCGCAGAAAGCACGCCAAATGAGAACACAGACAAAACAACTGATCATTATAGACTTGATAATTTTCCTCATTCATTCGCATGTAATTATGTTCATTTATATGTACTTGAGGACGATGACGACCATGATACGACCATGGTACCCCATGGACACCATGTGACATTGTTAGGCTAGGTCAGGACACTTAATTGACAATTACTAGGTGTGATCCACTATCAAGCTTCTGAACATAATTTCAATAATTTCTTCATCTCTTCATATTTCTCTATCTTTTTCTCTCTTTCTCCTTTTTTCTCTCTCTCTCCCTCTCTTTCATTCTCTCCATATTTTCAGATATTATGGTTCATGTTTTATAACGTGTTGCAGTCTTGCATCCTTATCACGTGCTTGCCATAAATATTACGCTGAATCGCTGGACAATGAGACTTAAGTTATGATGTAACATACGATGTTACAACAAGAGAAATATGAGGTTAAACAAAGGGCAAGAACGCGTTCATACGTCACGTATGAACGTATCAATATTTCTCACTCACCCGCTAACATAACACAAGTAAAGTGTTGTCCCAGTTGGAAAAAACGAATTTAATTTTCTACATAAATACCATTTAACAGCTTCACTGTTTGTCTCTGAAACAATACTGTGAAAAAAAAGACTTCATCAAACAAGAAACTTTATAGGAATAGGTAATTTGCAAATTGACTTTCGTTAACGCGTTTGAGCTGAAGAAAAAAGTCACCATACCCCTTTCTACCTCTAATATCATCAAGGAGTCACGCGATTCCCCCTTCATTCGAGTAGCCAAGCAAACAGAAGGCGTGTTTTGTGTTTGCTGCTGTTTTTCTTAACTCAATTAAACTTTACCTTCTCAAGTTTGCCGCCGTCGTCTTGACATAAAGAAGGCCGTGATGGTGTCGTTCAGCAAACCTTTGGTGTGGGGGTGAGAGCCGATTGGTCGATAACAGATCGGAATAAGAGAGAGACAGACTGTTGGGAGGTAGACGTGATAAACAGAGAGATGCATGAGATGGTAGAAGGATGACATCACGTCGAAGACATCTGTGTTCGGAATTCGAGATGAGGAAGAGAAAATCCGGTACGGAATTATGGTATTAAGTTATACAAACTTATTTTTTTCTACTTCCATATTCTTGAAGGAAAGGATGAATTGAATCGATTCATATGCCTGTGAAGGCATTACGGATAAATAATATTTCATTTCCAATGACATTTAGGTATTCATCCCAAATAACAAGTTGCATATTTGGTATATCTTCCCATATTATAAGTATGATATAGAATGATGCATTGGATGAGATTCAGTGATGAAAAATGTATTTTACTGGGGACGTTGAAGAGCTGAAGGGTGAATACTGGAAGAAAGATACTGGGACGTGTGACATGGGCTTCGGGGCACTATTCAATGGAATGTGGTTAGGATTTAGGTATGAGGTTGTACACCCAAATACATGACACAAAACCGATTATGCTTTATTCTGGTATTCGCTTTTCGGGCTCTCCATTTTACTGGGTTGTCTGACATGATTGAGTTTATCCAATTGGAATGACTATTATAGTTGTTATATTATATATAGTTGTTTTGCTTGGAAAAGAGGGGTGGGGGTGGGGGGGGGGGCGATCATTGCCGAGACAAATAAATGCTGATTTTCAAACTGTTGTACTCTTGTCATTTCAGAAAATGTTGAATTACTCCACAGTTTTGAAAATCAATTTTTTATAGTTCGAGTTCAGAATTTTGTGAGATTTCGTATTATCAAAATCAGAATTCTTCAATTTCGAAATCGAGAATTCTTGTATTTGAAATTCAGTCTTTCTGATAGCCAAATTATAATTATTTTCCATCATTCGTATATGTTATCTGCATGATATTTGTTGGATATATGCATTTCATTATAATAATCTCACATCGTCCAATGTGTATGAGACAATTTGAATTTCGCATCGACTCACAGAAGTGTGACGACATGATGTGGAAGCTGATGCGACGAAGTTAATACGTGAAGATCCTGGCACTTCCACCAATAACTATTATGTTTCTAATTTTCCTAATTTGTTTGCTGAATCATATGTCTCCAGGTGTCCAATAGTGACAGAACAGCAATTATATAAAATTTGGAAAGAAGTGTGAGTAGATTTCTGTTTTCGTTCCAGACTGAGGGAAACCACAAAAACATCAGCGAGAACTAATGAAATGAAAGAATTTTTCAACATGAATCTAGCCACCGTAATTTAGTATAGTTATATACAGACATGAACCTTTCTTAGGCATATTTCTAAAATAGTTCCAACAATGATGGATCATAATTCATTTGACCTTTTCTTATTTTCCATCTAGAAGTAAACAACCAGTGTGACCTCGTTATCCCTTCCCCGCGACTATATAATAGATTGATAAAACATCGAAGTTTTGATAACCCAGCATGACATCACGTCTACTTGATTACCCTACCCAGTATCTGAAACCGGGCCTGTCACATACGGCCATAAGACGCGTAGCAAGATATAGAATAATAATATCAATTCAATGGTTATTTCCTTTTCTTTTCATATGTCCAAACCATTCCCGTGAATTGCTCAATCAAAATTGATGTTGTCTCTTGGCTTCTACGACGAAGCTTCTCCTCCCTTTCCTTCAACCCCCGTCAACTTCTCTGACCCCCTCACCAAAGAGAAACAGCCAGCATCCAACTATATTCCTCAAAATTTCATTTCTTCCACCTGAATGTCCTAGATGTGAGATGTGAATGTTCGAGACGATAGTTCGTCAATGATGGAGATACCAGTGAGACAGACGGTTGAAGCTGATTGGTAGAAGTAGCAGTGTCAGCGTCTTCCGTTGATTGCCAAGCTACGGTGGATCGTTTGTTGGATGAATTATGGACAGAGTTTTTTTTTGTACGAGATGTCATAGCGTGTCGCGCTTCAGTCTGTGTTGTTCAACTTGATCAAGATTTTCAGATTGAATAAATTCAACAATGGGTATTATAGATGTTATCTCCATGTTCACAATTGTTGGACAATTGTTGGTTCGTACTCTCTTATAAGTTTCAAATCTCCATTTTTATTCATGGATTCTGAATTATTGAATTTTTAATAGTTTGAATTTCCTAATGTTCAAATATTACTTTATTTCAAACTTGAAGTAATTTTAATTTCAAAATTCGTCTTTTTGGAATCTGATTTCCAAAAATTCAGAATTTTCATATTTGAAAATTCAAATTGTTAAGTATTTGAGTTCTTGAGTTCCAAATATCTTCAACTCTCGAAACTGGAATATTTTAAATCAAATTATATATTATTTGGAATTAGGTCTTTCCTCACTTGAGTTCGTGATTATTTCATCTATTATCTATTCTTTCTGTTCACTTAATCAGAACAAAATAGGGATAAGGCAACTAACAATGAAAACAGCATGAATCTGCATTGCTTACAACAACAACCAAAAATGAACATTTTTTTCTCGTAAAAAACGAGCAAAACGTAGAAAACCAACAACGTGAATTATTTTACAAGCAACTATTGTATCTGTTTGCAGATTTCCATGGAGTCAGTTGAAAGTATCTTCGTGACGTATGTCGTCCCTTGTAAGCCCGCTACAATAAAACTACCCTGTCAGTCGGGCAAGGGTTCTGACGGGGGTTAACAAGTGATGGGCAATTTAGGTCACCACGCGACGGCATGGTAGTAGCTAGCAGTCGAGATTCCGAAACATTGATTTAGCCAATCAGTCGGTCCTGTGACGGGGGTGGGTGGAGGGGGGGGGGGGGTGGCGTACTTGCAATTCATTAGAGACCATTTGGGAGGGTCCGGCCGCACATTCATTAGCTTAACCAGAACGAACACTTGATTGGTGGAATTAATTGCTAAAGTTAAACGCACTCTAAACGATCGTTGAATATCGTTTGCATCTAAATGTTGACTAGCATTAACACTCTCTGATTGACACGAGTTTACATAATTATATGTAAAGACATATATAGGCCTATATATATATATATATATATATACATATATATATATATATATATATATATATATATATATATATATATATATATATATATATATATATATATATATATATATATATATATATATATATGGGCCTACATAGATGAATTTATATTTATATGTATAAGGGCCTATTTATACATTCTGCAGCGGTATGGAATCAAAAATTGATCTTCTCACAATTTACAGGCCTTCATATCTCACGTATTATTTCAATTGGAAAGTATGGAAATTCCCCATAAGAATAGGCCAGGGGAGAAATACTTGGATTTTTTTTTTTTTCAAAAGCACTCAAATTTATACTGTTTATGGGAAGAACTATCATACACATTTTAAGCGACTTATGGAACAATCGGATGTGATTCAACGAAGAAAACGCATTTTTAATGTACTTTTTTACACATCAATGAAAGCAATTAGGAAAGCAATTAAGAAACTATTAAATGTGAGCAACAAGTGTCACCAATAAATTAAAACGTTTAAAATCTGTGATGGATATGAAGAAGGCACTGGTATAATTGTTTGGAAACCAAGGTTTATATACCAACAGACAGCCGCAGTTCTTAAACCTTTGAAGTGATCCACGGCCTATATATGTACATTGAGCTGACCGAATGTTCTTAATTCTACATTTCCATACTTCTAAGCTCATCTCACAACGCATATAAGGCGTTTTCCTAGTACATTCTGCAGCGGTATGGAATCAAAAATTGATCTTCTCACAATTTACAGGTATTCATATCTCACGTATTATTTCAATTATGAAATCATAAACCTCTACACTGTCTCCCTTCTGGAACACTGAAATGAAGGACATCTGTTAGACATTTAATTCATCATCAAAATCGATTTCGATTGTAGTTAGATGAGCGTAGCGAAGATTTTCATTCCATATACCGAAAAATTTTGGGCTTGGTTTTTATGTTTTTTTTTTTTTTTTTTTTTTTTTTTTGTGTGTAATTTTGTACGCGGCATACAGGCCAGGAAAAAGTTTCAATCAACTCGAAACTTTTTTTACAAATTGGTGTTATACCAGAATAGGTTGGGATTGTTTTTCAGAAAAATCGGTCAAACGGATTTTCCGGAAAAAAATCGGAAAGTATGGAAATTCCCCATAAGAATAGGCCAGGGGAGAAATACTTGGAATTTTATTTTTTCAAAAGCTCTCAAATTTATACTGAGTGTGGAAAGATCTATCATACCTATTTTAAGCGATTTATGGAACAATCGGATGTGAAATAACGAAGAAAACGCATTTTTAAGGTACTTTTTTACACGTTAAGTTACTTGGCAGATCGATAAAAAGTAGGCCTATGATCCATTTCCTGAAATCCTACAATTATTCATTTTTTTGCTAAAATAATTCAATCAAAATTCGAATCAAATATATTTTGGCCGTAAGAATGTTGGCAAGTATACATCATGACGTATCATATACTCTCTGCCGTATATACTAGAATACCTTCTCGTTACACTATATAACTTGTGTTCGGTGTTATCTTGAAATAATTGCAAGTATGATTTAGCACCAGTTTAAGTTCTATAAATCTTAGTTATAATTACGGTAACCACTAATCGAGTACATTAAATAACACAAGTTACAATTAACTGGAGATTCAACTCATAATCACATATTAATTATAAGTTGTAAAACTACCCCTAATTATATTCAGATAGGTGGGCCCATATTGAGTATACTAACATAAAGTTAAAGAGGGAAAGTTAGTAAAACACATCTTGAAATAGTTCGCATCGCCTGGGAATATAAGATGCAAGCACCATGATTTAACTCAGCATTGAAGGTTTTTATTTTCCACGAAAGATTGAAGTGAAAGAACCATGATTGATAGATTCTCAAAGGGCATCAAACTCTGGGGTTGAATTTCAATTAATACTGACGCTAGCTTTTCCCCTAGCTTTTCGCTAGTTTCAGTTCAACTAGAAATTATCATCTCAATTTCATAAATTATAATTAATCCATTCTTCCTCCAGGACCCACCTCCTTTTCTAAGTCGTGACTAAGTCGCGCTCTAAGTCTTTTCTGAATCTGTTTATGTTACATTACATAATCGGGTAATGCCTATACGTCATGAGTCACGAGTCTTTGGACGAAAAATGAATTAATTATGATTTCTGAAATCGATTTCCAGTTTACACCAAAATGTATGAAAAAATCGTGTCATCAAACTCATGGATACTCAGGATCCATTCAAATCTGGTTGTAAGGTTGTGATGTTCATTTATGGGAGTATTTATCACATTTATACTTAATAATAACGCAAGAAACAGTCAATGATTAATTAGTTCAACTATGAACTAAACAAGTGACTACAAAAACAGAACAAAACATTCGATAGAAGTTTCTTAATAATTATGACATGTTCATTTTCTTCTTTCACTGATGAACACAGAAAATTATCAGTGGAAATATAACATTTTCACTTCCCGAAGTGTCAAACTCATTCCAAATTTCGATTACCATTCATCCATACTGTGTAAGGACACATTGTAATGATGCCCAACAATCTACTACAGTCGGTGAATAATTAATCAAATGAGGGCAAGAACCGGAAGATACGATCAAAAATATATCATTAGGTATTTTTGGATACTGATACAAAGTCGGTCGTGGTCTGTTAATGAGGAGCCATCCCAGTATGAACCTAAACGACAGAGAGAAACCTTGCAATAACCTTTGTAAGGATGATCGACCACGGCAGCGATCGAACTCAGGTCTCCTGAATGGCTGTTGCACGTACTCGCCACTGGACCAGTGGCGAGCACGTTTAATCTTCCATCATATATTCCCCTCAATTCGATTGATCATTCACCGACGAGGCATCATTACAGTGCGTCCTTGAACCCAGTATTAATAAATGTTAAGGGGGTACATCCACGGTGCTTATAAAAATAGAGAAATTCATCTTTACTATTTTTTTCTTTATCACGAACAAGTGTATTTGAATAAAAAGTATGTCAAACCCAAGACAATTTTGTACTCTTTAATTATTATGACAATTCCATTTCTGTTAATTCAGCTAGTTTTAAGATAATACGTCAATGAGTATCAAGCACGTGATAGAATTTATTGACGTATTATCTTGAAACTGATTGAATTCACATAAATAGAATGTCATATCAATTAAAGAGCATAGCATTATCTTGGGTTTGATATACTTTTTATTCAAATACACTTTTTCGTGATGAAGAAAAAAAATAGTATCTCTATTTTTATAAGCACCGTGCATACACCGCCTTAATTACGCGTCTCAATGATATGGTTGATAAGGTAGGCAGTGCGTTTATGTATACAGTGATGTTAGTTATACATGTTGAAAAGGCAGTGATAGTACAGGTGAGTTAATAAGTTGGTACTTGGCGTCCGTTGTGGGACAGTTGACAGCATGACGTACGTCATGGAAATGTGACCAGAATCACGTTTTGAATAGTACTATAATAATTGTTGAGCGTGATATGAGGGTTGGTTAGCGGTAGATACGGTTTAGGGTGAGGGGCGGTGAGGCGGAGGAGGGGAGCCATCAATATGAACGTCTGGACATTCCCATGGACGTGTTTGTTGTACAAAGTCTTGAATATACCTCTTTAATTCTTTCATTTCTTCTTCCACATTGTTCCTAATTCATGGAATTTATAGTTAGACCATAGGAAAATGCAGCATATCTGTTATAAGATGAGCAAGATTTTATAAACCATAATAAAAATGTTCATGTGTACTTCCCTTGTTTTTGTATTTCAACTCGCTGTCTACTTGATTCATCCATGAATAATTTCAATCATTTCAAGATATGATTATTGGTTCAAGCTGCTGATCACCTTCAGAAGCATTCATTATAGCTTCAATTGATGTAAAAAGTTGCTCATTCCATTCACGTGAAACTTCAGAATGATGTGTTTCTATAATTATTAATAATTAATTAATTAAATTAATTCATTTATTTTATTTAATTAATCAATTTATTTATAATTGATATATAATAATTTTTTCTGTACTCAAGTTAGATTCCGTGAGACTTTGAACTATATGGCTAGACTTTGACTTTGAAATATATTCATACGGAGGTTTGCAACATGGCAAGATTATTTCTCTCAGAAGTGTTTCGTCCGATTGCTCTTTGGACCTTACAGGCCTGACCGTCCCACGTAAGAGTTCTATAGTTCGCATCGCGCATGACTTCACTCTGCATGTTCACTCTGATCGGGTTCCGCTTAAATATATATATATATATATATATATATATATATATATATATATATATATATGTATATATAAGTATATATATATATATATATATATATACATATATATATATATATATATATATGTATATATATATATATATATATATATATAATATATATATAATATATATATATATATATATATATATATACACACATATATATATATAGTGGATTTAAAACTTTCACGATGTATATTTGGATATTGATAATTGTTTCGGGTGTAATCATCGTGTTGACATGAATAAACCATTTTAATATTGAAATGAGAATTTATTCAACGTTTCAAGCTACTGTTTAGCCCTTTTTCAAGAAAATTACAAAAAACGAGAACTATCTTCTATAAAATCAAGAATTTATATAAAAATCGAAACAAAACATATTATATGAAACATATAAAACATATATATATATATATATATATATATATATATATATATATATATATATATATATATATATATATATATATATATATATATGGCTCCATATCTCGAGTGTTCGATTCGAAAATCATTCTTTGTCCCGCTGAAACAAGTGTATAGAAACACCTGTTATACTTTCGAAACGTATACCATGTTATCACATTTAGGTTTGAACCACAGATTATTAATGCAACGATTGAAACTAACGACAAATATAGGCTGTGTTTGAATTCTCTGTTGAATATTCTAAGCTTCCTAGACTTATATTTCTTATTCTAAATTCCATACATGATCCAAGTATTTCAGTTCACAGTAATTTCAAACATGAGGTCGCTGCTAGTCCCCTGGTTTATAAGGCTAAAAGATTCACGTAACAACAGATTCACAGGTCGCACAGAAACGTTCGTTTCATGCACTTGCATTCAAGATCGAGGTTTATAAATTACACTTTCCAATTTCAGACATACAAACTTTAGATAGATAGATATAGATATTTATTCCATTAATCGACATACAAATAATACATAATAATATTAATGATGCAATTACACTCTTGTGTGTGGTCGAAAGATCACACAAGTTTTGGAACATAACAATAAAATATAAGTATAGTAAAAGATTAAATATGTTAGTTTCCACAGATGAATGACAAGAACTAAGTGGTACAGAGGTTACATTTACAATTCTTCCCATTTTTAAACTCATCTACACTGTAGAAACCATGGTTAAGGAGATAATGTTTAACCTTATTCTTATATACACTTCTATTATTACCTTGATCTCTCAGAATTTGAGGCAGATCATTATATATAATTATTCCTGCATTTATTGGATCGTGATCTGCAATAATTAATCTTCTTCGAGTTTGACAAAGATAAGAGCCATGTCTGGTATTAAATTGATGGAAGTCACTGTTCTTTTTAAAATAATGAGGATTGTCTCTCACAAACATGATAATTTCCAAGATGTACAAACATGGGAGAGTTAAAATTTGTAGATCTATAAATAGTTTTCTGCATGAAGCTCTTTGATTTACTCTTGCAATTATTCTGACAGCTCTCTTTTGATACTTGAAAATTGCACAAGCATATGGTGATGCACCCCACAGTAGAATGCCGTACTGTATTTGCGATTGAATAGTTGCAAAAAACACTGTACGGGATATGAAGCTACTAACTTGATAAGCAATAGTATTCAGTGCATAACAAGATGAACTCAACTTTTTACTAAGCTTAATTAGATGTTCTTGCCATTTTAGTCGGTAGTCTATAGTAAGGCATAAAAATCTACAGTGTTCCTCTTTATCGAATAGCCTAGACCCATGTCTGAAAGGATCTCCGTTCAAACGGCCTTTTGTCTGGAAAGTCATTATACTAAATTTGTCTTCGTTCTGTTTCAGCTTGTTGGGTGTAAACCATTCGTTAAGCTTATCAAAAGTCAAATTCATATTATTCATTAGTTCATCATTATTGGCTCCTGTTACAATAACACTAGTATCATCAGCAAATAGAATTGTGGTACATATTTCCACGGGCATATTTGCTGCAACATCATTAATATAAATACTGAACAGGATCGGTCCCAAAATGGAGCCCTGAGGAACGCCATGTTTCAATTCCTCCCAATTTGACTCTGAGTTATCACCCAGTTTTACTTTTTGTTTTCTACCTGTTAGGTATTTGGTCTCGTATTCGTTTTCCTTCTATTAGCCAAAGAAATATCACGAATATTTTATATTCACAATATTGTTTTCTTCATTGTATTTTCATATGCATTCAAATGATATTATCATCGAGATAATATTTTCCAACGTTTCCTGCATGTCTTAACGAAGAATGCCAGACTTTAACATCTTCCTGTTCCAATAATTACCAGTTTGATGATTAATCCTGGGCATTATTTGATCTTTTCAAAATTGTGGAATCAATGCAATTTCGATGATTTTCTATTTTAGTGCTATTACGGCGCACGACTTTTAATGTTGAATGTTCATGGAAGTTGGTTATTTCCAAAAGATAAGCCGGAAAGATCCGAAATAATATAATATGTAAATTCATCCTAATGTAGTTATTTCAGATCGACAAACACGTAACGATTTGTCAATGAAAGCTACCAAGAAAAACAAGAGACGATTCACTCAGTTTCGTAATTTTGTCATCAATATTTTCCACGATTTCGTTTGTTCTATTTGGTATTCCAAGTCTTCTCCATCTTGTTTCCCTGACTGGCTTTACACCAATCACGTCGCTCGGGGCTGTCACTATTCTCGCCAAGGATCTACTTCCGGTTGTCATAGATACGTCATCATCAGTCACTTCCTGTCAGCGAGTAACCCACATCGTGGACCTGACTCGGCTGCACATTAGTTCTTCTCTAAGTTTTAGTTCGAGGCGAGAAAAGTGATCGAGTTATGGAGTTCATGTATATACTAACGGTTCAACGAATCTAGCACGTATATAGACGTGGATCACATACCAATATAATATTATTATTTACCTACGGAGCAAACGAGGCAGGTTGTGGCGATGATGGATGAGAGGAGGAATCCATTATGTATCAAATGTGTATTACTGTTCTTTTGTTGTTTATTGCAAACTTGTTTGTAACATGCACCTTTCGTAATGATCGCGGTTGAACAAAAAACTTCTCAAATACCGGTAATCGAATGAATCGATGCCAAAAAAAGAGGGATTCATGAAGTGAGTGAACGAAGTTTAGTCACGTATATTTTCGTGATCATGATGAAAAATGATGAATAAAATAAAAATAATAAGGTCATATGATAAAATATATAATAGGCCTACAGCATAAAGCTTCAAATGATGAATCAACATTTTTCATGTTTTCTAATTCTAATAACGGGAGATTGTGGAGTGCAGAGTGGGGTTCGTAGATCAAATACCCATACTCTGAATTCAGACTTTTTCTCATCATCGAAACTTGATACAAAATCATCGTATCCCAAATAATGCTCGTTGGGAGGGGAACCAGAAATGCGATTTTCTTGAAACATTATAATATCTCAATCAGAATAGCATAGAATTGTGGGGAAAACTACCAGCATCTTATAACGAAAAAAAGGTCGTCTACCAAAAAAACAGCCACTAACAACACCTATATTCGTTCATAACCGTGGTATTTCTGGGTATATTGAGATTTTTCCAGACGATATTTACGTTACCTTTCGCTACCACATTTAACGAAAACATTGCATTTGTAGAGCGATTGGTATCTTCCCTTATAATCTAAATTATGAGGGGAAAACATAAATTCATGTGTACCTAGGGTGCGGAGTGGTTATACGCTATTTCGGAGAGGTAGTGGTGTAGCCTATTCCAGACTTGAGGAGGAAGGGTGTGGAAAGAGGAGCGAAAAGAGTGACGTAGTGGGGTGGGGAGTGAGGGGAGCGCGTCGACTCCTGAGGCATATATTGCTGGTCGCGAAATGGACTAGGATATGTACGACGTAATTGGAGTGATAGCTTCCAAATGGTCACGGTCGAGGATGAACCTGGACGAAGCCTCTATTGCTTAGCTGACTGTCGCAGCTGCCTATTGCGACGTAATTCACATGTGCACGGTCAACATGGATACAGCAATGGGTTGGGGGTTCACGTGTAGGAGGGGTACAACAGTTCGATATCGAAATGAGATGAGTGCATTCTGACCTCAAGCTGTAAATCTACCGGGTACTCACTGGTAACAGAAAGAATTCAAACAATAACCACCGGCGCTATGCAATAGTTAAGGGATGAGGGGGGGAATGGAAACGGCTAGTTTTCACATATCTCGGTGAAATTCATTGTCACTATAGTTAGCTGCTTCGCGGACACAAGTATAGCAATCGTGGTTTGTGGGTCCAATATAGAGTCACGCCCAAGACACTCGATCCTCATATAAGTCCAAAATTTTTTGATTAAGTATAGGGTCTATCTTCTCTTTCCTCGCACATAAATCACGTTATCTTGACACGTGTTACGTCATACCTCATAAACCATGACGTCATTCATGGTAAATGGCAATTAATCACAGGTATAGTCCATGAAAGCAAGATTATGTGTAGGATCTCAAGCTCTGTTGTACATGCACTTGAGCAATACAGCAATATGCAAGTGATATAGTACATAACATAATTATTTTGATCATCAATAGAGCCTGTGACTAAACGTTTTTCTTCATTTTATTCTTGACATTGGAAATATAAGCATATTTTCAAAGCGTCACTAGTAGCCGTCCCTTAGAGGTGAGCCTATATGTTATGCACTGAGGTTTTTGGCAAAAACATGGCCGCAACTCTGTAGTGTCCATTCTACATCGTATGTACGTAGCTTTGTGTGATATTAACATGCACTTGGTAATCAATTTATTCGATTTTGGCCCGAGAATAAGCCATTATAATGATTAATAACTTGAGAATGAGAAGGTTTGATTGGCATAAAAATGGTTGTCGCAGCTCCCTTGATCACTCTCATGCATTAATAGGTTCTCTAGCGTTGAGTAGCACTAACAAAATATATTCTTCGTAGTTTACGAATTAAAAACCATAAACTCAAAAAACAAAGCTAGAAAATGTTGCCGAATATGATGTTCTACTCATCGATGTTGATATTCTATACAAATCTACTTCATATAACAATGTCATAAGCTTGCCAAGTTGCCCATTAGATTGACTAGTGTCCTGCATGTTTTTCTTGACTGAAGCTAGGTGGAAATACTTGGTACCACGCAGTTAGGACCAATTAATCATGTTATCTGTAATTTATTGCTGCCACACAAAACATTGCTACCATGATGAACTAATAAGAGCGGGGAGGAGGATTATCTGTACTTATAGGTGATGGCGTATGCTCGTTGAAGGGGGCGGTGAGGCGAGATAGAAGCTGGGGGTAAAAGGGTGTATCCGTTAGGCATGCTACTAATAGTAGCTATTAATGTGAACGTTTGTAATTTAGTAGATTAGAGAGCAGAGGAGTGGATTTAGTGAAATATCAGTTCAACGATTCGAGTTATCAAAACTCTAGATGGGATTGAGAGGAGCAGGGATATTTCAAATAAAACATATCACATTGGTGGGCAAGAAAGTAGTACACTGATACCATGTGATTTTAGTTTCGTGAATGAAAAAACATTATTCTTGAGAATTTCATGACATTAGAATACTGTCAAAGAGAGGGATTCTTCAGAACTGTGAACATGAATACAAAACGTATGCTATCTGAATCACGAATGATGGAAATATGGATTCCAAATTTTCGAACACCTCTGAAGAAAACCTGCTATAAAATGGTTCCAGATTAAATTTCATGAAAAAAAAAGATTGGCTCTCCATCCCGCATAATTTCACTCCTCTACTCGTTTACATTTCATACTTTCATATCGGAGGAGATCTTGTTTTTTTAGCTTGGTTTTATTTTCTCTGGTGTCAAAGTGCTTGTGACATTAGATGGTCCTCTTCTCTTTCTCTTTCTCTTTCTCTCTCTCTCTCTCTCTCTCTCTCTCTCTCTCTCTCCCATTCCCTTCCTCCCTCTAGTTAGTATTCCCACTGCTCTCAGAGTAAGGTGAGGTCTACATGGTCGCGATGTCACTAGACAGCTGGCTTATCACGGTGAGCGAGTGTTGATAATGGAATGGGGTGTGCACAGTGAATCAAGTCATGGCCACTGGGAAGCTGCATGTCAAATATCAAGGACTTGTATTTACAGGACACAAATCGGAATGGCAAGTTATAACTCTAGGTAGGCCTATACATCACACACACACATATTATTATATATATATATATATATATATATATATATATATATATATATATATATATATATATATATATATATATATATATATATATATATATATATATATACATACATATTATATATATATATATATATATATATATATATATAATAATATGTGTGTGTGTGATGTATAGGCCTACCTAGAGTTATAACTTGCCATTCCGATTCGTGTCCTGTAAATACAAGTACTTGATATTTGACATGCAGCTTCCCAGTGGCCATGACTTGAGTCACTGTGCACACCCCATTCCATTATCAACACTCGCTCACCGTGATAAGCCGTGATAAGCTCACCGTGATATATGTATATATATATATATATATATATATATATATATATATATATATATGTGGTCTTGAGCCTTCACGTTGTAATTCAATCGTTTGTAGATCATAGATGGCGTTGTGTTCGTATTGAGAAACGTTTTCTCACAATAATATCACATTTTGAACTCGAAAGGTCAATAAAACTGATCATGTAGCATATTTATCATATTCATCATATTTATATATGTAGCATATTTTTCTGTCTACTGGGTTCAGAAATATCGAAGAGAGTGAATGAGAAATCATTCTCACAAGAAAATGCGTTGGTTTCGGTTTTTGTTCAATTGGTTTTGTTCACTTGGTAATGTATTATCTTTATCATTTCATAACCAATCATTCAACATCCAATTTTCATCGATTAAATCAATTCCTCAATCAATTGTTTGTTTCTGGATCATCCAATACAATAACTGTAGCACAATATTTTACTCGAAACCCATTCGGAGAAGTTATTATCAATACAATTTCCCTCACCGACTTTTATTCGACATTGAATTTCAGTTTTCTCATTCGAATATAGACTCGCAATTCGGAATAGTATAAAACTTCTTTTTAATGTGACATGTTCGTATAATAGCAGATTCAACTTTTAAGTATACATACGTCTGTGGCTATTACGGAGTTTTCTATAAGAAGCAGGTTTTACATATAGATAGCATTTTTATCCAATATTTTGACGAGAAAACTTCATGTATTACGAACTTATTCGAATCGATATGAGTTGCGTTAAACCTTTTAATGACCTATAACAGAGTAATTTTAGATCAAAACATTTACATTGAAGATATCTCCATAAATACGTTATTGAAATATTTTTTCCTCCCAATAGATTATTTTCTGAAAACGCTTCACAGCCTTCACTGTCTTATAATTTCTCATACAGAGACAAGTAACAAATATAGCTGTTATTCTCAACCACTTCGACTGTGTTGCAGAAGTGCATCATTGTATCCACGAAAAAAGGTCGCCAACCCAAAAATATGAACATAAATACTGTCAAGACCATGCATGGTGATCATACATTGATGACAACTTATATATTTGTATATAGCTGTGGTATTTCGGGTTATATTGATTTTGGAAATAAGGTTCACAATGAGAATTACAACCATATCTATAGAAAAAGTTAGTCCTATATCTTTGTAGTTGCAGTGAAATGTATCATTACCGAAGTTTGCACAACTATACAATTGGTAGACAAACTTCTTCTACCTTGCATGCAAGTATATCAGAACCAGTGGCGAGGCGTCAGGGCATGCAAGGCATGCACTGCATGCCTAGTCATTTCTTTCAGTAATGCCACTTACACGAGATCATCTACTTTATATTTTATTTAATAAAAAATCAAAGACATTCAATATTTCCGTGAAAGATGTGTGCATAAGTGGTTAAAAGTGACTCGAATTTTCAAGATCACCCCACATAATCTATATATTTTATGCGCAGCACAGTACTAGTTTGTTTTCCTTATATCCCTAAACTGGATGCTATTTTTTCGATGTGCCGCACAGTACAAAAATGGACAGCTTTTTCTCGACACGATACTCAACACTGTATGCTGGCCCGGACTGTGGGGGTGCAGGGTGGGTGGGTGTAAGGGACATTTTTTTTAAATGGTTAAATGGCTTGTTAAAAGTAACATTTAAGCTACAACCTCTATTGCATGCAAGGGTTCGAAGCATTTCTGAAAGAAGGTGTCGAGCGGAAGACCCCCCTATTCCACACCACTAACGAGCGTGTGGTTCGGGGTTCCTGGGTATATTGTAGAAACTTTCTCATTCACAATTTAAAGTCGGCCCGCAATATTTGACCACCAAATGTCAACATTGAATTGACGAGTTATAAAGAGAAGACGGTTTATTTCATGATAAGCCACGGACATTGTCTATGATTTATTATTTCTATATTCCTATTTGATTATTTTTTCCTTGGCATGAGCATATAAAATGTATTATTAATAAAATATAAAAGTGGTCCCCTGGGCCTGATCGCGTAAAGTAAAGCAATCAAACATAATACATAGCATGAAGTTCTATTGATTGTACTAAGCATAGGTGGTTGGTATATTTAAACTAATTATAATATGAATTAAAATTATACGTAGGTCCCGTGAAGTGTTATATTCGTTCAATTTGAACGCATTCATAATCATGAATTTCATAAGTCACCTATCACAGTTCGACATTGGAAACACGACTAGAAGTGAAGTGAACGAAAGACCCAAATTTATGGTACTCGCACTCGTAATAAAAATAAGTAACGGGACTGACCGCGGCCTTCTGTAAAGAATAGAAAAGCGGATGCATATTGCACATGTGTTAACAATAAATTCAAGAATGACCATTTTTGGGATAGGATATTGTGTCTTTAGTTCTCAGTTTGTGTCTTGTAAGTTGTAAACGACAAGCCAGTTGCCATTAGATATTCTCAAAGACAAGACGTATAGCAAACTGTTCGTGAAGGAGTTCTTTTAACTTATTTTGTGAATTTGTCATTTACATGTTTTTATTGATTTTGACAACTTATTTCATTTCTCAACCGAGTTTCAAGAGATAGCCGTAGCACTATGAGACGAGCTCGTCTTTTGGTTCAGGGATTTTGACGATATAGAGAAAATATTGCTCAAGACACTAAAAAAGGAATCGAAATCTGTGAAGAAAACCAGAAGGCTAGATTCATTCATCGACAATAATAACAACGGTCTGGTGAGTTAAGTAAATCAATTATATACATTCTTAAACGTTATTTTGAGAGTCAAAGGTTTCAAAATATGGAAAATTTTCGCCTACGGCGTGTGGGCCTCCGGCGGCTGGGGCTGCGCCCCAGACCCTCATCCCTTACATGAATCTGCCCTATTGCCATCAATTTTCGCCACTGCATGCCTTCACCCAGAAGTCACGCCTCGCCACTGATCAGAACTATGTATTACGGAGTTTTCTATAAGAAGCAGGTTTTACGTATAGATAGCATTTTTATCCAATATTTTGACGAGAAAACTTCATGTATTACGAACTTATTCGAATCGATATGAGTTGCGTTAAACCTTTTAATGACCTATAACAGAGTAATTTTAGATTAAAACATTTACATTGAAGATATCTCCATAAATACGTTATTGAAATATTTTTTCCTCTAATAGATTATTTTCTGAAAACGCTTCACTGTCTTATAATTTCTCATACAGAGACAAGTAACAAATATAGCTGTTATTCTCAACCACTTCGACTGTGTTGCAGAAGTGCATCATTGTATCCACGAAAGAAGGTCGCCAACCCAAAAATATGAACATAAATACTGTTAAGACCATGCATGGTGATCATACATTGATGACAACTTATATATTTGTATATAGCTGTGGTATTTCGGGTTATATTGATTTTGGAAATAAGGTTCACAATAAGAATTACAACCATATCTATAGAAATAGTTAGTCCTATATCTTTGTAGTTGCAGTGAAATGTATCATTACCGAAGTTTTCACAACTATACAATTGGTAGACAAACTTCTTCTACCTTGCATGCAAGTATATCAGAACTATGTTCATAATTTTCTAATATCAATCTCGACTTATCGTGACAATCGTGACTAATCGGCACAACTGGGAAATGTTTCACAGGAATTATAAAACTCAATTGTTTAGTGATTTGAAGAGGTCAATAAGATGTGCGTGCGCGTGTGTGTTTTGATTACAAATTCGAAAATGATGATTTTGTTTGTATATAAGACCACAATATATTTCATAAGTAATATTCTCACGAATCCAGTACTAGTACTAATAGTCAAGTATTAATCCTCTAACTATCAGTTGAGGTACGAAAATAACATATGTAACCAAGGGTGAACCAGGGGTGAACTATAACGAGTTAATCCATTATTTGTTGCTGAACTATGTTGCTGATCTATGAAACTAGGCGTGAATAATATTTTTGACTTTCACTTTGTTTTCAGTAGGCCAAATCGGATTTTTGTTTTCAGTTTTGTTCTAAATTTTTGATATTTTGAAATTTCAAGTTCTCCGATAATCATTCTCTTCTCACCCTTCTCACTATGTCACTTGAAACGAATTACTGGAACATAACGAACATCACAATAGTCCACCTCTATTTCACTCTGCATTCCAATTTAACTGAATAACTGTCCTAACTGTATATCCAATATAACCTCTCCAAATGTCGTGCGTACCACTTTCAGCCGTTATATTAACGGTTTACGGTCTAGATTTAACGGTCTGAACGGTTACAGCTAGGTCAAGTGACGCATAGATAGAATATTGATGAGTAGACATTAAACTGTCGTCGCTGACCGCCAGCCTCATAAACACACACGCTCTAGCGGTGAACAGATGAAACCTTTTACGACCGCACACACCGCCTTCTAAAGCGATTCATTGTTCACTCTTCTGAAGCATCGATTTCACCGCCACATGGAGTATCTACTTTATCTGACTGTCTGAGCTGATCTTTATCACTGCAAGGTGTTCGTTAGCCAAGAGAAAGCAGTCACATGGCAACTGACCTGGCACCTCCACCAATAGAATTAGATACGTTCTCAAAGTAATACCCTCATCTTCCCGCATTACCTTCACCTGTCTTATCAGACTTTTATCACAAATTATTCAAAAATTTTGAACATAATGTTCTTGGTTGCAATAACATAATAAAAGTCTCACTTCTGAGAATTAGTAGAATCGTTGTAATTGTTTTCGTACACTTTTCGCTCGTCTAACAACTACGCTAACGGCGTTTTCCTGGTTACCTGAAGATTTGAAAGCTATTCCATCACCATACATGTTTTGCTATTTGCATCTTGAAACGGGTTTAATTTCGCCCAACAGAAAGTCTTTCTGAGAGTAGACGGATAAGATGAAGGAAGGTTTTAGTTTTAAGAAAAGCTTGTAGAAAGATCAAGGTCTAAAAGAGCTCATATTGCTTTCAACTCATTCACTGAGACTTCTAACATCAATGAAGAAATAAGTTACCTAGTCATGTACGAGACAACAACTCGAAACTCCTCATGATCAATACTAACACATACAACCACACACCCGGTCGTACCGTCGTCCTAACTGACAAGCTCTCTATATGCAAAACATCGCTTACATACGTCTTCTCGTTATTATGCGGTACACACAGCTGTAGTGCGAGAGAGATATAGAGAGGAACAGCAAAAGAAGGAGAGAGAGAGAGAGAGAGAGAGAGAGAGAGAGAGAGAGAAAGAGAAGGAGAGAGAAGGAGTCATAGAAGGAGAGATAAGGATAAAGAGAATGGGATGGGAGATGGAGAGAATGAAAGAGAGGAAGAGAGAGAGAAAGAGAGGTTAGTGACGGTAAACGAGATGCTCTTTTAATTTGAGTGTCGCTAGTCGTTTGTTATTGCTATTTCACCGCTGCACGGCGCCAACGTACCCCCTTTCCCCCTTTCTCCCCACTACTATCCAACCCCTCTCTCTTCGCCCACCCTAACCTAGCATTCGGCCCGATATTCCATTCTTCATTACAGCCAAATAAACAAACACACAAGTCTTTTGGCAGAGCGAAGAAATACGGATCGCAGCTCGAGTGATTTAGAAAACACTCGAAAGCTCGAGCTTTCAAAACATCAAAAGTTCAATTGAAATACAACAATTTTATCATTCCTTCAATTAAACTCGAGAGGTTTGTTTGTTGTTCTCAATATATTTGATGAGCATCAAATTATTATCATACAGGGAAAATGTTTGAGTGTTTTTAACTCCATTAGCATCAACTCGTCCCTGTGTGTCGCTGATCGACCGTCTTTAATACCATGTACGAATCAGCAACATTCATACATTTGGAACGACCAACTAGAATGACCTTTTCTAGAATGACCTAGAATAAGTATACGTCATTTTCGGGGTACCTCAATTTCGGTGTACTGTTTTTTTGATGTACGTTGTTTTCGGTGTACGTTTTTATGTATTTGTACGGTGTAGGTCTACGTGAATTTTTTGTGTGTGGGATTTTTACGGTGTATGTTTTTTTGGTGTACGTTATTTTCGATGTACGTTATTTTCAGTGTGTTGGAACAACCTCTTTTGATAGAAATCAGCGATGGTGGGCCTATATAACCAGTGAAACCGTTCAAACCTAATGATAGCATCACAATATACTGGGTCGATTTGATTTCTTCACCAATTTGACTACAGGAATGAGATTAAATGAGGTTATTTTGTTGTATGCTGAATGAGAACACTTGCCACTATGTCAGTGAAAATAGTCGATTCTATTTACACCTGTTCAGAACTGTTGGATACCTTTATGAGTGTCGATTGAGGGAAATATCACTCATGTAGTGACAACTTGCGAACGCTAAGACATCGAAATTCTAATACTATACAGAACGATATAATTCGATAATTTCGGGGTGGTATGCGTAAGAACGGCACAACTCATTTCATGTGATCTCCGTAATATGTTATATCGAAATTATATGAACATTCAAATACTTGTTCAGCTGTGTAGACGTGCAACTTTCAGGATCTGAGTTCGATGATTGAATCATATAATTTTGAAAATACTATAGCATAGTTGCAAATGCACCATATGCGTTGTAAGATGAGTGATACATTTGTATGGAATTCATGATAAATTTATGTTTTAGAAAGATAATTAGTTCAATCAATTCACATAACTTATATAGCATTAGAATTTCCATGTATTTCTTCCGTAAGTTACCGCAATCAAACTGGTATTTGACTTTTCGACTTATATGCAATCTCAAATGAGTACGTATCCCCTGCAGTTCATGAGATACTGCCCCTTAGGTATTGAATACTGATCTTATGGAATGTTATACCTGATACTTTCTCAACGACTTTGTTTTACAAAAAAGCAAATAACTCATAATACATATAGTATTTTATGTTGGAAGCTTGCGGTGATTGTTGACAAACAGCATTAGATTGAATACGGGCCGTTGATTGGAAACTGATCAAGTTACACACTATCATTCACTTGTACATCAAGGTTAACCGAGTTACTCCAGTTGTGGGTCAATGTGATTCCGCTGGAAACCATTCTCAATATATTCTCTTTTGATTTCCGTGCTACTAAAAGTTGTCATTTCTCTCCTTATTGAATGAGCGATAGCGAAGAGAAGACTTATATACTCTTATGGAACTCTGGTTGTGTGTTATTTTCAAGTTTTATGTTATTTTGTTTGTTTGTTTGTAAGCACTGCACAAGTTGCACAGTTTGACAAATCAACAATACACTCTTTCTATGGTGCGCGGAATAACCCAACTTAGAACTGTGTAGGTTTTGGGTCAAATCGGTGAGACCATTTTTGATAAACACTATCAAAAAGTTTATAAGCATCTTGTAAGATCAAGCTGAGCGAGAGAATTTGAAAGATAAAATCTCTCAAAAACAATTCGAATTTTCACTGAATGTAAACACATAAAAGTTATTCATTATAACACATTTCTATTCAAATCGGACCAACCTTTCGCAGAAAATGATTCAATAAATGTGTTTATTCATCGAATATAGAGAGAAATGATAGCATGTTGTCGAGATTCACGTCTTTATAGACTCGATAGACTGTTGCCAAGTCGAATTTACCTTAAACGTGTGACGGTGTGTAAGAGTTTTCGATTATACTTCTTCTAGATATTCCGCTCATTTTACAACGCATGTATATAGCGTACTGCGTTTGACTAGTAATATTATATTACCAATATGATGCTTGATGATCAAATATGGCTATACCTATGCATGTGAAAAACTTACAGGATATTCGAGACGGAGATAATTTCCATTATATATGTTCGTATACGCCAATAGGCGTATCACATTTCGACGGAAAAAACTTCATACTAAATATATTGGTATGTATCATGCGGGTATTTTCCGTATATTTTCTCAATTGGCAGTATAGTTCGTGTGGTGTACATTGTTCTTTGTGAGTATTTCCAGTATTTTTTCCAATGTAATTTGAATACGACGAATATAAAAAAAAACATAATGATTCAATTCATTTGTTTTGTTCAATATCATCTGGTAGAAACTGCATTGCATTGAATATATCATCATTCTGAAAATGTTGACGTACTATGACACAATCTTGGATTATAGCTATCGATATGATACATACAATACAATACACAATACTGATTATAACATATTTTTTTCAATAATTATTATTGACCTATTACGTGATACAGAATCATTGCTTCTCAATTAGGGCTATGGATGGAGGGTGAGATCGTTTGAACGGGGCACCACAAGGGCGATCCGACCACCTCAATGTATTAATACCCCAATACATTATGATGTGAATGATGTGTATGATGGACCTAGTAGGATTTTGTACGTTCATGTAAGTCCATTTGGTAATAGGCCCATACTTTATTTCTAGGAAGTTTACTCGCTCATCTCCAACAATGTCAATTCCATGTATCTTTTTCTCCTCACTACCATCACGCGAAAACGCACTTGTACCTATACGCATACGAGCACGGCACATAGTTCCACGCACAATTAAACAATTCCACGAACTTCACACACAAATACGTTTCGACGTTAATTACACGAGACATATTAATACCGTTATGAATTCCAATAAAGCATTTTTAATACTGTTTTGCGCATCACACATCCCTCAGCCCTCTCCAAATACACGCTCAATTAATCCCTCCCATTCTACGATAATATAACTGTCAACGCGTGAAATAATGGCTTTGAACTGTTTCGTATGTGATTAAAACGAATCAATTCAACACAAAGAAATAAATGAAAAACTCAACAACATTTCCAGTTGAAATCGTATGTTATTGATGACAATATCCTCTTGATCACTGGTATGAATATATTAACTGACCAAGTACTCTGTTGGTGTAACCAAATAGTAAATAGTACTTGCAGTTTGATCCATTAATTGTTCCGCCTTGAATCAGCTTTCGGATGAGCTCTTATTGTAGATGGGAGGTTGTTGAATAACTTGTATATAATTATGAATTATACCAAGATGAAAGTCAGTGTTATACGTACCGGTAATTCATTTCACATTCCACCCTTCTTACTAATGGTATACACTCATAATATATATATATATATTTATATATATATATATATTTATATATATATATATATATATATATCAATATATATATATATATATATATATATATATATATATATATATATATATGTATATATACATATAAATAGTCAATGTGATAGTCATGTGATAAAAGATACGCCTCGACCGGGACACGAGCCTAGAACCTACTGATTGCCAGTTACGAGATCTCTCAACTGAGCCACACCAATGTATTTCCAAGACTCATTTCCGAAGGCGGCAAGATTGATTTCTAAACTAGAACACATTTGTTATATCACGATTGAAAGAAGGAAAATATTCGTGATTTCATTGAATTGAAGTCAGATGTTTGATTTCAACTTGAAAAGGTTATTTACGTAAATATTCATTCCGATCTATTTCACTTTTGCAGTCAATTTCAATTATTATCAAAGGAGTTTCCAATGAGAACGAAAACTGTTATTTTATCCTAGACGAAACAGCAGAGCGATATTGTATCAAATAAGTTATATTAGTAATGAAAATACAGAGCTATTCCCCAAGTGTGAAACCAATCTCAATAGGGTGGTGATCATAGTGGAATGGAATGTTCGAATTTTTAAATTTCATTTCATTGGAGAGAGGGGAAGCGATATAGATGAACTGAATCGTTGGCAAAGTTCTCCGAGCTCAGTATTTGTGTTTCATTGAATCATTTATTGGCGTATAATATGTATGTGTTTTTCTTCAGTGAAACAAAAATCAAATTTATAGTTTTATATACTATTTTGAAAACTACTGTAATTAGTATATAATGGCATGCATGGGTAATCGTCTAGTGCTGAACTAGCAGCAATAGGAACAAAACTGAGATAGAAGATCGAGCTAATAGCACAGGAGTTCTTCCTGGGTTACGAGATTGACTCACATCTTGACAGACCATCCTGATCGAGGTTTTTCGTGGTTTCCATCCGTCGTGTATACATACACAAAAGTTATCCATACAGACACACTTCGCTTGTGATATATCAACTATCTGCCTCCGTGATTCACCTTTCGATCATTTCAATTTTTTCATGATCCAATTCTTCTAGTTTGTTGATAATGTTTATAGCTTTCCTATTCAGCTTTAATTGAAGCAAATCCAGGAAAACAGTGCATGTGCAATGTAAGATGAGCTATCGGTCCATTTAAGTGAAAAGCAAAGGAAAGCTGTAAAATACCTTGATTCAAAAATAATTATTCCATAGCCTTCTTTTTCTACTCGTTTATTTTTCGGATAGTTCAATTATTTGATTGGTTAATCTCATAAGTATGTTGATCTTCTCACTCGATTTGAGATACTACATCATGAACATTTTCTACACAATGACAATTGCTGATCTGAATCATATAAAACTTCGAAGCACCGTACTGTATATCATTCTGAATCTCAAATTCCATGAAAATTCGAAAAAGTTCGAAGAAAGTATTTTCTCCCAATTTTTTCTCTGGGTTATTCTTCTGTGATTTTTTTGAATTCGAGAATGGTTTTTGTCCGAAGTGGTGCAATATGATTGCACCTCAAAACTGTACAGTATCGAGTTAGAGGAAGACACATGTGTTTTCCAAGTTTCAACTGTGCTTGCTATTGACCTGCGAGGAGAGCGATTTTTTGTCGAGTATTTTAGAATGAGTCTCCGCTTCGCTCATCCAATCAAAATTGTCAAATGTCTTCATATCTACCTAGAATCAATTTTCGATCATCTAAATGACGTAGATTCAAAAACTATTGTACTCAAGAGTTCGATGTATATGAAATCTTACACGCATTGCTACGCCTGTGATTCCAACATCATGGAATTATACTGATACCTATTTTTTCTAATCTGTTTAATTCATTGTCTAGATTGATAATTGATGAGTTTCTGGGAAACTAATATTCGTGTTTATGATTTTATGAAGTGCAGCAGTGAATTGACATGCACAAAATATCTCTCCCAATAAAGTGAAGCAAAGTTTAATGAAATTGAATGATATAATATCCTTGTTTGATAGAGTAGAATGACTTTGAATTATATCAGCAGTTAAGAATAGATGACAACGTTGCAGGTATTTGTTCACTGTTCCTCAACATAGAGCATGTTAAAATTGATGGAATGAACCATCTGTGTTACCGTGCATGATTCTTGCAGCGATCAAGTCGCAAGTAGGCCTACTCGCTCGAAAGTTTGTTCATTCAGTCTCGATATCACATTATAAAATGAATCGTAATTCGTTGTATCTATCGAATCAAATCATTTCAATGTTGACAATTTTCATTTATCTTCACCCCAAATTGATATTTCAAACACTTTTGCTAGATTTTGGAAGAAAGACGTGTTTTGTGAAAAGTTTAACCCGTAGTTTAATTATTGATCAAGCTGAAATGTTCTCGAAATCTATCGAGAACTTATTTTGATATCCATATTTTCATTACAAATCAATCAAAAAACTGAAGATTGATTCTCATATTCATTATATCTCAATCATATTCATATATTGTGAAATGTGAATATACACTTTTCAAGGAGCTTGAATATTTTCCCAATGAGATTTTATTTTAATGATGCTTAACGACCCCACCAACAGCTAGGTTATACGGGGCTGATAATGAAACGATGAAGAGTGATGATGGGTAAAAGAACGTTCACAGAAACCCATATGCCTCATGCGGGACTCGAACCCACGCTCGACCCGACTTCAGTTTCTATCGCTTAATTTTGATTTTCCCCAAGTGAATAACCACGAACATTTTATTTTCAGAAGCATTTATATTCATAAGCTGGATAAAGAAATTACTAGTTAAATCATTTTTGTATAGTGATATCAGAAAAGTTTCTGTTGAATCAGTTCACCTGTGTGATAATACCACACCACCTCGCTTGTTCCACAGCAACTATAGTATTGCGTTCACTCGTTAATTCATGTTCAATGAAGAAGCTTTTAAAGCTTAAACATTCGCTTCTCTGATAATGTTTCCAGATATTCTTGTATTTATACAGTCAAGTTCCACACACAAGTTTAGCATAATAACATGGAAGCATTCTACCACGTCATTGAAGCTATACAGTTGTACGATTTACAAACTTCCATCCTGTGTCTAACTCAATATTAGCAAACAGACGGGAAACTTGTATTCCAGAAGGCCCAGTTCAAAACCCTGTGGTATCCTCCTTTCTGAACCTATACAGTCTACTCTGTCTGCGGAGTTTCAGCACAACATACATGAGACTTTACGTCGGGATAAATTATAATATATATATATATATATATTTTTGATGCTTGACAATTTGAGGATGGTTTGCTAAATTAATGGGAAATATGATTGTATGGATACGTATGAGAAACACCGGAACATTGTTATATCTTGTTTGAGAACATTTGAATTTCCTGACATGCATCGACACATACATTTTGGAGTACATCTATATTTTCGAATGTTTATTACATTTGTCGTCTCAATATCTTGCGAGGGCAATAATTGTTTTGTGAATGGAATATCATTTTTGAATTATGAAAATTAAATTGGACAACTGGATGAGATCATTTTTCTCTACAGGGTTATGTTAACACTCTCGTTATTTTAATATAGGTCATTTTGGAATCACAATATGTAATTTAAGTTTTGTGTGCTGGTCTCGAACCAAAAACCTTTTCATTCGAGTGTTTTATCGTTCACCACAACTCTAACTAGTAACTAAAATACTAACAATTCTCCCCAATAGCAACTGCACGATTTTCTTACACATAACTTGTGCAACTGCTGATAAGAATTCAACTAACTAATAACTAACTATATTCTCTTTTTTTAAAAGCAATGTTTTCTACCCGAAAGACCTCCATTAATTCCATTTTATTCGCCATGTGAACTAATTCCCATGTGGCCGTGATATTATGGTGGTGGTCGATGTTTACGACATCCAACGGACCGCGTTCAATGCAAAGAGCTCAGGAAGTGCAGTCGACCTGGCAATGCATCAAAGTCGAACAAGTTGTTTGGTTACTGTGTGCAGTAGATTACTTCGAACGAAGTTTTACCATCAATGTAAGACGCTGATTTCTTACGGCTGAGAAGTTTACCGATGTGTTTCGTGTTCAACGAAGTTATAATCAGCTGTATATTTTAAATTTAAAAAAAATACCAAAAAGTGTTTTCAGAGTTTTCGTATATTCACCGTGTACGGTTTGTGGTGCTTTGGATTGAGGCTATCGTAGCGATGGAAAGGCAACAGTGTTCCAGAGAATTGCAAACTGCGGAAGGTGAAAATCACATCAATTTGTTATAGACCCCTATCTCAATACTCATTTTAGGTATTGTTGAAAATTGAAATTATAGGGCCTATACTCCATAAGCTTCACATGTATGAAAACATGAAGACAGATATACGAGTTCATGGCCTTTTTTCACTGAATATTTTTTCTATCCACATTGAAGTATTATTTGTAGAACATGTATCTCACAAATTGTGAAAACAGTACACTACTCGATCAAGATAACATCGAGGACAGCAAAAATCCTATCACAGTGAAATTGGATCTCTATTCACCACGTAAAACTGAAAGATCATATTCTGTTCACCCTCATGTATCCTAGCTCTGGGCAGTGTCTACGTTATAGGAATTAGCATGAGGTCGATGTAGCTACAATCCATAGTGATAAAATACATTTATTAATTATTATATTATTTTCTCCAAAACGGCTGGTCTGAATACCGACCAAATTTTTATTCATGTATATTATTCTTGTGTTCTCATTTGTGGAGAATTTGAATCATATTGAAGAGATTTAATTTTTCAATTTTTTCCGCTCAGCCAAATCTTATGGGGTTTTCAGAAACTTCTAAATGATGTTTCTCAAAAATGGTCGAACCGATTAGACCTCAAAACTATACAGTTTTGAGTTGGATAAGTTTGCATATATAAAAAAAGTTTCATGTCGATCGGTCAAACCCTGCGATCTGTGCAGTGTTTACAAACAGACAAACAAACAAAAACGCACAGACAAAGTTCCGTAAGAGTTCAGTGAAAATCTTCGCTACGCTCATCTAATAAAATCGAAATTATGAATCACTATATAAGCCTAATAATTTCTGGGATGAGTTTTCACAGAATTTACAAAAGTTCAGTCGTATACGTTGGTGATAACAATTATATATGTTTACGGTACCGATAATGCTGATCTTGAAGCACTTTGAGATTTCCTGGTTGAGAACGAAACATGTGAGTTAATTACAATTTGAAGTGCGCGCGTATAGGCCTATATAGCCTATATATATATATATATATATATATATATATATATATATATATATATATATATATATATATATATATATATATATATATATATATATATATATTTATATATATATATATATATGTGTGAGAGTGTGTGTGTGTATATATCGTCTATTTACTCCAATAAACATGTCTTAGATATTTGTTAGATTCCTCTCATGACATAGTTGCTCGAGTTCTGAAATCGAAGCCTCCAGAATCATCTAAATATAGATAATTACTGTTATCCATTAAGAGAGGTTGTGTTAGATAATTACTGAACAAAACGTAACACACAATACAGGCTGAAAGTTCCTGCAAAGTTTCACGCCCGAAGCGTTTTCGTTGGTGAAAAGCTCAACTAATGAAGCTCAGATGCAAGAACAAAGGTTGCTCTTCAACCTTAGACGTAACCTTAGCTGATAAAAGGTCACCGAGCTAATGTCAAGCCAAGTGGGGGGAATGTAGGTGAACTGAGAGGGCAGACTAAAACAAAAGAATGATTCGATTTCTTTTCAAAGGTGAAGTATTGAAATTGAATAGAAAATCGAATCGAATAATAGAGTGTATAATAGACCACTGGTTTGGAAATCATGACTTTGAAGAATAAAATATGATTTCAAAAGAGAATATGAATATGAAAGAATAATAAATAATGTAACACTATTTATTCCTATCAAAAATCTGACGGAGAAGCAAAATTCCATTGTCAGCTGGTTTTGAAAGCATTAACTTTAGATCATCTTTTTATTCTTAGTTGAATAATAAATAGTTATTTCGTAACTCAATGGCGCTTGAAAGTATGCAATGTGTCGTATGGAATCGAACCCGGCACCCGAGACCTACTTATATGTATTATATTCCAGCTATAACAAATTGTGAAATATGTAACAATTCATGCGCAAACGTAGAATAATATTCTCTCTGAAGTGCGGAAAATATGACATAACTGTATACATAAGTTTCCGATCGATCATATATATATATATATATATATATATATATATATATATATATATATATTACCACTCACGATCAGGGGTTTTGACGTGTCAACATGCATGTCAGGTTACGATCGACCACATTTCCTATCGAAAAGTATTGTAGATTGTGAGTGTTGAACCTGATGTCTCTACTCTTTCATCTTCACGTCTCTCTACCAAGCCAGTCACGTTGATAACTCGATTATGAAGACAAAATACCTGATATAAATTTACATATAATCTCGTGAAGATTAATGAGTGAAGAATAGATTCATCCATGGAGATGAATCTTCGTACTCTGGCGGTCACGGAAAACTATTATCAAATACTTTGATTAATTTATTTACACTTCCTGATTGTTTTTCTTTTCTCATGCATTCTTCTATACAAATTCAATACGAAAGTATTTTATGTGAACATGGATAGTTTTTAATCCAAATTACGTTAGTCTATCTCCGAGTTCTTACGTGATAAGCTGATATAATGATAAATACTGATAATTACTTAATCTCGTAAGATGATGAGATATTTTTAATTTTTTATAATATCATTGTACATGCAGTGTTTCTACGAAAACTATCTAGTTATATCACTTTGATTGAAATTGCATTTCGGTTTTCTTGTCTATCGTTCATCTCATATTTAATTCTTACAATATCATAATCAGCATATATATCTGTCATATCCGAAGGAGTAGTTATCACCCACATTTAAGCGCATGTTGATACTCTTCGATGTTGTTAGCACTGGGACTGACTCAGTATCATCCACGGCACGATCTTACAGCATGATTTCGGTTTCTTGTTCAAGGCTAATGCCGGGATGGCTCCCACAATAAGTCGGCCACGACCGCTTCCTTCCCACTATCCTTCCCATTATCCAGGAAACCTTCATCTCATCATCCCATCACCCCATTAATCATCCATCCGACGCCAATAGACCTTCGCTGTCATTACAGTGCGTCGTTAAACCCAATATATATAAAAAAAGAAGTAGACAAATATTTCAAATTATCTCAAATCGAACGTTTTTCCTTACTCCTATTCTCAATTAAATATAATTAATAATGTTCTCAAAGATTGAACAGTGGATTAGGAGCTAGGCTTATGTATACAAATGTCAGTGCGAACTTATTTTCTGATTGTAGATTCGATTGTCAAAGAAGATCACAAAAATAAACCAGGAATAAATAATGGGTGATATGATTTTACAAGCAAGTTGATTGAATGATCGAATTGAATTGATTATTGGATATTGATTAATGAACCACCAGTTTTTAGAGCTAGTTGTACCAATGAATGATTAAATAATGATCAGTTCGTCATCAGTTGAAGTACGAAAATAATAATATGTAAACAAGGGGTGAAACCAGTTAGTCAACTCATCATTGAATTATTTCACTAATTATCATTTGATACAATATACTCCTTAAAATGAATATATTTATATATATATATATATATATATATATATATATATATATATATATATATATATATATATATATATATATATATATATAATGATATTAAAATGATAAAATCAAGATATAAACCGCTACTTTAGACACTGTTATTGTTCACGTGCTCCTAACTGCATGAAGAATTGTGTGTAAGTACCAAGCTCTACTATAACGCGGCAGTTAAAAGACTAACGTTGATGTTGTAATTACATCAGCATTAAGCATTATAACATGACGCTTGAGGAGGCTTGAAGGTTAGATTTGATTACGAGCGTCTCAGTTACATCCTCTCCTGGTGAGGGGTAATTCATGCAGTCTGCTCAGGGAGGAAAGGGGTAATTCTAAAAACCGCCATCCATAATCTACTTATGTTCGTGATTGCAGGCTGAAGAGACAGACATATAAGCTGCTGTAACATTACTCCATGAGAGAGTGAAGTGTTAGGGTAGAGAAATAAGGATAGAGAGGGAGCGAGAGAGAGAGAGAGAGAGAGAGAGAGAGAGAGAGCATTCCAAATGACTTTACAAGATGAGATTACAACAGTAAAAATGAATTTGAATATATAATTACAAGTGTTAAAGAATTATAAAGTTTCCTTGCCTCCGGTACAATGTATTTTAAGATCATGGTTTGAAGATCAGGAGTGAGTGGATGCGATTAAGACGATACGTAGGCTAGCTCATGGTTGATTGAACACAAAGTATATGTATGATTCATATTTTCCATTCGCTCATGGTTTATAAATTGAAACCCTGAAAACCAACCAAGTACAACTGACAACAGCTGCGGGTATGCAGTTGATAGCCTTCTGAGACATTATTCAACAAACCAGCGTTCGATTCCTGTTGGTCGCCAAATCTGACACGGGTATTTCGTGTCTCCACCAATTTTTGGATGAACATAGTTTCCCAATATCAGAGCACGATGAATTCATCACCTTCTCTGCACGGCAAGATCGAAGAGAATTTGTACATTTTTTTCCAAGAAGGCAAGAGTTGGACACTCTGGAATTTTTTTTGCCAGGAATATAATTCGTAATTAATGAGAAATTCCGCAATTTATTGGAAAGTCACAATTACCATTCTCGTACACTCCGATTATTCTACAATTACGTCATTATAGCATGGTTCAACTGTTAGAACAACAGGAGCTGGAGTGAAGCAGCAGATATCTATCACATTCGCTTAAATAGAACATTTTAACAGTGTATTCTTAATTAAAATACATCAACGTCTTCTAAAATAATCTCTTGGATTAAAGTTTCTCGGAAAAAAAAATACTCCAAATATTATTCATCACTGCTCCTTAATGAGTTGAGAGATCGGTGTTCTTTACAGGAACTAGGTTAATGTTTTCCAGACCGGCACCTCCACCAATATCTTTAATTTTCTTTCCGAAACAAAGTCTGCCTTATTTATTTTAATATCCATGAAAGTAGGAGTTAGTATACTGAATAAATGATGATATAATTTTGGAGATAGCATATTATGTTTGCAACTTGAAGAATGCAACGTTTTAGAAAGATGCAGCTGCATTTCTTATCGTAAACCTTGTTCTGAAATATCATGATATCTTGTAACTTTAACAGCTATACATGTATGACGGTGAACTCTGTGTTTATTGAGATGGTAGACAATCTTTCAAATCCATTGTTAATCTACCATACGGATGTTCGAAGTTTCACGACATCCCTTCTGAATATTCAATTTCTCAATATCAGACATTTTATGAGTATACAATGCATCGTGTGACAACCTGACAGCCAAGATATGAATTATGTGTTTACACATCACAAATTGTGATAGTTCATTCAAGTGTTGATCTGATGCAAACTGCTGGTCAAAAGAAGAAAATTATTCATGTTCTACGGTTCATCATAATTACATCTAATCCGTGGTCTACATATTCGGATGTAAAAAATTGCAGCAAAAAGAAATATAATGAGATATCACTGAATAAAATTATCTTATAACTCCTTTCGAACCATGAAAGGCATATACATTTTTCACCACTTACATTATAATCTGATACAATTCACGATTAATTTTGTACGCCCCATCAGTATCATCATCAGAATATCAAAATTCAGTATCAGTATAGAACAGTGGAATCAGCCTTTCATCAGTAGATATATGGAACATTTCCAAGTTAGTGGTTAGGTGTGAGTACGATATATACGGGTCTTCTATAGTATCCTCAAGGTATGTATGTGACAAACCACATAATTGTAAGAACTCCAGTACTTATAGAGAGACTCGCTGCAGCTTTGAATTATTCAACTCCTATTGAAAGTTGCAGTTGTATCTTTAATAATAAATCTGTTTCTAAAAAATCAATGACCCTCAGAATACCACAACCACGATTGAAGAGTGTGCTGGAAGTACGTTTTGAATTGCATTTCGAACACAGTGATATTTTTAAACTATTAATATCAAATATACAAATCACCTGCAGTTAATTCAACCGAAGTGATAGGTGAGAGAACATTTCAAGTATCGTTTCGGACATAGTGGTATATGTATAAAAGTATACCACAAAAATACCATTTGTCCAAGAAGCGATTTGTTCTTCCAGTCAACGCTTCAATCGATATGTGGACTAGTCATTTCGGTTGACCACCTCCATATCTAGTGCACACACTTACATCTCCCCAGAACTCCAGACCATATTCAATCTCCCTAGCAATATTAGTGTACAATCGTATGATTAGCGAGCCAAGCATCTAATAAAGCAATATTGGTGACATTAGGGAAGCTTGTATGAATATAAAGGGTGGATTAGAAGGGCGAAGTCGAAGTCGAACTCTTGGCCGCTTAACGAGAAGTGCCTGGAGGGCCACCCGAGTTCCAGAGCTCGTAAGCGACGGGCAGGTGGGGAGAGGGGTAAGAGGAGGTCATAATAAGATGATGGGAGCCGCATTCTTTGCTAAGAGAAAGGCCGAGTTATATAAAAAACCAGAGAAAAGAACAAAGTATTAAAACGTTCATTGTTCTCTCGGTGAAGAAGAAAAATGAAAATTGCTTTATTATATAAAAGAGGGATATATTCATTCTGCTATTTATTTCGTCACATCAGCTAAAATCTGAATAATAAGAGAGACTCCAAATAACACCTTGATAGTACAGAATTATTCAAAAACTGATTTCTTATACATTTTCATATATTGAACTGCCTCGAATTTATTTAAATTATTGAAGTTTCAATTGAAATTACAATTTATTGTAGTTTCAACTGAAAATTCAATACCCTATCAATTCTCTCTCTCTCTCTCTCCCTCTCTCTCTCTCTCTCTCTCTCTCTCTCTCTCTCTCTCTCTCTCTCTCTCTCTCTCTCTCTCTCTCTCTCCCTCTCACACACACTTTCATTCCTTGCTACTCCTAGAAAGCTCACCACATGCAGAACGATGTCGACTCGAAGTTTGCACTAGTCCATCTGTAGTTTTACCAACCTAACTCAACTCAAAACCAGTGCAACATGTAGGTGATTCAAGTAAACCGATGTAATTGTCAACTTGGCTGTCTTGTTTCTCATTAGTGTCAGTCTGATCGGAGTCATAATCTATTCATTGAAGGAACAAAGAGACGAGGTAAACTTCGTGTTATCGAATTAAATAATCATATGGTTTCATTGTCAGAGGAATATCATATAATTACCTTGACACAATTAATTAAAGTTGCTGTATAATACAATTTAAGTGTCATTACACGTTTCACTTCTGGTAATGAGTTAATTTGAAGAACTTCAACATCCATGGGTATGTCATTTTGAAAATATTACTCCCATAATAATTCATTCGAGTTGTTCACAATACGTTCGAGCTTGAATGGCCAATACTCTTTCGGAATTGTGAAAATTGTTATTGTCAAGTTGTAAAGTTATCTTCAACTTGGGAATAATTATATGAATAGACTAGGAAAACGCGTTATGTGTTTCCGCGTTGATGGATGAGCTAATAAGAATGAAACTGAATTATTTCAAAAAGTTAAATCAAGTTGATGCTTTGACGGCATTCAAATTAAAAATTAATGTTTTCATTCGGTTGATTTATTTCGTAGACTATTCTCATCATGAAGGAAATATTAGATGCAATCTAAGATACAATATATACACCTTGAGATCCAATTATATTCATTACTCATTCTAAATAATATCTTTGATAATAAAGAAGGCTTTGTTTTAATAGTTCTTCAATAATTGGTGACACTTGTTGCTTGGATTTAATTGGTTTTCTTAATAGCTTTGAATGATGTATAAAAATGTCATTAAATCATTTTTTATATCAAAATGACTTATTGGATTTCAGTGAAAGTTTGGAATCATGTGTATCATTATTGGATGAGCGAAGCGAAGACTCAATTACACTTGACCCGAAAAAAATGTACATGTTTTTTTTTTTTTTTTTTTTTTTTTTTTTTTTTTTTTTTTCGCGCTCTACAGGTCAAACGAAAATTCAAATTCAATTGAAACTTGGCAAGCCCAAGTGTCATCATCTGGATTGAATCTCATTGATTTTTATGCGCAATCGATTGCACCACTTCTGAGAAAACTAATTTTCCATTTTCCAAATTACCCATAAGAATAAGCCGGAGAAAAATTTTCGTACAAAAAATGTCCTTCAAAAAAATTAAAATTTTCACCGAATTTCAATATAATAATGATACACATGATTCCAAACTTTCACTGGAATCCAATCAGTCGTTTAGATATAAAAAATGATTTAATGACATTTTTATACATCATTCAAAGCTATTAAGAAAACCAATTAAATCCAAGCAACAAGTGTCACCAATTATTGAAGAACTATTAAAACAAAGCCTTCTTTATTATCAAAGATATTATTTAGAATGAGTAATGAATATAATTGGATCTCAAGGTGTATATATTGTATCTTAGATTGCATCTAATATTTCCTTCATGATGAGAATAGTCTACGAAATAAATCAACCGAATGAAAACATTAATTTTTAATTTGAATGCCGTCAAAACATCAACTTGATTTAACTTTTTGAAATAATTCAGTTTCATTCTTATTAGCTCATCCATCAACGCGGAAACACATAACGCGTTTTCCTAGTTATATTGAAATTCAGGGATATTTTGAATTTTTTCGAAGGCCATTTTTTGTACGAAAATTTTTCTCCGGCTTATTCTTATGGGTAATTTGGAAAATGGAAAATTAGTTTTCTCAGAAGTGGTGCAATCGATTGCGCATAAAAATCAATGAGATTCAATCCAGATGATGACACTTGGGCTTGCCAAGTTTCAATTGAATTTGAATTTTCGTTTGACCTGTAGAGCGCGAACAAAAAAAAAAAAAAAAAAAAAAAAAAAAAAAAACATGTACATTTTTTTCGGGTCAAGTGTAATTGAGTCTTCGCTTCGCTCATCCAATAAGTCATTTATATGACAAATACAAATTATAGCTTTACCGATCATTGAATTTTTCAAAATCTTTTTTGATCGAGAGATGAGTGAAGTGAATCACAGAATTCTCTTCATTCTTCAATATTCCATCATGATGTTGCATGCAGATCAGAATTTGATAAATTGATAGCATTGGAACGAATTCCGAGAATTAGAAATCAGTTTATATCGTTATACCCCAGCAATAATCAGGTAATCAATATATATATGAGACGATACAAATTATAGCGGGAGAAATGTAAGGAACGGATGTTTCAAACATAATCACTTATTACAATTCGTATCGAAAATGATATTTGCTTTCTGTTTCCTGATATCAATTCCAAATTCCAATTATTGTTCATGAATGAGCTATATTCTTGAGGGATCAATTTGTGCACATCCCCTTGAAACAAAATATCCTCTTTCATTGTGACCACGAACCCTCTATCTCTACAATCATCCAGAAACCCATGTTCAACTCACTTACAATTGTTCACACGCTTAATCTTGTTGATAGCAGTTCCCATAAGTGAAAAACAAACACAGTCATTGAAGAATACAATAATAATGTTTTCATTCCACAATTGATAGCACACATTCATTCATGAAATTCAACTGGTAACAGACAAATGCACAAATATCCTCTGTGAGATCAGGTAGGTTTGAAAATGTTACACAAATTATCAACCATGGCATGGGTTATTCAAATTTCATGATGAACCTTTGGAAATTACTGATGATTATTATATCAAATTTTCAAGGAATTGTTCCAATATAAAGAAATCGTTTAATTTCTTTCAAATCAATTCACATTATTGATATGATGTATAGATGTTGAATCAATTATACCATGAAACAATACAACTATCGTTCAACTGGTTAGCGGAATATTATGACGAATTGAATGATCTCAAAAAAAAAATCCGTTGTTGTTTGACATGCGAAATTTATACCCGGGAGTCGAACAATTTGAAACAAATCCATCCTGTTCACGAGAAACTTCTCTCGTGCCTGTAAGCTTTTGATCGACTCTTTCTCAACTGAACTACTTATTGGCCCATTGTTTCAATAACACGTACGAGAATAATATGAAACAATCAAATCTTGATAAAAAAATCCAAACAGTTCCATTAATTCGTTGTACATTTGAATACATAATCCCGTGACTATATAATATATTGCTCCCATTTGATGTGTTCTATATTTCATCCTCACTCCACTCATTGCACTTAATTAAATTGTCGGAAAGAAACAAGAAAGTTAGCTTCCAACGAGTGATTTAACTTTCAGACTGTTAACAATTTCACCATTGCAACGTCCCACTCGTTATTCGTTTCACTGCTACTTGGATCGTGAACTAATGAAATGTCGGATTTTAAAAACGGTTACATATATATTTCAAGAGATTCTTGAATGTCAAGGTTTCAATGATAAATAAGATTTTGATGTAATTAAAAAGCTTTGGGTTCGTGTAATTGAGAATTACTTCGATAGAATATAATTTTATTCCAGAAATTAACAAAACGACCTTGTCTTCAATGTATAAGGAGGAATTACACTGCACAATTTTTCCCTCGAGTTCTTGAGCTCACGGTTGAGCTCGTAGAAGCATGAGTGAAATGTGACTGCCAAATCAGATACTTGTATCCGTAAAATGGACATCGCCTACCAATAAAACAAACATAGATATCAAATCTAAATCATAAGCTGTGATATTCCCAGGGTATTTAAAATTTCCAGGATGAGGAATGCTAGTGTAACCTTACTAAATTCCATGGAAGACTACGATCTTTGGAGTTGCATCAATATCATGTAATTTACCGAGTTTTATGATTATTTATTCAGTAGAAAACCTCATTCTTCCTTGAATACGATTATATTTTACACGAATATTGATAAAACGAATAAAATTAAACATATACATAACAATGGATCGAAACAAAAGAATCGGAACAAAATGAACAATTTTGTTAAAAATACAAAACAGCGAAGAAACACAAAGAAACAGAGATATGCAAGAAGATTTCAAGAAGAAGAAGAATAGGATCAAGATAATAATAAGATTCAAGACTTTTTTCTCCCCATTGTGAGTGTTTGCATTGTTTTCTAACCCTGAAATTACCACCATATTTAAGATTCGATTTCTTTGTTAAATGAGTTACTAGGAAAACGCGTTATGTGTTTCCGTGTTGATGGATGATCTAATAAGAATGCCATTGAATTCTTTCAAAAATTGTTATATCAAGTTGACGTTTTGACGGCATTCAAGTTGAAAATCAATCTTTCCATTTGGTTGGTTTGTTTCGTAGACTAATCTCATGAAGGAAATATTAGATGCAATTTAATATTATATTATATTGTAATATTATACTACTATATGAAACGTGATGACAGCTGTATACATATTATATACACCTTGAGACTCTCCTTTTATATTCATTACTCATTCTCAATCATTTCTTATATAATAAATAAGGCCTTGTTTTAATCGTTCTCCATTAATTGACATCTTGGTGGACCTATATAACGTGTTCGATTTTGGACATGTAAGTCACCAGTTCGAATCTTGCTATAGTCGAACAATTCTGTTTTCATGATAATGTTTCCATGTTTCTGATAAAGTTGTATTATCCTGATTTGTTTCCTAAAATGATGAATAGAAATATGGAGTAATATTCCCGTAAGATATTCTAGTAATCGGTTATGAGACAGAGCAGCTTTGTGGTTGGGGTTTGGTGGTTTGGCCCAAGTTTTGGTCTTTTTTAATATTTACCCATTGTGCTTTTCTCAAGTTCAGTTGGAGAAGGCTTATATACCGGTACATACTCCATTCATCGAAGAGAAAGTTCCATCCAACTGTTAATTTTGCGATGGTTACATTATTAATGATTGATTAATGATTATTTATGGTACAATGATGAATTATTTTGCAATAATTGATTACACATCAATTGAAGATGCCTATTGAGAAATCTATTGCAAGATAATATACGAGAAAAATCAGGTTGGGCAGTGAGTTAGAAGATCCAAAATCAAGGTGTGTACACCTTCATCATTTTTTCCAGTGTATCTCATGTAAAATGTCGCTCATCCCACAACGCACATGCTATATTTTCCTAGTAAATATAATACTTTGATGTTCGTTTTTGTTGAATACATATATTCCATCATTGTTGATAATAACGGCTGAAGAAGCTGCGTGTTGAGTGTCTATAAATTACACTTCACATTAACGTAATTCATTGATTAGATTAGCAAGATGTATGACGATAGCAACGATAACAGAACTGCACAATCGATCGAGAGATTATTTAAGACTCGCTGCGAGATGATATATCACCTCAGCACACGATTCATACATGTATACACTAGAATAAACTCAGGTCAATACACAGAAACCAAGGAAAGTATCACAAATCACTGGACAAATAATAATATGATCAGACTTCAAATTTGAGACAGATATTTATTAGCTTTTCTCCCACTTCTTCTATTTATTCTTCATTCATTCATATTTTCTCTCTTTTTCTCTCTCATTGCTCTCACTTCATACGATGGTCACATATAATGTATATGATAGAGATCAATTTCGAATCCAATGCGCTGAAAATATAATTTGTGATTCGATTAGCAAAAAAACTTCGTGATTTACAGGACATGAGAATATTATAAAATATAGCGTGAATGGTATACTAATCAAATTCATCGACGAAAAATCAGATTATTCTGTGAAATTTTGTACTCGATCAAAAATGATTGAAAATTTCACTCATTGTGAAGAAAAAATAATGTAATAGGGCCCTATGTCTCATATATATCCACGGAACATATTGGTGGAGGTGCCATGTTTCATTTACAATATTTCTTATTGTAACTTTTTATATGCAACTATATCGTTGAGTGATCAATTATTCTATTGATGTATGTGTCATCATGTGGGATTTCATCATGTCAGCTGGCAGACTCAAGCGAGGAGTTCGAACCTCAAGGCAGTCTCTCCACGTCCAATGCATCTAGTGGCTTCATTTTGCTTTAAGTGACTATAGATTTCTAGACACGAGAAAAATGATATTTTCTGCTCTCTTCGAAGTCTCTGAGGTCATTTCTCCACTTTTCAGACCATACCTTCTTGAAACTACTTTTCGTTGAAAATAAACCAAAATAATTGCTTCATTGCAATCAAAATCAGAATGGTCGTACTTCATGAGACATGTGGAAAATGATGATATTTTCACGAGGAATAATTTGACTCATTCTATCTGCAAATAATTACGATCTACGACATAAAAAGTATGTTCCATGCGATACTTACAATACATTGATTGAAAACTGCATGAATTCGTAAAACGCCATGAATTTTGACCTTGAATTTTCCAGATAGTTTCACCTATATATAGTTTCACAGATAGTTTTCCAGATAGTTTATATATATATATATATATATATATATATATATATATATATATATATATATATATATATATATATATATATATATATATATATATATATATATATATATATGACTTTCTCACCATTGAACACAGAATCCAATCACAATTGCCATCAATATCAACATTATCTTGTGCCTGCCCTAATCTCTACTTGCTTGACAAGGGTCTCCCAATGCGCGCGATCTGACCCAATGCGCGCGTCACCCCAACCTGCCCCTCCCTTGCCCGACGCCTATGAAGCCCGACTCGAGGCGCCGTGACGCCCTAGCCCGGCAGTTGTACCTCGTGGCGCTCTCTGAACGGCGACGCTCGCTACCGCCTACAGTTATACGTATACGGTGCGTTATACGTTACCATTGACTTGGTAATCATCAACATCATAACAAAATGAGGACTTAAAACTACTGTCACCTACTATTGTTGTTGTTGTCATTATCTGTCAACAACAAGTGGTCAACTGACAAATGTCTCCTGGGAATATTGTAAACAATCACTGAATATACCTACGATATTCTTCCATCATAGAGATAAAATTGTTTCTTTTCACGTTTGACGACCATTTGAACTGAAAACAGACTATTCATAATTAAATGACACAACTCCTGAGTTAAATTGGCCGTAAGCCGGCTATTATGAATGGAAGAAATAATTAAGTTCACAAAAAACTTCGAGGTCGAAGTTTTAAAAGCGCTAGTTATGCAGTATTGAAGTTGGAAGTGTATTAGTGCCGTTTTTACAAGTTGCTCACAAGTTTTAAAACGCTTTCTAGAAAATATACAACAGTTTTTCCTCTCTCGATCAGAATAATCCACGTCGAGCGGTACTTTGAGTCTGACACATAAAAACTTTATACGTCATTTATTCGAACTTTGAAGCTAGCAATTACCAAGATTATGCACTCAATCTCTTTATGAAAATAATAGAAAGTGTGGAACTGGATATTACAATGTTTTAATAAACCGAGTGGGATTTTATATGCATAATTTCCGTCCGGCCTTCAACTCTAGGAAGATTGCAATTTTCATGATTTGGCTTTATATACGAGAACTTTCATGAAGAATTTTCCCGACTGTCCAGTTAGCATTTTTAATAGCATCACCTCTCTCAAAAAATATCAACATAAGACTACTTGATCTTCAATCAAACGTTCCTCTCATCACAAACTTCACTGAAAGGTAAACTTTATTCGAATATTTTAATTAAAAATTACGAATTAACGATGTTAATCTGAGATGTTATGTGTGTTTGTATGCGTTTGTTTTAGTTGAACGCGTCCTCATACACGCCATTTAACCGCCGTGTCAAACCACGTAAAGCAGGCATTAAAGTTGATAATTCACGCGATAAAACCGAGTGACAAAGTGTTACCAACAATGCGGGCTCTCACTTGATTATACGCTACAACACCGTTCTATGCTGAACACTGCATTACACTTGTTATAAGTGGTTCTATACATTGAATAGTGCAACTAACTCATATCACATGTTGTCGTCCTCATCATAACCGAATTTGTTATTTTAATATCAAGAATAACAACATTTCCGGGAATATCTACTCTATTTCGAATTGCTAAATTAGCCAAAGTGAGACATAAAAAAGTTACCAAAAGAATCAAAGTGTCGTGTAAAAAGCGTATGATTTAACGCTGCGTAAAGTGCAACCAACCTTATAATTGCAAGGAAAAACTTCATTACAATTTCCATGGAGAACTTTTCATGAAATGGATGGATATATATTTATGAAAATATTACAGTAAGTTCATACCGTCGACTGGTTACCAATTGAAGTGTTACCAAACGAATAATTTGACTTCAAAATAATCATCACATGACATCTGTGTTCACATTATATTCAAACAAAGCCCTACGGTAGAGAAAGGGAAATATACAAATTCGAGTAATATCGATCATGATTTTTTGACATTATATCGCTATTCTTAAGCAAGTTATATTTGTTGTTAAGTGTTTCAATGACCAAAAGTGAAATGAAGATGTACACATTTCTTCTCTTTGGATAACCACGTTGGAATTTTAATTAAGTTTCTGCCGACGGAGACCAATTGTTAACATGATGAGCGTCGCGATGCCTTGCAGGGGTGTGGTCGCAGTCTTGATTCTAGCAATAACCGGTGTCGCTTGCCAAGGTAAGTTGAGGCACTTATAGACATTCTGTATCTCTATGCACTCATCAATCATTCCAATTGTTGGCAACAGAATTGGATATTTGTAATCACGAATCACTTGGAATATACGGTATCAAAACGAACACTTTGATTCGTCCTCATGCCCTCTCATCTAACCAGTTCCTATGAGAAAAAACTGATGGTGCACTTTCCACGAATGCGTTTTTCGTTGCGATATCGTGTAATTTTCGTCATGTTCTCATTCGAGTCATTTATATGCCACAAAAAACGGAAACTGAATTCCTGTGATATCCCTACTGATCCTCTTCCAACATGGTCTAGCTAGGTCTAGCTAAATTTTCACGAATGCGTTTTGCATTTTGATATCTTGCGGTCTCCGTCATATTCTCATTCGAACCGAATTGAGGCCACAAGATCGGAGAAATCAAATAATTTGATATTACGTACTACTTACCTTATCTTGGCATGATCGTTTTGTTCCCTTATCGCTATACTTGTCCCATGTAGAACATCGTTATTAAAGAAACTATAGGTTCTTACCCAACATTTCTCAGTATTCGTGTTTTATCTGATGATTTCTTGCCGTCTTCTAAGAAACAGATTGTAGATGAGATAAGGTTCAATTACTTCAGGTAATAGGGTTATAAGAAGGAAGCGAGATCACGTTATAAAGAGAAGGGTGGATGAGAGAGAGATAGATAGAGAGATAGAGAGAGAGAGAGAGAGAGAGAAAGAGAGAGAGAGAGAGAGAAAGTATATCAAGTCATGATAACTAAAAAAGAAGGATTATTATTATAAACGCAAAATCCAAACTGAAATTGTTCACGTTTAGTAGTTTCAATTAGTTTTCGAATGAAAATGTATTAGTAGAAGGTAATAGTAATGACAATCATTCATATTGAAATCTTCACATCATTGACAGTATTTATCTCATGGAAGTGCATATTACTGTGCATTTTTGTGTCGAACGAAGAAGCTATCACCATAAACCTGACTCAACTCACGTAGAAGTGTTTTATATACATCTAAAGCAGCGGATAAGAGAATCACTTAATCAAGGTACATAGAGTTGTACGTATAAGAAAGGTGTTAAATAGCGTCCCAAGAGAGTCCAGCGTTGATGGATATAAACCTTCACAGCACTAAGATTGCGTTTCTCAATGTTTTTACGTCGTATATGAAGGAGCAAGTTGATAACACTACTTTAAAATTCTTGATACACACGTTTCAGAACTTGGTTTAATACGAGGTTTAATAATAAATCGCGATTCTCGTGACATTAACTGGGAGCGAAATAGTAACTCTGCAATGCAATAGGTTTATTGATATAGTATTGTCATTGAAGACGGAGGGAAGATGGGAAAAGTTCTTTGGAATGTTATTAACCAGGAAAACTTTAAGTATGTGTTTTGAGATGAGCGATAGACGAATACATTAAAATGTGATGGAAAGCTATATAAACACAGCAGGATATCGAAACTATCTTATCACTGAATCGGTTTAATCTATTATTTATTCTAATCATATTCTAATCTTTTACAATTTGATTCCTCTTACTTGTTTCTTCTTTCGAGAGCTTCAAAAGTATTCAATTGATGTATACATATTACATTCCAATTGATTTTATGGACGATGATCGAATTCACGTAGTACTCGGGAATATTGTGTACCAATTATACAAATACAATATCATGAAACATTGCAAAATATAATTATGTCATATTTTCATATTTACACCATCATCCGCTAATTCGTACGCCCTCATAGCCTAGCTGTAATTGGAATCGTTGAGTAACATTGGGATAATCAAATGGATACATTATTTCTGTATACAGGCCTTATAAACTCTTGTATTTTTTCACCAAAATTCAATCAATTGTTCAACGGTATCTAAATGTATTCATAGCCCTAATGCGAAACAACAATTATGTATCAAGATTCTTTGTTGATGGTACAAAAATAATTCAATTGTGTTTGCTTTCAGAAATATAGATCGGCCAGTTTTGATGAATTAGATTGGGTTGATTTGATTCGGTAAAATTAGGGTTCGAGGAACAAAATATTTATACGAGTTCGCACGACATGGTGCGCGATGTTCCAATGAATATGGGCTGCTCTCAATTATATGTTCACATAAATTATTATACATATGATCTTCTTATTGCTCTACTGATTTTGTTATCCAGGTCATGTTCACTCGAATGTTTTTACGAGAACGCGATTATGTATAAGATTTATCAACCGTATGATCCTCTGCATAATCTAGTACGCAAGTATATCTGTATTTTAGTTTCATTTATATGCATATTATACATGAACTTTCGAAATTATATTCGAATGAATTATGAAAATAGAAACAAATAGTCCAACATCCCAGTAATCATAATGAAAATGATTTTCGGTGAGCGTTCAAATGGAATTCATGTGAATATGTACGCTACTTAATAGGAAAAATGTATTCAAAATTATACTTGAACTATAAATGTACTTTATATCATGAAACCTATTATATTAGTTTATAACTTTTATACAGTTCCATTAATACCACATAAGTTGAACTTTTATGCATCTAGTTATTTAAAATTGAAACATGTGTTTGAAACACGATTATAAGATTATTTATTAGATGAGTGATCAAATTAATAATGTGTTGTAACTTTTAATAGTGATATTTGTGATGATGGCCGAGTAGTGGTGGTCTCGAAGTGAGACCGCTATCGCCACAACCTGGGATCGATCTCACAAGCTGTTACTGCACCATTCTTGCAAGACATAAAATAGTTTAGCACCGAATACGAAGAGTGACTTGTTTTTATAGTTTCACGCTCATTGAATCTCAGATAGCTTTACGGCTTAAACCGGTGACTTTTGTCTAATCGAATTGAATGAAAGAACGATTTCGTTGTATGGAAGCTCAAGTACTGAGATATTTCACTTGCATTTGTAACACCTGTAATTAGAAGATAAAGTAAAATGAACTTGAATATAAAAATATGGGACGTATTATTTTTCCTGGAGAGGACATTTTGAAGATCATGATGCATCAGAAAAGTTGGTGCAATGAAAATGTTGATTCAGTTTCCAAATGTATTCGACAGCTTGTTGAAATCAGGCCTGCCAGAATATTTGAAATATGCTTGATACAAAAGCTTTCGTGGATTTTGCAGAAGGATTCCAATAATGCTTGTAATAGTAACATCCAATGATAAAGTTCAGAAAATATTCAAGATCCATTGTATAGGAGACATCCACAACAATCGCTTCCAATATCTATTATTGCAATTTAATTTATAAAATATGTAACCGAATGCATAAGAAAATTGAAGAAGATGATAACGTAAGTACCCTTTCAAAAACGAACTTCAATTATAGTTATTATACAGGGCAACGTACTAAGCTTTAAGAATCTGTTGACATCATTTTCCTGCGTGTTCATGTTTTATTTGGTATCTGAAGAAAACGCACTATATTCCACGTTGACCGCTCGAAACATCCAACCGTTACCAGTAAAACATGCGTGAGATGTTCGATCATCTCCACCACGATTGTACTATCCAATAACAGCATTGTTTTCATCCAGGAAATGTTCAAATGGGTGTAAAAACAAATTGCTATTCCAGAAAGAGGAAGTGTGGCAAATAAATATAAACTACGTTATATGAAATATGATTTGGCTTTGTTTGTGTGTTGGTGACCGTTCAAAAGCTACCCATTAGAACCACTGGAGCGCGCACAAACGTATATATACCATTCTCATTCATGTTTTATTATATTCATTCTACTCTTAATGCTTGACAAACACCCGGATACAACTTGAAATCACATTTTAATAATATAACCGATGTGATATATATATATATATATGATCATTAAACTTCTTGGATACGATCCAATATCGAGATGTGTGGAATATTTTAGCCATGTCGTAAAAGATACGTCTCGACCAGGAATTGAACCCGGGACCTTCAGATTGCCGGTCCGCTGCTCTCCCACTGAGCTACCGAAATATTATATATATATATATATATATATATATATATATATATATATATTCATACAGAATATTTAGGTCAGCATTGACCTTAATTGGATTCAGCTCAGTTATTATGATGTTATGAAATCTCAATTCTGGGCGAAATATTTATTCAGGACGGTCTACCACGCAGGCCACCAAACTCATTTGACTAAACGGCGAGTCAAACTCGAATTTCTCATCTACAATAATTGTTTTTATATCACAATCAAGAATGTTTCATTCGAAAATTCGAATCTGTTTGACGCATATTTTTAATTGGTATAATCAATTGGATCAAATTTTCATCAAAAAAAATATGTGACCATTTATTCAATTTTATTCTTCTCAATGATGCAACGATCTCAAAATGGAAAGAACATCAAGCTGTAGAATCTATGGGATGTCAGATCATTCAGAAATTGAAGAATTTATGTAAGATCGTTATCGAAGGATTCCAGTGTAATAAAATCCTATATGAATCTGCGAAAAATAATGATCGTCCAAACGAATTATACATTCAAGTCGAATAGGAATACTGAATTTTCTTTCAAAAGTTTGGATTAGCTTTGGATTAGTTTAGTTTGGATTAGCTCAACTGAGTGAATCATTTCGGCTAAAATTTGGAAGAACTGTAATATCACAACATAACTATAAATTGAACTGATCCAACAGTTTTAAATGAGTTGATGTACGGTGAGAGTGGCCAAGGCATCTTACGCATTATTTCCCACAATTTGTTGTGTACTCCATTTATGTCATACTTATACCTACTGTTGTTACACAAAATCTCGACATGTGGCTCGTCGTAGCTCTCTGAAACTGGAATATATTTGGCCGAAATCACCTCCACAAATTGTAAATTACAGTGTTTTCATATTTGAGAATTAACGACTAGCGAAGGACCCCGTGGCATTACGTCGTTGATCACGTGATAGTCCAATATGACGGACTCTGCATTAGCGAGTGAAACCTTTGCTTACCATATAATAACACAATAATAACAATGATTTGCGTGTAGTTGTACTAGGAAAACGCTACGCATTTCCCCATCGTTGAAGGATGAGCTGGAGAATTGGCACTCCTGTATAGTATTTTTTCCAAATGTAATTGAGATAGAATATGGGAATACTTTCACCGAACCTATCACCAACATTTCATTAACCTCATACTTGACAATGAGTTGGGCAGTTCTATAACTTGTGACCTGAAGTTAAAATATCAACTCACAGTTGTGTAGATGAGTGGGATCCATCAAAATCTAAATAACCACTTCAACGCGATCACCCATATACTATTTACACATTTGGTTATCCAAAATGAAATTTAGAGAGTATAACGCATGTTCTGAAAATCAACAGTCTGAAAAGTCTAAAAATGACTGTACTAAGAACTATACCTGATAAAACTTATACTTCTTGAGCAACCCATTAAATTGAGGGGTTTGAATCCTATTTTTTATTAATTTCATTTTATACTAACCTCGCCCACGTAACTTGACCATTAGTGATAAAATCTAAAAATCTTCTGAATTTTCTATGAGAGATAACAATTGGAGAAGGGGAGGGGCAAAACCACCCGCTCCAACTTCTCTATAGCTTGCTCAAGTAGTGGAAGTTTGGGACAGTTGATTTTAAGTACATTCGGTCGATTCTGAGGAGAGTCGAGTTTCAGGACTGCTCATTATCAAAACAGTTGCATCATCCACGACAAAAGATATAGAACCACTAGTATTTCTCCGGTCGTATATCTACACCAACCTATTCACAATTGTCAGTCTATTTCTAGTAGCAAGTTAATATTAATGGCACGCAGTAGCAGTAAGTTGATGAGATTCCATTTGCTTTTTGAAAATTTAAATTAGGCCTTGTCTGCACAACACAATATTTACTTGAAAGTTCGCTTTTCAGCTAGAAAACATTCTCTAATAAGTGTACGCAACTGAAAAAGTCTTCATTGATTCATATTGAGCATTGATCACTAATTCATCATTGATTTATAGTAACATGGTAGCATGTTTTTACGTCCCTGTCAATAATGTACGGCAAGTTTCTGACTTAGTCAAATGACTTGAGCTTGATTGAATGCCACACATTTACATGGATTTTTACTTTCCGATGAGTCACGTGAACCAGTCCGAAATTATGCTGAATATTTCTGTCATGGTTGGTTCAAAAGTGCTTACGGGGATGGCAAAAATATGCAAACGTGTACCCATGAATCAAGCTTGAATTTTCTCAATTACTGTTCACCGAACAGATTTTTGAACAATTTTAATGTAATCTGATGATCCCTGTCTGTTGGTCATTCAATTTTCGTTAAATATTTTTCATTCTGATACTATATTCCCAAATACATGAATACATCCGCAAACACATCCACGAGTCGGACCACACACTTCTAAACTGAGGGTCGATCAATATTAATACGCTTCAATATCGGGGAAAACAAGTTATGTCTAAAAGTCCAACGAAAGCGGAATGAGTATAGAGTTGACTTCACACGGAGGGTTCATGCAAAAATTGACTGTGGTGTAAAAGTTAATAAGCGACCTGTCTGCTCGAGTCGAATGGGTTTATGCAAATGGTCAATTAAATGTCCACGAAAAACTTTATTTGAAGACATGGGAATACATTGTTATGAGTATGACATACTTGATTCCACCTCTGTTAAGGAGATGTCTATCAATTAGTGAGATGTATATGTACATTGTTATGAGTATGGCATACTTGATTCCACCTCCGTTGAGGAGATGTCTATCAATTGGTGATAAGCGTCTGCTTTAGTCCTTCAGTGAGAAAAGATGATTCTGCTGAAAAGCTTGACTTCTCACATGTTTTTCCAAGTAGGTCAAGCAACACTCCTCATATCTAGAATCATCAATTCAAAACTTATTTTATTGTACAAAATGAGTGTGATATATTGAAATTCGTACGAACTACTATCAATTATAGAGTAATGTTACTTCCTGCTCCAGAATTGAAGACACTGCTGATTGATCAGTGTAATACACTCTTGTTAATCACCCCGAGAATACTCACTGCCTTTTCATCCCTCTCGTCCTTGCTTCTTTCTTTCCTCTCATCCTCAACATTGCTCCGTCCATTTCCCCTTCCTTTCTTCCACACTACTTCGTTCCCCTGATACCATCCAAGTGACCGGCGACGAGAAAAACAAACCGTGCATTACAGTTTGATGTAATGCAATTTGCGAACTTCAGTTGACATATTTATAAACGCACTGTGTTTTTCTAGAGTGAATGTTAAATTGCTTTGAGCGGAAGTTGTGCTGAATTTGTTACTTGATTAAACATGGCTTTCAACATTGTTGACTACCAGCATTATCCTCTTTTGTTTTGTATGGTGAAAACTGTATCCAATATATGAATGTATTTGAGCAATTCCAATACAATATGTAGATGCAAGGGTTTTAGTTATTATTTCTATGGAAAATATTCAAATTATTATTCTTAGTTCAGCATTATCAGAATATATAAGTAACATGTGTATGTATGGTTCTCAGGTTGAGATACTTGTTAGTATTGCAAGTCGTTTGATATAAATCAATACAATTCTTATCCATGTCAATACGATTTCAATGAGTGTTTTTCATAGATTCGATCAGTTCTCAATTATCAGGATTCGTTCATCTGACTGCATTGTTAGCAAATTGAATCGACCATCATTACTTAATACATAGTTGCTAACGACTGACAAATTGTAACAATAAATATTCACTCCGCTGTATTTGGCTGGAAGAAATAATAAAAACTGTCATTTACAAACTTCATTGTAATGATCTCGAATAGACTATTGTGATACTTCCGTTATTTAACGACTTGGAAGTCCTTTCTAGTTGAATCAAACACAATTAACTTCACTCTATCTGTATAACTGATAGTTGCAATTGTTTAATTAATGTATGCACTCGAACAATGTTCTTAGTTCGTCTCACGAATAATACATCGAACTCCACCTCTCTGGTTCGACCGATCACTACCACAATCACTTATATTGATTGGCCTTCGAATAATATCCCGTATCACACGGCAATAAATCCAGGAACTAGACTAAGCACTCTACTATGCCAGATATTCTATACACCGCGGCGACACTTCTAATTAACTTAATTATTTATTCGTTACGATCTGTGGCAGTCGGAAGTATAGCGTTGTCGTAGGCCTATATATATTTGAACTGAGAGAGAGAGAAAAACGAGACAGAGGGAGAGAAAGAGAAAGATAGATAGAGAGGGGGAGAGAGATATATATAGAGCGAGAGAAAGAGAGAGAGAGTGGGAGAAGCAATAGTTATAACAGTTCTATCGATGGTGTTTGATAATACAATAGGTCGGAGGCAGCATTGTGTTCAATTATCTACTATAGTAGCCGTAATAGTTAACAGTTATATGATGAGATTATGTAACTTAACAAAACAATATTAATTCCACTGGAAAGAAAATGTACATGAGCGAGTATATTCCATGCTGGTTTTGATGAATACCAGCGAGTAATACAATTGTACATTATCGTTGGCTTCACTTCAGCTTCAGTACTGTTTGTAATTGAAACGAATTGATATAAATGTATACACACACACGTATAAATATAATAATAAATAACATATTCATTCATTCAGTGTTGACTAGAATAACTGATTCATAAAACTAAACGGAAGATACGCTGTGAAGGAGCTACCACATAAATACATATGGCCCGGGATATTGTTTGTAATGCGATACCATGCATTGAGTGGAATATATTCAATTCGAAATTTAGCACTCAATAATAATTAGCGTATGTATAACCCAAGATTGCCGAAACGTTATTTTTACCACAATTGAACAATCAATCCTCAGAATATACATATATATATATATATATATATATATATATATATATATATATATATATAAATATTATCATCATTTGAATAACAGATTATATCCACTATCAATAATGCTGTATATAATTTTTATGCTCAATATATTGACTTCTGGTGAAGATGGTTCAACGTAACCTGTATATTCAATCATATTATATAAGTATCACTGAAGTCAAATTTGCTTTCGTTGCTGAAGTTCAATGGTTAACAGTTCGCTTTGAATAAAGGTAATAGATGTTATGACTATGGCATAACAACATTTCATAAGTCATTTCGTGACATACCAATCAAAACTCTGATCGAAACGTAATAACAAAACTGAGGTATGAGAACTCGTATCAAAACTTATCATCACACTACAACATATTATCTATTTAATCACAAGAACACATCTTGAACGTATCCTATTACAATCTGCTTATATCATTTCCGCTTGGATTTGTTTAAATTTAACCCTTCCAAGCACTTATGTACATTTAAATAATACAGTTGAATCTTCATCCCCTATTTTACAACCTCAAACGTCTCACATTTCATCCCCATAAACTTTTGTTTCACAGTCGGAAGAGTCGTGTACAATAGACGGCGTAGAAAGTTCATGGCATGGATATAAGAGATCAGCGATGTAAGACATAAGCGGTTTTTACAAGCGGATATATAAACTGTGTTTGCACTTTTGCAGTGTATAGCACTGTACTCGAAACGAGCAAAACTCATCACGATTGATGAGTACTACATAAAACATGGCAAACAAATACCATGGGATGCTACGTATAGGAAATGACACCACTTAAAACTTGGTTGATTTCTATTGAGATTAATGCATTCTGTTGTATAACTACGTTCTGTAATCCACCTATAATGCTGCATTATTGTCGTGCAATTTACGGTCTAATAATTCAGTATTTATGGTTCGTAACTCTACCAGCTTAACTGAAACTATCAATATCCATGAGAGCCTACCTTTATCATGTTCTTCAATATCTGATCATACATGAATATATATATATATATATATATATATATATATATATATATATATATATTTTTATATTATTGAATGATTATATTTCATTACACAGTAATTCCGAAATTCCGAAATGAATGAACTCATATTTATATGTATATATATATATATGAAAATATTCGAAGACATTCTATCATGACACAAGATCAAAACTGATTGTTCAGTCCTTTGCTAACTTATCCGAAGATCGAGCACTGATTGGTCCTTGTGATTGTTCACTAGCCTATCATGTTGTTCACTATAGTTTATTAGTGAAGAGGTTGCATCAAGAGTGAAAGTTTGTCGGGTCGATGATAAGTGGCGAGGGTGGCTAGCAATGCGGCGGAGGGGCTGTTGGATGGAGTTGGGGGTTAAGAAAGAAAACAAACTAAAAGTCGTCCCATCAACAAAGAATGAGCGAAGACCGCCCAGCTCTCAAGAGATGGAAATTGAAGCCAAACGCGTAGAAAACCCACACTTTCATTTTAAACACACTACTTTTCAATTGTTGAAGTCACGAGCTATCGTATACGAGCGTTGAGCTTGTGTGTGGTTCGGTTTTGAGAAACCATAAAGTTGAAACAAAACTATCAGTTTAGTTCCTCACTTTTAGTTTCTCACTTGTCTGCTACAGAACAGGTCACGAGATTATGGTACGTCTAGTACATAGTGTTGCTATGAAAGTGGTGCATGGTATGAACTTAGACATTGCTGTAATATTCGACTATTATATGAAACTAACGAAACGTTCTCTAAATGCAATATGGCCGGTGGAAAGTAGTAACAAAACTGCCAACAGTGGTACAATTTCATTAAGTTTAATCGTTGAAATGTGCACGCGCTTCTTGTCTACCACCGAAAGAGTGGGAGGAAGCGAGAGAGACATAGAGAGAGAGAGAGAGAGAGAGAGAGAGAGAGAGAGAGAGAGAGAGAGAGAGAGAGAGAGAGAGTAAGAGAGAGAGTGAGGCAGAGAGAGAAATTGTTATAAACAATTGAATTAACACTACCATCTAGTGGCAATGCGATCTCTGAGCGCATATACTAGATTGTTATTCTGCTGGACTTTTATTCACGAAACAATTAAGGAGAAAACCACCCACGCACAAGTGGTATACATGGGATAGGTGAATGGGCGCTCAGGACTCTGTCTCTGGTTGATCTTGTACGTGCATCAAAGTATTTGCGTATATTTGGAAGAAAAAAAAATCTATCAAAAGGCTTGGTATCAAACTTCCTTTGTAATTTTATGAGAGTCGAAATAAGTCAGTCCAGCAACCCTATTATGAGGTACCTGAAGGAAGAATTACCGTCTGTAATCGAATTCAGCACTAATCTTCATCATGATCTCAAACAATTCTATTATCCTCTTAATTTTGATATCACGCTTCACCTTATTTAACTTTAAAAGCTGTTCTTCGCTTCATTCATGTATCCGCATGTATCCGCCTGTATCCGCTTGTATCCAGACACGTTCACAAGCGAAATGGAAGTATCGTGTAACATCATGTCGAGAAATAAAATGTGTCAGATATTTTCGACAATATTAAAATAAAAATCTTTCCGTCAGTGCTTTATATTCTCTCATTTCTATGCAGCTTACTTATTTGCTGCTGAAAGTTCAAAAGCATGTTCCCATTTTACGATACGAGGGGAAGTAGTAAGAGTTTTATCAGAAATATTTATCATCAGAACCGTCGTTTATTTATTACACAAGCTTCTTCATGAGGCGGTACAGAATAGCGACGTCATCTGAACACCCGGTCGTTGTCACTCGAACCACCCGGTCAAGGGGATGGTTCAACATAAGCACAATATGTTTGAGTGTTAGTGAAGGAGTATGTATGGCGGATCGAAGGTGTTGCTTGTATAATTTTATTTATGGAATATATTTCATAATATTGAGTTCTTCGAATTTCATATTTCAAATCAATTTCTTCACCCCAAGTTCTCTTTCTGTGAGTATATCCTCTAATCAGTATATTTAACGAATCACCCGATGACATGAAGAGCTATTGGATTGATTCTGGATGGGTGCGAGCTAAGTTGAACTTTTATTCCGATCTCTCATTTTGTCTCACCATCGGACCACATACTAACAACGAACAGGCAGAGGTAAATTCTGTCTTGTCGGCAAACGGATGTAACAATTCTCGAAAAAGTCAATTTCTCACAAATTGAATCAATCTAACGGGTGTCTTTCTGTCGTATTATAAACCGAAAAATTAATTTCACCAACTCTTTCAGTTCCAGTCATTCAATAAAAATAAATATTACTAAAGTAAGCAGTTAATTGTCTGCGACGTGATGGTGCTCGCCACGTAGACGTCCGGCGGTGAGTGAGGGGGGGGGGGGGGGGGGGAAGGGTTGTCGAGTCTAACATTGGAGGAGAGTTAATTTATGCCGACCACATCTGATTCTCTCTCGTCGAACAAATGAAGGGTGACTTGTCGACAGCTTGTTGGAGGAATAGCCGAGGATCGCAAGCTGGCGTGCGGATAGACAGATGGACGAGCATGACCAACATGCCCTATCGGCACACATCTCTCTCACTTCTCTCTCTCTCTCTCTCTCTCTCTCTCTCTCTCTCTCTCTCTCTCTCTCTCTCTCTATCTCGCGCTCCACTTGACTTGTTTACGTCAAGGAAAGGGTTCGGGTGGAAAGGCAAGACTGAGGGTGGAGAAAAGGCATTGCCAAATAATAGCATTTGCATATAGATTTTTTCTCACCCTATCTCTCTCCCTCACATTCGATGCTCGCGCGGTATAAGGGGTGGACCACGTTGGAGGGTTGTTTTTATTTATACAAAGTTTTCACCTTCAGCTAGTTTCCCACACACTCTCACCACCTCTTATTTCCGTAAAAGAATCTGACGCCATTGTGCTTAGTTTTCATTCTGATGGAAGTTTTTCTTTCAATATCAGAACGTGAGTTCGATTCTAGTCGTTGAGCAGCGATATCATCATGTACGTAGTATATAGTGATGTAAAGTAGGCAACAACACGGAGAATATTTGACTTTACATGTCGGTTCTTATCTCACTCGCCTTCCATCTTCTTCACGTGATTTCAGACGTATGGCGTAGAGGCTGACATGTATCGGCAATGAACCTCGAGTGTACGAAAGTTAGCTAGGTTTATTTATATTATGGATATACGTTGATACTATGGTGTGAATGTTGAAATGGTGTTAGAAGTGATGATAGAAGAGAAAATTATTCAAATTAAATAAGGAAATAATATTTCAAATAATGACTTATATAAGATACAAACATGGCCATGAATGAAAGATGATTGCCATTAGTTTCAACAATGCGAATTCACATTGCCGCAATGATATTCGTAGTCCTAGCACGCATTGACCTATGCATTTGATTTCATCACGTGGTTGACGGAATATGCTCGCTTTTTTATAAAACCTTTCGTTTCGCTACCTAAGCAAAACTGTAAATGAAGCCTAATGCAATATTTCCAACTCGCTTGATTTTGTTCAATTTTATTATCTGCATTGCACCCTTTACTACTTCTTTGTTTATATCAGATCATCATACTCCGATAAATGTCAATATCTGTTTCATGTTCTATGTTCTATGTAGTAATAATCGAAGTATGACGCTCAAAACGAACAGAGAGAAAAGAATATTCGAACTACTGTATAAAGTGGCAGACGTATAATAATGGAAACAGATATCTAGCTCATGTAGTAATGCCATTGTTGCACGAATGCATTTGTCAGAGCACTGCACACTTGACGTCTAGTTTTATCAAAGCACTGCGCACTCGATACATCACTAGGCGTGTATGTTCTGAAGGTTTTATATTGTATCTTATATATGCAGTGATCCAAGATATATCTTCATATTCATATAAAAAGTAGACGCTATTTTCTCAAGCTAGCTCTTTCTTGAACTAGAGCCAAAGCTTTATGATCAAGCGTATTCTATAGACGAATGTCAAAGACTCATGTACTGAGTGTTTGAACTTTGTGACAGAGTCAAAGGTATCATATGAGCGCTAAACAATCAACCACTTCAATTCGAGACGTCACCATCCATAAGTACGTCAACAATGACCGAATACATACGTTCGTGTGACGGATGATCAACTATTCGCAAAACCTGATGAAACTAGATCAGAATATTCAACAGGATAAGTAACCATGTTTCCGTACGATTGCCAACGAAGCATAGTTGACCGAATACACTTTGCCATGCATGTGTATATATTACAAACTTGATTGGAGTCGATATTTCGACACATTCAACTGGAAAAGTAAAATCAGAATAGTTTGTTACAATTTCCAACAACTTATTATAATTGACTAATTATAATAATTAACTTCATATATTGTTAATAAAATGATATCGTGGCCTAACCTTCCGTACATGGATCTTTTAAGCAAGACACGTACGGTACTGTCTGGTAAATTAGAGTCAAAGCGGGCGTAAGCTCGATTAAGGCTCACAGCATAGGTTTTTTCGCGAAGATTAGGCGTCCATAATTTCAGTATTTCCCACTCATTTTCACACCTTGATAAGCTAGCTATTAGCGGGATCATTGAAGAACAATAATCATCAATATCGTTCTTTCAAATAAAATATTTCCACATGGAAATCCACTTGGATTTCCTTCATATTTCAAAATATTCCCAAATATTTCCACTCTCTGAAATAAACTCTCACGAAATAATAATTTGGTGGCTCAATTGATATAGTATATCCTCATTTCTTTTAGAATAATGAATAATGTTGCTCCGTTGTTAACGCGCTCGCTTCATATGATTCATGGAGTGAGGGGCCTATCAAACCTAGATACGATCCCCGCCACCTTCCACCTGCACAAGGTTTTCTCGTGGTTCACCGAAAAACGTGGTCCACGCTATATTTTCTGGATGGTTTCTACTATATAGCGCACGGCCGCTTCCTTCCCGCTATCGTTCCCATTACCTAAAAAAACCTTCACCTCATCCATCATCTCCTTAATCATTCAGCCCATCAATCATTAATCCACCGCTAATATATCTTAGATATCATTCAGTGCATCGCTGAACCCGATATAAAAAAAAATTATAAATGTTGAAATCCATCCTGCATAGATTCAATTGTGTGTTGCCCACTCTTGGGGTCAGAGCAAAGGTATTCACAGTTATGCGTACGTTGGTATAGCTGTAGCCTTTGCTTCTGTTGTATTGTTTCGGGTGGTGTATACAGACAAAGCTAGCTTCACGCGCATCTGCCTCAGCACATAACCTTTCTGACGTCACCAGTCTATTGTCATAGTACTCGAATTTGGTTCTATGTTCAACATGGCGCTGTTTTGGGTTTGGGTTATATGTAAGCGTATAAACATTGAACTAGGTAGTTTGATCTCTTCTAGTTGTTTAGTGAAAAACGTCCTATGTATTGTTCTATGGCTTTAGCATCATTATCCAGAATAAATTAGCGTTCCTTAATTTGTATCCACGGAAAACGAAGTAGTATAGGCCTACTCTCATAACGAAAGTAATTTTGACTCTATATTTGTTTAGAACTGGTATTTTCAGGGCTAATGAATCCTTAGGATGGAAGTTACGATCAGAAAGACCACTACATCTCTCAAAATCGTAAACTTTTGGAGCTGAAGTGAGTTTCTCTACAATTATTACCGAAGTTTTCACAACATTACAGTTGGTATGAGAAAACCTCCCTTTCACGCGAATAAAAATATATGGATATGATAATATTGAATGAGCGAAGTGAACTCGAATCTCGAAAACCTTATTCGGAAAAAAGGAACATGTTTCGGTTTTGGGATCATGTTCGCTCCAAATGTTAAACGAAAGTACAAAGTCAGTTGAAACTTGGCATATACAAGTGTCATAATCTAATTCGATGCTGTATAGTCTTGAGGCGCAATCGGTTCGCACCATTCCTGAAAAAATATCCATAGTTTCATAATTCTCATAAGAATAACACGGAGATTTTGTTTCAGAAAATTATTTCCTTCGAATGAATTCAAATTTGGAATGAGATTAAATTGAAATATGAGACACATTATCCAAAAGTTTCATTTTGGTATTTTTTTTTATAAAATTGTGGTTTTACATCAACCAAATCTATTAAAAAACCAATGGTATTCAAGAAACAGGTGCACCAATGAGCGATTGAAATGTTTAATGAATAAAACAGGTAGGCAGTGACGTAATTGTCTAGGTCTTGAGGTGCATATACATAGCTTTCCATTACATTGCGTATAAATATGACTCTATCGCTCATCCAACAACGCACATATTGCGTTTTTCTGGTTCGAGATACAGCGTGTTATGTTTGTTATGTACATTTGATTCTTTATGTTAACTCGGCACCTCCACCGATGTACAAGAACGTTCTGGTACCTCCACTCGTGCATAAGAATGCATGGATTATCAAAGACTGGAAAGCGCTCAGAGGATATATGCGTGAGGAAAATCCAATGGAATAACAAAATTTGTCTCAACAATGACTCCTCAATGGATAAAACTAAAAAATGCATTATACAATTTTTGAATCCTCCGACCAATATAGGTATTTTGTACACAGTTACCGTTATTAGCCTTTATTCGAATATCAATACAAATTAGTATGGACAAACAAGAATCATAATTCTGCATACACATGAATGTTACTCTTTCAGAAATTTAGGATTTCTTTCCGAAATCCTGAAAGATTGCCATCATAATGTTATTTTAGAAGAAGATTTATTTACTCCACACAACGTACTCAAGATTTTTCTCCGAAAATAAAAGAACAATATGCCTATATTCTGAGTCCATATCTTGTTGTCCAATTAGTCATCCATACAAAAGAATCAATATGGTATTTATACATGTTTCTTCATTCTCAATATCAGGAATATATTCTAAGATTGTTTCATTTCAATTTATATCCTGACACCCTTAACTGTCTCCAGCCTGAAGAAACGTCCCTCTGCCAGATCAGGTCGTACATTGCATACTTGAATTTAAAAAAATCGTAGCTGTAAAACTGTTACAATGAGTTGGTGTTCTTGGTGGCTGGACAAGCTTTCTTTTTCGTTGGTACCAGTCTAAAACGACAATAAATCGATCTTGAGGTTTAACCACCACATGCGACCACCCATATTTTGAATCTTTAATATTTCAGATGATGATTTCAACCCATATTGGACACATAATCATAAAATTGTTATTGGATAATTTTGTATTTAGAGTGAGTTGCGTGGAGGTAGAAACCGTAGCGCGCTCACACATTCTGCTTGCTGATTGAAAAGATTAGGTCACTTGTTCACAATCGTTTGTTTTCCGATTGTCACCAAAACCACCGACCTTATGATCAACTAAATTCCACGAATCACTGCTGCCTTGAAATTCCTAGTGCTTCAAAATATAAACAGTATAAAAACAATCTGAGAATAAATCGTAATAAATTCAGAAGCAGTTGAAGTAACCACATCAGTTTGATGAAGAATAATGATACTAGAATTTCCAACATAATCTGATCAAAAATAACTCTTGTGTCGTATTTTAAATTTCAGCACGAATTCAGTGAAATTAATTTTCGTCATCCAGTGCAAGTTTTAGACACGTGACACGGTGACAGTTACGTAATGGAAAACTGGTGGTGGAATTAGCATGTGGCGGTTCGAACCAACCGGTCGGCGTATATTCCGAGAAGAACACATCTCAAACGAAACGTGCACGATGTTTCGTTGGATAGTCGGCTTCAATGCAGACTCATTGCTCTCTTTTCTTACTATCTTCTTGCTTCTTGCGTACTTATCATATGGCGATAAAGCGTCTGCTTTTGAAAATGCAGTTTTCCACAACGATTCTCACTGTCGTCAGTCTTATTTTGCATCAATAAAGCGATTTTAGCCAACATGTTGATACCATGTTGATTTTCCGAAATATTATTATTTAGCTGCGATATATAAGCCATTTAAAAATTGGAATACAATTTCAACAGAAATACGGTACATATTTCTTAAGGTTAGGTTGGTTAAGATTGATTTGGGTTTGTCCAGGCTAAAATGAGAATGGTTTATTTATACAATATTTCGTTTTGAAAAATCATATTGACATTTTTTCGGTTATTGATTTTCTTGCTCAAATTGACTGTAGTTCAGTTCAGATTAAGGATTGGGATGCAAGCTGTGCGCCTGCGCTGGAGTCGACCACCAATGAGATGGCGTGATTGAGCCCGAGAAATGAGTCCGTTACGCACCTTGTCGACAATATCAGTGAAGTGAAGACGGGCGCTCGGTGGACGCATTTTTTTTTAATGCTGCAGCACGACTTCAACGACAGCTGAGTTTCACGGGGGTACGAATGAGCGGGTGAGAATGGATACATGAAGTGATGTTGGGTGAAAGGACGTTCACAAAAACCCATGCCTTATGCGGGATTTGAACTCATGCCTGACTTCAGTTTCTACCGCTAGCGATAATTGACTGAGCCACGAGGCTCAGAATATTTTATTTGTATTCATAGTATTCAGATAACTCACAAAAATAGATTTCAAACCCTCACGCTGAAATGCAAAGAAAATGGAATGCAATGAAAGGAATGCAACAGAATTGTTGCATTCCTTTCATAGATTGACTTCGATTGAACTAGTTATTCAAATTCGATTCGAAGTATTAATAAGCACTCTGAATGACCTACATACATTCAGATGATGGACTATTTCATCATAATAGCGCATTCCGATTAAAAATGGCATATAAGAATGTTTTTCAATATCTCTAATTTATATTATTGAATACATTGAGAATATATTCAACATAATCATTTGAATTCATGTTCAATTCTTTCCATATACAAGTATGAAGGAATAGTATTGTATAAGACCGAATCCATCATACGCACCAAACTATAGCTGGCACTGTATAGCCTAGAATTGTATCCTCATTTTATGAAGACAATGCAATGTAACATTTTACATTACATTGTCAAATACGGTAATCTAATCGTACAGACGTGGCTGTAGTCACGGTGTACCGACTGTATGGTGATACCCTGTCTACAGGCGATAATCAAACATTTTCATAAAATTAAGCCCTAATCCTTTTGAGAGATTCAAGATCATGGATTCAGTGATTTCGGTGAATTCAGTGAAATCAGATCCGTGATTGATAACTTCCGTACGATGGATCAATCAAAATTGGGCATGAGAGCAATTTGATATTCCTAATTACCCATTATAAATACAGTCGTGTATTGGTTACACAAACACATAGTATAGGCCTACAAATAATAAGTACATGACGTTTGAGTAACTAACATATGGCACGAACTGTCGTGCGATAGGTGGTAAATGAATTATGTGATTTGCATCATATTTATGTACTGGAATTTTAGATTTCAGAGATCAGCGAGTTTTTTCGATCCATTTTCTCTACACGATTACTATTTTTAGCCTGAAGTTTCTAGAGTACTAAATAAGTGGTGGCATATCATTGATTACAGATTTACAGTTTCATCTTCACTTTTTCAGCCACTTATCTTTTGAAATACCAATCTTGTGGAATGAATGTCAAATTAATTATGCTCGAGAATATGATAACAGTCTCCAATATACTTTCAGTATTGAAATATACACTATGGTTAACACTGATTAGGATTCAAAAATGAATTAGAGAACATACAACATTCTGCTTCTAACTGGAACACGAAATCTGGATTGTACCTGAAAATGTCTCCTGATAATATATTTCCAGATTTGTCACTCGTCCTGCTTTAGGTCACAATTGGATATTTTTGGATACACTAACTTTAGTACATTCAGTTATGCAAATACGTAATTTTATTCTGTGTTGATCCAAATTTGTAGCGAACTCAACATAACGTTGGATGATGAGTGGCATCGATGGAATTAATTCAAAAACACAAATTGAAAAAAACCTAATTATACATTCCGTTCGAGTCGTATTGAGGCAACAATTTTTCCATCAACATTACTTCAAAGTCTTTGAAAACTATAATATTTATTCAAGTAAAATAACAGGAAATATTCGTTCTGTTCCATGCAGAAATGGAAACAATGAAGAGCCGAAAGAACCATTCACGAATATTCCTCGAAATGATGTTCTTTTCAGACTCATGAAAATAATTACTTTGGTTGTATATAATGCTGACGCATGATTGAAGCTCGTAACGCTTCAAGATTAAAACAGGGATGATTTCATACCTTCCTGACTGAATGTAGGTGTTTCCAATATTACGAGGAAGAGTGAGAGAGAGAGAGAGAGAGAGAGAGAGAGAGAGAGAGAGAGAGAGAGAGAGAGAGAGAGAGAGAGAGAGGGAGGGAGTCGATCCGAAGGAGAGGTAATTAACCGGAGTGTCGATTAAATCTGAGGTATCATTATGTACTGGATAAATAGAAGTATGGGATGTGGTTTTTATTGTACTTCAGTTTCACTCTTCACTCTCGCACTTGGAACTTCGATCTCTACGCATTAGCCGATGTGTGGCTATTAATTATAGGTAAGAGAGAGAGAGAGAGAGAGAGAGAGAGAGAGAGAGAGAGAGAAAGAGAGAGAGAGAGAGAGAGAGAGAGAGAGAGGTAGAGAGAAATTCTAAAAGAGGGAGGGAGAGTGATGGATTGTGAGAGGAAGGGATGAGGCTTGCCGTGATATGACTGTTCATAAACGGAGAGGTAAAAAGAGTGAATTTGAGAAAGAAAAGTGTGAAAAAAAAGAGTCGTTAGTCTGGCTCGCAAATGTGGAATTGAATCATTAGATAGACTTTCTAGTTTTTATGTATCATAATTGCCTGCGTTAATAAACCTTTTTGCGTCCCGCAATTAATAAACCTTGTGACTGAGTAATGCGCGCACAGCTGCTTCAATATAATAAGAAATACACGTTTTGGACCAAGGACGCTTCGGTTTCAGGTCTTCTTTGAACTCCTTTCGCCACGGAATAGAAATAAACCCAATTAGGTAACAGTTTGTCTTCTCTATCCACACTTATGCTATTAGTGACAATCTGAGTATACCTGAACTATTTCAAGACTTCACTTTTAGAACAAACATTACTATGCCCATTGTCTTCTATACTATTTGTGATAATTTGATGATTAATTAGTGAATTCTGAATAGTGAATACCGATTTGTATTTTCATTCATTTCCTTCAACTCACTCTCGAGGATATTGATTACTTTAAAATTCTAGCTTGGAACAAATAACAATTTCAATACAGTAGGTTTGCAATCATGAGAGTTTTAACATCACTCCAACATTCTACATTTCAACATTTCTATTCTTTCCAATGACGCACCAATCTTGTCGGAACATAGCATAACATATTATTGTTGTTAGATAGAATAAAATATCAAAAGTAGAGCCGAGTCCAGATAATTGGTCTATGGCAGATTCAGCTATCAAACATTGGCATTTATTGTTGTGAAGCGGGCTAATTTTCACCAGTTAATTTTAAGGGTAATTATAAAACAGCCCAAGAGAAGAAAGCAAGGAACGGTCCCCTAGCCGTAAGGTGAGAATTCAGAAGTCAATCATGGCTCTAGATTCTCATCATTGAAAACAATATTATAACTTATAAATGACACTTACCACTTCGTCGAGCGTGATGTGCTTGAAGCGTGACTGAAAACCAACTGTCCTGTACAGTATGTACGGATTCACTAACTTTACTAACTTTAATGAGTTGTTGTTTCTATTGTATGTTTACCAACTCCTCAGGGGTGTGTTTATATACTGTACCTCAAGTGGGTCAGCAACGAGTACAGCAATGATAGTACCGTTGAAATCAGAGTGGTAGACTAAAATAATACTAGTGCAAATAGTGAATTTTCTAGACTTTTAATCGCGAATGTTTCAACAATTTAACTTAAATTTTCTGCTAATCTTGACGAGTAATGTATTTCCAAATTCCGATTACCTACTTTTATAGCGGTTGAAGTGAGGTAATATTTTCTAAAATACCGCGATGTACTTAACAATATTGACCAATCCCCTTGATCAATCCCGTCACTCGCACCCCTTGTAAATTCATAACCTTAGGCTAGACGCTATATTCCAAAACCGAGGTTATATAAACCAAAACCACCCCAAAATCAGCCCCACTCGTACTTCGTACTTCGGACTTGTTTCTTCTCGCTGCCGTCACGGTGTTCTAATTATTTATTGTTAAATCCTGATTCCTCGGTTTTGGAGGCAAACAGCGCTCCAAATCTACTTCGACATGTAAGCCAATATATTGAATAATTCTTAGGTATAAATATTAATTGTATATTAAATAACGAGCAGTGTGAACGACATGTTTTTATTACTAAGATAGTTAGAGCCACATTCATCCTTAATTAGGTCCTGAATCCACCTACTTAGTTTTAACTGTTTTTAGTTTTAGTCCATGGTGTCTCCGACATCATGGAGGTGACAACACGCTATCACCCTTGTTGTAAATAGTAATCTCAAGAGCTCGGCCACCAAGCTAGCTATAACACTGGGTTATGTCCGCTTCATCACATTTATCGAAGTGTTTCAATAATTATCTCAATACACTCTACTTCTGATACACTACGAAACATCATAATTGGATCCAGAATGATTGAATGTATGCAATCGAAATGAAAAAATGTATGAAATTTGAAATATTCAAGTATTTTGACAAAAAACTTTCAATACTTTCAATGAATTCTGTGATTATATTGAATTATTCACTACCATCATGACGTAATCTGAGTGAATCCACATCTTACGCAATTGACTGATGGTCGGCTTTGGAGCAAGAGCCCTGACTAGCCAAAGTGGTAGTACTACTACCTGACTACTACCTACTACCTGACTGGTAGTAGTCCGGAAATCCTCACTGGCCAATGCGTGACGTCATTCAACTATACGACTGCCATCTAGTGACTGGATTATATCACTGATACTCACAACCTCGTTATAGTACTCACTACTCCTCTGTTTGTTCAATACGATAATATGTTTGCAATACATACCTAAGTGTTGACGACTCGACATCCCTAATAGTCAGAGTTAGTCGATAATGGAGACGGTCGATCGATCAGTGCTACAAACTTCAGATCCGACCACTGATCATGTTCTACAATATGTGTTTAGTAGAGCTTCAGAGCTTGTGGATAATATCCTGTTGTAGTAATATCGGATTAACAACAATAGTAAACAAATCAAACTGTAACATTTATGTGTTGTTTCGTGTTCCATATTCCAGATGCGCTTAATGATACATCAGTGGTGAACAAATCCACCAATTTTCTATTGGCGTTCAGAAACCATGACTCAGAATTAAATCGCACCGATGTATAAGCATATACCAATGGTATCAGTCAGTGTTGGCTGACAGTTCACAAGTTGATATCAAGGTGCTATGATCGAAATATCAATAAAATATATATATTTTTTTGAATTCTCAATTGTGAATTGAACATAATATTCATTATCGAATATGATCGTATTATCGAACATATTATCGTATAGATGAACATGACTGATAGCTTGATAGTAATTATTAATTACATACTGTCTTTGAATCGGTTAAGTCTATGGTATTACCTATAGCTTGCCCCAACTTGAGTCGTCACTGGTAGCCCGATAATCATGCCATCTCCCTAGATTTGTTTTTCTGACACGATTGGGAACAGAACAGCAGAAGCATGGAGTATAACAATAATTGACACGATCAAACCGAACCAATTGTTGTTATTCATTTTGCACACTTTTCTATGATATAATAGGCAGCGAAAACGACTATGCTCCCTTTATAAATCCGTTTGAATTACCTCTCTTATATTGTTGTTGTTATTATCAGTGGGTGATTTCGTATTTCAACAAGCATTTCGTGAGCTACGTTTCCTATACACCGCTTCGTTACGTCACACACACACATACACACCAACAGAACAGCCATTGTGGTATTATAGGAGCGGTAGTGAATACTCGTTTCCTATTGGCCGGATCCAGGCAACCGGAACGGTCTTTATATATATATATATATATATATATATATATATATATACACCGAACTCCCGGGGTCGTCATTTCCGGTCTTCTTTTCAAAGAGCTTAGTTCACACAGAATAAACCATAGATTTATCTGAGGGGCTTACAAGGCTAAACACACGGCTAGATTTCAATGGAAGAAACAATATAGCTTGGGTTAAAGGTTTATGGGACGCTAGCCAGGTTCGTCGTTGTTGCACGGTGTGATAAGATAAATGACTCAATTGATTGGTTTTTAGGGTATTTTATCAGCAATTCAAATGACCACTTGATTAAAACTCATGAACAATCGTCTTTATTCTCTAATGGAGTCAAGTTACATACTTAGTAATACATATACTTTTGTTCTGGCCTATGTGCACAAACGATTACTTATAAGAAAAGTTTGGTCACTTCATTATTTCTTTTCCATTAGTTTCAAAATTCAACGAACTTGTGAAAAACCAGCCAATCGGCTTCATTATATGTTGAAGAATTCAAACATTCGTGTTCTTCTGACTTTTCTGAAAGTTCTGATAAGTGAGAGATATCCCTAGATCTGTAGAACTCGGGTAATGAACTGTTTATACGCATGATTGTGTGACGTGTAAATATTTTTGGTTCCATGATCAATGAAGCTGATAACATTGTTACATGAGTGTAACAATGCTGGCATTCAATCATATAACGTCAGTACACAGTCTTGACGCCAGAATGACAAGTCGATGCGCGATGAGGTTGCTCCCAACTTTTAGTGTACAACTGAGTTGTCAGTCAGAAATCAATATATTTTATCTATATAAAAGGCTGAGCGTGTCTGTCTGTCGGTCTGTCTGTAAGATGGTTGTGATCGCGGGGCAGTGAGGTGGGGGGGAGGGGGGTGGAAGGGAGGCATGGATGACAGGCGGAGAAGGGAGGGAGAGGAGGGAGGCGCACCGCCCTGATCATTGTGATCATGATGAGTGTGATCATTGACACTTTGTTGTGCGTAAATCACTTCACACTTCGCCATTCTGGAGGAGAACGGAAGATGCGAAGGAATTTACGCGTAATTGGGTCAGTGCGTATAGTGATGCTGTGCCTCCAAGGTATATGCAGTGCGACAGTTGGAACAATAGTAGTGAGAAGTATAGTAACAACAGAGAGAGAGACCCCGCGTTTTAAACGCGAGACTACGGCTAGTATATATATATATATATATATATATATATATATATATATATATATATATATATATATATATATATATAGAGAGAGAGAGAGAGAATGTCATTTTATTGTGACGGCTGTCCGCAATAGCGGGATACCAAGATGGTACAGCGTAAAAATCAATACATTAGTACAATGGTTTTACAAAATTGATACAAAATTGATTACAACAAATCCTGAAATATTATAAAATTAATTTAATTGAAGGTATATAACAAAAGTGTGAAAATGAAAGAAGATATTAATAAGATTATTCGAAAATTGAAATTATTTGAAAGAATATAAATGGTGCTGTAAAAGACCTACTGAATTTATCGAAACTGAAAGTACAATACTTCTTAATAATACTTTCCTTGGGATGTTGTATGTATTGAGAAAAATTGATAAAAATGCAGGAACTGTGCCACGAGCTCCTACCATTAATCCCACTACATCCCAGTACTTGGCATCAATTTGGTATTCATTTGACAAATCCTTGATGCATGGAATGTAGTGTTGTCTCTTCTCGGTGTTTACATGAGATGGTTGGTCATATTCAGTTTCGTATCTTATTGTGGGATCCATAATAATTGCTTTCTTCCCATCAGGTCGTATAGCAATGATATCGACTCGTTTGTTAGAACCATCCTCTGCTACACATGGGATTTCCTCGTAAACCTTCCATTTTTGTTGTCTAAAGGCATCAGCGATCAAGGTTCTAACAGTGTGGTGTCGAGCATTTTTCAGAAGTTCACCCTTCGCGCATCTTCCAAGGACGTGAGGGAGGGTTTCTGTCTCGTCGCAGCCAGGGTGGCGACAACGGGTTCCGTCCTTGGATCTGCCGGGGATGGCTCTAACAGCAGCCACATTGCAGTTCATTTTAATTGCATTTGTCCATTGAGATGAAGATGGGCCCGAGTGATCAAATACCCATGAATTACCGCGAGGATACTCTTTATAAAGGCAAATACCTTTTCCTTTTGAAGGTAGATTGGCCCACGATTCAAATGCTATTTCGCGAAGCTTGATTCTCATGGTGCGCGCAGTTTGGTTTTCTCCTTCGTTCACTTGGAGCATTTCCAGCTTTTCTAAACAGTTCTTCATTTCCTCCGCAAAATCATAGTGGTGGAGGTGTCCATCCTGTACTTTCAAAAGTTTTATACATACCGTATATTATAATGTTGAAGGTATGCTTCCCAACTAGCACGCATTATACCAAGGCCTTTGTATTTTCTTGGCGCATATATATATGTATGTATATATATATATACATATATATATATATATATATATATATATATATATATATATATATATATATATATATATATATGTATATATATCACGAAATCTTTTCAATCTCTAACCAACAAAATATAATTGCTCTGTCGTCAATATGGAAATAGTGGAGACAATTTAGAGACACCTCATGGTTGCTTCCTTTTAATGAGGAATACACCATTCGTTCTACTATTCTTTAGTACGAAGGTGGAGCTGACTCGGTCGTGATCTCATAGTAGCAAATCAGGTTAGTACTCATTTCAGCTACTGGGGTAACAAGAAAAACTCATGACAGAAAGAGTGACCGTCGGAATCAACGCCGTCACCTGAGTGTGGTCAGAGATCTACCGACTGATCTCCTCTTCTCAGTAACGATACATAATTTGTATTATTCCAATACTCACCATCATTATTCTCATAATGGAGAGAATATTTCAATGTCCATCATCATATTTTATCTCAGTGAAGTTTCATGGGTAATATTTCACCTCATTGTGAGCAAAAGATTCCATCACTTGATGTTGAACAGCTTGCTCATCCAATGACAACACCACCAACAGTGTTTTCCTCGAGTGGTATAAACGTGACAAAGTCTAGATACTGATTGTATAAATCGTTCGTAGACCACAAAGTATTTTCCACGCTATAAAAGCGCCATAAGAAGTATAACTTTCACCCTAGAACCTTCACATCGTTGGCTGAAGATACGGCGCTTCCACCGGTCCATGGATTTATCGTCGGTTCGGCTCGGTTGACTTGTTGGCGTGGTATGGCGGCAGTGGAGGACGGTGGCGAGGGAAAAGGAGCATTGAAGGCTTTACGGTCGTTTAGGGGTGGGGTGCACGGGTCATTGAGTAGCGACAGTAGACTCTTTATACGCCAGGAATTTACTAGCGCCGTTTGACCACTGAAAGACGCAATGTCGGTCGAGCAGGTGACTACCTACACCGACCGCTGTAATCGTAATTCAACCGGTAAGCGGGGAAAAAAAGAAAGAAGAGATGGTTTTTAGTTATTATGGGAAACCTTTCTGACCCTTGCTTTATCACTAATTTAATATTCGAGTAGAACAAATGATGTTCATATTGTGTGTGTGAGTTGGTGTGTGTGTGTGTGTGTGAGAGAGAGAGAGAGTGAGAGAGAGAGAGAGAGAGAGAGAGAGTGAGAAAGAGTTAAGATATCTTCAAAACCAAACTTCGTGTAAGATTTTCTCCCACCCACTATTACAATATATAGCAGCAACCGAAATCGGATGCAACTTGAACATGCACTTTAATAGTTCAAGTGCAGTATTTAACTCACGAACCACTCGAGTGCACTGAGCACATAAAACACAACATTGTAGAACTTACTTTACATGTACGAGATGCATTCCCATGTGTGGTGTATTACACAAGCGAACATAATAATAACTCATTCGTAATAATATTGTAGCAATGCAATGAATAGCTTTACCACACATATATATATATATATATATATATATATATATATATATATATATATATATATATATATATATATATACTCGTTGTTATCATATTTATAACATAATTTACAAATGAAACGCTACCATTTTAATATAGATGGAAGTGTGAAGATTCACACGGAGCGAAAATATAAAAGTTTTTTATTAGTAGATTGACTGTGTGTATTATGCCATATTTGTGGTCGTGCTTGCAGTAAAATGATTGCTTTTATTCCATTGGTTGGATATAATCTTGTTGAAAAAATGATACATTGTTTGTTGTCGCTTATAAACTCGATAAAAACAGACTTTAACTTAGCACTTATTTTACAGAATATAATTACTAATATTTTACGATTAACAACGATAATAAATTCTACTGAGTGAAACCTTCAGAGTCGTTTCTACTGCAGGCTAAGTGTAATATAAAGACAAGGGCGGATGCCTAATTATGTTTCAAGGAGTAACTTCTTTTTATTAACCAATTTATACAAGTTTTAGAAAGTTTTCGCAAAATTCTGATGTAAAACAAGAGTTTTCTTTTAAGTGTTGTTTTTAATCATAATGTATCAAAGTGCGAGTCTTTGAGATCAAACTCTTTGCCAAATAAAACACTCCAGTAATTATCTTGTTGTATTTTCAAGTAATTTAACATTTCTCACTTATTTATGGACATCAGAACTGCCTTAATAAAGATATCGGTAATTGTTTCTACAAAACCATTCTAGAACTGGGAAAGCTGTACATGTGTCATAGATCTTTTCTTTTAATCAGATTGTATATGCTTTTTAATGTCAATCCGTAATTATCTCATCAATCATCATCATCAATTGTCATATAAATTATTGTATTTCTTTTATTCAAGTTTTGTACCAACTGATATGAAATTCAAAAGCACCAGGCCTACGCTGTTTTTATTTTCATAACGCACCGTATAGATATATCGACAAAACTATGAATCATCTATTTCGAATCATTCTTTATTTTTGTCTCGATCATTTTATGATCTCTCGAAATCTTTTCATATTGAGGATATTTGGTGTCACCAACAACTTTTGATAAAACACGACTTTGAGTAACAATAGAGCGGTTTCATCATTTCCCAACGACTGGTTAGGAAATGAATGTCTATGTCAAGCAATAAAAAATGTCCAACTTTCAGAACAATGAACAAATGTACAAATGTACAGAGCAAATGTATGTATTTTCTTGTATTTCCTCACACATACATGACCTGTGATCTTATGATGAGCGGAAGAGAGACACAAATGTGTTTTAGCAACGATTCGAGCCTCTCATCGTGGAATAAAGTAATAATGTCATTGAAACAGCACTTGTGTGATCACAACATAAAAACCCAGCATAGACTCTTTCATCATTATGCATTGTACGAAAAGCAAACACGTTTGTGAAATATATTTCAAATCGAAATTTTGGAAATTTAATGGAGACTCATTGAAGCTTGAAAAATTTAAAAATTTTGAAAACTGCATTTGTGTTTAAATCTTGTAGTGACAAATCAATTCCCATCAAAATATCTCAGGTATGCGAATGTAACGGTTATGATTGTGTTCATTATATTGATGATCGGAAACTTTTTCTTTCGTGTATAAAAATATAATATGTGACATGCTCAAAATGAGGGAATTGCCATTCAGGAAATGAATTTCCTGAGATAAATGAGATGCGAGAAGAATAAAAGTGAGTGAGAAAATGATTATCTCACATGAAATGGCCAATTATTATTCCTGAATCAATTTTTCTCCCTTTTTTCTCATATCTCAATTTGTATTTAACTTCCTATTTTGATGGATCTGATGGTTTCTCACAATCTTTATCGTATTTCATTATCAAGAATACTAAATCTGATGAGAAGTGAGATGAGAAAATTTTCTCACTTTATTTTCTCACATCTGATTTATATCAGGAATAAGGCTCCTGGTGTTCGAGTGGTGAATATATTTTTCTCTCGGAAATGGCTTGAATGATTCAACTGACCCCTAAACTGAAACTTGCCCAAAAACAAACAGGAAACAAAGAAAAATTATAGAAATGAAAATATGGGACCAAAACCTTGGACTGACAACTCGTTCAAATCTTATTCTTACTCTGGGAATTAATAACCTGTTCGATATTGATCTGTTTTTTCATTGACTTGTGAACTCGAAAAAAAGATTTTCCGTTATGTGGAATTGAATCTGAAAATATGCGTCAATCTGAGAAATACGTTGATTACAAAATGAATGAATCCTCCAGGAGTGTCATTATCTCGAAGTTGTGCAAATATTTATAGAGCCATATCCATTTCCACGTAGAATGGGATTGTTTTCCTGACGATCGATAAACCTCTCATGAAGTTTGTTTCACATTAATTGTGCTTATTTTCTCTCCAAAACTAAAGATGTTTCTCTTTAAAAACCTTCATTAAAAAATGAACTCTAATTCAAAATTAACTCCATTTTCCTTCAAACACTTTTAAGCTTCCTTTTTTAAACGTTTCAAATCCTTAGAGAATAATCCATTATTTAAAATCTTCTCCCCTATTTTATAAATAAAAAAAACACCATAATCTAGTCTGAAACGATATTGACCATCCGACAGTACTCATTTTTTATGTTGATTCAGCCCCCGATCGGCTGTCTCTCCTATCTGGTAGAACACACCCTCGGTAGCTTTGACCTGTCAACACTGCACAGCCTAATGTAAAGTGGCTCATGCGTTCTTTTTCGCACCTCACCGCGTTTCTGCGTTCTATTTGTCTGTAATAGAGAGCGCGTGTTTAGTAAGCTGTTCTGAAATGCAGCGCTCGAGAGAAACAAGTGTCACCAACATGTGTGCCAACCAACACACACAAAAAACACTGCATAATTCATTGCCAACACAACACCGTAAGAAAAGGCCAGATAGGAGCTTAGAGAGCTTATTAGGTGTGTGCTATAGGCTGTGATAAATAATAGAAACAGTCAAGCTTGAATTTATTATTCTTTTCCAAAGAAAGAGAAACACGTATATGGCGTATATATTGAAACTGAAATCACATTTGGAACTACTTCTGGAACAAATATTCATATTAATAATGTGTCACAGAGGTGATAAAGAGGGCAATTTATCTGGAGTAGTAGCCGATGGAAAAACTGTGAAAAATAATATCATAACTCATTAATTTGCGTTAGTCATCATTCATAAAGATTGCCATGAATCGACGAGCGATAAATAATTGAACATTCGAAGCTTCAGTATGGTCATAATAGAATAATCTGTTGACATGAAACACAAAACCAATATTCAAGGAAAATACATTTTGCAGAAAAAATGTATTTATTCAATCAAATTTATCATATGCATCACACTCAAACATATAATATGAGTGTTCCACTTGGTGCAGCTTGTTTTCCTAGATTGAAACCAATAACTAGTGTGAGGGAAAACTTTTCCGATTCCAAAATAAACAATAGAATAATTTCGGAACAATAATCAATCGATGATACAATCATATACGGAATATTTGGGACTATATGATTGACATCACTTTACGGTTTAATGGTATCTGGCTGATTCTCTCTCACCATGTGCAGGGTCTTGGTTATCACAATATCAGCGTTAATCTGTGTCAATCCAGATATTATAATCCTAACAGAAACAAAACACACGAACATCAGGCTTTAGACTATTCGAATAATGTAGGCCTATACGTACATCATTATACACATTTTACTTCATTACGTTGATTATTTGTTGTTTACCTACCCCACCAAGCGAACCCTGATATTTGGTGTACTTACAGTCCGCCATATTGGATCTCAATTGAGGTACAATGAGCAATAATGCGAATTTACTACTTCAACAGAGTATAATCAGTCATGGTTTGGAAAATTCCGATCCAAAATGACAATTCGGATACACAGACATCACAATCATACACCTGTTATTGCAGAATCTTATCTTTGAAGTAGGATTCAAATGGCTGAACATTTGCTCGTACGACCATATGAAGATAATATGTTTCTATGGTGAGGCGAACCTAGGCCAATATAGCTATGTACGATGAATACGTCAACTTGAACGTCTCCCTTGTTCATCCAGCTGAAGATCATCTCCAGTGCTAAATAAACTTTTCTACGCCATCTAGATCGCATATATAAGCAAGCTACAGGCTCTACATGGCTCTGATGTTCTGAGTAGTGAATGTAAAATTGAAACATCGCCGCCTAGATCACCTACAAATTAGCTGAATGCCTGAGTAGTCGATCATGGTGGCTTTTGTAATCGATTTCTTAGATCCAGAACAACGTTGAGTTCAGTTGCGTATCCATCGTAGATAGCTATTGTCCTGGGGCGAACTGATTTTCCGGTTGTCTATAAGAACAGAAACAATGCAAATACTCAACTATGTACTTTACATTGAAATACGAGCCGAATGCGTACGTTTTGATTTGAAATTGCGAATCTCAAAAATGTACACTTCAGCGCGTCACATTTTTTGCTTCCATCATGGTGAGAAGACGTCCAATGTTGAAAGTATATAACTTACGCCATGTTGCTTATCCCGTTACGTTATTGGTAGTCATAGGCTATATGCAGGTATCGAGAAGACCTTGCTTCTATTCGACATATTGGAAAACTAGTATTATATGAAGTACGAAATAACAATGTTCAAGAGGTTTCTATAGTTGCACGGCTATAGCTGGAGTATGGAACTGAACGGATGTGTACTACGGGTTTTGCTGGTTCCTCCTATATACGTAGGGCATAGCTCGTTTATTAAACTATCAAAAGATGGCCATTGCAAGCAGCACTCGCCTTGAGATGGAGTTTAATATATGCAAATGAAAATATGCAAATGGAACGAATGGGAAGAAACAAAATGTATGAGGATGAAAGAAATACATATTTCATGCGGAATGAGCGAGAAGAATTGCAGTTAGTATTGAGATGTATTTTTTGCTCTATGTCTTATAGTTTTTGTATATTATGACAAACTATTTTCATTTTCATACTATCAATTTCAAATCTCTATCTCTTCGTAAGTCCATGTCTCTCTCTATATCTCCTCCTCGCTTGCTACAGCCATGCTTTCTGTACTTGAAAAAGTGATTCTTTGAAATGGCTGAATGTTGGGAAATTGTCACTATAAACCACTCTAAATTGCCTTCTCAGAGCGTTGCTGAAACAACAATCAACCCCCTTCCCCACCCTTCAGCCACAATTGCATCTACACCCCGTGGGTATTACACCCCTAAACCCTTCTCTTCGTCATCAATTGCGTCTTAAAACCCATTAAGTAAAACAGAGTCCTATTTTGCAACCGGAAAACATCTTTTGTTGAAGAATGTTGGAAAAATGGTGGAATAATGGGAAAATGTTGAAGTTTCTTGACACAATTTCGAACACGTAAAATATTCACGATTAGACAGAACGCATTTTCTGAAATGTTTTTGTGGATCTAGGTTAATGTTATGCATACAAAACCTTCTACCTATACCGTAATAAAACACTTCTTCTTCACCGCGTACACTGCAACTTGACATAAAAACAGATTGATTTTGTTTGATAGAGGTTTGCGGGATCGACACTGCCGATCGCCCATGATCAACTGTGAGAGAAACTGCCAGGCGTACCCGTTATTGGTATACTACCAACGACATCACAGAAGTGTGGATTGACGCAAGCTCCTCGACAATATTGTTTTTGCGTGTTCGAAATTTAAAGTTTCTGAACCGTGATACACAATTTCATTCGAAACGTTATCCGAACGTCGAGAGAAAATAAGTCCACAAAATAATATACTTGTGGAATCTTCTTCATACACATGCGATAAGCAGCGGAGTTTATATTAATTCTCGTCATTTTTAAAACAATCATTTCTGAAGTTAAAAGCGTGAAACACGAAAACAATATATTCATGATGGAAGATGATATTAGATCTACAAGATAAAGAGATCGATATAAAGTGAACTCCATGCAGTTTGGATATGTGTAAAAGAGACGACTCCATTAAGAGTTTGATGAAGAACTTTTGTTCTAGAGAAAATAGGAGGATAATTGGTGAAAAAACAACCAAAGGACTCAATCATAATCGCCGGAAATTTGAAAGCTGAAGTTCCATGTCGTTGGTAATAAATGCATGTCTCTATAAATACATCCGATACAAGACCAATATAAAGAAGGAGTAGCTAAATTGAGAGAAAAAGAGAAGGAGAAAGAGAGAGTAATAATCGAGAAATGGAGGGTGAGAGAGAGAGGGAGAGAGAGAGAGAGCGAAAGAGAAAAAGAGATAGAAAACTAGAAAGGGATAGAGTTCGGTGATGAGGTAGTGAGCGTGCATGATAGAACTAGCAGTAGTCAGTTACCCTTCGACTATTTGGTACTGACTATATATAGCACATAACGAGTATAAGCTGAATCTAAATGCACAACAAACTGTTCGATATCGATTCTCAATTCTCCAATAATATAAGCTCCCACTCTTCAATTATTCCACACTGATTTCTCTCGTTTCTTTTTCTCCACTTTGTCTTTGATTTGCCTCGTTTTTGCGTCGTGCTCCACTTGTCAATGTTTCTAGGTTGGTTGCGCTGATTGTCAGTCAATCAAGCTGACGGAGACTTTGACAGGTCGAGTGTCGATACTCGATACGAGACACGATAATAATTATATCGATTATGGTAAATGCGAGATAAAGTGACTAGGGACTCGTGGTGCAGTGCGACGATAGAAGTGAATGTGTGATTGAATGATTTGTTCTTCTTTTATCGTATGTCTTTTTTCAATATATTGCATGTCACGGTTCGCCTCGTCTCTTTTCAAATATCTTATTTTTATCTCATTCTATAACGTTTATAACGAGTCGAGGGAATAAAAAGATATATCAATCTCACTCTTCAGATTTTTCCGAACGTTCATGAAAATTTATATGACAAATTATAAATGACATGAATGCACAATCGTCGTCTCGTAGACAGAAGAATTGAGTATCGCAGTACATCGAGCTCTATGTGTTAGAGTAGAATTGTATTGTTTTGCATTGTATTCATTAGCTGTTGTGTTACAAATCTTATTCTGTAGAAATTGTCAAAAATAAAAAAATATGTGTTTAGGACCAGGAACCACAGTAAAATAATGAAAAATATACAATTTGGGTAGCCCTAATGAAACTTGGTGGTTGAAATTTAATGATGACTTGGATAGTCTGCTACACTGTAGAACGAGTGATCTAACATCATACTAATGACGGCTGATTTGAATGCGTTTTGCTTCGTTATTGTCTCGATATCGGAAGGAAGGTTGTTGCAAAGTCTGCGACCTGATTGGTGAACTTGTAGTCTTTACGCATTCAGTCTTCAGTCTTCGAATCTTTACATCGTTCACCTATCATCTGAATCCTTCATTATTCTATTCATTCTCAATGCTGTGTTATCATGATCTCATTCTAGAATGGATGTAATGATGAATATTTGTCTATTCGATCGACCCATTTACTTGTGATGCTTATGTGTTGTGGCATTCGGCTTTAATCAATCCATACAGCACATTTATCTTGGTTTTATGATGGTATTTATTTTCTTTCGATTGTAAAACTTGAAACGTCGTAAACTGTGTGACATGTTCCCATGTGTATCATGGCTGAAATGACTTACATTAATAAGTTCACCATTCATTCAGTGCAATGAGAAGACGGAAACATTTTATGACAAACTTCATTTCGATCATAACTTCGGAATCAGGACAAGGAGAGGTACTGGTGAGATAGTTTTATTATTAGATGGAATTATATACTTCTGAAGATGTTATTTTTCAGTCTTGCTTTTCATTTATGAACGGATTCATTCAAGTTGCAACTAAAGAGCACATGATTTTCCACGACTTCGAACAATACTACCGTGATACGTACATCTGCATCTGAGCTTCATACATTTTTGTCATTGCCACGATCAACCGTTTTCGGTATCCATTAGTACTGGACGAATGTCAGTGCCGAGACTTCAACTCAAGTAAGGTTAGGGTTTTTATGTATTGTATTATTAACAGAACACAAACAGAGGCATTCAAGTTCCAAAGTTGGTTTTATAATCATAATAACAATAGAGGGTTTTAATCAACGAGTGATTCTGTTTTACTGTGCATGGACGTCCAACTCCAGAAAATATCACGGGAATAAAAGTACGAGTCCTAGAAATATGAAGGAAATAACATGTGGAATGACTGTTACCGTATAATATACGGTCATATGGAACGTGACTTGCATTGTCACGTTTATGATATGAACATAATTTGGAGCTACTTTTTCTGAATTTCATCATCATATTTTGACCGTGTTGGCGTATACAGACCAATTATCGAGGTTCGAGGAGAAAATGAATTCATACTCCATTCAGGCCGATCCCTTTTCAAGCTTCATTTTTACGAACGGTTATGGTTGAACTAATCGGAGTTTTTTATAATATCATCGCAACTCGATCCGAAATCATTGTTCTGCAATTACTGCTTTGGATGAGAAGTGGGATCGTTCGGACGAGGCACCATGGTGATCTTACCACACCGAAGAGACTATACAATGAGATAACTTATTCAACAAACAATACATCTCAAGGTGATAAATGCATGGATAGTTCATTAGTTTAAGAATACATCTTGAATCGTCATCCTTCTCATTCTCGAATTCTTCTTTCTCTCTCTTGTCCTCTCTTTTATTTAATTCATTAGAATATTGTTAATATTGGTTTCGATTTTATTTCCATTCTCTCATTTTTCATATGGATTATTATGTTTTATTACCAACATCCATTTGACTCATCTATCCATTCATCCATCAGTTAGTTCCCGATCTTACTTCAATTTTATTCATCTCATTCTATTGAATTCATCAATTCATCATATTTTCTTATTTGTTATTTAAATATTATTCGTTTGTGGCCGATTCAATTCTTGAGTTTTACATACAGTTTACCTAAAAAATTCATGAGTTTTCCCTGATTTCCAAACTTATGACTTATTGGATGAGCGAAGCGAAGACTCAATTACACTTGACCCGAAAAAAATGTACATGTTTTTTTTTTTTTTTTTTTTTTTTTTTTTTTTTTTTTTTTTTGTTCGCGCTCTACAGGTCAAACGGAAATTCAAATTCAATTGGAACTTGGCAAGCCCAAGTGTCATCATCTGGATTGAATCTCATTGATTTTTATGCGCAATCGATTGCACCACTTCTGAGAAAACTAATTTTCCATTTTCCAAATTACCCATAAGAATAAGCCGGAGAAAAATTTTCGTACAAAAAATGTCCTTCAAAAAAATTAAAATTCTCACCGAATTTCAATATAATAATGATACACATGATTCCAAACTTTCACTGGAATCCAATCAGTCGTTTAGATATAAAAAATTATATAATGACATTTTTGTGCATCATTCAAAGCTATTAAGAAAACCATTTAAATCCAAGCAACAAGTGTCACCAATTATTGAAGAACTATTAAAACAAAGCCTTCTTATTATCAAAGATATTATTTAGAATGAGTAATGAATATAATTGGATCTCAAGGTGTATATATTGTATCTTAGATTGCATCTAATATTTCCTTCATGATGAGAATAGTCTACGAAATAAATCAACCGAATGAAAACATTAATTTTTAATTTGAATGCCGTCAAAACATCAACTTGATTCAACTTTTTGAAATAATTCAGTTTCATTCTTATTAGCTCATCCATCAACGCGGAAACACATAACGCGTTTTCCTAGTATACCTAATTGCATATAATGAAGAGTGGAGAGCAGTCCAACCGAGAGCACATATAATATTCTGAAAGTATGAGAGAATGTCAGAAATTATTCAAATCAAACCCGGCACCTCCACGAATAATTTTTCCTTCCAATTGAAATCTTCACAACACGTAAAAGTTACGCTAAAAGTTTGTCATCAACGAGAACCATACAACCAATGATGTCCAAATCATAATTAAGAAAACCCGGGAGCTCAACCAGAATAATATTAACCTCTTATTTGACGCCTCAAAAGTCAATCAGATAACTTTTATACACTCTTCAGTATGGGAACAACATATTCACACTTAAGTAGAAATATCGATCTTGGAGAATACTCATCCAGACATCAAGTCAAAATCAAATGTAAAACATTATTGAGACCGTACCTTAATTTTTTTTGACTGTATTTCACATTGAATTAATCAACGTTACATATTGTAAATCCTCAACTTCGTTGAATACGTAAAAACATTCTCGTTATGCATCACTCGCAATTCACAACGTCACATTGCGTTTGCCCCGTTGATCGTGATATAGTAATTCACCGATCACCAGGCTCCATTGGTCGTATAGCTATAGTTATCACGTGACAAAAGAGCTCGGGACGCGTAACATTGTGCCGACTACGGACTCGGTGAATAAACAAGACGCATGTTTAGCTTCAGGCAATATGTCCTACTACATACAACACTGTGTAATCCTTGCCGTAAATTATCCACCTCATCCTACATCCTGTCCTCCTATTCCTCGTTACCTGTTACCATATATTATCATTTAGCACTCCGCGCCTGGCTGCGTTCCACTACTTATACTCACACTTACTTATTACAAGAACATTAATAAGGATTTGTGTTCGAATATGTAAATCGCGTATATAGGAGGAAACTTGAAATACCATATGACCTAGTTTGAGACATCCAGAATATCTTCAGGATCACATAGTTGCTCCATTGATTTGATCTTGTTATACATACCGGTAATAGTGGGTTGTGAATAACAATAACTTGGAAAAGTACTCTCTCTCATTATGTATATATAGCCCATACGCCACAGTTGTCAATCAAATCATAATAATAAATTTTGCTGCTGTATTTTCATTCAAGTTATTTCGATTGAGAAATAGGTTTTTATAAAGAGAATAAATCATTAGGAGCATAACTGAGCGTCAAGATTTGTTCATTTTTCATGTTGATTCGAGTAGATTTTTCATTCAGTCAATTTAGAAGCGTACACAATATAGTACTCTTGCCGTAGTGTTCGTGTTGTTCATTGAATTACAATTTCAGTTTCTCTGGAGTAAGTTATTGAGATCATTGAGTATGTCCAATTATTTTCATTTCCATCTTGTAAGCACAAAGTTCAGATAAATTCGTATAACTACAAAATTGCATCGACATGGAACATGGAGTTTATTTGTGAAGATACCTTTTTCAAATTCACTGTACTACGATACAGCCAGAAGTTGAAACTATCTGTAAATATCTAATCATGAACTTGTGAAACTTGGTAAGTGAATCTCAACTGAAGTATCATACTCAACATTCTTTCAAGTTGTATTTCTTCACAGACATAAACGTTCTGTGGAACTCTCAAGATGATTAAAACAACTCCCAATAAAATTGACTTCGCTCTTGGGATTGAGATACGAACCAAAAAACTGGAAAAGTGAAATTAATTTCGAATCGTTCTTAGTGCACCTTTCTCCCAAATTCGTGTGTCAATACATTCTACGTGGATGAACAGTGAAGTTCAGGTCATAGTTCCAACACTCATTTGTACTAGATTGTGAACACTACGAATAAACAACCCTGCGGAAAGAAGATATGTATTTACATTGTGTTCTCTATGTTCTTCACAATTTCCGAATAGCTTCACATTTTACGATGAAAATTTTTAATTTCAATTCTGTTTACCGATAACCGATTATTATTCTTCCATTCCATTGGAAATTGCTGCAGAGAATTTCATTTGTTTTTATAATTCACTAAACCTTCCCCTTTCTTCTTGTATTTTACTACGCATTCTACCTTCGTTCGTTGCTAGTTTAATTGGCAGTGTTCCCTCAGGTCTCCTCCCCCGCCATTGTGCTGCTCCCCGAGCGCTCCTGCTGAGGCTTATAGTGAAACAAGAGCGGTGGCTCAGTCAGTAAATGTCTGACAGCCTCGCCCCCCGGTGCTAGTTTATGTTGCACCGCAAACCGCCGCTAGGATTGCTAGCTTCGGTATCTCGATGGAGAATCTTGTTCGCCTATACGAGGGCTTAATCTTCTAGGCTGTTCGAGTACAACAACCGTTGTTTAACACGTATTATTTTATGGGTGTGTATATAACTAGCTTTCATGAACAAGGGGTAGAGATATTGTTGGACTTATTTCTCATTGTTAATACAAAAACCAAACATGTTTTCGTTTAAATTAAAACTGACGACAAGTTCAAAAAGAAACTTTTGTGCTTCGATTGAAATTCAAATTGGTTTGAAATATTCATTCTGAACACGTTACATACTATATAAGGCTTATCCAATTATCTTCATGATCAATTAATGAGTCAAAAATGCCTTCAATCTCTATTCAGAATTTACGATCACTATGAAACTGTCGTTCAGTTCAATTCCTGCATAATACATGTATTGTTATTGACATCATAAATCCCCTAATCCCCAACCTAGTTGTGGATGGGGTCTAGAAACAAACAATAATAACAAATTATTCTTTTTGTTCTCCATATAAAAGTCAGGTATGAAATTCTAGTGAGTGATAAAATACGAAGTACCAAAACATAAAATTGTTTAAATAATGTGAAAAACTCCTACCATAACTTTTCCAGTTGATAGGTCACCTTATGTCTCCATTGAAATAACGATGAATGATGTGAAACAAACTTAAAGAGAGAAGAACAAGCTAAGATAATGAATATATGTGTTCATTTATGATGATATCATGAATCGTTGCTAGAAGAAAACAAAAGCTAATAGATATATAACAACAAATTAACTTACAATCAGAGTGATACAGAATATCAACAGGAAAAAATGAAGACGAACGGTTTTCACCATCGCAGTATAAAGAATTAATATCAGAAGAGGGTTAACTGTTCAAAATACTCACATCACTCCGAATGGGAACATGCGTAATAAAAAATATATTTGAAAGTCCTCATGACAGTTGATGCGTTTTAGTCTAACGTTCTACAGGATACTTGTATATACCGGATATAATTCAAGAAGTAAAATTCGAAAAATATCAAATACCATCTAAAAAAACTCGTTGTTTGTAATATTAAAGTGGAACGTTGTGAAAATATAAGCAACACGTTTGAAGCTAACATTTGTTAATTAATTAACAACTCTTGTTTGAGTTCGTCGTCGGTCAGGGAAAACCATTATACCAACCGTCGAGTGAAGAAATCATGAAAGTTGATGCTATGCTGAACAAAGAGCCATGTTCTTTCACGCAGCACTCAGTACTGGAGGTAAAACGGAACAGCAATCAAACAGGGAATTAAAGTCGAAAAGAACAAACAATGCAAAACACAAAGAATTTGAAAATATTAGAATACAAGGTTTTACCGAGCACTTGAAACAGTTCTTTCTCTTCTTGCATCACTCTTGCTTTAATTGCAATTGTCTCCACCTTCTTTCTTCCTCTTTCCTTTTCCCCTTCTCAATTCATGTCTGCATCCTTGCTTTTAGTTTCTTCATTTTTCCACTTTTTTCCTGATTCTCCCCTTCTACTTTCCTTTCTCCCTGTCTCCCTCTCTCCCTCTCTTTGTTAACCGACTGCCTTTTCTCTCCTCTCTCTCTCTCTCTCTCTCTCTCTCTCTCTCTCTCTCTCTCTCTCTCTCTCTCTCACTCTCTCTGCCTGCCAGTCTGTATAATCTCATCAGTATGGCCGCCCGTGCGCGGGAAAGAGTTGCGCCTCAGGCGACATGGGGTGCTGTTATGAGATTCCTGGCGATGTAATGACGTAACACTAGCACTTGAGACCGAGGATTAACACGAGCGATGATATCTAAACCTACGTAAATAATTTAACGATGAAAAATCAAGTAGGTAATTCAAGCTCACAACTCGGTAGAAGAGAATTATCTTCAAGTTTTGAATACATAAGCTGTTGTTTCAAACATAATTTGTTGAAATATTTCATTTTCGTGTTAAACATTTTAATTATCTCGTGTCAAATATTGTATCTCATAGATTATGATAACTGATGGCAAGAATTGAACGTTCTTACACATCTCTGCAATTTTCAATCAATCATCCATGTTCCTATAATAAGATCATGGAAGAGGCATTCGAATTTCCATCAAATTCACTATAATTTATTCTCACTTTCTATTCTTATTCTCAATTTCTGCGTTTTATAATTCATTTCAGATTATGTATGATGTATGGACACGAATCAATATGAAATAATATTGAATGCATTTATATTCATCTCATAGTATAATGCAAGATAATGCTCGCACTTTCTTATATTAATTTAATTGGGCTTTTCGTAAATTAGTTGGAATATTCGAAATATCATGATAATTTATTATGTATTTTATTGGGTTCTCCCTTGTAGTCCTGCGTGTTTCTACGATCATTCAAATCTGTATCACCTCGACAGCCCATGATTTAAATTGAGTTGATGAAACGAGATTTATTCAAGTCAATTCCAGTAAAAAAAATAAAAACATTTACCATTCTTGATATTATAAACATATTATATATCGACAAATTATGTTTTCCATAGCTTAATTGTAATGGCCTACTCTACTCAAATATATCATTGTTCTCCCAACACAACGATTATAATTTCTCGCGATGAAATATACAACTAAAAATGCAATTCCCCTGAATCCAGTTGACGGCGTGCAGTATCACAAACATGCTGAATTCCAGGCGATAAATCAATGTGTTATCATAACAATAGTTATGAACAATATAGGAAGCATTGATTTATTTCATAAGTGACATCACTTGCTGTACAACAAAGCTTCTTAACGCATTGTTGTTTTCTCGGCTAACATACTGCTATATAATTATACATTTCGACCAATTACATTGTCCGTTCATTTATTGATGGAAAATGATGACCATATACCGTGTCGTTATATAGAGTATGGGAAACGAATATTTCGTAAAGCCCATTTCTTTAATATTCTACTTCTCAAATCAAATGAACTGAGTTAGCCCAAATCCAATAGATATAATCATCAGAAAGCAATCATAGGTCCGTGAACCTGTCCCCCCCACTCGAGCACTAATTATGAAACTCGGCCAGGATTTAGTGCTCAATTAGTGCTATCGATTTGCCAAGCGTGAATTTGACCCCCCCCCCACAAACAAATGCCATTATCTCGGGAACTATCGGAGCACTAATTCTAATACTTGACGAATCGATAGCACTAATTGAGCAGGGGACAAGTTCACGGACTTAGCAATCATGACTGAAAAATTGTGTTTTGGAGTTGTTTCATCAATAAAGCTTTAATTTTGGCAACAATTCCAGTGAAACCTTCAACATTTCAAAAATTGCATCGAAAGCCAGATTAAGTCAAGTCATCAATTTAGAATCGTTGATGAGAAATTCCATCACGATTTTTAATCATTCCTATGAAATGTATGTGATAGTAGGTCTATACTTCAATGTACTTCAATGAAAAATGAACGTATATGAAGATGAAGAGAAATTTATCTAAGAAATACAGAAAGAGAAATCACTGATGTAATCAGAACCTTGAAGTTCTTTAGAACCTTGATATACCTATATTTCACATTAACAATAAAAAGAACGTATGGATGGAGAAAAAAAACATCCTTGTTCTACTTTTTCAGTCAATGGAAAGCCATAATAACACCTGTTTTTCCTTGCTATACTGTGGTTTAACCTGTCGTACTCCAGTTGATCCAGTTATTCGAATCGCATTATGAACCAGTTAATAAAGAACCATAGCGTTTGTTCAAACTGTCACTGTCACATGAATACCATACCGTCTGCATGACAGGTTAATCAACCCGTCGGTGGTATTATAGCTCTGGCGCAATCTATTGGGAATACGGAGTAATTAATCATAATTGTATATTATCCCATTGGCAGTTAGATGATCAAAGTCCGTGTTAGAATGGGAACAATGTAACAGATTTATACACCAAGCATTCTATTGTTATAAGAGATTTTCATACGTGGAGTAAAATCTAGTCATTATATGACTGGTTTAGAGGTAATATTCAATAACCAATCAGCGATCGATGAAATTCAATGAAGGTTAATCCTGGCAGGAAGGAAGATAGAAAGGAAGAGGCAGGGGGTGAGAGGGAAGAGAGTATTACATTACAATTATACCCTGGGCTGTGAATAGGACGATTCGATTGTTTCATTCGTTTATATATATATGCACAAATACTTCATAGCTTAGCGAAATGTTAAATGCTGAACTATGAACTTGAATTGATGTTGGTGATGCAAATAAGGATTCACTTCGAAACGTACGCACGAGATTTGGTAATGCACGTTTTGGGTTCATTTTCGAAAGCTCTGATCAAACAAAATATCTGTCTTTACAATTGATTTTAAATAATATCGTATCATATTGTACGGCAATCCCATTCAAATTGGAACTCTCACGTTGATAGACCCTATATAATAATTGAAAATGGATTTAAGAAGTAAATATATGTTCATATAATATGTTCTAGATAATATGTTCATTTATGTTCTACTTCAACTCAGTCATAGTCGTCACCTATTCTTCTAATATTGACAAGTATTATATTCATTCCAATTATTAATCTAATTAGTTTTGAACATCAACTCATCTTCGAGTGTTCGACCACAGAACTATCGTTGTCTCTCCGGTCGTACCAACATGCGAAACAACATTATAGCTAGGTGGGTTTGGTGGAGCGTGTTGTAGCCAACATAACAGCACGAAATTCGCTGTAACAGGCTGGTTTGTGGTTAAACGTGCAATAGCAATGGTTACCGCATCGCCGCTAGTAACTACAATGTAACTCTCTTCCGTCCCCCTTGCCCCTCGCCCAACATTAAACCAACCAACCCGCCCTCCATTCCACCCTTGTGTGGTGACACTATAGCTACAGGAGAGGGATTTTAGCGCGTAGAGTAAAAGTGCAATCAGCGACCAGTGAGATCATCCCGACGTACGTTATCACGTACACAGATACTAATTTCAATCTTACATCAGGAATATTCTATCAATTCAGATTTTTTGGCATCTTTTCATTCTTCAACTGCAATTGATTGTTTTGAGATCATCAAAGCGATTTTCTCCTGATATTTAATGAGGAAAAAATTATTTCGTAATCCGCAGTTTTGGTTCAATCCAAATATTCTGTTGATATCAAAAGCAATGATTTCAAGTTTGGGAACTTCGACATCAAATTACTCTATTGTGCATCATTGGCAGAGTGATCAAACATCGATATTATTATACATGGAATCCAGAGCTCAAATAATTGATGTGTGTTTCAACAAACATGTGAGGCCCTAGAAAGGATTTGTTTAAAAAAATGTGCATGCAATTTATTCACTCCATTCCAAAAACGTGTTGGAGAAACAAAAATTGTATATTCATACCTCCAACAAATTCTATATGTATATTCAACCAATAGTTCCATTCAACCTGCAAGTTACGCTATAATATAAATGTCATAGTACAGCTGAGTTACAGGGGTCAACTAAATCCTAGACTTTTAGTCTACTCTCAGTTAATATACTGCTCTATAGGGAGCCAAGTATATAAACACTGTGCATCCCACTTACCTTACTGACTTCACTTACCTCATTGACCCCATGCTCATCCCACATTCAGTTCTACGTGAATGAATATGATGCCAGAAGTTATTTATAGTCGCATATAAAATGTTTCAGAACTAATATAAATGATGCAACTCGATCTTCGAAAGTGCTGTCGTCAGTTCCGATCGACCATTCATCTTGGCTATCTATACAAACCATGGTTAGGTCATTGCAGTTCTGAGGATAAAAAAACACACGAACCAGACAATTTTCTTGAAGTTTGTGAATGCTGTGCTATTTTTGGGATATTGAGACTTTTCAGGACTAGTTTCACCATCAGGAAAACGCAACGCGTATGCATTGTAAGAAGAGCGATGTTGACATTTTCAATGGAAGGTATAAGCTGTATGCACAGATTTTGATCACAGAACTGTGTCACTACCTTCCTATTTGCTATTCGATAGGATCCATATTTCATTTGTGCGAGGACTCGAATAGCTTCACGCATTGATTTCTGGATTACTTTTGAAGCCATCTATACGATGTTGAAATAATTTAATGAAATATATTTTTCAAACGGCTGATCTGATTTGAGGACAATTTTTGAATAATGTGTATCATTTTTTGCTCAAATTTCATCAATCATCCAATTTCATAAAATATGTACTTCCGTTTGACCTGTGGATCGCAAACAAATACACTCGTTTTCTTAAGTACGGTTAAACTCAGTATTCGCTCTCAGTTTCAATTAATTCTCAAATTACGTATGATACATAAATAATGATATATAAATATTATATATATATATATATATATATATATATATATATATATATATATATATACATATATTCAATATATACGTATTACGTATTCATAATATATATATATATATATATATATATATATATATATATATATATATATATATATATATATATATATATATTATATCATACTCATAATATATAAGTATTAAAGGTAACATACTCTTACGAACTAGATATCAGTGGAGGAGCCATGTTTTGTAAGAATAGAATCCCAAACAACGCACTGAAGTTTGTTATACGCTACACAACAACATAGTAATGACGTATTGATTATTGTGTCTTTTGTTCTCGTCCATAAGATAAGAAAGCTGCGATGTTGACGAGAGAAACAACAACAACAACCGACGTGTTATTATTAACAGATCAGCTGAGTTTAGTGAGTGTTTTGACTCACAACAAAACCACGTGAAACAAGAGAGAATATGTTTTATTGATATCCCAGGAAAAATGTGCTGAGAATTGGAACTAGCTTTAGAGAAAAAAACGAGTTCGTTAGTTGACGAAGTTATACGCTTCATCGATTATTGAAGACTGGAAACAGATGAACAAAACCTTTTCACAATAAAGAAAACAAAGTTAACGTATATGTGAGTCAAAGCCATAACACAAAAAGATTAGAACAATATTAGAAAATAAATCATTTCATGTTAATATATTATTCTTTATCAGTTTGTCTGTTGTCTTAACCCCTATGAAACACAAATAGATTATCTTATGGGATTATATTGGATTGGAATATTGTTTCACATTGTTGATTCAAGTGAAGATTTCAGTTTGGTCATTACAAGCGATAGAATCTTTCAACATTGAGAATATTCGACAAATAAAAATCATTCAATTTTTCCCAAAAATCAATTACAAATAGTAAAGAACTTGTTGAGTGAATTAAGATATATATTTCAGAACCGATTCAAAAATAGGCATTGAAAGAAAATGGGCTTGTCTGTTGCGTTAAAATATTGATGTATCATTTATCGCCACAGTGTCACCATGAGATAAAAAGATATATAACTGAATCTACCCCTGCGCATCTTCACTCTCCTTGCTCATATGATCTTCTCCGCAATATATATCGCTTTCCTCTAGTAACTCCGGTGACGTATGCATGTGATGGTATCTAAGCTATGGACGTGACGCTAGCCACAGAAGCGCCACTAATTAATCACGTGACTGCCATCCTCTCTTTGACATCAAAGCCATGTTAATTGGCTGCCTCCTTCAACTGCTGGGCTCCTGATACGATGAAATATTCATACATCGTCCACTCGTATTCACTCTTGCCGGTCAAACACAGCTAGCTATTTATTTCTCTATGTACGTATATAGCTGCACAGCGTCATAGGGCTGATTGCTAAAAGCTATGGTCAGTCTGGCAGTCACGGTCGAGTCACGCGGGGGGTTCTCTGCACGCGTGTTGCACTTTGACCAGTGCGTACATTTTGAAGTTGAGCTAGGGATATACAATACTGGGTAAATGTAGCACATGCGGTGTAATATATTAACGGAATTGTGTACTACATGTAATCGATATTTACATTCCCCTTGGTTTGGGAGTACTGAAATATCAATTCAGAAACTCTTTTTCTTCTTCACCTGTGATAATTTCACCTTTTATTTATTTGATATTCTGGAATATTCCAATTTTCGAATTTTCCAATTTTTTCTTCGTTAGAGTGGAAAGATAATTCTTCGAAAATGAGAATGTTGAATATTGTTGTGGACAGAATCAGTCACAATTAAAATAGGTTCGAGAGATGTTAATGAATCCAAATTCATACAAATTAATCCAAATTCAATCCAAATTCATACTATGGTTTATTTGTATAGAGTGATTTGAATTTTACAACTGCTATCTCAAATGTGGTCGATTGGATTTAGAATAAAATTAAACCATTTGTAACAAGGTAACTTGAAAGTTACAAAGTACATTCAACGTATTTTTTTATCATTATTTTGATTTGATAGACGCTAAATATTCATAGAAATAGGATTCACCATAAATGTTGAGATTTCGAGAAAACAATTATGCGAATCGAGTATTCAAAACTGACTGTCCATATGATTTACATTCTATTTCGTATAGTTATTTCAATGAAGATCGTGTAAATCCTCCGTTGGGCGAGAATATAAACATAACAGTTGGTTATACACAGCTTATTTTCTAAATTATGCACGATATTTAGTTTCCAATAGCCTACATAATAGCAAATAATAATGATTCCCCATTTGGGGGTTAGGTTTCATGGTGTTTCATGGGGATATCCAATTGCTCTTCGATTGGATTATAATAGTGCTTACGCTTTTTCATTCAATTTTATTCAGAATATGCCATTTAGATATACCGGTGAGTTTCAGAAATATGTAACGTTCAAGACACTGTATGAAATGATCATACACACACAAAACTCACTTTGTATAATCATATATACATGAATACATATAAAAATTCTGTCTAGTGTCTTGTTACCCGGCAATTGAATGATTGGCTAGTCACAAATAATCAGGACACCGATTGAAGATGAGAACTAAAATGTACCCGAAACGTCACTTGGCGGTAAGTTCCACTCAGGACCGCACATCAATTCCAAACGAAGCCAATAGACTGTTGAAGACACAATATCGCATGATGGCTGCCTTGAAAATGTACAGCATCTCATATAAATCTCTCTCTCTCTCTCTCTCTCTATATATATATATATATATATATATATATATATATATATATATATATATATATATATATATATATATACATATATATATATTATATATAAATATAAATATATATATATATATATATATATATATATATATATTATATATAAATATAAATATATATATATATATATATTTATATATATATATATATATATTATATATATATATATATATATATATATATATATATATATATATATATATATATATATATACATATTATATATAAATATAAATATATATATATATTTATATATATATATATATATATATATATATATATATATATATATATATATATATATATATATATATATATATATATATATATATATATATATATATATATATATATGAGTCAACCTTCCGAACATGTGTATATGTGCTTTTAATGGCATCAGAACCAAGTTAGGTATGAGAATATTGCCATGAACATATGCTAGTTACGATAGTATTTGTGTATTTGCTGACAAGTACTAGCGTCCACATGCAATAACTTGAAGCAAGTAGAAACGCTTCAAGGAAACCTCAAAGCAGTGAACAACGACTTGAGTATAACTAACCTACTTAACTGGAGTATTAGCAAGTTAGCTCAGATTGTGGTTTCAGACGACTCAATTACACAAGCCTCGGTTTCCTCGGGTTCGGAAACTTTGCACGTTGCTACTGAGTCACGTATAATCTGATATGGAAACATTGGAAACTGATGTAGCCATGGTCACGTTGTTTCTTATGTGAACACTTCTGATTGGTGAGATGCCGAGTGTCACGTTAACCAACGTTGAAATTCAATAGAGCTTTATCTACATTCAACATTATTGTACTCAAATTCGCCGACCCCATGGCTCACAGTCAACTATCGGTCGAAACTGAAGTCTGGTCGGGCGTTGGTTATAGTCCTGCATGAGACATGGGTTTTTGCAAACGTCCTTTCACCTATCATCACTTCATAGCTTCATTATCACCCTCTCATTCGTACTCCCGTATAACCCAGCTGTTGGTGGGGTTGTTGAGCAGCATCAACAACATGTACTCAAATTCAAAGCATCAGACTGTTTACAGACAGGCAAGGGTTAGAAATTCAATCAATTGTGATACATGTGGTGAGTAAATGTTCGAGTCGTCAAAATACAACTTGATTAAACTTTTGTGTTTGAATTTCAGAATACTATCGCTCTTGGGATAACCCTCCAAAACGGTCTTACCTCTCATCTTCAGCCTAAATTGTCAAACGATGATTTTGTATCAAGTTTCGATGTTAATGGAATTATATTCTCAGAAACAAATAGATATATCTAAAGACATTGATGAGCATCAGGCCAGAGTGAACATTTATATAGGAAACAATGAGGCATGATATTACAATTCTCTTTAAAAAAAATGTAATTGAGTTACATGAGGTGTGATCCGATTCATTCTGATGACGTCATAGACACAGAGTGTTTTTGTTACGGTTCATGTTTCATGCATAATAATATTCAACGGCGATATGTGCAGAAAACACGTGACATGGTCCGACTTGCTTGTTCGACACCTCTCACTGTCATCACTGTTTAATAGAGGAGACTGACGGTCGGCGAGTAGAAGACATGCATGCAAATAAAGCGTAGATGTAATCTCTCACACGACCTCAGCGGAGCCTTTTAAAACTGCTCTTTGCTACGTAGAGGAAATATCTACAACCATCCCTACGTCGTTACGTCGCGATATTTCGTAGTATTTCCAAGCAGACTATGAGGAATTAATTGGTCATTTTAATATACCTCGTGTTCAGCGTGAGTAGGTTTACAGTCATATGCGTGCGCAGGGTGCGCTATTAGGGTGGGCACCAGTAAAAAGCGGAGTTGGATAGAAGGAACCGAATACGGGGGTCTCGGCCCCGCAGAGAATTTTTTGAAAATGCATACTTTATCCTGTTATTTTTAGGTTTATAGTAACATCCATAATCTTCTTTTGGTATCGCAGTATGGTTGGATTATCATAATATAGGATTCAGCAGGACATAAGTATTTTTTAATTCTGTATGGGCACAATTATACCGATTTTTACGAAAATGTAAAACAGTGCATGGCTGATTTGTGCAACTATAAATCTTTTTTGATTTTTTTTTTCAATTCTTCCAGAAAGAGAATTGATAGTAATAATAATAATAATTAAGAAAATAATATTCATCATAACTTATAATAATTTCGATGTAACAAACTTACCTTTCTTCAGCAATGGGAGATGCTTAGTGTTGGTTTGAAGAAAGAAGATGATTTTGACTGCATAGGAGTGTTCAACTTCACTTTTTGGCACTTGCAGTCATTTCAGTATAGTTTGCAACAAACGATTTTTATATTCATGTCAGATTTATAATAACAAGTTTTAATACTCCACACAACTTATAACTATCATATTCACACGCTGAATTGTCTTACATATAAAAGTACAATGGAACCAATGAACCACTCAGTACGTCTGCTAGACTGCTTCTGATTATCTGATATACAATTTTTCATTTGCATCAAATAACTAAATGAGCAATATTTAAGAAAACAAACATTCATGACACTGAAAGTCATCGTGTGTTTCAGTAGCCAGTCTGACTGCGTGGGACCGAGTCGACCGTAGAGTAATTGTGTCGATCGGTAAATTCAAATAATATGCATATAATATTATGATATGCTGGCTTTATCCACAATAACGGCGGTACCCCAACTATGCAATCACCATGCAGCTTGCCGCCTGCCGTAATTGAATTGTTATACACACACGAGTGAATAGGGAATATCAACAACAAACGTATAATATAAATTAACCAATTCTGTGAATTGTTATTAATAACAAAAAACACAATATATCCAGAAGTGTATTATTGAGTGTCCTTTGGGGTGAATACATGCCCTGCCCCCCCCCCCCGTGCGCACGCTTATGTTTACAGTAAGTTGTTTCTCATATGTGTCGATGGCTATGACAATGACAATGACTATGACCTTGACAATTTGACACTATGACTATTTTATTAACATGTATCATGTATATATGGGCATTATTATATACATTACTGCCTATATTACTCCGACTATTGACAACGGCTATGACGATAACAATATTGTCACGATGACTACAAGACATCGTGTTTTCCAAAGTCCGAGTGCAGAGTCAGCTAAACGAGAACATAGCCAAGTACGCGCATGCGCGAGATTATGCGTATTGTTAACTAATTAGCGACAAGGCCTGAGGGACGGAGGGAGAGTAGAGATTCGACCACGGGAAGGCGAAGATCGGAGATCTAAAGAGAAGAGGGGTCAAGACGTGGATCGCAAGGTGGCGGCCCGTACGGAAACATCCACGACGAAAGACAACATCGTTTCGTCGAGCCGACCGCTTCTGTCTCTCACCACAACAACGCTCACGGTAGGAGGGGATGATGATTAAGGGAGGGATTTATTTAACTTCACCGTGGGGAGGGTTCTAAACATCCAAGGTTCCACCCTTCATAGACTGCCAACATCCTGTATTTATGTGTAAAGTGTTTTTGTACACATTAAATAGTATTTGGTAAACTCAATGTCGAACTGTGTAATGTATGTTAGAGAAGGCTGGTCCCGAACCCCGGTCCCAACGGTCTTTTAAGCTACACCCAATCCAAGCTGAAATCCAAGACCGTGACATTGGTGGAGGTGCGGGTTTTCGTTAGGTTTTATCTTAGCGATACTGTTGGGGGTTCGCGGCCAGGTGTTCTTCTTCAAGTGTTTCTTCATTATATTGGTTTAGTTCAGATATTTCTATGAGTAAAGAGAAACGTGCATCACCATCGTATACGTTAGTGTTAGAACAGCTCGTGTTTGACGAAAATGATCGTAACACACTCTCTGAAGAAGTAGCGGGATTGACGACGCCAGGTCTGAAACCGCAGGGTACTGCGTCTTCTAGTGATAGTCTATCGCCTGATAGTGTTTTCAACGCGTTAGATAATTTGGTATATCAAGTTCGGGGTGACAGGCTGTTGATTCAGGCACAGGGTGATCTTCTAGGTGAGCTAGGTAAAAGCCGTATGAGTGTTTGGTCTAGAGCGAGTCGTCGGTTGCGGGATTTAAACCCAGAGTTTAACGGCGATCTCCCTCCTTTTCGTAGTCGAACAGGGTCATCGTCGAGCGAGCCCAGAGGGGAGACACAGGAGGAGTTTGAGGAACTTTTGGAGAAAACTTTTGAGTCTTTCAATACTCGTCGCTCAAACATGCCAGACAGGGTAAAACAGGAGAAGTTTCGTCCAGGGGTGGACTCGGTTCACGAATGGTTGGCGGAGTACGAGCGCAGGGCTAAGGCCACCTCGTGGAGGGATGATGAAAAACTAGGTTGTTTAGCTTGTTTCTTAGCAGGGGCGCCGTTGAGTTGGTTTTTGACAAAAGAGGCGAAACATCAAAAGCTAACGGAAGTCACTTCTACAACCCCAGCTCTATCATGGGGGGTGGTGAAGAGGGAGTTGTTGGGTCAGTTCGAACAGGTGGGACAGTTAACTCTCGTTAGGGCTCAGCTACGAGACAGGGTTCAAGAGCTAGTGGAGTCGGTGGAGGATTACGTGTTCGACGTGTTGCGATTGTGTAATAGCGTTGATCCGGAGATGGCGGAGGTTGACAAGGTAGAAAAAGTCATGAGTGGGTTGTTAGCCAGCGTAATGGACAAGGTAGTTATCGCCGAGAATGACACCGTAGATCAATTATTGACTAATTTGAAAAGAATTCAAAAGGGTAAATTTTGGGTCCAATGTCGTCTACCCAAGAGTGCAGAACGCAGGGTAGCGAGTGTCAGTGAAATAACTCGACAAGATAAGATTCCGGGCTTGAGTGAGTTGACTGATCAAGTGAACTCGTTGACAATGGAGTTGTCAGCTCAAAAAGAAATGTTCGTCAACGTTCTACAATCTTTTCAAAATAGTCAAAGTTCAGGTCAACAGGGGGCGTCACCTAAATCTCCATCCGTTAATCGTTCAGGGCAGTACGAGTCAGCTAAAAGTTTCGTTTCTTCTCGAACTTCTGACAGGCATGAAGGCCATGGTAGCTACAGGGGTAGTCGACCACAACAGGGTGGGGGTCGAGACCGTCAGCGGACAAGAGAGGGTAGGCCGGTCTGTTTTCTGTGTAATAGGCCTGGGCATTACATGTTGGGCTGTCCTAGTCTGAAAAAAGCGCAGGAGGCCGTTAAAAGCTCTGAATGCGAGGGAAAAGACTAACCACGGCCATGCAATCAGGGGGTGTGACTGTGGGTAGTTTAGATATAGAATCTGATAAGGACCCTGTTTTTAGAAGGTGGATGAGAACGGAACAGAAGAAGTACATAAGGGAGTTTTCAAGTTTCTATCCGTTCAATATTAAGTCAGATCAGAGTTCTGAAGTGGTAGAGTTAGGGGTGGTTGAAATTAGGACATTAGGTTCACTCCAAGTTTGTACGGTAGTTGAAGGGAAAGAGGTCGCTACTCTAATTGATTCGGGTGCAGCAGTCAGTTGTGTACGAGCTGAACTGGTACGTCATTTGAATCACGAGAAAGTGCATGGCTTGTTGTTACGCACAGCTAATAATTCTACTTTGCAGATTGTAGGTAAGGTGTTAGTGTCCGTAGGCATTGGAGGGGTAGGTTTCACAATACCTATGATAGCTGTTCAAGGGTTGTCAGCTTCATGTATAATTGGAACGGATTTTTGTGCCAAGTGTGCGACAACAATCGACTATGGAAATCAGTTTGTCACCTTTAAACATGGTGAGGGGTTAGTCTCAGTGCCGTTCGGCAACACTACAGGGGTTGTTTTGAAGACAGAGCCGAGGGAAGAGGAGACAGAGGATGTACTAAGTGTGTTAGTTGATTCTGAGATGGTAGAAATGGACGCACTAGCCAGTGAGGAAGTTGTGATACCCGGTGGTTCACAAAGGATGTGTAGATTTCAGTGTAAGGGTAGTACAAGGCAGGGATTAGGTATGTTCGAGCCCAGATCGCATTTACTCATTACGCAAGGGTTATTTTTGGCGAGAGGACTTTTTGAGAAGATCGGAGATGGTAGTATGATATTGACTAATACGTCTAGCAGCCCTCGCACAGTGTATAAGGGTACAACATTAGGGGTGTTTGAGAAAGTAGAAGAGATTCGCGAGGGTGATTTCACGGATGAGACTCAGAAGATTGATAGTCACGGGCTGCATGAAGTGCGAATAGGCGAGAAAATAGATGTAAGTGCCAAGCTAGACATCAACCCTGACCTAGGGGCTGGGAAACGTGCTGAGTTGGTAGGGTTGTTGATCAAATATGCCGAACAGTTCGCGTGGACACCTAACCAGATGGGGATGGGTAATGTAGGCGAATGTGATTTAGAGTTGTTAGAGAATAAACCAGTTCACAGTTCTCCCTATAGGGTTGCGAAGAAAGAGAGGGATGTTATTAGGGCGCAGGTCGATGAGATGCTGCAGAATGGGGTAATTAGGCCTTCTCGAAGCCCTTTCGCGAGTCCAGTAGTCTTAGTCAAGAAGAAGTCGGGTGCATGGCGTTTCTGTGTTGACTACAGAAAAGTAAATAAGATTCTCAAACCTGATTCTCACCCTTTACCCTTGATTGACGACATCTTGTCATACCTCAATGGTGCTCGGTTTTTCTCAACCCTCGACTTGTTCTCGGGGTATTGGCAGTTGCCTATGTCTGAGTCTTCGAAGGAAATAACAGCATTCATAACTCCAGAGGGGCTGTATGAATTCGAGGTCCTACCCTTTGGTTTAGGGGTGGCACCCGCCTTGTTTTCTAGGGCCATGAATAAGATCTTAGCTGGATTACAGTGGAGCGCGTGTGTATGTTATTTAGACGACATTGTATGCATGGGGGAGACTTTCGCAACGCATTTAGAGAGGCTAGAAAGGGTGCTAAATCGTTTTCGTGAAAGTGGCCTGACGTTGAACCCCGCGAAATGTTCTTTTGGGTATCAAACAATTAAGGTACTAGGTCATCAAGTGGATGCGTATGGAATAGCGCCAGATCGGGAGAAAGTCAGGGCAGTCGAAGAGTTTCCTACCCCTAAGAGGTTAAAAGACGTGCGAGCGTTCATAGGGTTAGCCAACTTTTACAGGAAATTCATAAAAAACTTCAGTCTAATCGCGCGGCCATTGACTCTTCTCACAAGAAAGAACGTGAAGTTTGAGTGGGGGGAAGAACAGGCAAAGGCATTCCTAGAGTTGAAAGAGAGACTCATTACTTCCCCTGTATTGCGTCATTTCGAGGAGGGTTGTGAGGTCGAACTACACACGGACGCTTGCAACTACGGGTTAGGAGCAATCCTCATGCAACGCATAGAGGGGGATTTGCATCCTATTAGTTATGCGTCGCGACGCCTTACTGACGCAGAAAGCCGCTACAATACGACGCATTTAGAGTGTTTAGCGATCGTATGGTCGATTGGCGTTTTCAGGCAGTTTCTTTTCGCTCGTTTTTTCAAGGTGGTTACCGATCATTGCAGTCTTTGTTACCTGACTAACAACTCTGCCGCAACAGGCAGATTAGCAAGGTGGGCGATCAAATTACAGGAATATGATTACAAGATCTTTCACAAATCTGGAGCGATGCACATGGCACCTGATTGTTTGTCCCGTTATCCGGTAAAAGCCGAAAAACTCATTGACACGACTATCGAAGACGAAGGTATGGATACGCGCGTATTATCAATCAATTTGGAGAATATGGCCGACTTACAACAGGAAGATAGGGAGTTGCGTGATCTGGTTCAGGCATTAGAGAAGCCGGATGAAGCGACGTCGCGAGTTAGGAGGCAATCGCGTAGTTTTGTGTTGCAAGATGGGGTTTTGTATAAGAAAAATTTCGATTCAAGGGGTGCAAACAAGTTATTGGTGATTCCGGAAAGCCTTAAATATGAAGTGTTGTACAGCTGCCACGACAGTGTCATCAGTGGTCACTTGGGATACGCCAAGACGTATGGTAAAGTCAAGGAGCGTTTCTTTTGGCAAGGCATGTCGAAGGAAGTCGAACTTTATTGTAAGGGTTGTCCTGACTGTCAAGCTAGGAAGCGACCTACACAGAAACCAGCGGGGCTGTTACAGCCCATTGTAGTTGGTAGGGCATTCGATAAGATCTCGGTTGATATTCTTGGCCCATTCCCGAAATCTGAGAACGGTAACACCGTTATTATTTGTTGTACCGATTACGCCACGCGGTGGGCGGTGACTGGATGTCTCAAATCGGGGGGTGCAAGTGATGTAGCTGGATTCCTTGTATCTCAGGTTATTTGTAAGTACTCATGTCCCAGGGAGATTCTAAGCGACAGAGGCGCTGTTTTTAGGGGTAATTTGGTCACAGGCATTATGAAGGGATTAGGGGTGCGTAGCACCTTCACCAGTTCTTATAGACCCGCCTGTAATGGCCTAGTTGAACATTACAATGGCCTCATGAGTCAGATGTTGTCGAACTATGTAGCATCTAATCACCGAGATTGGGATCTTTATGTCGACCTGGTTACTTTTGCCTACAACACGTCTAGGCAAGAGACGACTCGTTTCACCCCATTTTACTTAGTATACGGACGCAATCCCGTGCTACCCGTTGACATTGGTCTGGGACTACACGATGATCTGGAGACGGACGTCACTAAGGTCATAGGGAAAGTCCACGAGGCGAGACAGTTAGCTGTGGAGCGGATTGGTGAGGCGCAGCGAAAACAAAAAATTCGATATGACTCTCAACATCGTCATGTCGAGTATGCGGATGGTCAACTTGTCAAGGTGTTTTCCCCTATTCGTCAAAAGGGAAAGTCTGATAAGTTACAGCTACGATGGCAGGGTCCATATAAGGTCATACGTAAGGTATCAGACGTGAACTATGTAGTTGCCCTCAAGAAAGGATCCAAGATTGTGAACGACGTGGTTCATGTAATTCGTATGAAACCGTTTCATGCCCCGGATCAGTGGCGGTTGAGGGGTGCGCCAAGTCAGTAGAGATGTCCCTCGTGGTTATGTTATAGATTGTCCATTTGTCTAGGTTTTGATTATTATTTTAATGTTGTTAAGCAAAGTTGTCTGTGAACTGTAATTCATTCGTAGTCGCATAGTCTATGGTAGCAGTAGCGTTTCAGTTTCCTTTGGTTGACAGAATTGATGAGCAGGAATGTTGTACAGGCTCAACACGAATGCGACGTAGTATTAGTACAGTCTAGGATGAGATAACGTATTCACGACAATACATTTATTTCATATTCAGTACAGTTAATTTTGTTTTCTCCACGAATTGTTGCCGAATGATGTTGTGCTGTTATGTCTATTCATGTCTACTTATACAAATACTGTGTTTTAGTTGGGGGTTTAAGGGGGGTTTTTAGGTACGTACCGAATATAATTCACTTTTTTGTGGCACTGTATGCGAAGTGTCGAGACTAAGACATGGTTAGTTGTAAACTCAGCGTGAGTGGGTGGTCCTTTGGAGAGTTTGAATATCGATATTTTAATCGGCCGGTTATAATTTTTGTATGATTTGGGGATACTGATTTTATTTTTATATATTGAATAGAGAAAAAAAAAAGATATACGGTGAATGACCGTGAAGAGAGCATGGAAGGTGAGAGTAGGAAGGCGCCGGCTCCACTGTGGATTCCCAATTTCCGCGAGAGGGGAATTGCGACGCAATAATTTGAACAAGCACGTCGCGCCACAACAGCGAAGATGATATTCCGTTCGCTTCGCTCCACGTGCCTGTGTGTCTACGACAGGGCGCGGAATCGACAAGGCAATGTGAGATTGTGTATAGCCTTGCTGCGGGATGCAGAAAAGACGCTGATGGTGCTGACGGTGGTGGATTCGGATGCCTCGCTGAGTTATCTATAAGCGTCAAGTTTCAAGATGTGATGTCGTGTACAGTGTTCGCCACAACAAGTGTTCGGACTAGAAACACGTGCGGACAGAGAGATACACTCAAGACATGACATGTTTTTTTTTTATCACCAGTATTTAAGAGGAATTCTGTTTTCTTGTGCATTATTGTTTGTTCATACATGTGCATTATTTTATCATCAATTCTTATAATATGGTTTTTCTCAAGTTACCAATGAGCTAGATTGGTATAGTTTTTCTTACTTTTCATAACGTTATATTGCACATTTTGTCAATTGTTACTGTTTAATCTTATTGTTGTGTACACATTTGATTTTCTTTTCTTTCACTAGCGCTAGGAGGTTGGAACTTTGACAATAATTTCGGGTTTAGTGGGTTCCGCAGTTGTTGGTGAGAGCTAGAGTGGTACGGGATGGAAGAGGACGGCTGTGGAAGATGGACTTCCGGGAGCGGAAGACAGTCATGGAGAGGCATTGAGGACGGAGGATCGACGAGAGAAGCGTGAACTCGAATCGTCCTGAAGCCTGAGGGACATCAGACGCTCACGACCAAGGTCAGGATGTGGAAGGAACAATACGGAAAGACACCAAGAGATTTGAGACCTGAAAATCGGGGCGATTTTCAATGTGGGAGGGGAAGTGTCACGATGACTACAAGACATCGTGTTTTCCAAAGTCCGAGTGCAGAGTCAGCTAAACGAGAACATAGCCAAGTACGCGCATGCGCGAGATTATGCGTATTGTTAACTAATTAGCGACAAGGCCTGAGGGACGGAGGGAGAGTAGAGATTCGACCACGGGAAGGCGAAGATCGGAGATCTAAAGAGAAGAGGGGTCAAGACGTGGATCGCAAGGTGGCGGCCCGTACGGAAACATCCACGACGAAAGACAACATCGTTTCGTCGAGCCGACCGCTTCTGTCTCTCACCACAACAACGCTCACGGTAGGAGGGGATGATGATTAAGGGAGGGATTTATTTAACTTCACCGTGGGGAGGGTTCTAAACATCCAAGGTTCCACCCTTCATAGACTGCCAACATCCTGTATTTATGTGTAAAGTGTTTTTGTACACATTAAATAGTATTTGGTAAACTCAATGTCGAACTGTGTAATGTATGTTAGAGAAGGCTGGTCCCGAACCCCGGTCCCAACGGTCTTTTAAGCTACACCCAATCCAAGCTGAAATCCAAGACCGTGACAATATGACCATGACTATCTGACTGTTAAACTATCCGACCGTGTTACTAAGGACCATATGGATATATGACCATACGACTATTATGTCGTAATGACTCAATGACGCAATGACTATTTGACTGAATAATGAGCATGACTTCATGATTGTATGACTACAATTATGACTATATGACTATATAACAATGACTTTGACGACTGAAAGATTCAGATTATCGAGTTTTGAGCTCCACGTGCTAATTCAGTTCCATAATGAAGATGAATCAGGGACTCATACTGGGTGCCTAATCTTCAGATATTATCAGCATAGCGAATGATTGCATTAGCTTGCGGTTATCGTAATGAAGCACGTGGAATGCAAGTATCGACACTGACCAACATTCTCACCTACCAATAATATGGAGCTGGTGAATGCAATATGTATTACGGACCGATGAATGTGAACTTCCCATTTGATGAATCAATCATGCATCTCCCGGTAAATTTGCAATATAATTCTTCCAATAATAGATCAACTTTTCTTCCTTATTTGTGACCATTTTGATTCAAGATTATCATTTGAATGCTTGACGAACAGCTAATTAGATGAGCGTAGTGAAGATACCAGATAGCGTAGAGACCGAAAATTTGTGATTTTTTTTTTTTTACTTTTGTATTTTGTCGCGTCATACAGGTCAGGAGAAAGTTTCAATCAACTCGAAACGTTTTTCAAATTGGTGTTATACCAGAATAGGTTGGGATTGTTTTTCAGAAAAATCGATCGAACGGTTTTTCCGGAAAAAAATTGGAAAGTTTGGAACTTCTCCATAAGAATAGGCCGGGGGAGGAATACTTGGAAAACCAAAATTTTCCAAAAGCTCTCAAATTTTTACTGAATGTGGAAAGAAATATCATACATATTTTAAGCGATTCATGGATCAATCGAATGTGGAATAACGAAGAAAACGCATTTTTAATGTAATTTTTTACACATCAATAAAAGCAATTAAAGGAACTATTAAATGTGAGCAACAAGTGTCACCATAAGCGTATAGAAGTATAGAAATCCGGAATTGAAAAATACTCTGTCAGCTAAATCTACATCTACAAACCTTGGACTACTTCGAACGCTGAAAAACCTTACCTGCAACTTGTTGCTATTTATAGAGCAACCTGTCGCATATACACTTCACATTAGGGAATTGCTTCTTGTTTTGTGGTTTCTTGAAATACATTTGCTCTCAGTTTGATTTGTCGCAGGTCACATTCAACATTTATTTCTGATAGGTAACCTGACAGGTTCCCTATACCCCTACATGTTCTGATCCTGATATTTGATGAAATGTATAATTTTATTGCGTTTTCGTCGTTATGTCTCATCCGATTGTTGCACAAATTATTGAAAATGTGTATGATAGTTGTTTTCATATTCTGTATGAATTTGAAAGCTTTTAAAAAATTTCCGTTTTGAAGTATTTTCTCCCTGGGTTATTCATACTTATGGGGATTTTCCGAACTTTCCAAAATTTTTCCGGAAAGACCTTTCAACCGATTTTTCTGAAAAACAATCCCAACCTATTTTGGTATAACACCAATTCGAAAAAAAGTTTCGAGTTGATTGATTATTTTTCCTGACCTGTATGCCACGTACAAAATTACACACAAAAAAAACAGAAAAAAACAATAAAACATAAAAACCATGCCCAAAATTTTTCAGTACATGGGATGAAAATCTTCGATACGCTCATCTAATGATTAAAATCTGTGATGGATATGAAGAAGGCACTATGGTACCATTGTTGGGAAACCGAGGTCCATATACCAACATACAGCCGCGGGTTTTAAACCTCTGAAGTGATCCATGGCCTGTATATGTACATTGAGCTAATTTTCCTAATTCTTCATTTCCATACTTCTAAGCTCATCTCACAACGCATATTCTGCGTTTTCCTGGTATCTCGAATTATAGCTACCATTACAGTACTGGATGGATAACAACTCATGCTATTTCTGCCTCAGAACTCGCTGTTCTGCTATACTGCTTTTTCTCGATTTGTTTATTAGGTATTTTCCACAAAATGACTTCGATGTAGATTGAAGATATACTGCGCCAAAAAATTATGTTCCCACATATTTTGCTCATCTGATGTCATGCGTCAACAGGTATTGAAGTCATTGATTGGAGCTGAACGTTGTACATATAGTGGTATATAATAGATTTTTATTCGAACAGTGTTAGAAGGATATTTTTGTTTGTATATAGCTGGTTGCACATCTATGGAACGATGTGAACTATCCATCGGTATAATAGCTATAATCCAAGATTCTAGTGATTCTATGACAGTTCACTCTATAACAAATGACAGTTCACTTTGTAAAAAATTGATCCGTCGATATTTTGAAATGGCCGTTGATATGCATTTGATCGAACACCCGAAAATGTGGCTCAATCTTGTGTTGACTCACTTCTGGGACTGAAGACGCAATAATTTTACATTCGCATATTCACATTCTTGAATGTTCATCAATCTTATGAAGACTGATGAAAATTCAAGCCCTGATGGAAATTATACGACTAGGGAAACCTTGGACTGTTGGTAGCAAAGAAGCCAGTCTGTCAGTATTCATGTCTGAACGTCATGGTAACAGCTTTACTCTATCTTCATCGTAATGACGTGTCAATATCGTGACGTTGTCCTGTCATTCTCATCGCCAGCTCAAGTCATATGACATGACGTCAGAGGAGCGTATGTTTATCTGGAGGTATACTGCTGATAAATGATCGATCATGATAGGTAATCTTGAGGAGAGACAGAGAGACAGAGAGAGAGAGAGAGAGAGAGAGAGAGAGAGAGAGAGAGAGAGAGAGAGAGAGAGAGAGAGAGAGAGAGAGAGAGAGAGAGAGAGAGAGAGAGAGGTTGAGCGAGATGGAGAGAAGAAGAAGGGAGGAAGAGGAAAATAGAAGCAGTTATAACGGGAGATGGAAATTGTTTTTTTAGATATAGGTCGGAAGCTGAAACCGAAGAAAAACAAAATCTTCGTTTCAATTTTCAAGATAATTTTCTTGATAAGAAAACAGTGAATTGATAGATATGAATACAATTCGTAAAAACTCTAGAAAATGTTATTAAATATTACAATAATCATAGGTCTGACAAATTTCCACTTTGGCAGAGGAGAAATTCTTTTCATTCCAGGAAATGAACGTTTCATTTATTCAAAGTGCAACCATTATAATATAAGTAATGTCTGTGAGATTACTCATTGAGCCAACATTCACCTTCATGCATAAGTTGTTGACGTCTTAACCAATGAGACTATTCTGTTTGCAAACATGCTTTGTCGTTTCAAACAAAACCAGATAATTGGCCCAACAAAAGAACTGAGCGTGGAACTTGTTACGAATAACACAATTCTCAAGGGTATCTCTCCCGAAGAGTTTCTTATATTCCTTGCTTCTGCTTTCCAAGATAACTGAACACGAATGAAAGTTGTTATTGGAATGAAACAAGTTGGAGGAAAGCTGAGATCAACCATGCCTATAGTTCACTATTGGTGCTGAGAATTTGATGTTCTTATGATGAAAGAATCAATCGGTTTGTTTTCTTCATGAACTATTTTCGAAACTTATTGACTCATGTTTAAAAACAGAGTGCATAATATTCTCAAATAAATCACGTTGAATCGCTTTCGCTTTCATGCTTTCAATCTGGATATATATATATATATATATATATATATATATATATATATATATATATATATATATATATATATATATATATATATATATATATATATATATATATATCAGATTAGCAACTTCAGTCCCATATTTATATTTGGAATACAATATGATGTTCCCATGTATGTTCCTATGTTATATAATATTCACTTGTTTCTGGAGATGAAGTTTTCCTCTTGACTTTCGCCACTTTTTCCAATCATATTTCAACTTCAAATCCAGATGTTCTGAAATCTACAATACTGTCATTTCATTCACGAAAACGTCTATGTACGAACTGTAGAACAATGGACTGATCTTTCTCCCCGCTCTCTCCGCTCTTTCCGCTCCCTCCGCTCTCTGATTGATTGATCATCACCGGGTCCCATGTGACGACACACAAAGACTACTGTGCTTGCCGCCAACAAGTGTTCTGGCGGTTTAACTCGCAATCGTTTATCGATCAGTCTTGCCTGGACATCACGTGACATCATATGCCTTGATTCTTGGGTCACTTTCGTCTGGACAAAGCTGAAAAACTGGACAAATATATTATTGCAATTCTCGTTCCAGGAATTGTAGGAAGGAGAGAAACACAGGATGAAGTGAAGAGAAAGAAAGAGAGAGAGTGTCACGGTGAGGGGGGGGGGGGGGGCAGGAGAAAGATGAGAGGAACTAAGTCAACACTCATGTCCCTCTACTGAAGTCATGTGACTAGTCTGGGAAAACCCTGGGGTATTTACTGACAATGTTGGTACCGCTGGGTCTCTTAGCTGCCGTCCAATGATTGGTCGAGCTGAGATGAGTTTGACAAGAACATCACAATACCAAAACGTATATTAGTTGTTACATATATATATATATATATATATATATATATATATATATATATATATATATATATATATATATATATATATATATATATATATATATATATACATATTCGAACATATTGTTCATATCACATATTACGTACACTAGTTCAAGTGGCATTAAAACACATCGAGGAGAGAATTGACAGTTAATAACTTATAAGCACTGAAACTAGCAGCTTATATATACTTCACCTATACAGCCTGTAGGAAAAATTGGTGATACGTAGATCGAATTGATATTTCAATTTTTATTTTTCAAAAACATTCCATTTGATGGGAAAAAGCGTATGCATTATGAATTCATCCAACCTACTGCTGCTTAGAAAAGATGAAATTTCGACGAAACAGAACTTGAAAGATTACAAGATGTAGACAGCTTGATAATATTTGAAACAATATCCGTCGGCATAACACAGTTAAGAGTTGCCTAATTCCAGATCTTGCCATGCTCAAAAACGTTCCGAATCCCCGTTAAATTTCCAGATTCCATCGCAGTGCAGTTTTGCACAACATGTTAATCTATAATCTCTATCTTCATAAATCTTGTTCAATCTTGAAATCATCGTAAAAACGAGATGAAACTTTTTAATCTCACAATCCACAAGTACGCTAATAATGTAATCAAATGAAAATCCTGGTATTTGCTTTTCTCTTTAGTTGATAAAAAGCTGAACCCTTCAGTAAATAATCAAGCCGGTTACGCAAGTTGGTTTAACATTCCGTGATATGTTCGAGCTATATACGTTATACGATTATGTGTTTATTACGATTGGACGTTCGGTCCGTCTTTTAACAAAATAGCGCTGGTGTCTCGAGCATTCGTGTTGCCTCGTATAAACAAACTTTCCCTACACTAAGGTTAATAACTATGTGATGCAATTAATGAAATAGTAATGGAACGGTTTGGAGTGGATTATTAATACAGCTGGATTATAATTATACAGTGAAAATGATCAAGTTCTGAAATATAATACGGCATTAGCTCTTATAGAGATATAATGAGTAAATTGAGGCGCACGACAAAGTTAATCTGGTTAGGATTATATATTTCCATTATATGAATTTGAGCGCTCGATTACGCTTGCCCAATAGAACATTTTAATATTCCCACAATTGATTAATAAATTAATTATATTATGAAGTTTTTTCTCAAACTTAGCTCCATTAGAAATAATTATTTCTTTTCTAAGAGATTAGAGAAGTTGTTCCGATATTTTCTCTAATTGAAGTAATAGAATCACCAATAACGTGATTACGTTTTCTATCTTTGACTGCGATAATAATTGATACTTTTGTATTCGTCCAGAGTCAGCGCGTTTCCCGGGATGTAATATCCCATTTTCATGATTTCACATTTAAATCTGCCATGCAATTGTTCAGAAGGAATAAATAATACTCAAAGTTTGATCAATCATCAATAAGTTCGACTCTGTAAAATATATATACAATAATGAATTGAGTATTGGCAAGACAAGAGCTATTATTTTCTGCGAATAATGAGTCGGAAGTAATTGAAGTTTTCGACACTGAAACTAATAACAGAATGCGCTCCTAAATCCCAATATGGCCAACGATGTGTTACAACTAAACTGTCAACAATGTTAAATTCTCAATAAATGACATTGTTGAAGTGTGCGCGCGCTCTATTTTGTGACTTTTCACAAGTTCCACTTCTTAACAATGACAGCGTACCTGCTACTTTCATTGTCGAATAGGTTTTATGATGTAATACCTAGCTATGAGTTATACAGTAACATTGGAAACGAAATACTGTTTCACAATGAATGTTTTGTTATGTCATGAAATTCATTTGTCATGCTTTCAAACAAAATTGAAATCATTTACTGAAATGACGTTCTATCTGAGATCAAAGAAATTATATTTTAACAAACTTTTCCTGAAATCCATTTTCATGTCGAAAGTGTCCCTCGGTTTCAATCACAGCGAAATAATAACGTTTTTTCAATATACTAGTATTCTCTCAAGTAACGTCACTCATTGTTTAACAATGAGAGAATAACGTCAAGCACTACATATTCAAGTCATGATTATCGTGTTTCTATCAGAAACGATTATTATTACTAATGTGTTTGTGTGTATATGAAGAATATAATATGATGTATATGACACGAAAGAATATGGCGTCAAAAAACATATCAAACACAAATATCATCATTTCCATACAGCTGTGGTACCTTGAAGGTGGATTGTGGCTTAGGACGAGATTCTTGTTCAGAAATATAAAACCCCTCAGAGACATTTCAAGTTCAGCGATGTTCTCTACAATTATTATTGAAGTTTTCACAATTGTGTGTTTGGTAGACGACATCATTTTCTCGTGAATAAAATTACACTCGAAATGTACTTTACGAAAAGTGAAACATTGAACGAACAATCTCGAAATTACAGTGCTTTATATTAATATATTTTCTTGGTGGAGGTGCCATTTTTTTCCATCATCCAGCTACTGCTAATATCTAGATGTATTTGCAAACCAAATCCAAGAATGCTGCAGATCATTAAAGAGGTCGAATTGACTATTCTTGTTCTATATAATTCATTTACGAAACAGTAGGATGTGTCCAAGATCTTGAACTTTTTGTACATTTCATGCTAATTCCTAATGTATCCTCTCCAGAGCTATAGGAACATGAGGGTGAACTTTCGATCTTCCAGAATTTCACGGTAAATAAACTTCGAATTATATTGTAATCCAAATGATTGTTATCATCAAGATTTACTTGATAGAGTACTGTACTTTTTTCCGATTTGTGCGACATGCTGGGATCGAAGGTAGATATTCTCGTTGGCCGTGTCTATGAGTGTTTAATACTAGCCGTGATCAATGCCCATCATACCAGCCGTGACCAGAGGTGGAGCTATTAATCAGTGTTCACAATGGTTAAGCAGGTATAATAGCGCTTAATAGTCTACCAGAGGGTTGTGTATGTATTCTGTTGGTTTGATCGATGATTGGAGAGAGAATTTGGGGTGTAGTGGGAGGATCAACATCCAACTGATCCATAGAATAATAGACATCAGAGTTGATAATTTGGTGTTGTTGCTCTGTACCGCACTTCTTTATTTCTGTTGATTAAAACAAGGTAAATTGGCTTAGAAATTCTGAGTTTGAATTGAATCTAAATCCAGAGATATTCTAGAATAATACACAAAGTACTTCTAGATAGTGAATGGAGTTGAAGAAGAGATATTCAAAGAATAAGAGAGTTGGAATAAAGTGTGTTGAAATCAAGAGTCCATGGGAGTCGACTTTTTGGTGATAGCTTTTGAACGGTATGAGATATCGAAATTCCGGAAACGAGGAAACACAGATATTGTCAATACCTTTAAGTCGGTGTTAGTAATATCTATTTATCTCATATCGTCCAATTGTCAGGCGTATACGGAATATACTCAGTTTTTAACCGTATATATCTGACAGCTATACGATGTAAGGTATATAGTTATTACTTATACCATTTTGAAGGTATTCACAATATCTGTATTTCCTAGTTTTCAGAATTTCGATCTCATACCGTTCATAAATATATTTAAAAAAAAGATCCGCTGAATCGACTCCCTTGGACTCTCAAAACGAAGTCATCACATTGTGGGGTTAATAATCTACTTTTGAAGATCATGAAGTCAGCAGGAGGATTTGATAAGGAAATATCATGTATTTGTCGTTGTAAAATTGCCGGGGAGATCCTTCCTTTAGAGTGTCGAAAACTGAAATAAAAAATTAAACATTGGAAGAATAATGTTGTCAGCAATCGCATTGAGATACCAGTTGGAGTGGACCATTGCAAACTGGCTTGTTTCATGTGACCCGGGAAATGAGGATGGATGGGACCTCGGTTCGATCACAATCACCATCCATCTTTACATAGTTCTTTGTGTGGTTTTTTCCTGTAGCCTAGGCAAATACCAGTATGGTATTCAAATACAAGACATGCCCGCGCTTCCTCCCCACTATATTTCTATTTTCCAAGAATACTTCATCTTATCATTCCATTATTTAATTGTTCAATAATCCGACGCCAATATATCTTACTTATCGATGGAGTGCGTCCTAGAGCCCAATCTAGCGAATCAATCAATTTGAGCTAGAGAATACGCGCATGAAAACATTGATGTTTATTGTAATATCCCATAGTTCAATGCACTCAGTTTTGTCGTGGATTAGTTCCATCGTAGACCTATCGATCCGATAGGGGTCTTGTTACGATGTCTTTCGTTCCAATAATGTTCTGAAATATAACTTTTGATCTTCGTTGAATTGCCATTGCAACTATGAATCTTTTAATGATGCATTTTGTTTTGTGTATTTCATCGGTTTGGTGACGTATCAACAGTGAGTGACGTCACTCGAAAGAAACTTTATAAAATGAAGACTTGAATTACCGTTCCCATTATATAAGATGACTTGTTATCGAATTATAGAATGAAGAACTTCCATTTGAATATTCGGGAGAAAAAGCTCACATCCAAAATAAGATTTCATGATAAAAAAACAGTTGGACACATTTTAATTAAGTTTGAGTTATAATAAATCCTAAAAGTAGACAACAATTTCGAGTAGACTAATTTCACTTGAGTTCGCCGAGTAAAGAATGCCGACCGTTTGTTATCACTTATAGGGAAGACGGTCAATCGAAACCTCAGGGAGGTAGAACGAGGTAGAATTACCATTTGTCACTTATGGAAGAACAGATGCAAGTGAAAGAATATGTTTTATTCTTTAAAATACTCTCCCTCTCTTCAATGAGATGTTTGGATCAATAAGAACTTGATGCACACGTTTTGAGATGAGCATGGAAGTATACATTACGTTCTGTACAGAATATCTTCATTGACTTTATCAAAATATGACCGTATGGCCAACAGTTTCTCTTGATTTTCACGAGTTGCTGAAGACGAATTGCTTGTTGAAGAACAAGTCGAATCTAGTAAACGGTGTTTGGTGCTGAATAAGGGTCAATAAAGTGTAGAATTATTCAGCTGTCTCAGATTGGAACAGTGATAGCGAATCTGATAACAATAATAGATTCTGGATCCAAAAGATTAGATATTTGATGGATAATAGATATTTGATGATATATTTTCGCTTCAGTTTCCCGGATAATTTTATGAGAATCATCCACATAAACGGTTTAATAGCTTTGTCATTCATAATGATGGTTTTGAGAACGTGATATTCTCTTGGTTCAAGTGATTTCACTCCGAAAGTGAAAGTGCCATAGTTCTAGTCTGATAATATAGACTAATGTTTCTCAAGTGATACATTATCTATTTTCTCTGATATTCTTGTCTATCGGTAAAAATTATCACGTAAACGACGACGGTTTTTTCCATGGGGCGACGTATTTTGTATGCTGTCGCCTAGTTGAAACATTATTACAAGTTTGAAACCAGTTTCTCCATGGAATACAGCGAATCAGCCACACCAAAAAAATACTGCATGTTTTATGATACAATTGAAGTGAAAGTCGATCCCGAAATACGTGATCACATTGAGATTTACCCTCTTTGTGCTGTTATGAATAGTATGTTACATTCATGTGAGGAAGATATGAGAAACATTGGCATCCAAAACTTCTCGAAGTACGTAACTTATAGATTTGCCAATAGTTTGTAAGAACCTCATGCACAGCATGCATATTTTCTGAATGATAAATCATTTAATATAATACAATTTTATAAATGGAGAATTCGAGATGGATACATTCCAGTTTAATAATAAGTTGGATTGTATTATTCTGTATCTCAATTTTTGAAATATTAATATTCTTATTTTTATGCATACTCATCATTCCTCATTGAAGTTGATTATTTGAATCTAATAATCCAACTCAACTTCCATATTGAAACATATCTAGCAGAAGCAAAACAAACAAATTAATCACGCACAATCATAGATTATGATCACTGAATTATTCAGTTTTCACTTCTTTCATCAAATATGTTACGCAATGTGTCCAGTAGACTTCTACTAATGAAATTTTACTATAATAGTTGATGATATCATGACGATCAACACTAAAGTGTGTATGGAATGATCTACACGAAGTCATTAAGATGAAATATTACGCTCATGAAATCTGGTACGCTATCGTTCCATGCATAATACTGCCATTAAATCTACTAACGACCGCCAGCACTGCTAACAATGTTACATTGTTGTCGTGTTAATATACAACAATAAGTAGTAGTACATTGTTGACTTGTTAATCTGGTTAGAGGTAATTACCGGATGCCCAGTCTTACAATGATGACGTATTTCCGGTGCCATGAGGTCATTTCATTGAGTAACTACACTTCAGCTAGACATGAAGGATAAATGTCGATGTCTTTAGTAAGCTAACAAATCTTCGTACTCAATGTTTTGTGTGCGTGTGTCACACTACCGCTATTGTGTCATTGTTTGTATAATATGTAGGACTAGGAAAACGCACACATTTGGAGTTATTTGGATATTTCGAATTTTGAACCTAATTTCATCAAGCTTCGAGGTTTGATATATCGAAATAACTTTCTCTCATATCTCAGATCAAACCATGATCCTCCCAATAATTTGAAGTAATACTACTGATGGTGAATGAAAGATTCAATGCAATAGAGATAATGCAAAAGACGTAGAGGTATGGAGATGTAGAGATATTTCATATGTTTTTTCCAACATTGGATTTGTCTGTGTTCTTCAAGATGTATGTAAATTTTTTCTCCATAGACTCCACTCCATAGTAATCGTTTTGGCTAGGAAATTATTTTTGAGGTACATTCAATTTTGTGAAGTTTCTTAGTTTGATCAGTATAGAGCAGAAAATGACATAGTCAACCAAATAAACCTCTGGTTTATAAACCATTGGTTGATAATTCACTACGCACTTTTTTTGTTCTTCATGGAGGTGAATTGCTCGTATGCGGAGCAGTATTTCTACTATATAACAGCTTTAAGCGGTCAAGCTTCAAAAGCTTTTATTTCAAATTGACGTAATTCTTCACGCTTTTCCGTTCAGCGCGTAGTTTCATGATGTTGTATGAAAATGTAGACGCAGTATCATTCAACCTAGAAGATGATTCCAGTTTTCATCAGAGTGTTACAGATTTTTCAAAATAAGTTTCAGTAAAAATTATAATAGTCCTCTGAGAAAGTAACAAATTATACACTAATAATGCTACTAATAATGATGATTGATGATGATATACGGATAAAATAACTCCAATTATTGTTTTTGATCTCCTAGTTGATACAACTAGCTATACGAAAGCTGCTGTCATGATGGAAAAATACGGACACATTGTCAACCGTTTGCAGTGAACACACGATACAAAAATGATACGCTTGTAACTCATAGTTGTCAGTGTTAGTGGAGGCCTATAAGATAAAGAGTCAATCGTAGCTAACATACGAACTGAGTTGTCATTTGTTTTTGAAATATTGCCTCTATGTTGAAACTGCGCGTATCCGCAATTACCTGCTCCATATCGTTCTACCATATCCTATTACACACCATTACGACAACCACTCCAGGGAATACCAATTGAATTCCTCTCATCCCGTGAGATATCCCCCTCGTCGGCACTTCTCATTTTCGAGTCACGCCCAGTCGAACCCAGGACTTTCACACCTCACGTGGGGACAGGAGAAGGGGGTTGTCAAGTCAACAGTACAAAGTTTCTGGCACGCTGAGAAAGAGAGAGAGAGAGAGAGAGAGAGAGAGAGAGAGAGAGAGAGAGAGAGAGAGAGAGAGAGAGAGAGAGAGAGAGAGAGAGAGAGAGAGAGAGAGAGAGAGAGAGAGGGAGAGAGAGAGAGAAAGAGAGAGAGAGAGAAGAAGAGAGAGATAAAGAGAGAGAGAGAGAGAGAGAGAGAGAGTGTGTGATAGAGAGATAGAGATTGGAGGGTGGGTTTGGAACTTCTCTAGGGATTCAACTGAACTGCTATTATAAGTTGTCTAGTTGCATCTTTAGGGCTAGAACACACGCCTTGGGCGTATAGCTTCAAGTTTCTCGGTTATTATGCTTCACACGTATATCATGTAATACTGCACCACGGCGTATAGAAACTAGTTTCGTGAATAATCTCAACACGGAGTGTCGAGTTTCATTGGTGGAGGTGCCGTGTATCTGCTCATCATCATCGCTCCAGGTGTTGTTCATATTAACATGACATTCTTCACATAATTATTCATTCATCCTCACTTCCCACAAATCATTCTACCACTCATAATATTTCATTCGATCAAAATTTTCAGGAACATTGCATTTACAATAGACTATAAATATTATATATACTTATTTTTGAAGATTCGAATCTTATGTGAACGTTACTGATGTCAGCCTGAAGTTTGAAATTCCCTACTATCGAAAAATATGACTGCGAAATATGAATTTTCAAATTCTTGACTTCAATCATAAACTATCAATACGAATAGTTGTTTCATTTACCGATCGATTCACGACATTGATATCACAAAATTCACTCAGCCCCCACGTCATCATTCACCTCGCTTCCTTCCAACCACCTTCTAGCGCTGAGTGATGGAGGTTTAATAATATAAGCCACAGACAGTTTCTTCGATACAAAGCACTTCGAAATGAAAAGGGAAGAGATATGTTGGTAGTTTCCAAAGCAATGAGATTTGTTATTGTAAGAGCATCTGGCTGTCTGTCGACTAAACATAATATGATTGCGCTGATCGCTCGGATAGAAATATCGCAATGTCGGTACAAATAGCGCCGCCGGGTTACACGAAGCAATATCTCACTGAGTGAATGGTACACTCACTCTTCGATAAACATGGCGTATTGTACTGAGTTGTGTGGTTTAATCGCCATAGCTCGCTGATTCGTCTTTTAGGAGACCGGGGTCGATTCTCGTCGTGGTCGAACATCCTGTCTGGGGTTTTTGGTTGGTTTCTCGCAATCGTTGGAGGAAATAATGAGACGATTCCCTGATACCAGGCCACGACCGTCTTTTCCCATCATTCGAAGAGAGTCAAGAGGGCAATTCACTAAATATATAGCTCCACAATGGTATATAAACTACAATAAATTAAATAAACGGCGTCTTGTCTTGTCTGCTTGTACTATTGCACTCAAATCTCATGATGTTATGGATGAGATACAACAAATATTTCCATGCAGTCTCATGATATTCTCTAGCTTTTTTTTCATGTCTATGTTCGTTTTCGCTTCTTTTTGAACGTACGGTTTCTTTGATTATCTTGTTACATTCTGTAAATTCTAGCAATTGTCAGATGAGCTTAGAAAAGACTTCCATTTAACTTACTGAAAAATTCGGGCTTCATTCACTCTCTGTAGCCTAAAACTAACTAATTGGTTCGAAACATCAAACATTCCATGCAATTCGGTGTTTTAGGATTGGGATCAATTTTCAGAAGAATCGGTTAATGCCACGATTTTCTAGGGAAAAAATCGGGAAGATTAGGAAATCATCATCAGAAACACAAGGGAAAATATTTGAGAGACTTTATTTTTCATGAACTCGAAAATTTAAAAATTCGAAAATATTTTGAAACAAAGTACGGTATTCAATAATCAGGTTGAAACATAATATTCTATAGTGACGAACTACTTCTAATGTGCTAATAATGGTACTGGTAGTTTTTGAACGTTTGTATCAATACAAGACCTTTAGATGTTGACTGATACCCCCTATTCACGATCAACTCTCTGAATTTTGCTTCACTAAAAGTTTTTTCCATCTCATATATCGATTTGGATAGTAATGAGGATTCCATCGATTTTAATATAATAAGTAGCTCATTTCATCTCTTTCGGCCATTGATTTAGAATTGGGATCGGGATGAAGACTTGGTGGTATGATGTTGATGGACCAAATTGGCGAACTTACGTATGTTGTGATTATGAAGCTGGAAAGTGGAAGAGATACTGTATACAATTTGATTGTTTCCATTTATTAACATGCCCCCAAGCAAAATTGTTTCTGATTCAGTTCTGTATACTCAAGATTAGAATTCGTTTCGAGTTTGCTCTTACGATAATATTGAGTTTCGTGCTACACGGCAGAAACTGAACCAAGAGGATGGGTATAGAAGCCAAACTCATAACATTAACTTGAAGAGGTCGACTTGGAACCTTCGCAGATGAACAATCAGCAATGCAGATCGAGTATGTACTAAAAAAAAACAATGATACAATCTTGAAATGTAAAATTTATTAGATTCAAATGACCATGTCAATTGTATGATTATTCTGATTCAAGTGACTCTGATGTGAGCTATACTTGGCTTCATTCTCAATATTGTGTTAATTTTGTGTATACGCGTTCTCCACGGGTCAAACTAATATGGATGAACTACTTATTCGTACCAGAATTTGAAGATGTGAAATGTGAGCAGAATCGTTTTGATAGCGTTGAGAATGAAAGTTTGAAGATTTGAAATATAAGTTAGATATAATATTTCTCCATGTAATGTTCAAATTCGAAGATCAGCCACTCCAGTCGTATTCCAGACAACTCATAATTTGAAGTTCCGTACAGCTTCCAGCACATTACACAACATTCCGTTCGGCGTTGTCGTAGAAAAAAAATCGAAAATTTGACTTATACCTTCTAAATTCTGTTGTACAGCATAACAATATTTTCCACGGAGTATAAATACCTTAGAATACTTATTACTTCCGAGTGAACGGCTTGTCACCCTTACAATACCGGTAAGTCAAATAGTAATCCATATACCGCGTGTTATCAAAGCTGTACAACAATACATAATAAATCACATTTACTTCCTTTCTCATCATCATACATGTCAGCTTTATCCGAAGTCTCCTTCACTGCACATCATCTGTACCACATCCACATGACCAGACTGTACCTCGTATCGCTGCTTTTACACGATCGGTTCACGAACCCCGATCATTTGCTAACGTTGCTAACGTTGCTAACGTTGCAACTTCAATAACTCAGAGCGCCGGTACAAATCGTCTTTTCCATATTAAACTTCTCTGCAGGCATACATACGACGATCTAATAAATCACGGTATACTTTTCGTTAACACTTGGATGCTTGTATACGTATTTCGTGGGCAAAAGGTTCGGAACCTCCGAGTCATATCGTAGAAACATACGGTGGAACGGACGATCGATCAAACATCTTGGTACGAGAAGACGAAGCAAAGAAGCAAAGTGCGAGCACGTTCGATTTCTCTTTGGTTTAAATAATGTGTGTCTTTTATCAGACGGGTGTGCTCCGTAGGTCGGAGTTCAGACGTATTCTCCGATAGCAGAGTAGAAGAGCGCTCTCGCCGTATCAACGGGTGGAAGATAAATGAGAGCACATTTGGAGAAACAAAAAACACTACTCCGCACTCATCCCACGCCTCCCCTCCCTCTCACCGTCTCTCACTATCCTACCCAGGAGTAGCACAATTTCGCTCTTTGTTTCCCTCTCCCTCACTCTCGTGCACTGTATTTAACTCTCTCACTCACTCAGGAGTAGTACAATGGCAAACTCGTAAAAAGAGGATTACGGAGAGAAGAAAACTAACCCCTTCATAAATTGAATAATAGTTGTGTTCAGAAACCACTTTAACGGTTAATAAATTACGTTTTACTGGGGATGAAAAATATATAAACACCGAATCTCAGCCTCGAAACGGTGCCGTTTGACGATAAAATTGAGATACGAATATGTTCGATTATTCCATCAATTTGTTCGTGTTTTGTACTTATACTACTTGAATTAGAAACTTTTTCACCAGATTGGAAATACAATATAATTATGGCTAATTCGAGAAGTATGTGTGATCTCTTTGATCAATTTTCATTCCGGAGGTTCATACAAACAACTTTCTCACTCTCCCAATATTATTTTGCCGTTATTGTCTCGAAAGAATCATTACACTTTAGTGTGTAGTCATGTCGCGTTTGAGATGGATTTTGATATGTATGCCTATGAGAAGTTAAACACGCCAGTATATTAAGCTCATTATGGAGTATTATGTATCTTGGAAAGCTCTTGAGACATAGCCGTATAATATTGAGTATAACTATATACATCAATATTCACAGTCAGGATATTGCGTGTGTAAAGCTATAGTTCAGTGTAAACATTATACCAAGCAGGCATTCACCTCAAAGGATGTGTTTATTTAATCACCACCTCGTTTTGCTGGCAAGTTCTACGTAGTACATATAGTGGAGGGTATACACTCAATGATTGAAAATTTACTCCGGTTTGATGTGTATAGGCCTCTTGGATCACAACTGGGTTAACTCGTTGTCGTTCTCAATCGTCACTGACTGTTGTGTAAAAAAATGTTTCTATCATGTTTGAATATATTTAATTGTTTTGTTCCAACAGTGTTCCAAAAAGAACCCTGACGAAATTATTTTGAGTTTTCGTATGAAACCAGGTGATGATGCTGGGAAATAATACAGCTAGATCTGTGGAGATGTCGGAATAAAAAAAAACTTAATCAAACGTTCATATGATTACATAAGGCTGTAGAGAAAGCATCAGCTGATTTGTATGTAGAGGTTATAGGCCTACCTAGGATTTGATCAGTTGCAGTATATTCAGACACATATATTTCAATCTTATTTACTCTGCGATAATGACATCAATCCACTGAAAACCCAGAGACCTTTTGATATCAAGACCCATCAGCTCTTTTCTTCAGATCAAGACCACAGTCCTCAACACACTGAAAAGAAAAACTATTTTCGTGAATTAGTGACGCATCTATGTGGAAATCAACGTAATACCAAACACAAAATCCCGTAGAACTTTTCACATTCGATTCAACTCATTTTTGAACGATTGCCAGAATTCTATTCAAGTTAGTCAATATCGAAACGCGTCCTAAGCGCTCTCAATCGCAAACTGTTCTCTCGGTGCTCCATTAGTAATGAAACCCGGCAGGGGGCTTCCGTACAATGGTATCTCTCTCTCTCTCTCTCTCTCTCTCTCTCTCTCTCTCTCTCTCTCTCGGTACCCCCCTATCTTTATGCTTCTCTCTCTTTCTACTGTCTGCTGCCTAATGACGGGAGGACTCAACTATTGTCATGTGTGTTGGTTTGACAACGACTGATGTGACTATGTGGGAGAACAACGAGACTTGGAGTTGTGTTACTGTTCTACACTTGAAATATACCAGACCTAGCTTCTCCAACTGGTTGTACACAAGACTAGAATATAGGAGCTTATTGATGTTATTCACATCAAGTTCTGTAGCTACAACAATATGAAAAAATGTGCTACCTCATTCATAATTTCTAAAATCACCATTTTATGCTCTCTATGAAGTGAATGGAAAGTGTATATCTACTATGCTACTATGCTACTGTGTATGACTACTGTATCGACTCTCCTGATATTATAGTGTTCTGAGATCGAAAAAATCACACAAATGCGTGATACTGGATATTGGTGGAAGGGCCGTAATTTTGCCTTCTCTTACTCATTATTTTGTACGTTATAATTCCGTGTATGGCATGAAAATCACATGCAAATACACTTCACATTCAATCCAAATCCAAATCAGACATTAAATATTCATTATCTACCATCAAAATGAACAATAAACAACGTTTTAATTTTATGTAATTCAATTATTTTCCTAATGTTGATTCGAGCAAATAATATTCTTATATTTTGAATCCGATAGGCCCCTATACATTCCACATCTAGTCATGATATACACTCTAGTTATGTAAAGATCATTCCCTCAACTAACGATCCTTCATGAAATGACTTTTCATTCAAATAAAACCATCTCAACCATTAGTTACTTCTCTGGACAATCATCTCTTCTTTTATTCGTCGCTCGCTTGGTTTCCTATTCACTCAGCCATACAATACCAAACATGAGAAATGCAGTCTCCTCACTCACATTTACTCGTATTTTTCCACGTCCTCTCCATGTTTAATATCCCAAACCAATCTATTTTATTGAGCATTAGGAAACTAGTGCTTTCTTCATACACATGTAGGTTGTATTGAAATAAAACGAATGATCAGAAGATGTAGAATAGAGTGGATCATGTTGTGTCGTGAGAATCCGTGTAAGTACAGGATGCATTGTTGGTTCTGTCAATGTGAATATCGTATTGTCAGAGTTTTTTTTTTCAATATGAGAAGATGTTTTAATCAAATTAACTTGTCAAATATTCTGTCAGATTCAGCCCATGTGAATCAACATTCTCAGTCGGATCATTCGAATAGTTTGCTATTGATTGTTGTGCATGCAATCAAACAATAATAAAAACTATCGGGTTGTGAAAATTCCAATCACAGTTATCCTGAGCGTAATTATATAATGTATGAATATATATAAATATATCTTATATATCCTATATATTTCCATTACTTCAAATATTGAAAAAAAGTAACTCATCTCACAACGCATATGCTGCGTTTTCCTAGTCAAAAAATGATCAAGCAGATTCAAAGAGAATGATTCCATCATTTATATATTCCACTATACCGGACTTTATGTTCTATTTCATAAAGTACTGACAAATTTGATTCTCAATTTCGTCACAAATGGAGATTATACAAAATATTCTCATATTTACGCATTAAAATATATACTAAATTGAAGCACAACAACACCATATTCTACAATTTGCATTCTAGATTGATTCATCGTTCATGTTGTTACAAGCTGAAGTAAAATTGTTCTTCTCATAATTAAAAAGCATTTGATTATGCTCTTCAAGCTTGACATGCCTACGTTTGATCAATTGTCAGATAGAATTACTCGTCCCTTGCTCTTTTAATAAATTCTGTCATAATGTCTGACAGTCTTTCAAACACAGATCTCACACGCGCCTGACACGCACATTGCAATGCAGATCCACTACTCCCTTTTCTACAACTCTCGCCTCTTTTTGCCCCGCTTATATGACACGTGTACTTGACTAGATAACCTATTCCTATATCGGAAAAATATTCACGCCCTGGTTATTCAACACACGAATGATCATAAAACGATTACAGTGCTGGATATGAAACTAATACATTCGTCAATAAAGATGGAGATAATAATGCATGGTTGAATTAGATATAGCAATGGGTCGTATGGTAAGAACACTATACGTGGTATAAGATCAATTCTATATCAATATAGTTGAACCAGATACTTTTTCAATCAGGTTCACAGATAGTAATCAATATGGAACATGGATTTGAATATTATGTTCAGGCCTATAACATTACGACAGTATTTTATTTCTCAGAATAGTCGTCTCTCAGTGGTATGATGCAATTCCATTGTGATATGTTCACAGGAAATACGTTGATAACGGAAATACGGACGGTTAATGTGTGGAGCTAACCCTGAAAATGTTACTCTGTGTCTAGAATCCTGTAAATAAGAAATGTGGTTATACGCAATAATCGTGCCTCATGCTTATATACTGATTGTTTTTATCATGCAAAGATGACTGAGTGGAGAGTACTCCATTTCAAATCTTATATTAAAATGCAATTGAATGGAGTCCTATAATGATAATCAATAATACCTTAAAAACAATCAAGTGCTATAGATAATAGAGTCATGTATAGTTATTGCGTCAAATTGGTTCCATGACTTCGGAACAATCACTACAATTTTCTGTAATCCATATAGGTGAATATTCAGTAACAAATAGTTTACTGCAATAATTTCGGAACTTCAACTGATAAGATAATATCGATATAATAATCATGAAAACGATTCAGTTAAATCGTGCCTTCTCGGTAACAATACCCGACAGTAGACGTTCTTTTATGGCCCAATTCACCATCAATAACGTGAACATATTGGAAGCGCAATAACGCACTGTGTATTTACTATATATATATATTGACCACGCAGTGAATAATGCACTGTGGTTGGTCATAAGATTGATGATTATGGTGACCAACATAAAACAATCAATTATCAACTTTCGGTAACAACTACAATGAGAATTAGATATACCTATTTGAGCGTCGCGGCTACCAAAAGTATTCTAACATGTTCAAACCGAGGGGTTAAAAACTCCTGAAATCCGGTGTAATACACATGTAGGCCCTACAATTGCCATGAAATCCCCATGAAATTCCTGAAACCCCTCCCTTAAAATCACTGAAATCTCTTGAAATCCCTGAAATCCCTGGAATCTCTTGAAATCCTTGAAATCTCTTGAAATCCCTGAAATCACTTAAAATTTCATTGATATCCCTGAAATCTCAATTGTAATCCCTGAAATCACTTGAAATCCCTTGAAATGTCTCGACATCCCGGAAATCTCCTAAATCTCTTGAAATCCCTGAAATCTATTGGATTCTCTGAAATCCCTATGAAATCTCTTGAAATCCCTGACAAATCTCTTGAAATCTCTGGAAGCACAAGAAATCTCTAAAATTTCTTGAAATCTTGAAACCTGAAATCAGGTGTACACCAAATTTGCGAGTTGTAAACCCCTCGGTTCAAACTGTACTTGCGTGAGATGAAGAGATGTGAGGAAGTTGCTAATTGAAACCTCAGAACGCTTCATGTCAAATTAGTCGACACTTATTTCATCCTATCTCGTCTTATCAATCTTGTGTACGTCATAAATAATATCGCTCAATGTAGCGTTGTTTTGTACTAATACCTGGTAATAACTCGCCAAAGACGTAATGTAACGCGTCACTAGTAATAGTGTCTGACACCGTATCAATAACAAGTTATTGAAAGAAAAACCTGCGATTGATGGGAAACTTTCACGTTCTTGGCATTCTATTCAACTAGCCATATACAATTTTCTATCAAATATATCACATTACATTCGATGTGAGGGAATATTTAATATGAGAAGTGATAATCTTGTATTTCTTTCTTGTGAACCTGATATGAGAAATATCTTGTCACGAAGTGGGCCTAAAGGGAGGTCAATGGTCAAGGGTCATGAATCAAGAGAAAGCGCAGATGTTCATGTTTTAACAATATATTCAATATAAAGTGTAGGCTTATCTTCTTTTGCACACGATGTCACCGCTAAAAGGTAAGAGTCAAAGATCAAAGGTTGATAGGGGAGGGGTCCAGAGGAAGCATTGCCATGGTATGGAGATGCATCTAGAATAAAGCGGTAATTTAAACATGTTGAGGTCATTGTTATGATAGTATTTATGACGAATCTTCATAGACTATGTCTATGACGTCTACATGTTATAATATACGTCTAGGCCTAATTGTCATGTAGTGTTGGGTAAAAATGTTCTCCCTGAAGTTTATTTACACTAATTATTGCTTCAGCCTTCACTAGTATTTCCGCGACCAACCACTACTCGAAATTGTGTATTATTGACTGAGTATTATTGAGCGCTTGTTACGCTTTCTGGCGTTCGGAACGCTGTACTAATCGCAGACATAAGCGAGAGTGTTCAGGAAGTATTCAGTTCTATTTTTGCGTGCCTTGATTGAATGTCTTCCTTCAATGGGCAAACACATACATCATCTTTGGGAACTCGAGAAGTTTTTAATTTTTTGATGAAAGAGGAAACTTTTTGATCTTGCAAATCGTGTGGTAGCTGAGATATGTATGTTTGTGGAATAATATGAATGGAATAATATGAAAACGGAAAAGCTCTAACAACCTGTACCTCTTATTGTTGCAGTTATAGTAGTGACGCCGACCAGCTCGAGTACTCCAGTGGAACGCCGTCGGTCTGTCATCACGGAGCTGCCACAAGAGTGGAACGAGCTGGATGGTCACGAGTCTTCCAGTCCGCTACCCGTGCACTTCGCCACTGAAAACTCGAGCACAGTGGCGGCGCAGACAGGAACAAACGCACTCATCCCTTGCGTCGTCAACAACATAGGCGATGGCATGGTGAGCTATATTATAACTTTATCTGTATTCATATGACTGTTCAAACCAGTTGTTTCCAGGTTTCATATTGGAATAGGAGATAATATACAAATTCGAGATTTTAGAATGCAATGTTTGATCTGATCAAGTTGGTAAGAGCGAACGAAAGACGAGTAGGTAAGAGAAGTGAGAAGATGTAAGAAAAGTACTGTAGTTGACGTTTGTTGACGACTTGACGTTTGAAAACACAAATCGATGTGAATAGTGAACGTGCACTGATATTGAATTCATGATTTCATGAAGATCCAACATCATTTCGTTTTTTGATAATCCTGGATTATTGTTTACAAATCGGTAATTGTCCGATTCGCTGTAAAGTGTCACGTGTCACTTTTGTGAGATTAATTAGTAGAAAAACTTCCAAAATAACAAACTTAACCGTGGAAAAAACTGTGTTCAAACATCGGTGGGTCGACACCTCTGACCGATAACACTCCTGAATGAGGAAAACATCCGACCGACACAATTTGTCACCCATTTACCGACAGAAAATGTGAGAAGAGTCGAACCTGTTTCCCCTTTCCACTTTTCCCTTTTATGATCCCTCGTCATGAAACTTAGCACGGGAATACTTGGATGACTATCATTAATTTCACTGGAAAAGTTTAGGGAGACATTTTGAGGTCGCTTCTTTTCTGTCTTGAATGTTTTCTCTATAGAGTTCCCAACCCAGTTTCCTATACAGATTCAAGTTATTTGATTCGAAGAAAATACGTTGTATATTCAAAGGTTCTAAATTTGAGTGAACTCAAACGAATTATCATAAAAAGTTTTTCTCTGGCCTGTATTTCTCAAAATCCAAACGGGGAAGTTCATGTTTTACTTGAAAATACTCTGTTCAGAAGACGTATTGAGATTTGGCTACACTTTATTCCATCATAAGTGAATCTATTTTTTCTAGATTTATTCCATGATATCATTTAGTCACATCATATCAATCTGAAAATGAGAAGTCATCAAACGTTTGTGATTGATTTTGTTGAGCGTGTGCAACGGAGATTATATCCTGAAGGTATACATAATTTCCTCATAGAATTCAAATTTTGACACAAGATTCGTTTCTATGTGCATGCTGGGTATAATCATGTCAATACGGAATAATTGACGAGCTTTCCGTTTCAATTGAAAATGCTGAGGTTTTATTCAAATGAATCCAAGTTTTGGATACCCTCATCACTTGACCTGCAAGTAACAGTAAAAATGTCCTAACTCCACATTATTTGAATAATCACCCAAATTTATCAGAATATACCAATGATCCATCCGCATATTTCACTCAGAGAATTGTTTCTTTGAAGATGGAGATATTAGAATATATCCATGCCAAATATATTGCCGTTTTCAATTAGATTCATTGTGATGGGAAAAGGATGATTCTTCACAAAAAATGAAGTCAACGATACGAAGTGATATTTCATCCAATTGCTCTCAATTCTGCTGAGGAATGAATGATCTTTCTGATCACTCCATTTTCAACAATATATTTGTTCAACCAGTATTAAAATGAATATCTCCAATTAAGGATTATTTTCAAAATTACTTTTTGGCCTCTGACTAATCGATGGAAGACGTCAATCAGTTTGTTTGAGAAGACACTAGATAATACACATACTTAGGAGAATTAACATTTCATATTATACATTTTATACATTTTCTTTCCATAATCCGACAAGCTGAATCGTGCAACTTGACAGACACGACGTTTGCCTTCGCAAATCGTGTCGACTCTTCAACCCACCGATGCTACCTATAGCCGTTGTGCACTTGTAGAGTATGCACGTAAAGGGCAGTCACGTCTTGTGTGTGGAATGTGCGTGACTGTGCGTTTCATTACCACGTAATGTGCGTCATGTGTGTGAATGAAGGGGTCGTATAACTGAGGGTTGGTGGGACTATTGAACGGTTCGTTCTCGCCGCTTCTCCTAATAACCGGGACTTATCGTCGCCAGCTCGGCACATACAAGCGGTAATGATAGAAAATACTCCGAGACACCCGATAGAGCATTTATTCTCCCGTTCTGGCAATTTCAAACATGGTAATAACCGTTTAAAGCTTGTAGAATGATATTCACATCTATCTATACCTAATTGAATTTAGTTTTCGGTCAACACGTTTTGAGTTGTGAATCGCGATGACGTCAGCCATCTTGACAACCAAAAGTCAGACGAACCAACCGAAATCATAGTCTTAACTTCACTCTGGCCCGTTTTACATCAACCATATACAATTTTCAATTCAATCAATATTGAAGAAGCAAGATTGTGGGAAGACAGAACAAGGTGGAGGGAGTTGGTGCGGAAAAAGGAAAGAGAGGATGAAAATAAAGAAGAAGATGAAACATGCCTGGCCAGCATTGTTTCCTGTAGATCCTGGGCCTTAGTATTTCGGTGTGATTTGTTCCACCCCCTGACCCATCATTTGGAATCTGGGATAGATGATTATTATTATCATTTGAGATTGGTTTGGTTACAACAGTTGGTTCACTTGTATTAGTTTTTGTTTCTCTCTTCTATAGTTCATGTAAATTCTCACTGATCCTGTGACAGAACAATTCAAGTGTAGGCAATCATATAATAAAAAATGTATAACCTCTCTTAAATTCAAGCCAAGAAACATCATCATGCTGCCAAGGTTGACCATCCTGACAAAGGTTTTCCGTGATTTTTCTCTGTCGTTCAGGTCAATACTCGGATGGTACCTTAACAACAGGCCACGGCCGACTCCCTCCCACTATCCAAAAACTCATTATGGAATAATATTTCAACAACGTCGACATATATCAACGTCGATAGATCCTAGTGATCAGTACAGTGCAATATAAATAAGTACATGCATACAACACTATCAACTGTATAGCTGTATGACTTCTGTTTTTGAATGACTTTGCAATAAACTTTCTATTATGGGAGTGTACACTCATATGACGCGACGGTCATGAGAGGCGTTTTCATTAGAAGTTACAACTCTGATTTTCTCTAATTCGTTGTCCTTCTACTCTTGTCACCTTTGCACGTGCTCAAAGAGAGGCTGTATGTATGTGTGTGTTTGGATAGGGTGAAAGAAAGAGAAATAGTTCGAGGTCCGCTAAGCTTAGGGCTGGTGGAATACATTTAAGTCTGTGTAACGATTCGAATTGCATGATAAAACGAGTAAATATATATTATTTAGGAGTTTGTAACACAAGTTGAGTTGAACGTTCTCTATTATTAGATCAGCTAATTGCAATTAGTCATATATTCAATCAGTGCTTGTAGAGACAACATATATAATACTTGTACCACCTGCATTACACACAATTACAACGTCGTCAGCTCAGTTAGCAAAGGTTGTGAATTCACTCTGATTAGTTTTAACTTCTAACCTATCATTTGATTCCTATTCTGTCATGAATTTAATAACCTGTATTTTCTTATAAGCTCTTCAAATCTGTTTGGGCATCAGTGATACTGATATAGTAATATCAATATGGAGTTTATTCGTATCTTCTGCACATTTCGCAAAAATTGGCTCGATCCGGATGGTAACCATGTATGGCCCATATATTTCCTGATTGCCCTTTCGTATCATTCAAAATTGTAGGGAACATTAATTCTACTTCATCATTATTTAAAATAGCACAAATTTAAATACTCTGTAGAACGTTCTGTATGTAAACAGAATGGAGTAGATAAAAATCTATTTTAAGTGACTTTGTATAATAAATCCCTGCAACAATCCGAATCAGAACAACTGGTTGTTAGTTCTTTTGGACATAGGAGACGGTCGCTTGTGACCAGCTTTTGAATACGTACTCTTCAATTCATCGTTTTTGGTTGAATATGGAATAAGACTATGGAAAGGTAACTACTACTGCTTTCCTGATTTATCGCTAATAGCACTTTTCAAAAATAATTTATATGCGCTTTAAACTCGTATACAAAAATATTGATAGAAATCCTACATTACAATTTTACATTACTATTTCATTCCCATTCTTTGACCTAGTTTCATATTTCACTCCTAACCGAAACGTGAAGTAATTTCTTTTATTTTCAACGGCTTTGACATCGACGTCGGAATATAAAGTGCATAATACTTACTATCGCATTACTCGACTGTAAAGTATATATGCATGATGAATGCAACTAATATTACTGGTTGCGAATCATGATAAAATGACAATCACGGTGATAGCCTATGCATCCATTATTTAATACATGTTTAACGACGGTTGGTTTTATGACGCGTGACGAATGAACCCATTTAATATATTATAATGGGTTCATATTACCATTCTTAAAATGGAAAATCCGGACCTCAAACGGTTTGAGAACAAGAGATTTGTTTTTGACCTGATAAGGGTGAGCAAATTCGAATGAGTAGTGGACAAAACAAGATCTGAAAATACATAATATTATCCTATGGAACGTTGTATCCACCCTGTACAGACAGAATGAATCAAAAAGCAAATTGACACTACTTCAAAATTGCCTAAAACTGAACAACTTCGAATCGACAGGCGAAACGGTGTTATTCAAACTGGTTACAACGTTAATAAAACATCATCCACATGTGCACAAATAGTTGTATAATGTTATTTTATAATTGACTCTCTGTTTACATTGTATACAACGCCAAATGAAGCAATGTTCAGTTGGCGCACTGTGATTGGCTGAAAAGTAAACTTTACATGGTGCTGCTGTTCATGGATGAAAACAAAACTTTGTATATTTAGTTATTTCCAATTACATGTAATGAAATGGTAGGATATTTTTTTGTCGCCATGTTAGTATGGAAATGTGAAGATACATTTCCGTCGTAATATGTTGATTGAATTACTCGACTATGCTATATAGGCGACGCTGATATTATTCGCCAATGCCAATGACGTTATGAGTATTTCCGATTGAGAGAATTGAAATGATTTGAAATGAAGATTCATCAAAATTACGACTCGAAAACAGTGATTTTGTTCAGCATTTACATGACAACTTTTCAATACATTCATTCCATCACGATACAAAATAATTTGGTGTGCACTAATATCAGATCATGAGCAAAGAGATTGAATACTCATTACATCTGAAAAGTGTCGGTACTCGGTATACTGAGAATTAGTGAAGATCGTAATATTTCGATACCAGAACCACAATTCTCTCAATCAAGTAATGAAACGTTCATTGGAAATGAAGTAGATTACTTTGTCTTACTCATGGAGATGTATTGCCGGTTGCCTATACAGTACCCGAGACACAACCGAATTGTGATCAATTCGTTGCCTGAAACCACTCAATCTTGAACACACTCTGTGAGTGGCTTAGGAGAGAACGTTCTGGTACACGCTTTCCTTCTCTCCACAAGCTTTGGATGAGACATGTGTAATTTTGATACTGAGTAGACGATTTGTGATTATAACATAATCACTAAAAAAATAGAGGATAGTCGAAGAGAGGCATTATTGAAATGAACGCTTAGTATGAAAATTACAAAGGACGTATTTAAAAACCCAATCCATTCAAATTAATATTAAACAAAGTTCACACCAAAAATCACATTGTAAAATTTCCGTAGACTCTTTTCTCGATTTTTCGAAGTCTAGCTCGTGTTTCAAACGTTATGATAAATATTTTTCAGGTAACGAGATCTTTGACTCTCAATTCCAATAAGTTTGTTGAGGGGAGTGCACTAGAAATCTCGCGTCTAGGCCATCTTTTCAGCCGTCTTGAGCTCAGCATTAGTAGTAGAAGGAGGGGTTATAAATAATTGAAAGACTATTGGAAATAAAGAAGAAACATATATACCCACTCAGTCTCTCAGAAGGTTGAGTTTCAATAAGTAAGAGGCTTACACCATATAGCTAGTTGGAGATTCATTAGAACGAATTACACAAACCAGCTCCCGTATAGTACAGACAGTCATCATTACACGGTGCCTATAACGACCCCATTAAAAGTTGGGATGAATGGGATAATTCAAGAAAAGACAAGTTTCATATGTGGAGAATAAAATAAAATGTAATAGCAAATACTTATAGACTGAAGATTAGAAGCAATATGGAGCATACGAAAAATAAATCAAATATTCGGTTTTCATATCCAGTTGTGGATTCCTGTACATTCCATCTTTCACCACCATCGAAAATTTGTAGCGAAGACTCAGAGATACCTATAGGTTGGAGGACACCACAATAGCAATATTTTCATTACCTCAGGGAAAATTTTATATAATACCCCTCGTTAAATACTCACTTTTGCAATGAGAACCACATTCGAATACGGTATTAGTACGGTATTCCTAAAATATTCCGTACTAAACTTTGAACAATATCTTCATATTTCTGTCCACATCGAATTATCTTGAAATAGTCCATTATTTTAAGATATGAAAACTTGAAAGTCAGATTGAAATTGATTGAAATTTGAAATTCAGTGATAACTAATATCTGTATTTTGTATCACTTCATTGCATAGTTCATAGCATTTTATTCCAGGAATTTTTGTGGAATATGTATTTTAAGTACCAATATATTAACATTTATATACACATTATTAATGTGTATTGATCTGGTTAATATGCTCACCAATTTCATACCGTCCAACATATTGACACAATTACATCATTATCCCTGAACTATACTCTACTATTATCTCACCATGTTTCCATAATGGCCCAGTATTCCTATGCTTTTATCAGGAGCTAGCTCCCAAGGGATTTATATGCACAATCATCATTCAGCGTCGCACATACACGTGATGTACCGCTCGACCGTTTCCTCTCCATCTCATAACATTACTGGTCGTCAGTTCCGAGACTTCACAGGATGTAAATGAGTTGCTTGTGTGATACGCCAGTAGAGATCAAGGAAGAAGAATGATTTATGAGCAGAGATCAGAGAGGCGCGGTAGCGAACGTCAGGCGTAAAGAACAGAAATCTGTCGTAGAAAAGAGAAACGAAACACAAAAGATATAGGTTGTATTTTGTTTCTTCTATACGCTTTTCACTACTGATTATATTTTGAAAAAAAATATATACATTATTGGATGATGTGTTTTTTTTCTATTGAAGAGAACTGTTAACGATCTAAAGGCTTCTTCCGACTGTCACGTCAGATTACGTCGTTGTCATAGCAACGGTGGAGGAAAGTGTGAAAAAATAAATAACAGTAGTAATATGCTACTGTTATTCGATGAAATAGTGTCTGATTGAACATCACTGCCTTCTCGACGATTTCAATCGAACAGCGACTGACGTCATATTGTAAGAAGTCTTATTACAGTGGCATCTAGGTCAATAGGGGAGAAGTATTGTTTCTTGACAATTTGATTGAAGTTCAGTTCTGACTGATGTGTACAGTGTATTGGTCATTTTGAAAGAGAGATGGATGGAGAGAGGGAGAGAGAGAGAGAGAGAGAGAGAGAGAGAGAGTCATAGTGAGTGGGTACTTATCAGTAGTCAGGTCAAGTACAATAACCAGAACCACGAAATAATTCTGATATTGAATTGATGAAGACAGCAAGAATTTCATGTGCGAATTTGATTATAATCAGAGAATTATGAAAAATAATTAAATATTAGTCGTATTTCAAACTATTAAAGTTCAAACGAGTGCAATTTCGAATGCTTCATAAATTGAATTTCATGGTTTGAACTAATTAAAACCTGAATACTAGAATTACTGTTTCTATTGCAAAAAGTAATGTAATTATGTATGAAGCATGAAATAGGCATCATAATTATGTACGGAGCATTGAAACGTTTTTTTCAACGAAATTGAAAAGAAAATGGTTCCTAAACTGTTTACAATGATAAAGAGTGATGAACAGAATGTAATAAATGAAGCCTCATAGCGGCAGTGGTAACTACTAGAGGCTAATTGCATTTATACATTAGTGATAAACTTGGATGGGGATACATTACGGGAACGGTTCGTGTCACGACGTATCGAATATCGAGGGGTGGATATTCGACAATGCACTCAAACACACGTAAATCCTACTTATGAGAAAACCCGTGTCCTTTAATTCCAATTCCCTCTCTATTCTATGAGCTGTTTTATAGAATGCATGATCCGAGCAGATACATTGAGTTGCGGTCCGTAATTTTGGATTATTCGTTTTTTCTAATCGTGGAATAATTTATGATATCGTAATATGGATATAACAAGAGTTCAAATCTATTTGATAGTAAGAAAGGGATTAGCATTCAATATTTTTCGAACTTTGCCACTATACTCTACTTCACGGAATGGAGAAAGTTGTTCACAAATTCAGTAATCGTAATTTATTCGATTATTTAGTGTCGTTTCAACTTCAAGGATTTACCTTCATTCGAAAACGTATGTCTGATTGTGTTTTTATCGTGAATCCAGTAATTAAATATGATAAAACCATAACTGTACCGATTTTCATATTTGTTTTGTTGGTGAACAACAACCTTCTCCTCTACTGGATGAAAGTATAAGATATTCACAAGTATTTGGGAATCGCTAACTCTCAAATGCGAAATCTGGCATATGTTGAGAAGATAAGTACAGGTGAAGGCTTACCGAAAGTTGGCTATGTGTATTGATTATCTTCTAATGGTCACCATTGGGATCAATGTTATCACCAAAATATCTCGAAATACCATAATCTATATACTTGTGGCACTTTCCAGTAGAGCTGAAGTGAAAAAATCATTCTTCAACTAAATACATTCATACACACATAGGCCTACATCCGCTACAATTTCCCTAAGCTTATCGGACACAATTCAAACAGTTCTGACGTAACTTTCTTGAGAGTATTTAAAAGAACTGATTGCTAGTAGAATTAGGATTTCGATATCCAATATCATTCAAACTCCATCAGCAAACAACTTATATCTCGCTAAATCGCCTTCCATTCATTCTCAACGACCTAATCTGTTCAACATAGTGAATGCAAACACTTAATCCGCCAGACCAACGCATGCGCAGAACAGACATTCCGTCAAGGGATGCAGGTTTTGAATGAATGAACAAAACGCTGGAGGATTTGAGGGATCGAGCATCACCGAACAAAGACGTTTGCGTTGGAAGAGAAGAGGGATTCAGGTGGGAAACTTTATCACACTAAGTAAGGAAATTTATGATAAATACGTGATATACCAGAGTTCCGTGTCTAACACAAGCGATGTGAAATACTTTATTATAACGATTTGTTATTGTTTGTTTCAATTATGTGTAACACGATATGCTTGTTATCATCTACAAGAACTAATATACACGAATATTCTGACTTATTTGGACTTCATGAACGATTATTACGGGCGCTCATTTACTTCAAAATGAATGAGTTTCTGAGATACAATAGAAACGACCCTCAACCGAGGATCGAACCAGTATCTCATTGGTTGAGGTTGCTTTAGTAATCAACCGTTTATAGTTCGTAAGATCAAATTTGTCTACAAAGGTATATTTCCAATGTGTATTGGTTTAATTTTTCAGTATAGGCCCTACTGTTGTAGTGTGTATATATTGTGTGTAAAACCCGGCACCTCCACTAAAACCTTACCGAAGTGTTAATTAGTAACACTACCGATTGAAATATTATAAAAGTTTCATCCATATACTTGTGATTGGTCCGATTATTTTTTTTGTACATACCAACGATTCATTGTTAAATAGAACCAAGGGAGTCAATGGTAGCTATTAAGCTCATAGTAAATATAGGTATCATCTGCCATAAAACTCGTTAGTCAAGTGAAAGGTAATCTAAAACACTTTCTCATTCTTCACTTGCCTTGACTCTCTCATACAGAATATGTCATAATTCAGAGTCATGCTCGGGGGACATGATCAAAGTGGCCATTTCTCTCGCCTAAATATCATATAGATCGCATGTCTTCTTCACGTTTCATGTTTTAAAGGCCTATGGAATATACGTCAAAGTGACCATTGAGCTGATATATTTGTTCGTTATCAAAGGGACGTACAGTTTACACGAAGAACCCTTTTAATGTTTTTCATGTCTTTCAACTGTGGCCAAAAGGCGTATCAAATTAATATGTCACCCTCGTAGCCCGTTCGCTCACCACTCCCTGTCACCCCGGTAATCTAATACCTGAAAAACATGCTGAGTGAATACCGTTTTATACATTCTTTCAAAGGGAAATGAAATTATTTCTGAAATGAAAATATATTATTGAATCCTACATTTTCAGTAAACGAACTCGTGTTTTCTGAATATTATATATTATACATGCAGATTTGAAATAATATTTCCGGGATGTGTCTGTAGATTACGGATATGTAGATGTGAGAACATGTGAGAAATTTTTGTTCAATTTTTAAAGAAACGAAGTCGTCGAGCTTTTTCAGTTATATTACGATGAATTTTCAAAATTGAATAAGCTTGTAATTGTAATTCCTCAATCAACACCATTTTATCTTGAAATACTTCCATATGAATCACACTGCACCTCTTCAATGTGAACACCAAGGGATATACATCACATCCTCATGTGAATTATATTAAATTGTGAGGAGAATAACATTATTGATTGAATTATTGTTAGATAATAATGATATGACTCACCTATATCTCATACTGTATCTGGAGTAATTGAATAAAATGATTTTCGAATAAAATGATGAGAGATTATTGAAATATTAAGTAACAGGCTTGTAAATGTAGTAACAGACTTTTCTCCCAGATGGAAAATGGAGAAGGAAAATAAGAAACCGAATTCAAAATAATGAAACATATTTGTAGTAAATATTACTGTTGCAATTTGCACGCCTATCTTTTCCACTATACTTTCTGCATTTAGGAAGGACATAGGACATAGGACTTATGCATGGTACTTATCTAAAGCTGAATAGTAGGCCCATATTGAATTAATATATTTCTTACTTGGTCTGAGCTGTTGCTAAAATTCCGGAATTGGATTTCCTTGGCTCACTAAAATACAAATCCATGTGCTATTGATCGTAATTGTATCACCAAAAGAAGGAGAAGAAGGTTGTAACAATCCGAATAATTATTGTGAAAACTACAGAAATACCTGGCGCGCCAACATCTACACTCCATTTTCCAATATATAATATATCATAATTTAATATAATATATTATATGATATGTATATAATATAATGTAAACAGTTAGTAGCATGGAATGACATACAAAGAGCTAGTGAGTGAAGAGACCCAAAAAGCTGGGCTAGGTATCGGACCCAGCCCTATAGAAATGACCCGCTCCAAGAAACATTCATATCACCGCTATAGCTATATCTTTTATAAAATTAATCAACTTCAAGCTTGCCAGAGATGGTACATGCATTTTGACTTCCGGAAAATGACACCCACTTCTCATTAGTGGAAAATATTGTGTTGGGAAAACTCATTATTTCCGACTTAATTCAAGTAAAAAGATTATTTGATATTCAGAAGTCAGAATTCTCAAGGTTTCTTGAGATAACAATAACGAGAAAGAAGCCGAGATCTGGTATGAGATGACGGCTTTATTCGGTATAACTGACGCCAGTTGAATTAATTGAACATATCTAATCAATCAATTATGCATCATCTTAGTTGCAAATTTATAATGATTTAATTCATGATTAAATTTGTTTCTTTGAAATATTGAGCTTATTATTGATCATGTTAGTATCGTTGATCACCGGTGTAGACAGTCATTAGAATAGGTATTGCCTATAAGGACTGACTAGCATCGAATTGTTGTCACTAAAACCAATAACGGTTAGGCCCATACACATTTTATCTGAGAACGATGCGCTGTAATGAATCAGCAGAGTGGAATCATCACTCAATGTTTAGTTGCTATTATAAGGTTCATTTTCTACATTCGCAATATTATTACTCATTCGTAATGTATACAATTATTTTAATTACATTTTTAATTGGTGTTTTGTTCATTCTAATTTTTTGTGATAGTATATTCTCTGGTTCATTCTTTTGTGAAAAAGATTACATCCCGAGAATCATATCTCTCATATATCTCTATTGGCTGTGTAGCTCAAGTTTGATCATGTATTTTTTCTGGTTTCAGGTGTCCTGGATACGAAGGAAGGATTATCATCTGTTAACAGTGGGACTAACAACGTACAGCGGAGACGAGCGGTTTCAAGTCATACACATACAACACTCTGAGGTAAGCTTTCAAATCTCATCTTATTCCTGCACAGAAACGTTCACAATCAGACAGAGTAAATATGCTCTCAAAATGTATTCAGAATACAGAATAAGGAAAATTTGAATAATAGGTACATGAACTTCATTTCAGGTTTTCAAATCTCATCGTGGATTGTATATTTGAAATCTCAAGATGAATGGGTATTTATCTGATCCGTTTTCAGAATTTGTATTGAATATATTTTTTCTAATCGATTGTCTGTTTCATTTTTCATTGGATCAACTGTTATCGAGTGATTTAAATTTGAATGCAAATAAAAATTGGAGTCGTAACGTGAAATTTGATATGAATTGACAATTGAGATCAAAACATAATTTGGAATTGAATAAAATTCGGAATAAAATTTGCTAAAATTAAATTTGAAAATTTGAAAATATGATTTGATTCGCACGTGATAGAATGTGGTTCAGATGTGGTTGCATGAGCCTTCCAATTTGCGTGATTCATTTTCACTGCTATATTGGTATTGTGAATAGCTTGATCAATATTGAAATTTCATTAATACCTTTGATGACGGTGACAATGACAGTGAGAAATGAGCCTGAAGCCTTTCATATACGAGCATCAACAATCGATACGATTAAGTGCCTAAACACTACGTTAACAAAAACTATCAAACATTGAAAACTGAAAGATGATCAATATCTCTCACTCTTGAATACCCAGAAGAGACATCATAGAAATGTATGAAAAAGAAAAAAGTCAAAACCTTGACTATTCCCGCAAGAGTTTTTGTTCTTTCAGACAGCAATAGTGAATTATTGAAGATTTATGAGAATCGTAATTTCTAATTATACATTTGAACGAAATATTTTAAGAATCATCAAATGCTAGATTGTATATCAAGCGTTCTGAATGGTAATTGGTAAGAATTAATGACGTGATTCGTGAACGTCTTGTTCTTTTGTCTCAAAACTCCGTGGTTATTATTGGCGGGTCGACACCTACGAGCGGTAATGTAATTACATGGAGAAGATGATCGCTCGTAGCCATCTGACAATATGTTCTTTGTTTGTGAGGTAATAAGCCAAACAAGGGGAATAATAAAAGTGATGAATTCAGACAGTTCAAGTGACGTAGTAAAAATAGCGACGTGTGTTTCTGAAGCCTGTCACTGATTGCCATGCACGTGGTTGCCTAGCAGCGGCTTGAAGGTGTGTGTTGTGGATATAGAGGGGTAGGCCCTAAACATTAGTAGTGGGAATATCTTCACGAGCTGAATGGAATTCTCAACTAACTTCTTGACTCCTTAACTACAATTCTTGACCTTTGGTTACCAAATGAATCTCGAGGAACAGAGCGTTAAAATTATATAATGGAAGTTATTAGTTGTGAAACTTCATACTGATTTAAAGTGTATACATTGAAATATCACTATCATTGAAAAAGACAATACATCTTTTGACATATTTTCCCATTTATCAATTATTATTTTCATTGTGAACGTGAAACGAACATTGAAAAATGAGCAGAGGCCAAGTGATATTGATACAATAGGCAATGCTGAATTATCAAAAACAACTTTCTGTGCATTTCGGATTTCTCGTGAGTCAAAGAGTCAAAACAGGGTACAACACCTGCTACTTCAACTAGTCCGATATAGATCATGACTGCCAGTTTTGTACATACATTGGCCTCCATTGAAGTTACGTAAATAGCTGATATTTGATCACAGTGATTATCCAGAAGGTAAATAATCATGCCATAGCGTTGTTGATCTAATTGAAACCATAGCCATACTATCACTGATTCGGCTGTGTAATTGATGAACCAGTATTGTTCTAATCAAAGCTCATATGTTATTTCACCGTCTATCGGTCTTGTGTATAGATGTCATTAAACACTCCGCCTCTTTGATCATTATGCAGTTGCTGAATGCACGGCCAGTATGATAACAAGTCAACAAGCGATCGAACAAGCTTTGACAGAGTTCAACATGATGGAGCAGTTGTAGCGTGGTTTGGTTTGTAATCTGAAGCTAATGAATCATATGACGTCAGCCTAATTATGAAGGCGTATCAATAATTGACAGAACTATAGGCGGTGGAGCCCTGACATTACTGAGGGGGACAAGATTGATAAAGTTGTTACGTTTGTTATAGTTAGGCACAAGATGCATTGACAGTTGCGTTTGGTTCGCCGTCTTGAGTTAGTGTCTCATCTCAACTGTGAATTTCGTTCCATTTCCTGATCTCTTTTCTTAGAACAACTTATTGTTCCTCTACCTAGCGTTGTTTTGTAGTGACTTAATGTCATGCCTTTTAAATACCTCAAATATTTGTATCTAAGATGCAGTGCATATTGCCATCCAAGATGCGGTAAAAGTAAACGACTGCAGTAGGCTTATGAAAAAGGATATTAACTAGTAATGCAATTAGATGATTGAAAAAAGCTACTCATCTGTTTGTGGCATGTGAACTTCTCAAACGAGTTCAATTACATATACAAATCGTCCGGATGTATAAGTTACTTGCAATGTAGCTCGCGTTATCATGAACAATAAGCCTCTTTGTTTGTCCTGCACTAGCTGAACTGGTTCTTCAGTTCTTGCACAATCGTGTTTGTTTGTAACCGTGGTTCTGCACCAAGCTGCACTTTCTTGTTTGTTTGTCCCGGTTCACTTGCACTAGTTCAGGTAGTTCTACACCAGCTACGGAGCTGGTGTGCTTAGTTCAGTGCAAGATGGCAGGCGCCAAAATCAAGTTGTAGGCGGACGCTATGTTGGCTTACTAGTTGTTGACGCCTAAATTCGTGTTGATGAGAATGAAAATATATATAATCGAATAAGGGTTGTTATTATTAAATATTTACTATTCATTAATCACATTCCATGATATTTAATATCTCTTTCTCCATAACGGGTCTGCTTCCATTTCAAAATTCGCGTCTAGAAACCGAAAAATCGGCAAATTCGTGTTTGTTTGTACCTCATCATTTAGGTATCATTTCCTGCACAAAACCCGAAATATGACGTACTTCCTTTTTACACCAGCTGCACTTTAGTTCAGGTGGTGCAACACAAACAAACAGGCCTATTTACTTCACAATTCAAATACTGCACAATTTAACCTCAATATCTCCGTTTTACTTCATAAGAAACTGTTTCAGACAACTGAGCAAACGTAAACGTTATTTTGCTTGTATTTATGAACAAAGTTAGTTCCTCTTATCACTATTACACTATGCATGATCGGTTTTTCTAACTATTTGACAGATAAATTGGTACATATTTTCAACATGAGAGGAATAGGAAGATAAGACAGCATCTCAAGATGGCGAACCAACGCAACCCTCAATGCATCTTGGTTATGCCCATCACATGGTTATTGGGGGTCACCCCTTCCCTCCCTCCAGACTTCACCGCCCATGACAGTCATGTTACATTAACCATTAGGTAATAAATATCTATGAATTAATCACGTGTGAGAAAAAATTTCATTTGATGAAAAAATCAGAAATTGGTTTTCGAAAATATATTGAGAAATTATGTCCGTTCAGGACAGAAAAATCATAAAATTAGATATTTTGTATATTATCTATATTGATTTGTAGAGTTGGTACCGGATGTTCTTATATTAACTCAGCCTGAATACAGTTCAGTATCTGACAATCATATCAAGTCACCCCCCTCCCTGTTTCAACGAAATTGTATCATCGTTAATGCCCATCCCAAAACACTAGTGTGACGTACTTATCGGCTTATCATGATTATCAGTTCAACTCTTATCCCATTATAATCCATCTGACTGGCCACGTTGCAGTCGAGCCAACTGTGAGGACCGAAATGAAATGCTACAAGTAACAGAGTTACGTGTCGTAATGAGTCTCTTTGACTGTGTAAAGGTTGGCAAACTATTCCTTGTTTGACTTCACACGTTGAACGGTGTTGCTATATATATGAAGGGCAGTGGTTCCGTTTCAACTCTACTTCCATGAACGCGAAATTTGCTAAGCGATTTCGCACAGCGGATAATTTAGCCGCCATGTTGTGAAAAGGACCAATCAATCAGCTACGAAAGCGGCGTGGTTTCTGAATGTTGAGCTCGGCCCAAATTCATATCGTTAAGCGGATGAGAAGCGCTAACCGCGGGTATGGAAGGACACCTTCAGAGAGGGGGTACAACTCGCTAGTACAGTCATGTCTTCTGTCCACTAATTGGTCAAGTTCATGTTCGACCAATGTGATAAAATAATTGAAATTTTACAGATTTTGAGGGCATTTCAAAATTCCAGTATGTTTTTCTTGAATAGAATGTTTGTTTTTTCAACTAGATTCAGGCATACCCTGTATCCATAGGGAAAAGGGCTATTCAAGTTCATCGTATGCTATTTACAGATATAAATGATCATAAGCCTCTCGTAATGCAAGGTAGGCCTACCAAATGGAATGAGATGCAGAAAATATATGTCGAAAATGCTAATGCCTCACATCTCCTAATCACGGATATGAAACGATCATCTTTGATGTAATCAATATTTTTACCCTCGATTGTTTCATCACCACTTAAGTCTACATATTATCTTGCCAAAACTCGCCAATATCTTGTACAATGGTGAATGTTCATTGCGGTTGAATAGTATATCAGAAGATACTTCTCTGGTAAGTATGAAAGATTTTCACTAAATAGTGTTCATAAGGAAAGTTACTGTTATCATTCCTAATGTAGCACTGACACTAAAAATGTGCCACTGTAATTATAATTTACAATCTCAACAAAGTTATGATGGAGGTGCCATGTTTTACGCTAGCTTTCCATCCCTTTCCACCATCTACAGTGTTCTTCAATTCCACAATGCCTATAAATGAAAGTTCAAAGATATATATATGTATATATATATATATGTATATATATATATATATATATATATATATATATATATATATATATATATATATATATATAATATATATATATATATTGTTCATTATGACAAGAACACAAAATAATTCAGATAAAATACACTGTCATCTATGTTCCAAATTTCTGATTCGATATTTCAATCTGTTCTCAATACAATTATAGTTCGTAATCTTCACAAAGTCACGATGGAGGTGCCATGTTTCACGCCAGCTTTCCACCCCTGGTTGTTGTACATTGATGCTATATATGATTGCGAGGGAGATGTTCTATACGTCCTTAATAATCAACAGGAAGTGATTACCTGGCGCATTAGGCGCTCGCGCAACCAACACACGACCATAGCGGCCGGCGGCAGAACTAGCATTCTACTAATTATTCTAACTTTTCACCGTGTGCAAAACGCGAGAATAAGTAGAATAGCGCGTAATGAGCTTAAAAACAGGAGAAGCGATTACCAACCTTCGAACAAGTGTTGCCAATTGTATTGACATAATAGATTTGCCTAATGAACTATGCAAGAAGTCAAGCGGATGTGACCACGACATTCACGTGTTTAATAAATGCAAAGTATTACCTGTAACGCGTTTCAAGATTCAACTTGTGAAATCCATATAATCCATACTTTATTTCTTATCTGTTTTAGTTCTCTGGAATACATTGGAATGATAGCAAGATATGCTCACACACATACACACAAATATATTTATATATATATATATATATATATATATATATATATATATATATATATATATATATACATATATATTATATGTGTGTGTACGAGGCTTTCTGTTGAAACGTACAGCACGTGATGTTGATAGGATGGATATTATTATCACTGAAAAATACCACCCCGTCGGGGAAACGATCCTCGGATCTTATGTTTGATACACATATGCTATATGTATATATATATATATATATATATATATATATATATATATATATATATATATATATATATATATATTCATACATGGGCCTATGTATGAATATATGGGTACGGAAGTTTTGGTGACACTAATGTGAGATATTTGGTTTCACGGTTTTGCCACTGAAATCATTGAACTGTTAATGCCACATTTGATTTCTGATTTCTATTGTCTCGTATGATTTCTCTGGATGAAATCTAGTTGAATCATGACTTAGAGGAGAAATGGAACTGGAACCCCTTCACTCCGTCCACTGTTTGATGTGATAGTAATTGATGTTGACTTATCATATATTATGATATATTAGATGTTGGTAGTATCAGCCTACATCTTGTCAGAGTTGTCTCTCGTCACTGCTTTCAAGTCACCGCACTTTGGAAGCAAACGTGACTGCTCGGTGATTGGTTAATAAGCCTGACGTCATGAATAACGTCTTAGAGGCAAGAGCAAATTAATACAATGTCTCAACGCATCAAGAACAGGAAGGCGTTCGAGGCGAACTCAATCGCTCACGCAGTCAACGAACATATCTCGATGTGTATTTCATCATTTTCTGTATTTGCGAGGGATTATATAACATTTTTTGAAAAACTGAATTGAAATTGAAAAAATAACATGTTAAATTATATTTTTCGGAACACTGTTTGTTCGGAACATGAATACTGTTTTAAGAAAGAATTCATAACGCTAAATCTTACTCTTCCGGTAGCTGATGGTTTGGAAGTATGTTTGGTGGCTGAAAGCATGTTCAATGGTTAGATGAGAAATTTTAGCATCAGTCGAGAAAGCAGAGGCAATCAGAGAAGGTTACATTATAATTTCAAACGTTCAACCACTGAATATTTGAATCGAATTATATTCTCAGTTATTTTTCGGATGAAGGAATAATTTGATTCAGTAATTCTGAATTACAGTTTGAAGGTAAAAATATGAAAAAAATGAAAGGGTCGAGATTAATAGTAAACAGTGAAGGCAGCTGAAGGCTTAGATTATGTAATCTTCGCAACACACTAACAGAGAACCACCAAAAGGCTAAAAGCTAATTCAAAAGGCGGTGACAGAATGAAAGTTAAACAACTTTCGACTTCAAATAGAAGATCCATCTTCGAACGAAATGTACTCCTATAATTAATTTCATAATTCACTTTATTATTGAGTTCACATTCCAATTTTGGTATGAAAAATGATATGAAATATTGATGAGATTTCAAATATCAACGAGTCGATTCTACGTTGGGAGATTTTTCAATCAGAATAAAATATGTGAGAAATATTTCAAACCAAAATATATACTCAAATAACAATATAGGCCTACAATGACTGAACATAAAGTTGTATCACCATTTTTAAATATGAATTCGACTCTCCGAAATGATATGAATTATACATTATATATCATAAGAAGTATTACCAGTGCATTTCTTCATATCCGATCTTACTATGGATTGGAAATTTCCAAGAATTAATATCTCCATTAATTCGAATGACATCATTATTGTTAATACAAAGAATTGATTGAACAACCTTTATATTTCCATAATCACCACGAACTTGTCTCGTTAGACAAGTACGCAAAGAGAGGTGAGTTAGGCGGTTATCTTGATTATACAGATACTCTGGAATGCAATGCAGTTAGTCTGGACTGTACTTATGTCAAGCGGGTTGCCTAGACTGTACCCATGCGAAGCGGGTTGCCTGGCCGTGACGTAAGCGCGTATTAAAAGATATTAAGTGCATTGACTTGGAACAACCATTGAGATATTCAGTCTTCATATTATCCTCAAGTACAAGACTCATTCATTCGTCTTTCTTCTTCTCCTTTTCACAATACAACGCGCAATAACACTGCCGCAGCTTGGTATAAAGAGATAGATAGATAGATATGGAAAGAGAGAGAGAAAGAGAGAGAGAGAGAGAGAGAGAGAGAGAGAGAGAGAGTGAAAGAGAGAGAGAGAGAGAGAGAGAGAGAGAGAGAGTGAAAGAGAGAGTGCACCACTTCAAAAACACCACCAACCAATCAAAGATAATTCGAGGTTTCGGATTTTCATTCTTGGTTCACGTGTCCGTGAGTTCGTCAGATATTCTCGGTAAGTTGATCAGCGACAAATATGATGCAGTAGGAAATACGAACTATTGATAATAATATCGACTGATCATATGCGCTATTGACCATGAGATTTTTTTTTGGAAAGATGCTCTGATGATGCATAAATTAAGACTCTCAACAATAATCAAGTGTTGATCAATTCAAAACCAAAGTATCTGGACATTATGGAACACAAATTAACTCCAGCGGCGTTCTTTTGAATTATGATTTCAGACTCAAAGTATGATCATATAACTCACTTCAACCGTTTTCAAAACATGTTATTATGACAGAGTACAGTTATGAGCGGATCACATTTGAAAATGTTCAAAGTTTTTCTTACATTTTCTCTCACGGATATATTCGAGAAGAAGACGTTGTATATTGATGACCGGATTACTTTACGTATTTTATCTTCGACTTCGAGTAACGAGATATATCGCTCTCGAGTTCGAGATATAGGCAGGTATAGAAGTCTTCTGTTCTACCAAGTACGACTGAGACAATAAAACCACACCAGCGGGGTCGTCCATCTCTCTCTCTCTCTCTTCAGTCTTTTTTTCTCTCACTCACTTTTTCTCTCACTTTCTCGATGCACAATATCAAAGATAGCTTGTGTTCTTGCATGAAACGATAAAAGACGTATGTTTGATAGCGTTGAACGAGAAATATCATATTTACTCCGGCTAAAAGGAAAATAATGTAAAATGCAATGTCATCATCAACGTGGAAGTCACGAGGGTAGAATAATTAGGATCATTAATCATTCTAATTAGGTAATCTCGTGCTAAATTCGCGCCGTTGGTTTTATCGACGAACCATGATTGTGACTTCAGTGTATCCACGGTATATCACGTGAAATGTCGTTGATATTGTCGTTAGAAGAGAGAAATACACACACAGTACTCTTTCCAGTAATTAATTGTATTCTCTTGAAGTGTTTCGTTCGAATCCATCGAGATATTTTAGAAGGTGAAGGAGGGATTCATGTATAAAGCAAAGTTGAAAGATTCATTCTTCTCATGGAAGATTCGGACGAAAAGTTGACAATTGTACTCACTGAAATTTCTTCTCAATACCCACAAATAATATGTTCATATATTTTCGTTCTCCATGTGATGAAAAACAAGGAATTTCTACCATGATGAGATTTAAAATATCCCGTACTTTTGTGTGAAAATGTTCGTACAATTTGTGTTCCAATGTCAAAACATGGTATCATCCCTTATTTTACGTTGATAAACTCGATTCAAATCATTGAGGAGAATCGTAAACTCTGATACTGAAATATACGACTTTGTTCACAATTATATCAATCGACTATGCAAGAATTGAACTAGGTGAGTTTACAACGGGAACGTTGAATGAAGTACTGAAAATATCATACTTTGTCAAATTTGGTTTGAAGGTTTGAACAGATAGCTGTAATTTTTTGATGGGGGAGGGCGAAGATTTTATCTCACTGTACTAGGATGAAGCAAACGTTTTTGTGTGATTTTTTCCCGCGTTCCAAATGTCGAATTTGAGAGTGATTTTGGACGAAACCTGGCATTAACATATGTCTCTTTTGATACTGTACAATTTTGAGGTGAAATCGGTTGAACCAATTTTGAGAAGAATAATTCCGACGTTTCGAAAAAGACCACAAAAATAACCCGGGAGAGAATAATATACTAAGCGAATGTTCATAATAGATTCAAATTCCTACATAATTTTGGTGTACACATTATACAAACGATTGAGAAGTTTTGCCTGAATCGGATCAGCCATATATAAGATGCATATTTTCTCTCCAATGAATTAAAGCTATTAGGAAAACTGTGAAAGACATCAACGAGTGAAACGAATCATATCAAACAACAATGTGAATAATTCATCGAAGGATCAAGACTTGAAAATCGGAGCTTTCCAGTACATCTCAAATAAAGTCTGCAACGGCACATAGTGGGTTCGAGCCCCGACGTATAGGGGTGGAGACTGCCTTCGAGACCTGGCCAATGCCATCGAGGCAGGGTGCGCATGCATATACGGGGGTATAGTTCCAAGCTGAATTGTTTAGGACTAAATGGAAGTGTGTAAGAAAAGAAATTGTATCATTCATGTCGGACACCGTGACGTGAGAAGAAGGGATGGAATCATTGTGACCTCATCATAGTACGTCGTGTTGACGTGAGATATTATGTCAATCATTCTGATCTGACATCTTGACTTGAGAGGAAGGGAGGGAGTTCCCTGTGACTTCGTCTAGGTACATCGTGTTTTGTCCCAATATTAAATTTCGTTACTTATTAATAGACTCCTAATTGTTAAATTTGATGCAAGTTCTTATTATTTATTATATATTTCGTCCGTATCGCTCCACTCGTTTCCAGTCTCACTCATCTTACAACGCATATGCTGCGTTTACTTAGTTCTGAAGATGATTGTTCACTTCGCAACTCTGTAAAACTTACTTTAAACGGTTTTTCGATGGTGAAATTGTCTGTGTAGTGCAAACAAGCGTGGATTACATGTCTAGACTTCGTACGTAACATTAATTAGTGTAATAAAGTTGGTAGCCATTCAGCCGAGTAGAAGTAATCTGGTATACTTTATAATAACAGGCGCTCTGATGGTGGATGTTTGTCAAATTACTTTCAAGCTTCACGTTACTTCTCTGACAAAAATCTTCTCTGCGTAGCGGATATTAAAATACACCTTCTCTGGTATATGACGCTTCATACACTTGCTTGATTACTATCTCTCTCTCTCCATCATTCTCTACAACAGACTCCACATATATAGGCATATATATAGAGAGAGTTAGAAGGATATGTATATATATATATATATATATATATATATATATATATATATATATATATATATATATATATATATATATATATAAATATATACACATATCCATATCACTCTCACTCACTGTTTGTCTCAGCACACTTTTATAACTCTCTCCCTCTCTTTCTCTCTCTCTCTCTCTCTCTCTCTCTCTCTCTCTCTCTCTCTCTATCTATCTGTGTATCTGTCTCTGTTTCTATGTATCATCTATGTATATATATAAATATATATATATATATATACATATATATATATATATATATATATATATATATATATATATATATATATATATATATATATATATATATATATGTATATGATAACTTCGCTTCATCACTTCGCTTGTTAATAAAATAATGAATGAAATAATAATAATGTAATCAAATAATGTATTTTTCTCGAATCATTCGTTTCGTTATCTCTTCTCAATAACATATGTATACACAGTTAACGTATTTATTTATACACTGTTAATGCCCATCTCTTATCTAGAACATCCTATTTAAATGGACTTCTATCAAGTGTTCTTCCCTATAGGTACATGATTTACTTAGAAAACTCTGTGAATGCTACTGACCTCATCAACAGCCAATCACAGAGATGAAAAAAAATGACAACATAATCTAATTATATCTACCAGTAAGAAAATACCAAAATATAAATGAAATGACCTGAGCTGAACTACCTTGGGTACAATAATCTAAACTAGTTTCATACATGTTAGTATACGGACACTGATGATAATTAAAATGAAATATACCTAACCCTGCAGAATTATAAAGGTAAATAAATAATATATAAGGTTTGTAATACATAGTGCTAACTAATACGTCTTACAGGTTACAATATATATATATATATATATATATATATATATATATATATATATATATATATATATATATATATATATATATATATATATATATTCAAACATACACCTCCATCTCTTTAAATATCAGTCTGTATATTTTTCTCTTCCGCTTACTGTTCTCATGCTCTAAGAAACAGAAGTGATTCAAATTTCATCTTGGGAACCGATCGGTGGTGAGGTCTGGAACAATTAATCACAATATTTTACTATAGGCTCATGGTAAATGTTATCATAATTTGATGAAAAATAGAGTGTTTCATCGTCAATTCTATTCCTATATTTCTAAATTTCAGTTCATATTCATATTTTTACTCCCATTTCTATGTATGTTTCTATTCACTCTCATTTTCGTATTTCGTATCTCCATCTCTATTTTCATTTATAGTTCTACTCATATTTCTATTCTCATTTCTATTTCAACCCCTATTGCAATTTCTATTTCTTCTCCTATTCCCATTTCTATTTCCATTTCAATTCATATTTCTTCTTATCTTTCTATTCCTATTCCTCTTTCCATCCAAGTTTCAATTTCCATTTTCTGTTCTTTTTCTATTGATACAACTTCTACGTATTACGAACAAATGCATGTGATAAATACAATGTGGTTTCAATGGGAGCATATAACGTTATTCTTTTTCAACTTGGGATCTGTAAGTTATATTATATTTCTCGTGACTGAATACATTTTTCAAAATACGTATTACTTCATCATTCACTCATGAATGAACTTCGTCACTTTACTCTACATTTTATTCATCCAATTCCGGACCTATCTCACAACCGTAATGTTACGTTACTTACATTAGGAAGGAGAGTGTTATTTTCCATGACGTAATCAAGTAAGGTGTAATAATTTTTCATACATCGAGGTCCATTCTGCGAGTTTTTCGTACTGTTTTTTTTTTCAACTTTTATTGGTCACAGGGTAGTAGTTTGGTAATGCAGGTAGTGCAGGGATATTTCCACGTTTCGGAGAGTTGTTTGATGGGTTATCGGATAGCAGACGAGCACTAAAAAGTCTTCACACAGATAGTACTCTCTTTCTACTAAGTGTTTACTGGGAACTGTTCAGTAGCTATACTAACAGTGGTCAAGTTCTAATAGCAGTTCCCATTGAAATTGCACAAGAGTTACTGTAAGTACATTAATTTTCAAAAATATATGTTGAATCGAGTTAACTTATTGTGAAATTTGACAATTAGGGTGATATAAGAATTGCTTCATGCACATTATATTATTATTTTTTTAATTATTGGTGTGTGCTGAAACCATGTCATTTATATAGGATAACTTAATTTACATTCTTTAATTCTCGCGAACCACACAAGTTTTGTAAGTTTCGCAGATTATGGTATATAATCTCATTCATTGCTGGACTTCTTCCCTAATTCAGATTGAATGTGTACACACCACCGGAAACTAACAAAATACTAGCGATGTTGCAGACCAAAATTGGCAGTCGCTAATCATCGGACCATCACTCTGTGTCACCACACTCGAACGTTGTTGTTGTTATTATTTCTTGTAGCCTAAACCAACCTGAATCAACCCAATCTAACTAGCTTGATGAATCCGACCTTACCCGAACTAACCTTACCTAACGGAACGAAATATATCCGCAACAATTTTTTGGGAACTAAAACAAATCTTGAAAGCTCTTCCGTTTCGATGCCACTTGGAACAAAAATTTTGTGATGAAAGGCTATTGGTTTCCCACAATTGCTTTCCTAGGAACCGATATTATTTTTAAGGCAACGAGATATTCAATTGATCACATTTCATTCAGTTCGTGAGCTACAACAAATGGTTCGGCGGGCCTCGGCTTGTGCTGGATTCAATTGGACATGGATTTACTAGTACAAGTCTGATGTTATTCAATATGGCGGTGTTTAACATATGGCAGTCAATTAACCGTGACTTTACTGCGTTGGTCGTGCCATCAACAAGCATCATAGTGTTGCCACATCAATGCAACTCCACGCTCATTCACTAATCAGTAACTTGTTTACAGATCATTATATCTCGAAATCACTCATCATTTACTCGCATGCGTTCATGGCACTGTGTACGTGATTATACATTTCAAACCGACACATAATTAAATTATCTTCGATCAAATCGTCGGTACATATATCGAGGGGGCTGAATAAGCCTACATGGAGTTCATGTAGTTATTAATTATTTAATAATCAAATACGATTGATAGCTAGGCATGTACATTTCTGTGAATTATCACTTCAATCAATGTATCATTCGCATAACACCTTTCGTTCACTTCACTCAATATTTTCAATTTGTTTCCAAGAAACTGGAAATGCATTCATCTAATTTATTCAGAATCATGAATATAACTAATGAATTTGATGGGTACTAACTCGAGTATTACAATGTAATAGAAGTGGAAGTAATTCCAACTGTTGGGAAGTGCAATACATATTCAGACGGCAGTGAATCATGAAGTTTTGTTGATTATCAGTTCGGTGACCATGATTACTATCAGCTAGAAACCCCCAATATCTTATTCCGTTATCAACTTAACTAACTCCCCAATACTATTTTTTTTATAATTTCAATGTTCTTGAAGACCAACAACAGCGAACAGCAAGACCAACAGCTAGGTTATACAGGGGTACGAATGAGCGGGTGATAAGGCCACGATGAAGTAGTGATAGGTGAATGAACGTTTACAAAAACCTATACCTCATGCGGGACTCGAGTCCATGCCTGACCTGACTTCAGTTTCTATCGCTAACGATAATTCACTGGGTCACGGGGGTGGCTCCCAATACTATATAGCAAGTTATATTACGAGTATGAATGCGTCTGCACACTACATGGAAGTGGAGGAGCCGTGTTACGATGAACATTTACATTGCTGTTGTGTGTATAACACATAAACAGATTATAGCACAGATTATTACCAACCCACTAATATAATCACGCAATACCCCTTCTTATTGCTCCACGACCAACAATCACCCCTATACCTTCCTCCATATTATATGTTCATCATAACATATAAGCTGTAACTTTTCCAAATTATGACCCCTACTCAGATTCACTGACAAAACTAAAACGTATTTTTCATAGTAATTCATCTCCAAATGCTTAGCCTAACTTGTAGTCTTCATTCTTCCTTTGCCTTTCTTCCTTTGTCTTCTTCTTTCTGTTTTCATTTTGTATTGTTACCCTACGTTAATCTATCCTTTATTGTTTTTCTTATTTAGTATTGATAGTGTTTTTTTTTTGTTTTTTTTTTTTTTTTTTTTCCTGTGATATCTTGTGTCGAATTTAATTTTATATTATTTTATATATCATATTGCACTTGTGGGATACATGTATTCTGTTGTTAATAAATAATAAATAATAATAAAATAATACATAACAGTATAGTAAATGTAATGAATCTTCAACGGCTATGTTTAATTATAATAATTTAAAACTAATAACAGTATTCGAAATTTCTAGTTGTACATTCCATTGTTGTGTACCATTATCCAGAGAAACTAAGTATTTCTCTCTTTCTCTCTCTCTCACTCTGATGCATTACTAACGATATTATCTCTCTCTCTGTTTTTCTCTCAGGACTGGACGCTACAGATCAAATTCGTGCAGCATCGCGACGCCGGTTTGTACGAGTGCCAAGTGTCTTCTCATCCACCACAGAGCATCTTTATCGACCTGAAAGTAGTCGGTAAGTGCAGTACATACTGTATCTCGCACCTCTCTTCCTCTACCCCTCTCTATCTCTCTTTCTCTCTCTTTCTCTCACTTTGCTTTAGTTGACAGTGCCAGTAAGTGAGCGAACGAGATAATGATATAAGTGACGATAGTGTGTGTATGAGAGAGAGAGAGAGAGAGAGAGAGAGAGAGAGAGAGAGAGAGAGGCATGAAGAGGATGACTATTATGCATGCTGGCGCCAAAATTTATAAGACGCAATTGCAACAGTAAAATTATGGAACATGTAGTTTTGGCTAATTGGTTTCACCTGTGGTAAGTATCACTTCATTCTCACTTCAGATTATAGTGGTTGATAATTTATTCCAACAATATTGACAATTAGGTCAGAATAATCTCGATACAGTTGCACAACTATCCTAGTACTCACTAACATAACTAACCTTTTCAAAGTGAATTACCTGAATTCACCCTTTCCATCTTCATTGCAGGAATGATTGAACAATTATTGTTGGATATTACCAGATGTTCACGGTTACGTATTGATTAACACAAATGAACCTTCCCCGTGAACAACTATCCAACTGTCAATTCTGTTAATTATTGAATATATGGTGTGTAATTCCTCAAATTCATATAATGGTTACAGGGACATGTGTTGCAGTAGTGGTTATAACGAAGGAAGTAAAATCACTGATCATCACATTAATGGTCAGAATTCTGATCTTTCAGTAAGAAGATCGAATGTTTCCAAGGTGATCTGTAGTTCTAATTGATTTGTAACAATGAACTTCTATGTACTTGTCTCTTGATGAACCCTCTTCGAAGAATCCGAACACCTTGACATGGAGTGAGGGCTTGCGTGGTTCCGTGATCTCTAGAGCTTTCGTCGAAGCAATTGATTCGGTCCCCAAGAGGGCACCTATGGCGATGAGGTCTGGAGTATGGGTCCAGACCAAGTTCGGACCTTCTCGGTCATGTTGAAGCTTTTTGGTGAGCCCTGTAATTGGGGGGAGTTCTGAGCTTTCCGTTTTCATCTCATCTTCTCTGCTCTTCTTGTAATTTCCTTTTTTCTTATCTTCAATCAATTTTCTCTTTGTTGCTCGCTCCCTTCATATGCTTAAAACATTCTCAAACGTTGACAACCATTGCAGAGTACAATAACCCCGATCTTGATACGCCTCTAAACCCTAACAATCATTCTAATGAACAATATTGAATCGCTTTCAAAAAATGGTGGTTCGTACATTTTAGTACCGTATTTGTATTATTAGATACCAGCACCATAACGATCTAGAGCCGTAATACATACGTATTACGGCTGACATCTTTGAGTTGACTAGCATGAGTACTGTTTGCTCAACGACCCCACTAACAGCTAGGTAGTACGAGGGTATGAGTGAGCAGGTGAGGATGAAACAGTGAAATGACGATGAGTGATAGGACACTTGGAAAAAAACATGCCTTATGCGGGACTCGAACTCACGCCCAACGGATGGTCACCATGGTCACTGAGTTCCTAATCATCAAAACTGGATGTTTCACTGTCTCAAGATATTTGTTATGCGGTCCAAGATAAATAGCTATTACTGAAGTAAATTCGAGGTGATGTATTGTTTAGATTAGTGATTGATCGGTCTTTTTTTGTTTTTTGGGGGTAATAAATCATGGGCAGTAATATATTTTCAATTAAATCATGGTTTGATAGGGTTCAACTTCTATAGATGGTAAATATTGCCTGATTTTTGGTGCATCCACAATTTGCGAATGATGAGAATATATTAGCATACCATAAGTTCTGACTGTAGGTCTACTCACCACACAGGTATGATTTTCATGAACGACAAAGCTGAAGGCAAGTGAAAATATGAAAAATAATTATAATGATAAATAAGTTGAATATAAAATACTATGAAAAATATCATTTATTTGATATAACAGATACAATAAACATTTTGATGATTGTCACATCATCAATGATTTAACCCATGGCTAAGCCATTCGATAACTCATAGACTTCATACGGTAGCATTTCACATTCCATATTGTTAATAGGTAAGTATACATTTGCGAGTCAGCGAGACGCAAGTCAGTGAAAAGCACCTTAAAGCTGAAAGCATGGCATGGATAATTCGTAGCTTTGTTGTAAAATGTAACATGCGGACATTCTTGCGGGTTTTCCGGCCATGTCTCTATAGATATCCGGTGACTTCATGCGGTTTTTTTATTCATCCTCTGGAAAAACATTCTCATCGACTTCATGTGACCATTTTGTTCGAGAGCCATCATTGTCTTTATTACTTTCTCAGTCGGCCGTTCCCCTGAACTTCACTGCATTGGTATAATATACCAACAATTGTTCTGAAATAGATTTGCACTGATTGAACTTCTGAAATATCTGATCTGCAAGAAGTAAGACAAATTACAACCAGTCTTGAAACTTTTCAATACGACTCCACGAGATTCTACCATGTAACTTATGACTAACAATTATTATCATATTTACTATGAAGAGAACTGGCACGCTATCAAAGATTGTGATTGGTCAACTAAAGTCTCTCCCTTGTGATAATGAGATGTCAGGTGAGGGTTTAACAGCCTAAATGTAGTAATTCGTTGGAAGTAGTGATGATCTTGTTGATAATAAGTGATCCTTCATAACCGAGATTGTAGTGTGAGAGACAGTATTTAATTCAATTCTCAGTCTTAGGATTCACTGACGAGCTATTCTGAAACATATCAGAACGTTATTTGCATGAAAAACCTGAAAATGATGTTCATCTAACATAAAACTGTTCGTGTCTGTGACAAATAATAATATCTGCAAGAACTTCGATATTGAATTTATAGTCCTGACACATCATTTGGCTACGTTATTTCATTGTAATGTTGTCTTCCTGCGAATGTTTGGTGGTATTTGTATGCAAAGTCTGTCGTATCGTTTAGTATTAGCTATCACGCTCAGGCGAAACCATTATACCATACAGCGACGTAATGCGAAACCATCCAACTGACAAATAGGCCGTCGCATTATGCTGGTGCGAGTTATATCCTATCGAGGCGTGCTATAGTCGATAGTCGATAAAGTAACTGCAGATCGAATATATGGACGAAGAGGTGATATGAGACGAACACCATGTTATTGGTTGACGTATACTGCGTATTCCGAAGTATCTCTCACTCTTTCAAACTTTCGAACTCCTGGCTATATACTATACTTCTGTTTGATACAGAATTGAAAAATATATTTTTTCGTTTACTGTAATATGTTATCGATGTTTAATCATTACTCTATCCATTTTTTGCATGCTTCAAGTTTGTGAGAATTACATGTCATATAATTGAATTCAATGGTTTTCAATGGTTCCAAATATTTGAAGCGTACTAGCTCGTTATTATGAAAATTTCTTCAGAACAAAATATTGATATCGATATCGATATCTCTAATATTGATATTGATATTGATATCTCTAATCATACGAAAGTATTTCACAAGACTGATTTCTCAATACGATCGATAAAGAAGTTCTTCTTGTCAATACTGTCGGCAATGCATTCACTTATTCGTCAGTATTGTCGATAAAGCAGTTACCTATTTGAGGCGAGCAATGAAAATAGTCCATGCGGAGTTGTGAAACATTCGACTGGGAGTAGTGCCAACGTATCAGAGAACAACTCTGATAGTCACAGTGAGATGAAATGACGCCTTTCTCTTTCTCAACACAGTATGTTCCCTAGTATGCTAGAATATATCAAAAGCAATCTTTTATCTGGAGCGTTTTTAAAGTAGTGCCAACAACCCACTCCACCCGCTTTCCCTCATCCCCTCGACACACTCAGATGGGCAGAGAGCAATTCCACGGCAGTATTAAAAGACCGCGGCGGGAAAATTATTTATGCTCATGCGCTAGTCATGAAATTACAAAAATAAAAACATTTCTGAAGACTTTTGTTCTTAATATTTCAAACAAAGACGAGGCTAAATCTAGTGAAAAATGAGAAAATACAATTTTACGGCATTATTTTTCAACAAGAAGAATATGACGCAGTTTCTCTAATCGTAGTACGTAAGCTTAGCAAAAAGCGATATATATATATATATATATATATATATATATATATTATATATATATATATATATATATATATATATATATATATATAATATATATATATATATATATATATATATATATATATATATATATATATATATATATATATATATATATATATATATATATATAACCGTTTTTTTTTCTCGCCGCATTGATTTGAGTGAATTTCAAGTGAAGATTCATTCGAGTGAATTTAGAAGAACAGTATTTTATGACAATTGCAGGGCACTTTGTGACGTCACTCATAACGCTTTTGCTTTTGGCATGAATATGAATATTCCGATAAATATATTCGTTGAAGCATATAATGTAATTAAAGGGAACAATATGAAGAGCAATATTGGCGGTAATATTGAGCAGGAGTATTATATATATATATATATATATATATATATATATATATATATATATATATATATATATTTCCATTGTCATGAACATATATCATGTATCTGATATGTATCGGTCTTTCGTGTGATCATTCACGCGCTCATTAAGCACATATAGGCCAGTTGGAATCTAATTGCTGTGTTAATATGTGCCAAGAATGTTACTGTTGAAGTTGAAAATCATCAAATTGATTTTTCGAGAACCAACTTTCAATAGTTCACAGCTGAAGAGTTCATAGGTCCACTCCTAGCAGAAACCTGAGGTCTGGTTAGATCTAGTTCGAGTTTGATCGAAACCGTTTGAACATTTCGAAATGTATCAGTTTGAGTGTATGAAAAATCAATAGAATAACCAACCCTTCAATGAAAACGTTGGTAACTCATCCAAACACGTTAGAAATACTGACTGAATTCATGGATATAGTGGACAATAATTCTATCATTGAGAATTAATCTATGATCCATTACTTATATGTTATTTGTGACATAATTTCCTTGACTTTCCTGTTAATATTACCACATCACTTCCTGCGTTGTATTCATGTGACAAAATCATTAATCTGATATTTATCAACTACATCTTGACTCATAATTCCATTTTGCACTTCACTAGAATATGTAATACTATAGGATGTATATCTCAACGTGCGACGCACTTCACTCCTAGCTACAAGCTCTCTGATACGTGCATTGAATCCGATACCATTCATCTCAATGGTTCATTGGTTTCACTTCTATACACGCAATGTTACTTCTCTCTTTCTCTCTCTGTCTTTCTCTGTCTCTCACTCTCTCTCTCTCTCTTTCTCTCTCTCTCTCTCTCTCTCTCTCTCTCTCTCTCTCTCTCTCTTTCTCTGTCTCTCACACTCTTTCGTTCTCTTCATATCTCTCTATCTCTCTCTTCTCTCTTCCCCTCTCTTTACTCTCCATCTCTGTATCTCTCCGTCTCTTTATTTCTGTCTCTCTCTTTCTCAATGAAGACTGATGCTAGTACTCACAGGAACTAAGTGACGCAACGGATTTACTTGACGGTGCTCAGCGACGATAGGTATATCCAACCGATTTGTGAATTTCAAATTATCCCTTTGAAGTTTGAGAAGTTTGAGTGAAACTGCGAGTATGATGCAGACTACAGTGTATCACGTTTACATTCATTCACATAAATTGTGACATTTCGGTAATTTAAAGACGGAGTATGTATAGTATCACATTCGCACGTATTGCTATGAGCAAATTCACATAACGGTGTCTATGGATTATTGAATCGAACAGATTCATTATCGATGAAATATTGCCTCTGTTGGAAACGTAACTTGACTTTGTTGAATTGTTTGTACTACATTATCAATTGCTGTATCCCACAAAATTAGACTGTTGAATGCAATAGTCGAATTGTTGGAAAACAAAGTGACTTTATTGGATGTACGAGTGATATTATAGGATGCACTTTCTACTTTGTTGGATTTGATGTACTGGTGTCATTGTTGGATCTACCAGTGGGGTAGATTTTTGACGTGGTTTTTGACGTGTTGTGGGACTTATTGGATGTACAAGTGAAAATATTGCGTATACCGGTGACATTGTTGGATGTTAAAGTGGCATTGTAAACAACTAATGGTGTACTGTTTGTTCCACCAAGGTCATTGTTAGTAGTACTGGTAGCATAGTGATATTGTTAGTTATAAGATAGTAGTGAGAAGGGTGGAGGTACTGATGGTCATCTTGGGTGCACAAGTACTGTATTTGCATTGGTATAGGTACTGGTGTTGTTGTTAAAGTTTCACTAGTGGTATCATTAGAGGTTGAAATTGGATGTACGACTTGAATGTGTCATTGTATGATCACATATTATCCATCTAGACGCCTTATATTGTTATATTGTTTCAGAGGCTCGTGCGGAGATCTCCGGTACCGGTGAGAAATACTTGAAGCTCGGATCCTCGTTGCGTCTGATCTGTTCGATCCACCAGAGCACTGAACCACCGGTGTACGTGTTCTGGTACCACAACAACCGTATGGTCAACTACGACGGCGATCGTGGCGTCAACGTGACGACAGATAAACCGGCCAAGACGAGCACGTTGTTGATTAGCAGTGCTACCAAGGAGCACTCTGGCAATTACTCGTGCGTACCGAGCAACGCGCAACCGGCGAGCACGTACGTCCACATACTCAACGGTAAGCTACATTGTTTGGGACTAGAGCCCAAGACTGTCTCATCTAGTAGTCAACCCTGATGTATATTATTTCTCTCGTACAATTCAGCTGGGAGGATTTTAACTTATCAGGAAAATGACAGTTATTGGTGGTGGTGCCAGGTTTATCGTTTATTTTCATTTTACATATTTTTTCAAGTGTGATTCATTATATTCCGATTTCTCCGAATGTACGACTGTTTTCTGGGGGAGCCATCGATATTAATCATTTCAATATTATTTTAAATTCATTTCAAAATCTACCCCTTTGATGAAATTGGTAACTTTCATTTGTAGCATTCACTTAACAGCGCGACAGAAAAAAAGGGAATATATTGATGTCAATGTGATGTCGATGATATGTGTAGTTCAACATGCACGTGACAACGTCCTCCAACAACCACCCCCCACTGACTTTAATCACCAGGAGTGTATGAAGAGTATAATTGCTCTAAAAAACACCATTCGTCGACTACAAATTGATAATTTACGACCAACACATCTCGAACTAATGTGTTTTTAAAATGCTGTGTTCAACTTCAATAGCAGACTCGGAACTCTCAACCGGTCCCGCTAGTTAGTAGGGGAGACTCACGGTCGAGACCTGAAGAGTGAAATATAATGACGTCGCTAGTCCATCTGACGTTGGTTTATACACGGGAGTGGGTGATGGGGAAAGGGGGTGATGAAACTGAGGGGGGGAAGAGAGGTCAAATGAGCCCTCGAGGGCGGAAATGGAGCGAGTACGTGATTGTCGCCGAGAAGCCATTATCATTTATCACCTCCTGTACAAGATTACACCGTTCACCACGCATGCGTAACATACGAGATGTCGCTATGCAATTAGTCGCTGACTTCGTTAAGGCTTAGGACACGGCTCGTCCAGAAATAAAAGGGAAAATACGGGGAAATTGTACACAAATAGTGAGTATAAAATGTTTTGAAGAAGGTTTTAAAATTTTCTCTCTCGTGAAGTCATGAGTGTAAATTGTTAGATATGCACATTTCTCACAGTAATAGTAACTTAATCAAGGCAAAAAGTCAGATTGCTCTATCTGTTAATTGTAATTCATAGCATGACTTTGGGTTAAAATCTGAAATTAGCATTTTTTGCGTTCCGGTGAATTGTTATAAATATAGTTATCTCTTTGTATTCCCTCGGAAGCTGAGCGTGGTCCCAGTTTATCGCCAGGTTCACGAGAGTAAAATACTTTTTATTGCGCTGTTTTATTGACTTTCAGGTGTTTGTTGAATTGACTCTCAAAATCGTTTATTACGAACAGAATCAAATTAATGTTTGCGAACTAGTAAATAATTTAATGTTTCATGTTAGTACGCGCATTGTTGGGTCGCCATTTTATTTCCTGTAATTATTATTAGTTCGAATCAACTCGATGCTTTCGTTCAACAAAAACTAGATAAGTAGACCTAGCGAAAAAAAATTCATATCAGTACCAAAGCTTATCGTGAAATAACTGAAAATTAAATTTCGTCAAATGAGAAACTACACAAACCATATTTTATTTTTGTTCGTCACATTGAAACTGAGCTCGCATTTCCATAACAAAATAGTCCAAGTCAAAACTTTTCTCACACAATTCCAATATCACCTTAGAACTTTGTGCTTGTCGTGCACTTTATTCTGAGCTACTTTCATTCAATTCGACAAAACTTCCCGATCATTTATATTCTCCTTTTTGCCGCTCCAATTCCCCAATACACAAACACACACACCACGGTGACTCAACGGCCGTACAGTTCTTTTATCAGATAAGTTTGCCGAATCACACACGTGTGTAGGTCGAGTGTTAACGATAACCACGCGCGAAGCCACGCGAAGCTATCACGTGTTATCGCGGATTCGAAACCGTTTTGGACGAGAACCAAGAGAGTGTCGTGAGACAAGCAGAGTGAAATATGAGACTGCTTGAATTCAAGCAGCTCTACTAAAGAGCTTTCAACCACGTGTTCAGGATGGATATGAAGAGAACGACGAGGATTAGACTTTAGTTTGCATAATTAACTTATTAGAATTAGATTTACGATCAGGTTATCTTGTTGAAAAAGATTTAGTTAAATGTTTTGTGTTCTGATATTGGTAGTTTTCAGTAGTTTGAAACGATCTCGAAACACCAATTTCTCTCACGGATAACGAAATTGTTATAACGATTGAAACTCTTCTCATTGGTCTAGTTCATAGTCGCCATTCATCGGATCTATTATTCGATTATTTCGTGAGAATAGATTAGCGTTACAGAAAACACACCTGATATAGTATGCGTCTCCATACTATGATAAATCGAAAAACAAAACATAAAATTCGTACTAGTCATTACATTATTTTTTTCATGATTATTCCATGAGTTGAGGATGCAGCTTCATGTTCAATGTGATGTTCACCGTTATTCATGATCTTGAGAGCACGTTGTCTTCCTTAAAGCAAGGATATAATATATTACAACAAAACACAAGGTAATAAGTCACGACTTCTGTCAACACGCCTTATATATTTAACAATTCAACCCTGTACTATAGCAAGCAGCACAAGTTGCCTACCTGTTTGTATAATATAACCCGTGTGCTAAGCGAGAGAGCTCCACGATTTGCCTACCTGTATTATATATTGCTACTAATACGCCCAGTCAGCAGAACGAGTTTCTTACTTGTCTTCGAAATGCAGTTTTCAATACAAGCAAGAATTGCAGTTCGTCAACTGTACATAATTTGATACCAACCCGCCCTAGAAGGGAGTATGACAGCTTTTGACGTAGTTTTTAAACAGCATCTGAATCGAAGAAGTATACAAATACTCACGTATAATTCATTGATATAGAGGTCAAAATGTACTCTCACAACAGAAAGTTAATATGAAATGTCAATTTAACTCATCCCAAAAGAATATAGTGTAGGTCTTACGTTTAAGAGTACTCTGTTACTCATGAACTGATGTCCAGTTTTTTACTCTGAACATCTAGGGATAAGTTGTTTGAGAAGTTTGTAAAGCAGCGTCATTAGTTAACTCCGCATTTTCTCTGGATACGCATAATTAACATTGTTGTTATCTCCTCGTTTGAATCTGAAGTTAATTATATTCACGACGAAGAAGAAAACATGTCAACTGACATAATTCGTTACAAGTGTGAAAAAGTTTCACATATTATTCATCCCTCTCTACCTCTTCTTTATCTTCCATCTCCATCCCCATTTTTCCTTCTCCTCATGTGATATTCAATTGTATTTTAAAATAACTGCTGGCCCATCCATTCGAGTCAAACAACGTGGATATTATGTTTTTCCAATGGTTGTAGGCCTATATATTTCGTTACTCCCTTCTAGTCCGTTGCAATCAGTTACATATTTTTCTACGCAATGATTTGTTATTATTATATCTTCCGTCTTCCTGATAATTCTCATTTTGTCCCATGTATCATCATAACTAGATATTTCAATATATGAATTGTGGTATGAGAGAATGAGAAAGAAAAATATATAGGTAATACTTAATCTCATCGTGTATTAGACAGTTATCCCGGTGGAACAATCCCCTTTCCATGTTACAACGTTATACTTCTTTATATATTGAATAAAAATCACTTTCTAGTATTCAAGAAGAGTTATTTGTTGTACTTGCATAGCTTTCCTATTTTCGATGATATAATGCGGACTGTGTCACGCCAATCTAGTTGTCACGTCGGATTCGTCATGTGTGGTTTTGTAACTGATGCAGATGATATTATATCCCTCAGATTGTGAGACCGTCGTTACTGAAAAGTTATTTCGGGTCAGTTATGAACGATTGAACTTATTGACCACTGATAGATTTGTATGCTCTTGTACTGTTTCAGGAGAGAACCCAGCTGCAATGCAACATGGCGGACGAGGTCTGTCCTGGCTTCGATGCCCGTCAGCGTGGCTACTCATTGCTTGCCTCCTAGCGTCAATCACCTCAACTAATTCAAGACTAACGCCATAGCGGTCAGGTTAGGGTGTACTGGTGCCAGTGTGATAAACATTGACATAAAACACTACTAGTTGACGAGGAGAAGTGTAACAAACATTGAAACATACACGTGCTATTTGTGCTAGTATTTACGACAGAAAGTTTTTGGTAAAACAAGAAATATAATTCTGCTCATATTGTATACACATATGTTTTCTCCTCAATGAACAATCACGTAATCAGTGCAACATTATCGCACTGATTCAACAATAATAATTAAGATGGTGCCATGGTTACTGAAGTGGTCATGGTTACGGATGTTATTGTGTTTCGCGGGTTCTTCCCATCAGTGTCTGTGTTTCCCCAAATAACCTGTTAAAATGACACCCGCTTGAAGTAAAGTGAATGACGTGATTATAACTATATATCTCTTGTTACGAAGAAGATGTGAGAATAAGATGTGGATATTCTAAAGCTCCCTGCCGTACATTGAGTGTTTCTTTCGACAATTGTGAGTCTGAAGGAATGAAGTGTAAAATATTGTACTCGATTGTTGTTCCTTGCAGAAATTTCCATGCTAATAAAAGCTGTCCGTTATAGTGCTCGTGACTGTAGCTGAAGGTAATCTGTACCACATTGGTTGGGTCTGATGAATGGTGATGATACGTTATTTTATAGTTCCTCAGTTTTCAGTATGATATCCGAAGGAAAAGAAGCATGTTGAACTGTTCATAATCTACAACGCTTTCAATACGAAGTTATACCTACACCGGACGAGGGCTAGTTTCGTAAATCAAGTAGAAAATACTTGACCAAATCGGTCTCGTTATCGTGAAATATTGAAGTACTGTTCTCACTTGACCTTTCAAATCACACACAATTCAACATCATTAATTCCCGTGAAGTTTCCGTTAGTAGTCGTGAAATTGTTCTTTAAATAACTGTCCTATTTTTCTGTACACGGAATCCAACAGAATACTGGTAATAATCCACTTTGTTTTCTCATAGCAATTCCAACTTGACCGAAATAAATCAGACCAAACCAATGCGTGTTTCCAATAATACCAACATCAAATGCTAGAAGTACATCTTGTTAAGCCGTTGTAATAACACGGCACTTGATAACACGTAAAGCAATGGTCGACATGGCACTGTGGTTCTATTAACATCAATGAGTGGTTAAGCAAAGGAGTTATAGATGTATGTACTATATAATCTACTGTTGAATAAATCTACAGCAGTGTAAGCTGGCAGTTACTCATAGGGTATCAACGACTTGCATTATCACAAACCCAAAGTATCGGTATATGCTTCAATTTTCTTTAATACCAATTGATCTTTATGAAATTTCCTTTTTGTACTTATAAAATTGGAGGTATTCATTGAACTCAATGTTTCTGCCCAAGAGTAAAGTCATGAGAGTTCAAGTCGAGCTATGAATAGGTTCACAATCTGGTGCAATCAGCACAATCACAATGCATGTGAATAAAAAGGATAGTGTAAGAATAAATTCCTGTTCGATATTTTCAATGGAAACACAGGGAATAACACGATCGATTTAGTTGAATCATATATGTGGAATGAACTCCGTTTGTGTCTCGAACCTGATGCCGAACCTTTATTTTGTGGAGGAATGATTCATATAACGATGTTGATCAATAAGTCCATCGGTTTTAATACTGACTTATCTGCCTTTAATTCAATGACATATGTTTCATTGCTGACTATTTCACAACTGCAAGGAAGGGTTATGCATTGAAACTTTTTTTGAAAGGTTATGAAACTTATGCAATACTCACACATTTAGGTACATATGATAACATTAACAATACTCTACAGAGCACAACAGTCTCAGCGCCTGAAATTTGATGGAGCTCTGCTCAGAATAGTTATTTCATTTCTCATATAGATGGTTGAAAGATGAAGTGTTCCATACACATGATAAGAAATTATGATACTCCACTAAACACATTTCAACAAAACAATGTACTGATACACAATTCTCGAATGCGAGAAGTACCCCTCAGAGTGAAAAATTGTATTTCTCAAGGTTGAATGTTATTTCATTTTATAAAATTGAATATCATGTCTTTTGGTCGTTTCAAGGAATATTGACGTTATTATTCATATTGTCGATTTGACGATGATACGTTTATCCTGAGTGCAATGTGACTAACTAGCAGCAGAGAAAAATTGTCGCTACTTTTCTGAGATATTTGACAAAACAACATTGCTGAATGGTTTTGTCTTGAGTCGATAGAAATGAGTATTTATGGGGTCATTTTTTTTTCTCAAATTATCTTGGATGCACTATGAGTAACTGTCAATTAGATTATGAGGTGAGCACTTCAACATAGTATACCAACAAACTGTAGAATTAACAATGATTGTGATTGATTTTTAATTCATCGATGCGTGCGTGTATTACATTGAACAGATATTTGACGGTGTAATTTTGTAACCACGACCACGTAATAACGGCAGGCAGCTGCAGGCATCATCACGGACATTTTTACAAGAACAAAAGTGTTTGAATCAGTGCATCTTGGAGGCAGTGCAACAATTATCATTAGGGGAGTAGAAACTGTGCTTCCTCCTTCCCTCCCACACACCATTATTCAATGATAATAATCATTACATGAATGACGTCATGATATAATACAAACCTAACGCAGTATTTTAATGGCGCTAATGGATTCTGTGTTCCCCTACATTACACAAAAACCTGACGAGTGGCTACAGTATACAAGCAAGCATACATACTTGGGTATCGAAGAAAGAACGTGTGGGAGAAGGATGGAGAAATGATGCGATTTTATTAATGAGTGTTTTCTCGTGTCAAGATGAAGATTTTAACAGTCGTGTTTGTATGACGGGGCGACATACCCGTGCATTTGTTATATTCCATAGGAGAGTCGGTGAAATGGTGCTGCCATCTTGTCAACGAGGACATTATTTAAAACAGTGTTGAAGGATTTAAATAATTATGATGGAATCAAATGAACACTGACATGGTCTCATAGTTGACATTTTACTGAAATTAAAAACGATGTGACGTAATATCTGATTTAATGATGAGTATGAATTTATTGCGTCGAAATTGTTGATGTTGTTTCTTATTTTGGTTCGATCTTGTTCGATTAATTTTCGAAATACAATTCTTTGCGGTGTCGAGTGAATTAGTTCTTTCAAACTGCGACGTTTCCCACATGAGTGTGGTATCCCGAAGTCTCAATTTAGATATTTTGCTGTCAGATAAATGTATACTGTGAAAAACTTTTTGAAAACATTTCAAATCTCAGCAATTACGTTTTACGTTTCTATTCTTCACTCGCAGAAGTCGCGATAAAATCTCTCAGTGAAGATTTCCATCGCTTCAATAATAATAATTAATGCGAGATTTTTTTGCGCTCAACTTTTTCTTCACATTGAAAGTTCGATGCTCTTTTCTCATCCCCTCACTCCCCCTCATTTTGAAGGATTTATATTTTCAGTGAGGTCACTATACGAGATTAATATCTCGGAATGTGAATCTTACTTACACTTCTCAATCCTCGAAACCGATGTGGAAATGTGAATGTAAATATAAACAATGATGTCAAATTATGTTTCATCATTAGTATGTTGATATTATGATCCTGAGTGTCGTTCTCATAACACTTGTTTTAAAATGGAACATTATTATTATATTCTATGAAATACTATTAATGTGAAAATATTGAATTATAATAAAGTGTCGTATTTTACTAGATTGCAGCGTTATATTCTTATCCTCTCCATAGATATAATCAATCACAAAGAAATTCAGACAAGTCTGATTTATCACTCATTATCATAACCCAATGATTACAACCTGGATATTTCATAGGACTAAATACGATATGAGAATGCAATCATTCAATTCAATACGTAAAATCCAGTTCATTTTCTATTTTTATCTCTTGGAGAAAATTGTGTCTTACTTGTGGTACAACAGATAATTCGATTTCAACATTTCGTAATTAATTGAGCTATACTTCTGCCCTCGTTATGGAGGCATAGATAAAATACTAGGAAAACGCGTCATGTGTTTCTGCGTTGATGGATGAGCTAATAAGGATGACATTGAATTCTTTCAAAAATTTAATGCAAGGAAAAAAAACTTCATGCAATTTAATATTATATTATATTAGACTACTATATGAAACGTGATGACAGCTGTATACATACACCTTGAGACCCTCCTTTTATATTTGGATGAGCGAAGCGAAGACTCAATTACACTTGACCCGAAAAAAATGTACATGTTTTTTTTTTTTTTTTTTTTTTTTTTTTTTTTTTTTTTTTTTTTGTTCGCGCTCTACAGGTCAAACGAAAATTCAAATTCAATTGAAACTTGGCAAGCCCAAGTGTCATCATCTGGATTGAATCTCATTGATTTTTATGCGCAATCGATTGCACCACTTCTGAGAAAACTGATTTTCCATTTTCCAAATTACTCATAAGAATAAGCCGGAGAAAAATTTTCGTACAAAAAATGTCCTTCAAAAAAATTAAAATTTTCACCGAATTTCAATATAATAATGATACACATGATTCCAAACTTTCACTGGAATCCAATCAGTCGTTTAGATATAAGAAATGATTTAATGACATTTTTATACATCATTCAAAGCTATTAAGAAAACCAATTAAATCCAAGCAACAAGTGTCACCAATTATTGAAGAACTATTAAAACAAAGCCTTCTTTATTACCAAAGATATTATTTAGAATGAGTAATGAATATAATTGGATCTCAAGGTGTATATATTGTATCTTAGATTGCATCTAATATTTCCTTCATGATGAGAATAGTCTACGAAATAAATCAACCGAATGAAAACATTAATTTTTAATTTGAATGCCGTCAAAACATCAACTTGATTTAACTTTTTGAAATAATTCAGTTTCATTCTTATTAGCTCATCCATCAACGCGGAAACACATAACGCGTTTTCCTAGTCATAATAAAGAAGGCCTTGTTTTAATCGTTCTCCATTAATTGGTGACACTTGTTGCTTGGATTCAATTGGTTTTCTTAATAGCTTTAACACGATGTGTAAAAATGTAATTATATAATTATTTATATCTAAACGACTGATTGGATTTCAGTGAAAGTTTGCAATAATCTGTATCATCATTATATTGAGATTTGGTGAAAATATGAAATTTTCAAAAGACATTTTTCGTACGAAAATTCTTCTTTTGCTTTTTTTTGTCATTATATAATTTTTTATATCAAAACGACTTGTTGGATTTCAATGAAAGTTTGGAATAATGTGTAGGCCTATCATTATTATATTAAAAGTTGGTGAAAATTTGAAATTATTTGAAGGACATTTTTTTTATGAAAATTCTTCTCTGGCTTATTCTTATGGGTTACTTGGAAAATGGAAAATTAGTTCTCTCAGAAGTGGTGCAACCGATTGCGTATAAAAACTAATGGGATTCAATCCAGATGATGACACATGGGCATGCCAAGTTTCAATCGAATTTGAATTTTCAGCTGACCTGTAGAGCGCGAACAAAATAACAAAGAACAAAAACAAAAAAAACATGTACATTTTCTTCGGGTCAAGTGAAATTGAGTCTTCGCTTCGCTCATCCAATGATAATAAAATCAAATTAATCAATCAATCGAATACGGCAAATCCACTACTTATTCCATACTTATTTCTGAGCAAATGAGGATCTTGATAGTGTTGTAATGAATACTTTGGTTTCAACATTTTAAAACACAGTGATACATGGTTTCAGAAATATATCGAAATCATTTCATTAACTAGGAAAACGCGTTATGTGTTTCCGCGTTGATGGATGAGCTCATAAAGAAGGCCTTGTTTCAATCGTTCTTGACTAATTGGTGACACTTGTTGCTTGGATTTAAATGGTTTTCTTAATAGCTTTGAATGATGCACAAAAATGTCATTATATAATTTTTTATATCTAAACGACTGATTGGATTCCAGTGAAAGTTTGGAATCATGTGTATCATTATTATATTGAAATTCGGTGAAAATTTTAATTTTTTTGAAGGACATTTTTTGTACGAAAATTTTTCTCCGGCTTATTCTTATGGGTAATTTGGAAAATGGAAAATTAGTTTTCTCAGAAGTGGTGCAATCGATTGCGCATAAAAATCAATGAGATTCAATCCAGATGATGACACTTGGGCTTGCCAAGTTTCAATTGAATTTGAATTTCCGTTTGACCTGTAGAGCGCGAACAACAAAAAAAAAAAAAAAAAAAAAAAAAAAAAAAAAAAAAACATGTACATTTTTTTCGGGTCAAGTGTAATTGAGTCTTCGCTTCGCTCATCCAATTAAATCTCATTAATATTATTTTCTGAACAGAATATATGAAACTTGGATATTATGATGATCGTGTCATCACGTATAAACGACTGAATTAACTGTGTAACTAACAATTAATTCAATGAATTGCTGCGAGGTGGTAGTAATTGCATCATTTTTAACATTCAGTAACATACATATATATAACTGAATACAAACATACAAACATTTCAAATTACTTCCCAAAACCCATGAAAATCATTTCCAAGTTTACATATAGGCCTATACGTAGCAATTTTTCCCAACAATCTCGTCAATCTTGTACAGGATGTGTAGTTACTGATTTTGATAACATGAATTTTGAAGTTCTCGGTTCCTTGGTTGAAGTTTTCGTCAGTCTATATATATATTTTTTTTTGGATTCAATAGTATGCTCGAGAAGTAAGCCCAACAACCATCAATCATCACGTATCTTCCAGTTTCCAATGGAAATTGCTAGTTCACTTAGTACGCACACCCTTGCTTCCTAAGTGAATTACCTTGTATACTTTTATTTGTTTGCTTATGCACTCTTATCTCAAGAGTGATCGAAGATGAATTCCTAAATTTCCTGAAATCTTATTCAAGAAGTACTCTTCTTTCCATACGCAAATAAATTTTTCAATATGATTATTATAACTTCTTGGATATTATCTAATATCGAGATAGGTGGGATGTTTTATGGTCATGTCAAAATATACATCCCGACCGGGCCTCGAACCCGGGACCTTCAGATTGTCGGTCAGCTGCTCTCCCACTGAGCCACCGAGATATCACTCTTATGTCATGGCTATAAGTGACGATACTTCCTGGGACTAGTCCCATAGAGAGAGGGCTTAGATTCATCCAAGTTGTATACGTTACCACATTTTGTGCACTCTCTTCTATCTTCACCTAAGCACCAGGAATAATATGATCATTAAACTTCTTAGATACGATTCAATATCGAGATATTTGGGAAGTTTTAGCCATGTCATAAAAAATACGTCTCTACCGAGATTCGAACCCGGGACTTTCTGATTACCGCTCAGCTTCTCTCCCAATGTTTTGATAATATCTGATCGAGGAATATGAATAATAGTATCAGAAATTAGAATTTTCAGAAAATGTTCAATATTTTTTCTCAAATCGAAAGTTTTTTTTTGCAAATTCGCAAATCTTCTTGTTTGTACTTTGAATACAAACTTGACACATGCAAAGAATTGGTTAGTTAACGTGCACATATCTGAAGGGAGGGGTACAAGCTAGTCAAATGAATATAGGTGCGCCTCAATGGCAATCAATGTAGCTTTGAATTGAAAGCAATACAAAGTCACGTATATGTTTTTTCATCATAAATGAAAAGGCATGGCATTATTTGAACTGACATTTATGTATTAATCCGATACAATAAGTGACAATGGAGATATCACATTATTTTGAATAATGGCATTAGCAGGAAGAAAGATCGAGTTTCAGGATCATGTGCTTTGTTATACGTTTGCAATAATTCTCTGAACACTGGTGTGTAAATATATTACATTTGTAATCAAGTCGGAAGCATTCAAGTTTCTAAACTATTTTAAAACGAAGTGGAGTTGTTGTATAATTTGACATCCGGATTTGAAAGCGTTGATATTTTAATAACCACAGAGAGCAGAAAGTAATAATTATGTATTAAGATGTACTGGTACTGTAATGCGGCAGTCAGTTTATAATTAAGCCGTAACTCATTCATTAAAACACGCAACACATTATTCATTCGATGAAAAACAGTGGTAACAAAACTTTGTTTTCCATTCCACTCTCATTCCTGTGTGTTCCCTTTACCGACCGAGACAACTTTGTGTTTGTTACTACTTTTACCGGATTGAGATGATGCACTCCGAGTGCCTGAGGCACTCCGGCACTCCCATGAGTGACGTACTGCTTATGTACGGCTTACCTGAACAACGGTATATTCGTCACGAAGTGCAAATACGAATTGTGGAAAGTAGCCGGAAAGGGTTGCGGGAATACTTTGTATTGTTACTGGTAGAAGCGGAACTCTCGAAAGAATTTCGAATAAAATACGTTGATGGATCAACAATCACATTTCAATTGATATGTGACTTTGTTTGGAGGTAATTCCAGTAATTCATCGGTAATCAAAAGTTTATCCTGCAAAAATGGATACTTGATAATATATAAACTATCGTGATCTAATACATTTTCATTGGACCATGATTCCAAAATTCGAAGCTCTTCGGAGTTCCTCTCGTTCAGAAGATAGAGCCACTTAGAAAGTGCACATTGATATTATTTTTCCTGTAGAACAATGAGTATACTCACTGTTGAAACCCAAGCTCATCTTTGAAATTGTGTGCTCCCTGTTGGTTCGTATTGCTATCAACTGTATCATATTGCAACAGTACAACAAAAAATACATCCAAATAGTAACCAAAACAGAGCAATCCCATACGCCAATAAAATCTCGACATACATTTTCTCGTTTTTTGTATGTCTGGATTAAAATCTAGACAATAAGTGTTCTTGTCATATTGCTTGACGTATTTCATATAGAACATGTAATTTGCTTTTCAATATCTAGGTCACTTTTTATATTCTACATGATAACAATCACATTTCTAGTGAAACTAATTTTGCTATAGCACTGCACCATTGGTTGTTCTGCTCTTTTTAAACAATACACTTGTTTGCTTAAAAGCATTGTTCTAAATATCGATCGGAAAAGGGATGATTACATATAGATTGTATTCAATGAGCAATATGATGTATCTTCCAGAATCGATGAAAAAATATTCAATTCATGATTCAAGTGTGATTATAACTGAGTATGATTTTTTCTTCACCGTGCATTGTTATGCAAGATAAAAATGGCATAAGATTGTTCTAGGGTCCCCAACAGCCTGCATATTGTATTTTCATGAGTCATTATATGAGTCGTATTTTTCAACGGCACGGTGCCACCTTCCTTGTGACTTAATTGTGATCGTAATCGATTGAGAGACGAGTTCAATCTTTGTATCTTATCAAAATGTGGTAATTGTGTGAATCTACTTCCATTCTTCAGTGACAAAATTGAATCAAAATCAAATTTATAATGACAAACTAATCTGATGAATATGACCGCATGAAAGCGTAAATACGTACAGAAGATGTTTCTGATTTCCGAATGTTTTTTTCAATATGAAACTCTAGATTTGAAACTATATGAAACTACACGCTATATGAAACTACGTTATCGTATTATAACGGATGAACGACTAAATTCACTGTGTGACTATAACAAGTAATTCGAATTGATGAGAGATGGTAGTAATTCACAAATTTTTCTCACATTAAGTTACATGAGGATATATGACTAGTTGATTTGATACAACCACTACAAATAACTTCTCAAAACCCATGAAAATTATTTTAGAGTATGCATCTACGTTCTACGTAGCATTTTTTCCGGTACAATAGTTAGTGAGCTCGATAACATGAATTTTCAATGAACATTGTAAAAAAAAGCATCCTCTAATGCAACATTTTAATGAGTATCAGAATGTTGAGAGTGTAGTTACATAGGCATACAATATGAATATATTATTGGAAAGTTTCAAAAGTGTGATTTTATATTTATTCTTATAATCCATAGGAGAAGAAACAAGTTCCTATTGTTTCAGAACGAATTTTTGAAACAATCCTCATACCTGAGACATTATGCATCAGGAGGATTTTTCATAATATTTCTTATCAATTTAATGAATTTGAAAGAAGTGAAACTGAAGTGATGAAAATGAACTCAGGCAAAAAGTTCAACTGTGTAATTCGTCGAACTGTAAATTCATTTTGAATTGTACGTCTGAAAGCTTCCATCAAGATTACACAAGAGTTATAATAAATAAGTAGACTTCTTCTTTTTTATGAACTTCGAACACAAGTTGGGCGGATATACGATGTAATCTAATCTTCTCGATCGGTGGCTCAGTCGATGCTGCGTGTTTCCGAGGTGTTAGCTGAATTACAGGTATTAATGAAAGAGTGAGAGAGAAAGAGAGTTTGTACCATTTCCAGGTTTATCTGACCGTTGCATTTAATCCATGGTCTATAAAAACGTTGTGCACGCAATGGCAGTAAACAGTTCCATTAACGCGGCTATGGCTTTACATTAATCATAGACTGCTGCATGGCTTTCAAACAGGGCCGTACAAATCAGAAGAACAAGAAGTGCAGATAAATTATTATTAACATGAGAAAACAAGTAGGCTATGCGCTACTGGTGGTTGTGAGTGTTGTTGTATAAGTTGACAGAATATCATATTGAGAAATATATATAACTAATTTGATGTGAATGAAATTAGAAATCACTTGAAATTTATTTATTTACAAATCAGCTGACATCATTCAACGATAATTGATAATAATAGATCAATTTATAGGATGCGATGAAATGCAAATGAACATACCACTAGAATTGTATTTATTGAATATTTTTCATTGACTATCCAAAATTATTGAATATACATTTATAGCACATTTTTGCTTTTTCAAAGCATTTGCTTGAACATGATACAAATTCGTAAATTGTATGGAAAAAGAGGAAAAATATGTTGGCATTATTGTGATTTCGTACTATTGTTGGGTATTTGATTCCCACGGGTTATGTTTTTTTTATAAATATATTGGGTTTAAAGACGCACTGTTATGATAGCGCAGATCTAATGGCGTTGGATGGATGATTAATGAGATGATGTAATGATGAGTTGAGGGTTCTTGGATAATGGGAAGGATAGTGGTAAGGAAAGAGGTAAACCATGACAAACCCATGTAAATATGGTCGGTGGCGGGGATCGAACTGGGAATCGAAATTCCCCTCGCCTCCCGGATCACATGAAGCGATCGCGTTAACTACTGCGCTGAATGTGCCAGTCACAAGGTATATGTTATTCCATCTTCACATCATTACTGAATTCGTTTCAAAGATATTGGTGGAGGTGCCGTTCCAAAGGTAGAAACACTAAAGTTCACTATATGTAATTCACTAAGGTAGTAACATCACTCTAGTGTGGAACGTATGTTGAGAAAATATATTTTTCACTGCATTCAATCAGACAAATTACATTCGAATCAGCAATAGGCCCTATCTTATTCTCTTTCATGTTATTAATTCATTTGCTTCTTTGACATCGTTAGAAATATTGCGTTATTCCGAACGATTCTTTCGAAATTGTATTTCTTAAATGATTCGACCTACTCGGTTGAAACAAAGAATATCTTCTGAAAAAACATTGTGATACGTTGACATGCTATATGATACATTGCAATACTAAATCAATGGGCGGAGATGAATCACCCAATAGCCTGAAGCTATAGGAATCAACCAGCAGAATACTGCACAGCAATGTTGGGTGTGTTCTTTTAAAAGTTAGCCAATAAAGTTAAGCCTTCTCGTGCAATCCATGGGAATCATCTTTAATCCTTTTATTCCCCTCTTCTTACTTTTTGAGGGCCGTGGACGAGATCCCTCGGGAAGAAGCAGCGATCAATGAATTTGTCCCAATACCAAGACGCGCTTCAGCCAGACAGGATTATGCAACCGGCAACTTACTAGACGATGCAACCCGCAGAACACACACGTGATCGACACATCTAAACTAGGCAATATCTACGACGTGTGAACCGATTGACCGTCTCCGCTATGTACTCGAGTAATACGGCCGCGTGTGTCGATCCGGTAGAGGTTGCAGTACGAATCAATATGTACTATCGTGTATGAAATGCATGTCATTTACAATACATGCATTTGCTGACTTCACACAATAATACATATTGCATGTCAGACGCTTAGGCATGTGTATAACCGAAATATAAAAGATGTGAGAATGAAAATGATAGACTGTTTAATGTTCGAAATTTCTTCTAACAATTCTGAAAATAGAGCACAGCTTTTATTTTTTGTTATCAACATCGAAATCTCGCTGTGCAACCATTGTTTTCCGACTAAGGCTGAGAATGCGTTAGTCAGGACGTACAAACAGCTTTCATATAATTGATCACAAAATTACAAAAAAACGTAATGTTTGGTGATAACGCCCATGTAGGTGATGTGTTGAACATTGAGAATCATCAGAGTATTACATCTCTCATAACTAATTTTATTATTCTATTTGAATAATGCTCTTTTTGTGACGTTTATATCAGTGTTAACGAATGTGCATGGCAAATATCAGGTTTATAGCAGCTATACGTCAGATAGTAATTCACACCTGGTAATTGCGAGTTTAGTTTCACAAAATACGAAGTCTAACTTCGTTGATCTTCTATCTCTAATGACATTCATGTATCTAGGTCACAAAGCTGTAAAAGTACATGCAATATATTATTATGACGTGCCATTAGAAAGCAGAGTAGGGATTTACTCGTACATCTTTTTGACTGTTAACTTTTCATGGATACTAGACAGTTATTTCGAAATTGTTAAACAAAAGGTGTTTTTATCTTTCTCTTGAACTTATCAAATAGTAGGAATGTGAACAGTTACGAGAAACCTTAATTGGTGTTTGTATATTACTAGGAAAACGCGTTATGTGTTTCCGCGTTGATGGATGAGCTAATGAGAATGAAATTGAAATTTTTAAAAAGTTACATCAAGTTGATGTTTTGACGGCATTCAAGTTAAAATCCATATTTCCATTCGGTTGGTTTATTTCATAGACTATTCTAATGAAGGAAATATCTGATGCAGTTTAATATCATATGTAATACAATTTAATGAAACTTTATTCACTGAATAATTATTTTCTTGGAAACGGCTCGTCCGATTCCAATAGGAGTGTGTGATAATGTGCATCATTGTTGTAGTTACGTTTAGGAAAAATTTGTATTATGTTTTCTGTTGAAAAATATTGATTTTCAAGATTTTTCCGCTGAGCCAAATCTTACGGGGTTTTTCAAAACTTTGAAATGGTTTATCTAAAAAGTGGTTGGACCTATTAGACCCAAAAACTATACAGTTCTAAGTTGGATAAATCCGCGTATACAAGAAAAGTTTCATGCCGATCAGTTCAACCGTGTGACCTGTGTAGTGCGCACAAACGAACAAACAAACAAACAAACAAACAACACAGACAAAGCTCCGTAAGAGTGAGATGGAAACTCTTCGCTAACGCTCATCGAATCATGAATGAATGAGTTCATTGATTTTCGTGAAAATCTTTCGGTAAAATTGAGGATATCAGTGCATCATTGATTGTATTTTAATCTTTCCTCAGCATTGAGCTCATGAGGTTGAACTTCTCATCGAGATAGAAAACAGTGGTTAAGTTTTTCTTATAGTAATGATATTATATTTTATGAAATCCACTAGGAACATTTAGTTCACCACGGTTGGCAGAACGTTTAATTAATGGCGCTAGTCACCTGTGAAATGAACAAACCACGCCCCTTTGGATCTCATTATTAGAGGTAATTACTATTGGAAAGCTATCTTCCTTTATGGTTTGATTTACTGCGACGAACTTCTTGCATTGTTCTCAGTCATTAGCAGGCACCGACAGCATATCTAGCTCCCCACTTTCTTTCTCTCGCTCTCTCCCCCATCCCTTCTCTTCTCTCTCTCTCTCTCTCTCTCTCTCTCTCTCTCTCTCTCTTTCTCTCTCTCTCTCTCTCTCTCTTCAACTGATCAGCCACTTGCACACTGAAATCGAATAATTTGATAATTTGTATAATAACGTATGCAATTATTTTGTCGATAATAATACACACTTGCATGGTGCAGCTGTTATGGGTTCGAGTCAGAATATTGGGCATTTAATTATGACTATAGTATAAAAGTCGTCAATTTGTTCAAGATATCATAGTTCTAGAACTGGCTTGTGGTCATGTTGAGTAACAGAGTACACAAGTGCGGTGTTGATAATATTCTCTTTGACTAGCATTTTTGAACCCCTGCCCGCCTCGCGTCAAGTAATTTGAAGTATACGTTTCATGAAGAATATGTCAACCCTTTTCGAAATGTCGTTGTTCGTACACGTCACTATGTTATGTTATGTTCAGGTTATGACCACTAGTTATATGTAACTTACCTGTTTACTATACTTTATTGTACTTTAGTTGATATTGGTGTATTCTATACTGTTAATTTGATATGACTGGATATTTTGATAACTTTATTTCAGTACTATATAACTGAAGAAAAACTATTGATGGCTTCATTTTAATGTATATAATTTTCAACTTAAGTAATGACTTAGTCTTACTGATGTATGTTCATTCATATTTTATTTTTTAACTGACACATTCTATAACATAAGCTATAACATGTATTATGCTCCACAGAATAAAAGGAATTATTGTTATTATTTAAAAAGGCGAGAACTGCTGTTTTAGTGCAGGCTGATGGAACGTGAGAACTCGACTGTTGCCATTGGTGCGACCGTTGCGGGCGTAGAACTCTATAGTGTTATACAATGAGTGTATACCCAATATACTGCTGTTAGACCTTTCCGTTAATTTCCCTGCAGCATCAACCATCCACCCAGACTGGGAGCACACTAAATGGTTTCGCGAACTATAGTAAGTCAGCCTCAGAGCCGATTGTACCAACTGGTGGTCAAATATTGATTAGTAATCATTACTTAAGTTACAATAATAGCATATCTATGCAAGAGTGATAACAACTAAATTTACAGATTTTTGCATAATTCACTTATCATCACTTGGTACAACTGGCTCTTAGTGAGTTGTTTACTTTTCCGCGAACGTGGTCTCAGGTTCTTCCGTATTGCGTCATCGGTTCATCTTCCGGGTAGCCTAAATTCGGTCGAGATGTAGATCTCTGTTCTGTGCTCCTCGTGACGAGTATTTTGGTATCCACCTCATGCCGATTCATCCAGTACTTTCCGAGATCTCAGCATGGCCTCACGTAAACATACATATTGACCAACTAATATATGACGAGTAGGAAAGAGTTTTCTATGGTTTGTTCCCATATCATGACTCAGCTTTTGATAGTATCATATACCGGTCTAAAAACGAGTATTGCTTATTTTCACACTGTGCAGTTGATAATCAAGTGAAACTATCACATTTTGGAACCGCAAGCTGATATATTTTTCAAGTTTTCATTCCTAAAATGTCTTCCTTTTGTTTAGGAGTTGTATGAGTGAGTGGCTCATCCACTTTTAGCAAATTTGATCTATCGAAAAATCTATCAGTTATACCAACCCTCTTTTAATGGCGACAGTTGGCTCACCGCAGCTCTTTGTACGGTTGAACTGACAACCAATAGCCAAGCCACAGTATTAATGGCTGCTATGCATTTGATTCATTCAATCATTCAACTACAGCATTCCAGACGTCTTTTGAAATCAAACGCCCGAAGCAGGAAGGGGTATATAGGGGGAGATGGGATGGAAGGAAGAGGGAAAGGGGGACAAAAATAGCAATTTATCCATAAAACCGATAACGAAATGGGAGTGTAATTTATGATTTTAAGCTCGCTTCAAACCTAACGGAGCATTTAACATACATATGAGGGTACACATTATTCATAATAAAGTGTGTTGGCAAGGATGATATCTTCTATAAAAAAAAATCATTTAGAACTATCGATATTTTTTTCCAAACATATTATGTATGGCGTCAATGGAAAACACATTTGGGTACTCTTCCACAATACCTGGAACCTCCATCAATTTTAATTGATGTTAACATATTGAAGAAGAAACATAATAATAGTACTGATGGAGTACGCCGCGTATATTACTGTACCTCTCTATTATCGGCACACTAGTTTCAGTAATAGATCATTTGATATAATAGGTCTGATATTTCAAGAGAGTCAACCGAATTATTCCATTAAATACTCTACATCAAGATATGAAAATATTGACGGATAGAAAAAGTCAACCAGTGGGCCTGATCAGTGAGAAATAAATAAAATGTATTATAATTGAAACAATGAATTAAACAGAATAAAGGGTAATTAAAAGATGTGCATCGTTGCCATACTTCCGCATGAATGTGGGTCACTTGGCAAAGTCTGTGTCTGGAATTTCATTGGAAAACAATTATGTAAATAGTTTGCATACTTCTGAGGTTTTATCAGAGCAGTATGAATAAGAAGAGTCTCTCGTAAAGCAATGGAATAGTTATCAACCCCGTAGTTCAGTTTATTCGCATAGTTCACGTACGGAGTCATAAAGTTACAAGAGGGTGGAGGGTTGTATCTGTTCATAAACCTCTTTATTCCAATAAATACAAGACGTCATCTCGCTACCTGACGAAAACGCTTTGTCAGCTTCTCAAGAGTAAACTCGCAACTGATCCGAATGTACGACTATGATTATCATTATCACATATTGAATTAAAAGTGAATTACTTCGACATATTTTCACTTTCTAATATTTTCGAAACAAATAGATTCGAAATTGATTGAAATATTGAGAAGAATTGATTGAAAACTAATTGAACTTTTGAAAACTAGTACATTTTATGAGTGAGTTGAAACTTAAGACTTTGCAACAGTCTTATTTTAATTCCAATTCACGTACGCGTCGTGATTCACAACATAATGTATTGTGAAATGAAGTTTGAATTCTAATAAAATTGTTCCCATTACTTTTGTCTCAAAAACTCACCATTTATCTTGTATAAGATCATAATACCCTAAAGACATGGTCATTGTTTTCAGTAGCTTGTTTACTGGGGTATTTTCTTATGTTAGAGTTGGTATAAGAGTGATTGCTGCTCGGGGAAACACAGTGTTATCCGTCTTGGATATCAAACTAACGCCACGCGGCGGCAGAAATGTGCAACCTAGTGGAAAATCGCGATTTATTATTCGCCGCTAAAGTCAGAGTTTGGTTATTAAGGCTAAGTCATGTGTCTTAGAAATGACCCTCTGGATCGCGTATAAAACATAGGGAAGTCGTCGTTACCACTTACGGCAGCAGAATACAACTTTGATATTTTTCATATAGTTCATCTTTAAGATTTAATTTTGAATGAGCTCCAATTAAACGGTCAATCGAGTCTGATGACATATTCTGCTTTTTCTTGATCGCACTGTAAATATTCTAGATGAAATATGAATCATTCGAAGAGATAGAAAGGAGTTTACAATCTAGATACAATTGATCAATGATGCATACAAAAAGTGAGGTAGTGAGTGGGTGATGAGCTAGATTGAAAAGTTTCCCAACCAGTGTATAGGAGGATTTCGATTTCATTTGATAAAAGTATCTCCCGCATCGTACAACGTATGCCGCTTTTGCCTACTACTCATTCAACCATGTAATATTTCACCATATTTTACATTCAGTCTATCAAGGACACAAGATGACGCAGCGTAACAATGCATAATGATTTTCATGGAGAATATCGCATTCAAGCGGGAATCAGTGAGTGTGGATTGAATTTATTCTCGTGGAAGATACAAATACTCTTTTTATCACTCTTAATGTTTCAGATCACATAATGAGTGTTCTTCGTTCCAGTTGTAATGAATTTCCTTACATAACCACCAATGGTATATTCGTAGACGTATCAGACACATGTGGACACCTCATCTTGCTACCTGCAAATACACCAATGAACGATATTTGAGGTAATTATCTATTTCCATGATGCATATTAGAATACTCTTCCCAAAATGCTTCCACTTTCTACTCGTTTGAATGTCTACTTGAACTCCTGTTATAATACCACTCCAGTCCACTCATAGTAGAACCTCCTCGGCCATGGATAACGAAGATGATCGTCGATAATAAATAACAATCTTTTCATTTAACATCCAGCTTTAGAGGGTATAAAATACGACCCTATGATGGTTGCTGGTTCAAGCAGACGTCTTCTCCTATATTCGACCATGAACGATGAGGTGCTTCGGACTGGCAGCTGGTAGTAGTGAAATCTTGCAAGTTTGACGACGTAGTAGATCATTAGGACGATTATACAGTTCTGCTTGGTTGTAAAAATGTCCTGGGATGAATTATTGTCCCAATTTTAATGTTGGACACTGAAATAAGATGATGTTTGATTCAAAGGCATAGAATGAAGGAAAATGTATAAGCATATTTCTTTATCGACTCCTTATCCAGCCTCTCCTATCGTATCCAAGTTCATTGTGGATTATTTGTATTTTGAAGTTCAGTATCCTCATTTGTTTTCCTTCTAATGTACTGACTACATTCACTGTTTCTGTGTCCATGTAATTTGTGCGTTGTTCCATATAAATTCTTCGTAACTAAATCATGATATAGGCCTACCTCAACATTATCTCTCTATAGTTTCAACGAATATTCATTCATATCAACTGAATATTATCTCGATGTTATTTGGTATTGCAACTATCGACAACGTAATTATGTATGTCATCAATGGCAGGGTGAAATCAGGAGCGTTTATATCAATTAGCGGAGCTGTAGGTGGATTAAACCTAGACTCCGTGTTCATTGTTGGCAAAACAGAAGTACTTACTGCATTAAATATTCAAGGCATATGGCATGAATTTCGTTTCAAAATGAATGCATGTACGCTATAGGATTCTTTCAACTGACTTCACAAAAGGTTCCAACACATAGACAACAAGACATCGTATTCCACAATTGTGTTCTACAATGAAAACTTTAGTTGTACCTAATTCTTCCATATCTTTACCAGTAGCGATGTCAACCTGGAAAACTTGTTATCTCCTTTAAATTATTACAATTTATATTTTGTTGATAAATTCTCAATCTCCAATCGATGATGAAATCATTGGACCCTAAGAATAGTTGCTTTAGTGAAGAGATACATACTGAAATACGTTCAAAAATTGAAATGTTTTGTTTATGTAACAAAAAAACATGTTTTGAAACATCACTGAGTGATGACATTCCTCAATCAGGCTTTTGGTGACACTTATCTCAATTCCAGTGTTTCTGTTCAATTCAATCCATCACATTGTATCAAATCGAAACTCTCGATACAATTTGATTCGTTCTATAATATAGTTCAGCAAACCAATACATTTAAAGAATATCCATAGAATGCATGGCTACTCAGAACTCTATGAAATTTTGGTTCATAATTATTTGTTTTGAGAATATATTACATTACGTGAAAGCTTTCATACGGTACTTCAACAAATACATTCTAACCAATTAGCGTCTGATTTATCGCCAGTTCACTTGTACCTAGTTCCAAAAAAATCACACAATAGCTCTGATGTATTATATTCATATGATTAATTTCTTTCTATATTATTTGATATAAGTTTAATTATAATTGATTGTAGAATGTCTGCAGATGAAACTGATGAGTAATGATGTCACTCTTATTTTAATTAAATTCATTAATAAAATTAGATTCAAGTAAGAATCTGTCGCACAATTAATGGAATACTACTCTCGCGTAATTGCGATTCTGGAGAATGCTTAAGGAAATCTACTCGACGACGAATTATATATATATATAAATATATATATATATATATATATATATATATATATATATATATATATATATATATTCATATATATAACAGTTACTGGATAGTGGTTGAAGGTTTATATCAGTGTTGTACAACACCCGGCACGCCATGCGTTTTTTGTAGCCCGTCATCTGAAGGAGGAATTCTTGGAATTTTCATAGCATATAACAATAATTTTACAGAGAAATGTTCCACTATTCTTGCTCCACTTCCTTTGCTAATTTTTTTGAGGAATTAGTAGTAAAACTATGCGATATTGCGCACGTCTTTCTGCAGAAGGTCCAGTGTGACTACCGTCCAGTACTAGTCACAGACTTCACCGCCGTGTACTGTAGGCCTATACCGTACATAGTCCAGTGCTACCGTACAGACTCTTCGTATACAGTATTCTGTTGTGCCAACTCTCACAGAAACTGGTTGATTCTTATAGTGTGTCTCTGTTGAAGGTTATGTTGACTTCAAATTTATTTTGGCAATATATTTCGCGAAAGCAAAATGGCACCTAACCACCGATTGTCAGCACGGACTCAATATTTCAAGTTTTCTCCTATTCAAGTATTCCAGGGTTGAATGATTGACATTCTAGTTTCATGAATTCACTTCATTTGGAAATGGGTCATTTTCTTGTTTCACTTTGATTTGAGTGTTTTCCTGTTCCTTCTCCAGAATATACAGCGAGTAAACCATAGTAACACCCCCTGGTATGAAAAAAAAGACTCATAAACTGGTTTCAATCAAGTTTCAATGATTTATTCTTCAATATGCATCGTGAACAGGGAACAGATCAAAGGCCCTAACTTGTGTAAGGGCCTTAAGTATATATCATAGGCCCTAACTATACACGTATATATACACGTATGGCCTCTAGAGAGAATTCATATAATTTTTCGGGACACAATTGTAACCTGTTGGCAGGCGCATAGAAAGAGAGGAGAGAGGAGTTTCTGACCCCACTCTATATGCCTCCATACCTCCATACCTCACTATCACTTACTTCCGTCAGAATACACGATATAACTTGGGTTGAAAATGCTTATAAGATAATGGAAGAAAAACAAATGTACTCATAATTATCAGCCTCCAGTGGCTAAGGCTCTGCCCCAGACCACGTATATAATAGGCTTCCTGGATATATAAAATATATTTTGATTCATAATAGTTCTCTTCCCTGCAATCCAATCAAAGTTCGAACGCGTCTGCCAGTACAGCACGCGAGCGAGTACAAAATGGTTGATATGGCCCTTCTGATAAAAAGGTTGTTCATCACTGGTCTCCTGTAGTATTCATTTGCATTGCCGTTTTATTGTCGAGAAGAATAGAGATACCATCAGAGGTCAACTCTTCAATTTCTTCAGTCATATTATAAGATGATGCTGATGATTATTATTGTTTGTTCAACGACACCACCAACAGCTAGATAATACGGGTGTGCAGTTGATAATGAAAGTATGCAGTGATGATGAGTGAAAGAACGTGAAAAAACATGTCTCATGCAGGACTCGAACCCACGCTCAACGCTGACTTCAGTTTCTGAAGCGACGACTCAGATAATTGAGTATGGAAGGGTGGCCATGCAGTCACATTATGATTATATTAAAACGTCATCTAGTTCCACCTCGAATGAAGAAGTGGTGATAATAATATACGATCAACATCAATTTCACAATTATATTAATGCACATTTGTCATTTGTAGTCAGTGCTGCCTTATACGGACTCCTTGTATCGATGATTAAAATCGTTATATATATATATATATATATATATATATATATATATATATATATATATATATATATATATATATATATATATATATATATATATATATATATAGGTTTGTACAATATATTGACACCATTCACAGATTCATTTCATCATTGTCATTCCATTTTACATCTGAAACCGGAACTATTCCCTAATTACACAATTACACAGGTACGTGATATGCTTTCGAATGAGTACAGTCGAATAACCTCATGAAAAGTATTCAATGAAATGTTCATGACAGATAATTCGATAGTATATATTAAAGTATATAACAATATAGTCCCCTATTATATTGAATCCCATTATATCATACTCACCTATTGCTTGAATATACTGATAACTATACTGAACTATAATATCGAACTACATTGAGGTACAAAACGTATACATAACATCTCAAACTAAAATCAAATGTAGTTTTTATTAACTGATTGTGAATCCATCATATTTTTTCAAGTCCACATAATAAAATACCACATAATAAACTATTTTTCCCTCCTAATACTGTATACCGCATTTTCCATTCTAGTTTGCCATATGCAGTACTGAAGCTCTATTATATTCGTCAATGTCCAATGTAATCCAATATAGCCAATCTGACAAAGCATGTTTTCCTCCAGCTTCCATCAAAACTGTCCACACTTAAACATATTACATTCAATTTTTCCGTCCACTATTTTCTTTAAAGGTCGACTTTTCTTTTTGACTTCTTTGTAAAATTGTGTGCAATCTCGACAAGGATAAATCCAATTTATATAAATATTGTACATTTCTCTGCACAATACATGTCTGGGAGTGAAATGTCAAGTGAACCGGAAATCGGTGAACACCGGAAGTGGTTCCACACGGACTTGTTGACCCGCGTGTCGAGAGATTCGTCTATAAATCTAATCTCGAAGGGGCAGTGGACGTAGCCGCTTGGTACGAATGTTTAGTAGAATGGAAGGTGAAGCTCTTGACAAGGCAAAACGTCTCTAGTTGCTGTATCATTAACGAAAGAAAATGGAGCACTATAGTTGAGAATTTGTATAGTTGAAAGAGCATGAGTAAAGCCTCAATACATGAAACTGGAGAATGAAAATGAAAAAAAATGAAAATCTCTCAGCAGAAATAAATAATAAATGGAAACCTCCACGAGAAGTAATCTTGTGGAGTATAGTATAATCAGAATATGCTTTTATGCGTTGAAATGTTGTATTCAAAATTCAATTAAATTACTTCAGATGTTTTCAAAAACATAATGTTTTATATTCTAACTTAGTAGCTCGCACTCTCACATCGACACTTTTTGCATTTTCTTATAACACGTAATTCAATTTACATCTTGACGTTGAACTAATATCACAGATATTATTTCATTCCAGTTTCATCTCATAACATTTTCCAGTCAACGGTTTATTTGACGTTCAAGTTTACACACCGTTACGCCCAGTTAATGTCATTGGTTAGTCCGTGGGCTGAGATAACTGTTGTTAACAGACGATTAACTCTTCCTTCAACTCTTGAAGAAACTCGGTCACGACAATAATAACACCTCCTTAGTGTGAGCATATATATTGTTGATTACGACACTACAGCTACACTAGGAAAACGCAATAGATGTTTCAAAAACGGGAGAAACCAAGCGGAAGAGAGTAGAGAAGAAGATGAAGAAAAAGCATCTGTCCTCACTTGTATCCTACCTAGCTAAGCGACACAGTATTACAGAAGTAGACACGAATGTTATACGTCTCCTTTTTGGAGCAAAGGTAGCTTCATATCTCATGCAGTTTTCTTTTATTTCATCAAGTCATACAATCTTCCTTATGAAGTCTCGTAAATAAGAAGAGATGCTCCCAACGAACTCATGTGATTCCACATTTTTTGACAATACCGAATTGAATACAACAACTTCAAAAACTATAGCAGATATTATGATAAATAACTTTCTCATCAAAACAGGCACAAAATGACCTCGCTGTCGACACGCCTTCAAACCCTAACACCAGATAAGTGCTACACATCTCATATCATCACATATGTGATTTACAATTCTATTGTCTTCGAAAATATCAATTACTTCCAACAATGATAATGCAACATTAAATTTCAGAATATTATATTATTTTATCACATCGAACAGTCATGCGAACATCCATCAATAATCAAGTTCATCTTCTGTGCGTGGAAATATGAAAGAGTGAAATGCGCATTATATGAATATGGACCAAGTGATTCAATAAAGACCAATATTGTCATAATATAATATCAATAATAATATCAATAATGTCAATAATATTGTCTTCTATTCAAGTTAATATTCCGACCAATATTATTTGTTACGACCGTGTTCATATGGATCAATCATTCAGAGTATTTGAGATATAGTATCCAAACAGCTGATGATGAGTGATGACCGTACCGAGAGATTTACCGAATTATTTTCAAGTAATTTGCGTTATTTTCAAACGCAATGTTATAAGTTATTTTCAAGTAATTTTGCGGTATGAGGGCACTCAAGATATGTTAAAAATGAATCTCCATGAGCAAGAGCTTTTCTCAGTCTAACTCATGTTTTAAGTCAATATTGAGTTCAACATTTCAAGAGAGAATCATGTTTTATCTTAAATTGAGAATTACTTGAAGATTCGTTGTCAAAGTTTGCATTACAATTCAAGTGCAGTCTCGACTCGATTCCTAACTCTCGATATAAATTGATGCTCAACTCTCTATCTAACTTTGTGTTCGGTTTTCGATAGCGCGTAAAATTATCATTCGTAATTAAATGAAATTATCTCTTTGTGAAAAAACTTCTTTTTACTCTTCTCGACAACAATTATCTTCTGTAACTTCTTGCTAACGAGTAACTTCTTTGACGCGTCGCGTAAGAAATAATAATGACGCACAGACACAAGAAGGCAGTGAAATTAAAGAAGAAGAAGATTTAATTTATCGAGTCTCTTTAATCAAAATGTTTCAGCGAAGCGCTCGGATTGCATTGAATTATTTAAGAGAAATAGACTCGCAAGGGAAAATCAAAATAACATTCGCAGACATTACAAAGGCAGTTTTTGGAATTACATTCTACTCATTGTTGAGAAACTCGATGCGAAAGTCTTTTATATAAAAAGGTTGATATAGTTATAAGTAGGATTCATATGATACGTGGAGAGAATGTATGGACACAGAATTCTACAAATGTTCGGATACTGAAATACACGATGAACTGAAAGGCTTATAGCTCTATATACCATTGTATATTTAGCATGCGATCCAGGAACGTAAAAAGTATTTAAAGAATTTATTTGTTCAGAATTCATTGGATATGAATATATTCCTCATTGTTATGACCATGTTCATTGTTGAAGAATCGTTTAAAGCGTACAATAATCAAACGCTGGAATGAACAGAATTGAGATGCCATCCTCTGATTGGCAGCTTATTTGAGAAATTAAGTGGCGGAAATATGTGAATAAATCTGATTGGAACTATGAGAACTTTTCAAAAAGAAACATTGAGAGAAAGCTGAATTTCGTAGCACACTCTATAACGAACCTATCACTTTTGTATTCTCATTTTAGAGATTGGCGAGCGTTATAGTGAATCAAATGACTCACGTATTGGAGTACCAACTGATTGTGTGTTTCATTTCAGTCCAATATTATTAGGCATATTAAATCCTTTTAAAATTAGTTCGGTGAATATATGGAGATAATTTTAATGTCACTTCAATACTGAATGACAATTATTATATAATTGCAGACACATTGTTTGAGATTTGTAATGCATGTGTATGGGTTTTATTCAGTGAACCATCATTTATTTTTGTTGATTCAAGTAATTAAGGTATTCGAATACAAATGCTCTCGTAATTGTCGCGTCGTGAAGTAGATATGGCATCAACCGAACGATCTGAACTCTCCATGAAGAAGAGGTCTGATCTCAATCAGTACAACATTGGAATCCAATATACAGTCCAACCTTCCGTTATCATATTTACGCACCTTTATCGACAATATATAACAATATATAAGTATGTAATTTAGTGATGCCTTCGGGTACCCGGGTCGGGTACGGGTAATGCAGTACCCGGGTAATATTCTGTTACCCGGGTACCCGGGTACCCGTCTAGGTTCCGGGTAATTGTGCTAACCAGCACCTATAATATAGAAAATAACTCTTATAAATCACTCAAGCTACCGAGAGAAATTCAACTTCGCATTCTACATAAGTTTTTTCACCTACTTTCCCAGACCTCCCTCAACTTGTCATAATGCGCTCGTCAAATCTAGTCGCACCACCTACCGTTATCTGTGGTCACACGTGCAGTGTACTGAATCCCTCTCCTGTCAACCGCTCTCTAGTTGCCATGCCAAATACTATTCCTTACCGAGAACTGAGAAGCATATATAGTCATATAGTTTCTAGTTTTTAGTTTTATATAGTTTTTTAAATTACCCGGGTACTACCCGGGTAATTTCGGCGGGTACCCGGTTTCTAATTTGTTACCCGAAGGCATCACATATCGTATATATATATATATATATATATATATATATATATATATATATATATATATATATATATAGATAGATATATATAGATATATAGATATCAACAATAACATACTATATATTACTATATATTACTATATATTACTATATATACTATATATATATATATACTATATATTATTATTATTATTATTATAAGGTCTTTATTACTGGCGAAATTCGGCAGAGCCGTTCTTACATTTAACCAAATAAAACATAATTTACATAAATTTCTGAAACAGAATTGGATATACGAAAAATTCAACAAAATACAGATAGATACATAAATACATACAGTTGTATACACAGAGATGTTATCATGCATGTTATTCAAAACCAGCGCACAACAAATGCATAACAAAATCAAACAACACATTCATCATATAACAATATTCAAATAAGTATAACAAAATATTTCCAGTAGATTTTCCAAATTAAAATATATTCCAAAATTTATATGGCATTCATAGGAGACAAAAAACAAAGATAAGAATGAACAATAAAAATAAACAATAATAATGGGAACTAAACTATAAAATTGTAATGGATAGTAAATGAATTCAAGTTATTATGTTCCAGCGTTATGAAAAAACAACTTTTTATATGGCAACTGGATTCCATGGATTATATATGTATAACAGCACCATTTAAACGAAGACAAGTATGAAACAAGAGTAGTTTTTAAAACCTCAGTCGTTTTTTCATAACCAGTTTGATTATACTATGGCGTAACTTGGAAGTAAGGGTGAGGGTGTGAGAAAAAACGCACGGTGTAGTATCACGAGTTCCAGGCGTCAGGTCATCCTCATTCATCAGCCTCGTTATCGCCAACCTGACAAACAGAACAAACACAATGGAGACAAAAACTTGCGCCAACTCAAGCGCGTGATGAGACGACAAAACTTGCAACTTCTATTTATCAATTATGTCATGTGACATGGTTTCCGAAAGAACTATTCAGTTTAGAAAAAAAAAAGTTTTAATTAAATGGGTTATAAATCAAAAGTAATTTGATGTGCTCTGCTTGGAAAAAGTGTTTTGTTTTCTTGCAAGTGTTGCGCTTCCACCAAAGTGTCCACCAATCATGAGACTGAATGTTGTTTCTTCAATTTCAAAATGGGACGTAAGAATTGGGTGAGGAAGATGAATTGAGGATATATTATATATATATATATATATGTATATATATATATATATATATAAATATATATATATATATATATATACCGTATATATATATATATATATATATATATATATATATATATATATATATATATATATATATATATATATATATATATATAGATATATAGATAGATATATATCGTCACCTCCAAAGGAGAAGGTCGAATGTGCAAAAATGTAGTTTCGAGTAAAATGCAAATGAAGTTTTGAGAGCTTGCAGTTATGTTGAAAAACGTTATTAAACCATAGTGTAAATTTATTTATTTTGACAAATTTGTTATTTATCTGATTTAGTGATCAACTTGATACTCATCTAATTGATCTATTATTCGTAATTGAAAAACCAAATCAATGTGGTACTTACGACGTTTTTGCGTTTCATTCAGAAATATTTCTCACCATAAAGTCGTATGTTGTGAACATACAACTTTATTCCTCTTCATATTTTAGTATGAAATGTTACATAGAACCTTTTTGTTAAGTTTCTTAGCAGTAAAACCCAAAAGTTTATTTCCAAGAACTATAAAGTGAAATCATTTCAACACCATGACAAGAGATGTTCACTTTATTATATGTATAGTGCCTAGGTATTATAATGCAGGATGTGAAAACATATACATTTATGATTATTTAGATTATAGGTTGTAATTTCATTGGTTGAATACATATTTTAAACCATTAAAACTACTTGAGCACACCTACGACTTTATTCAATCGCAACTACATTATTATGTTCAATCAACGAAATATTAATGATATGACAAAAGGTCGTATGTGTGAAATGTATAACCAACTCCACGATTCATACGACTTTATTCAAAAGAGCTTAACACACACGAGCTTATACCACAGCAAAACGTCGTATGAAACAATTGTCAAAAACATATTGGTCATGGTAAAAGGCCGTATGTGAAACCATACGACGTTATAGAAAATGCTATCAACACATACGTCCTTATTGCCTCACATACGACGTTTTTCATGAAGTAAATATATATATACATAGAACATACGACATCACGTTTCTATCAATTTAACGAATTATAGGTCGAACAAGACATACGACATTATTGAAAACAGAAAATTTAGCTCGAGCTCGATTTTTTCATGTATAAACCTCAAAATCGCGAAATTGTAACATACGACCTTTTCCTTTTGAGGTGACGATATATATATATATATATATATATATATATATATATATATATATATATAATTCTATTTATATTGACCCATTCATTTGATACTCTGCTGAGTTTGTACCGTTCGCCTTGTACCATCCGAGTTTATTTCATTCTCGATGGCAATTTACTCCATTGAAATTAACTATTGTTGCTTCTACTATGAGTTACGTTATCAGGATAATTTGTGATAATTGGTACAATTTGAAAGGAAAGAATGATTTTATACAAGAACTTGATTCATATTCATGAAATAGAAAACAGCTCGAGAGGAAATAATGTTTTTTGAAAGTAGGATATATCTAAACAGTTTGTGATTCATCTTTTTTGAACCGTAATAAGTGTGTTTGCACTATTCTTCTTCCCCTAGAATACAGTTCACTAATTTCTTTCTTCCACGGCGTCCTAGCGCCAACATTTGGTGGCCAACAAAACTTGGATAAGTTATATTTATGGTAAATATTTGAATGATGTTTTTCGTATAGAGATCGAGTTGAAATAGAGGGACGAAATCACAAAATTATATTGAAGCATCAGTTTGTTATAAAACGTTCAGATAGACCTACTTCACAAATAATGTGACGGTATCGGTTTCACCAATTATTTTATATCTGATACAAGATCGTTTTTCTAGCCAGGTCAGGACTCTACCGTTCCACATTCATCAAACGCCATCATTATATAACTTATTATGCTAATTTGGTTTCATCTTGAAAGTTCATCATCATCGAATAACTGTGAATACTGATATAATAATCATAAGAGGCCCTAACTGACAATACCAGCCCTGGTTTCGACGATATCTGATGTTAAGGCCATTCACAATTGACAATTGACATTTTTCACAATCGAGCCCAGTCACAATGCAACACCAACGTCGACCAACGCTAACGCGCCAACAACTGGCTCAAGAAATGTTTGTCTTATGCCCGGAATACCCTTGGTCTACACACAACCACCACTAACCATAACGCTGAGACGAACGCGAACGCGAGCAAGTTTCAAGCTTTCATGTCGACGTTACTGTGAAACATAAGAATCAGCCAAAACAAATATTTATTTTCGGAACAATGTGAGAAAAGTGACGGGTAAACTGAACTACATGGACTGGTTGGCGTTTTTTGGCTGGTGAGTTTGACGGTTGAGGGTTCAGTGACAATGACAATGACTTTGAAGTTTAATTGCTTGGTATGTTCCTGTTCTACTATAATGTTGGTATTTATTGTTCGAATCTCATGTTCTCGTCATATGTTAGACGTTGCTGTGACACTTGATTTGTTGAATGTCCTGTTGAAATATGAAATATGAGACTTTCTCCTGAATCACTGTTTCATTGAATAACATTTTTGTTTTTCAATCACTGTTATTTACAGTCAGGATTATAATTCACACACATTGTGAGTTGTGATGTGATTACATAACGTGCTGATAATTTAGAATAAAAATGCCACTTTGAAACAAAAATGTTAACTACTATAATGAACTTGTGATGATACTCTTCTTCTATATTCATCAAGACGATATTAACAAACATTTGCAATTACAATTTATAAATAGTATATAATTTTTACATAACCTGTGAGTATTTCGCTCTTTGTTTTACACATCTTGAATGAAATACCGTCTTTAATTGCACACATTCCTTCTTTTACAAAAGTTTTCCCTTTTCTTTTTTATCTAAATTATTATTTAATTATATTGCCACTTGTAGTTGGCGTTGAACATTCTTCTTCTTAACTACGTTCTTGTGAAGTTTTAATTTACAGCGCTAATTCCGCTGTGCCTATTACACAGTATAACAGTATAATTCTCTGGCTGAAGATCCAAACGTTACATAACACAGTGTTTTTATTCATTATACACTCGGAGACAAGATTTTGTACATAATTTTCAATTTGATACCGAACTTATCTTTGAAAATAATATGCTTGTGAATGAGAACATTGGAATTAATCATTGTCAAAAACTTTGAAATTTTTATCACAAATATTCAATTCAGCTTCACAGAGGAAATATGAAAATTGTGGCCATATGAAATGATTGTTGGAGTTCACAAGTGTTCGATACAATATTTCTCCTGAATTATATCATGAAATGATCTGTGAAACTAATATATTGCCTTCATAAAATCAAATCGAATCTTTGTTATTTCAAAACATTCTAATTTGATTGATACAATCATTCAATCACTGGATAGTTACGTAAAAACGGTGATGATCAGTTCGTGATGTGTTCGTATATATATAATCACATGTGTGAGATGAGATTAAAACAAGGATTAAAACAAGGATGCACCAAATTTGCGTCCAATTGAAGTTTGCTGTGTACAAATGTTTGTACTTTTGCCTCTAACTATATTTTAATTAAGCTTGGCTAACATTAATATCTCGAGGAGCGTTTCTACAAGAAGCACCAACAAGATATTTTGGATAGTGTACTGCAACGTTTCGGAAGAACAATGGGTATAACAAACCAAGTTTTGTTTCTTCACGTTCCTGATTGAAAATCCGAACCCAGTTCATCTACATTCGGTCATTATAAGCAGTTTTTTGTTGTTGAATAATTGTGTTTGGCTAATTGTTTATTGCTCATTTAGTTTAACTTCTCAATTGCAAATATAGTTGAGTGATGCACCAGCACGCTTTTTTGCTATCTTGTTTGTTGTTTTCCATCCCCGAGGTCAAAACAGAATAATCTCTGTTCCCTGGGGAGCTTTCTGATCCCGTGTCAGACCGTATAAGCTACAGCAATGCCACAGTTATCCTGTAGGTTCGCACGGGATAAAACTTGGGCAGCTTATCCCATATCGAATACAATTATTTATAACTGCATTCAGGTCTAGCGGGTTCAATACCTTCAGCCGTTAACTTCAGACATTCAATAGAAAATATATCAAATTCTGTATGGTATTTTAATGCCGACGTATGTGATCAATAAAACTTTCAGTGGAAATGTTTTTTTTCGACCAGATCTGTGAAGAATATGGGTGAAATACATATTGCAATCATATCGTCAAATGTACGCTATCATATTTGGATCTCAGGATTGAATAAATCATTCAGATGCATATACGAATTCAAACCAAGATTATATTGTTCATCATTCAACAATTGGAAATATTTCTCGGCAAGCGGTTTTATCATACTTCTTACAAAAGAATCAAATACTCGAAATTTCAAAACAAGTTGAATGAAATAAAAAATGTCAAATCAGACTCAATCAAGAATTCTCATAATTGAATTCTCAAACATTATTGAATTCGAAAACTCAAGATGTAGGAAATGCATGATGATAATATGTGAAAAGTCGAGATAGAATATTCACAGAAAGAAAATTGAAACATATGCAATTTCCATAAAACAGTGAGAATGCATATGCATATGAATACACATATTTGAAAAATTTCAACTCGGGGATATTTTGATAGAATTTGTTTTGATTATTAATCAAAATCATTTCATACTTATACTGCGTTTGCTGAGTGATGTGGAGAAATCCATTCAGTTTCAACTACACAACTCGGAATTTCAGAATATAAATATTTCGAATATACCAAAATGAATATGAGTATGCGAAATGAATGTGAAGAAATCATTGTGAGAGCAGAGAGGAGAATGCTACCGATGGATATTTAGCTAAACATGTCATAAAGGGAGAAAAGGAGGAAGAGTCAAGTAAAGCGGGAGAAGAGTGGGAGAGGTCACGGTAGGAAAACAGAATGTAGTTTTACTGTGAGACGTGTCATGGGCGACATGTGGTGCGTTGCCACCTTTCTGGTTAACAGAGAGTGGGTGATATTTTGTTGGACCCGAAAGCTTCTCTGGGTTGTCATTGAAAGATTTCGTGAGAAAATTGCATGCAGTAAGTATTTAAGAGGTGGGATAGTGAGCTAGAGCTGTTATGATTAGGCAATAACAGAATTTTTGTGAACGAGTCGTGAACAATTTGTGAAAGGTGCCAGGATGAAGTTTGGGAAAGAAGTAGAAGTTACTGCTTGCAAGCTGTGGGAAAATAGCATGGAGACAACCAAGCGAATTTTGAACCACGATGAGTGTGGAGAAGCAGATATTGAATCCAATGGGAAAAAACAGTCTAGTGCGGGTTACTGTAGAGAGGAAGATGGTGGGGAACACCAGGAAGAACAAAGTCGTGACTGATTAGTACTTCTAACTGTAGAGATGTGATTGTGGAAAAGTGGATCTTGGTCATGAGGAAAATATTTTCTTCTTTTTCTTCCAACTTTTTCTCTTCTGCTTATTTATTCTCCTCTGAAAATTGTAATGGTAGGCCTATCGAATTACACACTTCCACGATTTGAAATGTATGTTCTTTTTTTTGGCAACATGAGGACACCGTATAGGTATATATATTAATGTCATTTTGCATGAGCAGTTGTGGTCATATTCATTCAAGCCACCGAGTGGTAGTTAGTGGAAGATTTTGTTTCTTCACAGCCGTCTTGAAGTTGATGACATTGCCCTGCACAAAAAGTTCCTTCCATGATTTCTGAATACTATTGTTTCTCAAATTATTTTAGTCATAAAAACTTTGTTCTAACTGAATTTCAACCTGAATTTGGCTGAACCAAATGTCAAAATCTTGTGTCGTGAATATTTCACAAAATAGCTAAAAAAAATGTATTAATTCTCTTTATTCTCGAATGTGGTATTAGTATGTTAGTCGTATCATCTTGACGTCATCAGAAATATAATTGGTTCACCTCAATCACATCAAAACAATAATATCAATACATGGATCGATACAATTTCGAAAACAGTTCTACAGGTCTACCTATTCAAACTGTTTTATTTTCATACCTTGTGTATACTTTTGGAATATTAATTGTATATTAAATAATTCAAATGTGATGTGTTTTTCGATGTGTGATTTTATTATTATGCAATAATAATGAAGCATCCATGAAGTTAAGATTATATATCACACAAAGTTGTTAAAACCAGTTGAACGCAGCACATGCTTTGTGAGATGAGCGATATACGTGTATGAAATCTACTGGAGAACTCGACACAAAGAATATTATAAAATATACTCAAGAATGCTACACGCCTAGGTTGAGAGTTGAAACTGTCAAGTCTACCAAGGCATGAATCATACTGAATTGCCACGATTTAAAGCAATTTGATGGAAATCTATTCATCAGGTAATCATCTATTCATAACGGCTAGTCCGATGTCGGTGAAAGTTCGTTATGAGGTGCATCATATTTGTATTTAAGTTCATTTCGGAGGGATTTTCCCCAACAGTTGTCCACCTTGCTCAAATGGATAGGGTTTTCTCAAACATTTGTGATGGTACGCCTACTTCTCAAGAGCGGTCCAACCGATTTGTCCAAAACTACACAATTCAAAATTAAATAAGTTCGAGTTTCCAAAAAACGTTCCATGTTGACCAAGCGAACCGTGCGACCTGTGCAGTACGTACGAATAATAAAAACAGACACAGGCAAAGAGTGTGGTGAAATAAGAGTGGGATGAAAGTCTTCGCTATCGCTGATCCAATAAAAACTGAATTCAGCTAACTGATCATTGCTAACAGACACTATAACTACAAACCTGTCCGCCTCTTTTCTGATAGCAGTACCATCGTAATACATCTATCCTGTATTGTATTATACCATGCCATAATGCAATCAGTCAAGATATTACATCGCTGTCATGTTCGATCAAACCAAGACCCGCCCTGAAATCGAACACCAAGTCCAATGAACTGCATTCCAAGTTGAACGATTTGTACTCCACGTATTCACCATCACTCGTCGATATCGCGTCGTTGCGTGGCGTGCGTGCTGTGAATAACACTGTTTGTCGTGTGGATATCTGATGGTAAAATCAGGACGAGGCATGTTAGAGAGAAAAGCTTGCTCCAGGACGAATAAGAGTTAAAGAGTAAGAGGGAGAAAGAGAGAGCGAGAGAGAGAGAGAGAGAGAGAGAGAGAGAGAGAGAGAGAGAGGTAAAAGAAAATGAAAACCATTTCCGAACCGGAAACGGAAAAACTTTGTCCATTAAATGGGTTTCTTTGGCCCCGCGTCCGACCCCCTAGGGGGGGAGAGTGATAAACGACTGTTATTCCTAGGGGGTGGGGGGATGATAAGCAAACAACGTTATTAGTATGATCGTTTATACACTGCAATACCTGCTAGTGATATCGCTGATGTAGACGCTATCCCGTCGACGTATACTTTTCTCTCTCTATATATATATATAGGTAGTGACATACTCACTAAATACTATTTCACTTGCGACTTATGTCTCACATCTGATCGAGTTATTATTTACCATGTTAACATTATATATTAAGTGGACAATACACGTCACATAAGAATCAAATGAATTATTAACCAATTTCATTTTTTTAAATTGATTGTGTGTTTATTGAATTAAGTGCATTCTGCAGAATTACAATCGTTACATCATGAAAAGATGAGAATATCATTGTGCTCATTGTTATAATTGAATATTCCGTATTGACAACATTACTAATTATTCTTGAGGGTGTCTTGACTAGGTGTATCACTGATATATATATTCATTGGGTACAATTTTGCAACACGTATTCCATAGTATTGTATTTCAATTGAGCAACTCTACTGATCCACTTCTGAAGTGCCGTTGTTTGTATTTCATAAAGCAACTAATACCTTTCGCCTTGTTACACTAGAAATAATGATAATATTGTTGATCATAATTGTATTGTCGAACTCTCACGTTTCTCTTAAGTGCATTTATCCGTCTGACGTCACGATCACCACTCTCTTGTTCGGAGCAAGAAGCGTCTGTTGTTTTCTACATGCTTTTTTCAATAACTAATAACTGACAATGCTTGTAGTTAGAGAGCAGATATATAGAAGAGAGCGTGCGTTGGCCATTTGTTTTTGCCAATCGAGAGGATGGGATAAGAATATCATCAAGCTATCACTTATTCAAATCATAGTATATAATTATATATATATATATATATATATATATATATATATATATATATATATATATATATATATATATTCATTATGATGGCTCATTCTTTTTCAAAATTCAGTAAATTGATAATCCATTTTCATTTTTATGTGAATATAGCACATGAAATTGCTAATATATGACAAATAATTGTCATCAAGAAAGCCGTCTTTTTTCGTGACCTGTAAGTCACGCACAAAATTGAAAGAATAAAAAAACGGAGCCCATTTTTTGTCGAATGTGAAATTGAAGCCTTCGCTACGCTCATCTAAATATACTGAACAAGGAATTTTTGATGCATAATTCCAATGTCAAAAATGTACCAATGCTTCCCTGATGAATAATATGCAGCAGTCAACATAAGAAATGAAATGAGTATTCTGAAGAGCTGACACCGAACATTTCCATGAATTGAATGAATAGTTCATGAACCGAAAGTAATTTCACGAGTGTTTGTTGCACATGTCTTCCGGATGGATCGGTGGAAATATAATCAAGACACGACTCGAATGTGTCTTTGGATTATATTCATCAAGTAATTGCCAATTGATACTGACGAATTTGAAGCACAGAAAGCTGTAATATCCCCACCAAGAATAGTATAATCGTAAGGTATGTGGAAAAGAGGAAACTAATCCCTTGTTATTTGAAAACTTTGTCACTAATTATGTGTGATAAGTTCTGGGAGAATTAATTCCAAAACAGAGAAACGATACATATCTATGGATAGATATCAGACACGTGATGAACAAGTTTGATTATCATGATTAGGGCTAACAGCTTTTGACATGATTATTAATTAGATGAGCGTAGCGAAGATTTTCATTCCATATACCGAAAAAATTTGAGCTTTTTTTTTTTTGGGGGGGGGGGGGGGTTTGTGTGTAATTTTGTACGCGGCATACAGGTCAGGAAAAAGTTTCAATTAACTCGAAACTTTTTTCCTGAATTGGTGTTATACCAGAATAGGTTGGGATTGTTTTTCAGAAAAATCGGTCGAACGGTGTTTCCGGAAAAAAATTGGAAAGTATGGAAATTCCCCATAAGAATAGGCCGGGGAGAAATACTTGGAAAACCAACATTTTCTAAAAGCTCTCAAATTCATACTGAATGTGGAAAGATCTATCATACATATTTTAAGCGATTTGTGAGACAATCGTATGTGAAACAACGAAGAAAACTCACTTTTAATGTACTTTTTAACACATCAATAAAAGCAATTAAGAAAGCAATTAAGAAACTATTAAAAGTGAGCAACAAGTGTCACCAATAAATTAAAACGTTTGAAATCTGTGATGGATATGAAGAAGGCAATGGTATAATTGTTTGGAAACCAAGGTCCATATACCAACAGGCAGCCGCGGTTTTTTTAACTTTTGAAGTGATCCATGGCCTGTATATGTACATTGAGCTGACAAAATGTTCTTAATTCTACATTTCCATACTTCTAAGCTCATCTCACAACGCATATAAGGCGTTTTCCTAGTTAAATAAAATGTGTTAACCAATTATATTCTACTATATAGAAAGTTTACGCCTAGAATTATTATCACCAAATGTTTGCAATATATTCCCAATATCGATACACATATATATATATATATATATATATATATATATATATATATATGGAAATTGCATATTGATTATTTTGAAGTGGAACATTTTCTCATTCAGTATGTCAATAATAATCTACTCGAATCCTCATGGGAACACACAGTAATTTGTTTCACGCAATCTTCTCAATTTTTCATCAATGACAATCTCATTACATGAAAAAATTCACGAAAGGACATGAAAGTGATGCTGACCACAAACAGTTATTCACTTATTCACAAGTGGTAGCTGTTTTGTCTATCTGAGGTTGGTGAATATGCACTGACCTGCCAATAATAGTGACAGGGCTCCATGTATTTCAACGTAGCTCAACGTCTTATACTCTTATAGGTTTCTGTCAATGGTGCCACCATAATGGTTGATTTTGATATCAACCAATAACAAAGTTCATCTGTTCACTACTATTGATATGATGGATATTTTTTGTCATATTGGACTTGATAGAAGCCTAGATAACATCTCAACTGTTGAACAATACTCTCCTAATGTTCCATTTACTACATTTAAGTCGTCATATCATTAGACATGATTTATAATTTCAGTGATTTATTTAAAGAGCCATCACATTTCATGGAACCATCGCGTTGTCCTAGTTTCAAACATGCAATTATGATATTATATGGCCTTCACCTATATAATATCAACATACGTCACTGTTGAGCCTTATTATTAATAAAAATAGTCATGAAGCAAGACAATATACTTCTGATAGCAATGTGTTACAAATAAAACGAATGAGGATCACATGAGCACATATAATATTATTCAAAATATAGCATGTATATTCAACTAGCATACAGTTTCATGTTTTATTCCGCAGTGAATGACGGTGTTATGACAGTACTTCACACTTGTTTTATCCCCTGTAAACTATTGCAATGTGAATGTTGTTCAGTGTGATTATGTAAAACAGGTGAATATCTAATATTCCAAAGACGACACGTTTCAAGCTCCTGCATGTGCATAGTAACAAGACTGTATCTTGTGTTTATTCTTAGTATGACCAGACTATCATTTGCAACCATATCCAGTTTACTATTTTCAAGAAATATTTATAGATAAACATATTATAATTATGGTTATAGTTATATCAATATTATTTTGTATATCATTTTCTTCATTCCGACATGATTCCGGATTTTACATAGATCAAACCAGTTGTTCCGTAGAAAATAGTCATACAGAAGTTTTCTCAGATCAATAAAATGCTATTGATCAAGATCAAATATTCGAACCAATTGAATTCAATATGATTTTGAAAAATGAGCTATCAGTGTAGAAGAAAGGCTGTGACTCAAATACTTTTATTATGTAATTTTCCATTACATTTCACATAAAGAGGCCCATCACTCATAATACAACGCGGATGCTGAGTTTTCCTTATAGTAATCTTCCGGGTTGATGAGATCACTCCTGTGAAATCTCTTTCAAACGATCTTACCTTTTATCCTTGACCCTTGTCCTCAGCTGAGAATGAATGATTCAACAGAACCCTACAACAGAACTTCAGATAGCATGGAAATGATAATGGTTAAATTGGTTGGGTGAACTCTTCTCTATCAGATAGACTAGATTTCATCAGCATATACTATTATCAAATTCGATATGAATTGATAATTTATTTTACATTGATTCACAACAAATAATGGCATGACCTCATTGGTCTTGTATGCCAAACGCATACGGTTGATCGGTTTATTCCTAGTTCATCTCAGAGTCAGTTGTTTTACGAACACATCCACACGCGATACAATACGCGATACAATATTTCAAGGAGTGATCAAATTATACATGTAACGCGAGATGCATCTTTCTTGACCCACAACGTAACAATTTCCAGTGTCAACATGAAGCGTTAACGATCGTAGTGGCTTTCCGGATGAACGTATTGTTATGAAACTGGTTCAAACACAGTGCAGATAAGTACGATCTGAGATATTGTCGAACCATGATACAAATTCACAATATATTACGTGTTATTTGTATGCAATTCACCCTGGTGGGAACTTTTTGCACCATGGAGACTGATGAGGACGCTTTGAAATCGAAATTAAATTATATTAAGTACATTTGTTATAATTTGGAAAGATTTTTGATATCATTCAACATTCTCCCTTAGTGAATTCACTCCGACATTTTCAACTTCGCATTAGATGTTACGGTTAATTCCGAATTACCCAATTATATTTTCGTGAAATTATTCAACTTCAATAAAGTCAATTTCTACCAAAATTGAACTACTACTCGTAGACGATGGTTTGAGAGAGACGGTATCATAGAACTCACTGCATGTTTTCCTCAAATTGTGAAGCAAATATAGAACGACATATTCTTTCAAAAACATACTGCTTATATTTTCAACCCTTTTCTATCCCCTTCCTCATACCCACCCCACAATACCACTTCACTGACTCTCTTTTTCTCCCTCGCTCTCTCCCTATCTGTTTCTCTGTTCATACCCGCTTACACTGCTTTCTATGCAGCAAAACATAAGTTGACAAAATATGTTGTTGCAAAACAAGATTCGAAAACCAATAAAGTAAAAGTAGAACATGTTGGAATCGCGCTACTAAAACTTAAGTATGAACCAAAATACAAAGAGCGGTTGTTTTATTTCTCTCGTATATGAGAGATGATAGAGTCTTGTCGAAGATAATTGGTTGTCAGTTCGCTCGATCAGTTCGTTCGGTGACGAAATTACCGAATATATTTGATGGAAGTTTTTGATATGTTATTAATTTATTATATATAGCCCTACTTATCTTGAGAAAAATACTGATCAAGTTTCAGACGAACTTCTGGAAGGTTACGTTATAAATTGGCCGATATAATTTCTCTGATATTACTCTGATTCGAAAAATGTCTAAAATGAATTAATGTTTACCTTTCATACTTTTAAGTATATGTGAATATAAAAAAATATATTATGCTGTTGATGTACAGATATAGGCTTCTTATTTCTCAAAATGAGTTTATTCGCTAGTGGTATAATTTTCATTCAGTGTATCCAACAGTATAATCCATTACATAAATTGAAATACACCGAATATAATTGACGTTTTCATGGTCCAGGTTTCAGGTTATTTTTTAATTCATATCATTCGTTTTTCTCAAAACGAATTGCTATTATTTTGAATTTGCATGCTACTATCAATAATCCCTCTGAAGTAATATATCCTGAATAATATATTCGCGAAATCCATTTCTGCTTGCTCCTAATTAAGTGAGTAGTATCAGTAGCTATCCAATTCATCGTGACAGCACTGTGCTTTGCCTAGACTCATAATGAATCGTATTGCACCTTAAGTAAGACATCTAATACGTCACGGTCTTGACTCCGCCCAATCATGCATTTCAAGTCAGCCAATATCGTATTACTGTAGACAGTCGAGGTGTGATGTGTACTGCCTCCTGGATCAAGAGTGACACGGCAGAATGGATACGAGTCAAGGATTACTAGATGTTCAGACACGGAGTATTCTTCTACTCACGAAACGAGTTGTTCACCAACATTATATGGGATGGTAAGAGAGCCCTTCTGGTGCCCCATTCAAACGATCTCATCTTCCACCCATAGCCTCAATTGGGGAACAATGATTATGTACGAAGTTTCGATGTTATTTTTAAAAAAAATGACATAAAAAATACAAATATCACCCTAATGTTCGGATAGCTACTTTATTCTGAGGAAATTGATTACTTTTTGAAACGAAAATCAGGATTGGGAACACAGCTATGCACTTTCAAAGTCTGAAATGTTGAAAGTTTCGACTGGTTTCAACAATTTCTGGAATACAATATGCTTAAAATTTGAGTGGTACACTTGTATATCCATTAAAGAAGGTCATGCCCAAACACAACATACACTAATCCACGTTATATTCGTCTCACAATACAAGATGGACGGAAGATATACTACCATGACATGTCACGCAATGTTGACATAAAACTGACTCTCACTTTACTCCCACTACTCCATCACCACTCTCCTCTGACCCCCTCACCGCTGATACCTTTAATACCTATGCAGATCACTAGATTGTACTACATGCATGCTGAATCATGCTGCTATCGATCAGCCACTGAGACGTACATTTAGTAGCAAGCATGGGTACCGATTGCAGGCTACCACTAGGGAATTTGGAGGTGTACAAGGGAATTATGTTTGGTTATAAGAGTGAACTGTCCTGGTGTGATTTTGTCGTGTAGGCCCATGGTTTGTGTGTTATTTGCATACAAATTATAATGGATTATCAATCAATATAATTTCGAACTAAGAATGACCCATTACTGTTAGTAATGAATTGATGCAAAACTCAGTTGACAAAATCATGGCCATCGCACCCTCCAGACCACCGTCTTGCGAACATGCTTTCTACCGATAACCAATACTAACGAGTCTTCATTTTCACCGTCAATAACTATCAACCAGAAGGCAAAACCCGTCTGATTTTCTTCTAGATTAGAATATTTTGGACACACGTTAGCGAAGTTTTTTCATACTAAATGAGGACGACGAGATTTCTCCTAGATAAAAAGAGGTGAGCACGGCCTGCTGGAATGATCACGACGATCTAGATGCTCGTCGTGAGGGTGGAGTTAAGAGACTATCGTGAGTACGAAACTGAAGACGAGCTGTTTGAGTAGTTGAGCCGGTAATTAGGATTCAAGACAACGCGCCTCCCCCCCCACATTTCCCTCCCTTCTCCCACATCATGGTCGTGTACATCAATCACAAGGCGTCATATAATAGTAAGCGAGGAGAGGAAGGCGCCGTAGGGGCGTAATAACGTCAGTGTTGGACCTCTAAATGGTATCTACGTGACGTCACTTATCAAATATGCGCGCGCACCATCGGTCGAGCAAGCTTACAAGATGGCGTATGAAGAGTGAGGTTATGTTACAAGCCAAAATGATGAGCAGACATGATATCCATGAAATATTTTGTTCACTTGAGAATGGAAGTTAATGATACTTCATACTTCAAACAATTCAATATCTTATCACAATATTCGAAAAAAATATGGAACGTGTTATTAATATAGTTGATCATTGAAGCGAGCTCTCAGCTCTCTGCGAAAAGGTTCCGACAGCATAAATGTGCAATTGAATCGAGAATTCAAATCTGCTTTGGTATTAATAGTAATGGATGAGTTCCGGGATAATGGCAACTGAAGTTCGTACATAATAAACTTTGGTGTGGTTGGTGAACTTTCTGTTTATATAAACAAAGTGCGATTCCCGTTCTTCAATCTTCAACTTAACAATCTTCAACTACTGATTTAAAGATCTATAAGTCTTTATAGATTGGTGATATCTAAAGTGTGATTCCCTTTCCCATTTTAAGGATTATGATCTTTAGGGTGATCGTTTATTGATATTTCCTTATAGATCCACAGGACCCCTATCGTTAAGTCTTTAAAGGCTGCATAAAATGGCGTTCACGTAATATTTCGAAAAAATGATTGATTCATATTAAATAACACGAACATTTCACAACTTGGTAAGTGACTTTGGATTACAGTGCATAGATTAGGAGATGTTAAGGCAAAGGCCTACTTGACGTTGATAAGACCGGTGGCAGCATATGCGGCGACGGTGTGGGATCCGTACAAAGTGGGACAGATCGAGAAGATAGAAAGTATACAGAGGTGGGCAGCGAGAAGAGTAACAGGGAAGTTGAGGAGAGGGAAATGGATTATTGAAGCTAAAAGACAGGAAGGGTTGAATATTAAGTTGAAGAGGGTACCAGAGAGTGTGAGTAAGATGATTGAAGAGTTGGGATGGAATTCGCTACAGAAGAGGAGGGGGCAAATGAGGCTGTGCAATATGTATAGGGCATTTACAGGGCAAAGAGCATGGAAAGAGCTAGGAATGGGATTGAAGGAACCCCATTACTATGGAAAAAATGACCACTGGGCAAAGATAAAAATCATTCAAGCACGACTGGACAGGGTGCATAATTCGTTCATTAACAGAACCATAAGGGAATGAAATGGCCTAAATAGAAGTATATTTGAGGAGGAAAATAATAAAATTGATCATTCCAGAATGAAGGTAGGTAGCATGTATAAAAAATTGAAGTAATTTAGTGTAAGTAGTAAGTAATTTAAGTAAAATTAGTATTAAGATGTTACCACCTGTACGAACAATTTGTAACAAAAGAATAAATGAACAAACAAACAAATTAATTAAATGGGAAGAAGTAATTACTTACGAAACAATGTAGTTTTTAACCTGTTTCTTTAATGCCAAAAGTGGGATGGGGACGAAACCTTATCTCCGTCCTTCTGTCAGTTGATTGTGTCTATTTTCATTTACCCTCCTTGGATTACGTTTGGGCTAGTCTACGCTCTTCAAAACTGAATGAGTAAATAACTATGAATGATTTCCATTTTGAATGTTACAAAGAAAATGTAACTCGCAACAATGAAATAAAAGAAGTTGACACTGACTAGAGCTCCAGTGCCTTCTAGATAGAGAGCATCTATTAATTTTGTCTAAGCACTCTGGATTCGAATAAAAAATACAATTTTTCTATTGGCTCATAATGTTAAAGATTGTATAATATTGTAAAGATCTATAACGTTAAAGACTGGACAACGGGACTCGACCTATAGGGATCTAGTATTTAACGATAACGATATGAATTGTTAATAGTTAAAGGTTGTTAAGTTAAGGATTGAGAACGGGAATCGCACTGCAGGGTGCGTGCATCCCGTATATATACGTAAAGATGCAAGTTGTTAGGTTTTACTTTGACGACGAAATCAACTACATAACTATAAAATACGTTATTTATTCTCCAATCTCTTACATCGGACGTCATCGGTAAGCCAGGCGTATAGAAACTATAACCATAGTCAAAGCGCATATTGTTGGATAGATATTTAGATAGATAGATGTCAGGACGAGTGTGTACGTTCGAGTCCGACATTAGTATGAGTTTTTGTTAACATCATCAATTGACATAACATATAATTGATTTCTTCGTGCCCCTAAATATCGTCGTTGTTGGTGGCGTAATTGAGCAAACCGATAACAAAATATCATCAGAGCGTGCATTCTTTATGCACTGCTGATATGGCACAGTACCATCACCATTCAACCGAGAGGGTAACAGTCATATAAACATATATAACACTCTCGTATATGTAAGGAAAGCTCGTATATATAGGCATATAGCTGGTGCATTACTCTTTGTAAACTGAACGAGTTGGAAAACGGAAATCAATATTTACATCACTTCCGGCGTTTGGCAAAGAGCTCATTAGGAACATATTCCGCGAGTCTATTCCCCCCATAACCCACCGCCACCGCCATACCATCTTTCGAACCATGTGACACTCCACAAAGTGCGCGAGGGGTACTTAATCTTTGACGTACGAAAAGGTGAAATCTAACAAGCGCAATGTGTTATGTGTCATATCGCTTATCTTGAGGGTCTCATTGTCTCATTGTGATATCGTCTCAACATTGTAGGTATTTGACTGCTCATTCAATTACTTCATCATATCGTACTACATGAATCGGTTACTCATTTTATCAACGATATTATCTCACACAAACATCCAAAATGTTTCGTGTGGAAAAAAAATATATATTTGCTAATCAACTGTATCAACGTCTCGTTTCTATCTTAAACTTTCCTAGGCTTAATATAAGAAACCAGAATGATAGCTATATACACTTAGAACATTCACATTAGAATATCAAATCTGTTTTATATTAAACTTGTTCACTGAACTGGAATGTTAATTCACGACTGTACTTGGTATTGATTCACCACATATTTCCATATATTTCAAATCTCCTTTTAATGCCTACGCCTTACGTATGGGCATCCCATGCGTAGCATTAAACCGTGCCTTTTTTACACACAGGCTCGACACCACCGATCGCTGATAGTATAGGCTACCAAGAGACAGCTGATCGTCTCTTCGAACACCTAATACAAGACGTTATCAAACTTTATTACATAAATCAATCCGTCGATCATCGGATCAAAACTGATTTCAAAGAAAATTCTCGATAAAAATCTTTCATTTCGGAAGTTTTTTGAGGAGAGACGGTTTGATATTAGCTTGGGATCGCAGATTACAATATCGCGTATGATTTGAACAAAACTGTTGAACTGAACGACCGGCTAGTATGAAAATTAGAACCAGACTTGGTTTTCATCGAAGAAAAATCAACATTATAAAATATAACTGTTCAGTTTGTTCCCACAAAATCAAAGAGGAATGAAACTTGTATCACATCGTCTTCAAACATCTATTACAGCCAAGAGGGCTATTTGTTTGTTGGGCTGCGTCTTGCTCCGAATATGGAACGTGCGTAACTTGGGAATCTATTTAGTTCAGAAACAAAACTCGGAATGGATTAGATAAAAAAGTAATAAAGAACCATTTGAAGAGGCTCTCGGGATTTCTTTATTGTTGCAATTGTGTATATGAAAGTGTGGCCGCCTCAAATCTTCTTGTTTCTAAAACGTATAAGAAGAGTGATATCACGTGGGAATGGCACGTACCTGTATATCGTGGACACGACTTGAATTCATCCAGTTTTACTGAAATGTATCAATAACTCAATACGAATGACATAACGGATATTTTTTCTAAAGATCTCTATTGAAAGTATGATTATATATAGGGCTATATATTAGTGATGCCTTCGGGTACCCGGGTACCCGGGTCGGGTACGGGTAATGCATTACCCGGGTAATATTCTGTTACCCGGGTACCCGGGTACCCGTCTAGGTTCCGGGTAATTGTGCTAACCAGTACGTATAATATAGAAAATGACTTTTATAAATCACTCAAGCTATCGAGAGAGATTCAACTTCGCATTCTACATAAGTTTTTTCACCTACCTTCCCAGCCCTTCCTCAACTTGTCATAATGCGCTCGTCAAATCTAGTCGCACCACCTACCGTTATCTGTGGTCACACGTGCAGTGTACTGAATCCCTCTCCTGTCAACCGGTCTCTAGTTGCCATGTCAAATACTATTCTTTACCGAGAACTGAGGAGCATATATAGTCATATAGTATTTAGTTTTATATAGTTTTTTAAATTACCCGGGTAATACCCGGGTAATTTCGGCGGGTACCCGGTTCCTAATTTGTTACCCGAAGGCATCACTACTATATATATATATATATATATACATGTATGTATGTGTGAATTTGATGAAGCGGAAACATTTGAACATAGCTGTATTTGTATAAAACAAATACTTAATCCCATACCCATCCATCGATCGCAAGAGAACTTCTAGAAATTATCTCCTGAAACAGGGGAACGAACGATTGGGAAAATTATGATGTTCAGTTGTTCACCTATCAAAAATCAAATCTCCCGTCCTAATTCTCTATGTATATATAGGAATCATAATGCTATTATTCATTTGATATAAGTTTGATAGACCTATGTATTCTCTTGCCGAGGCGAAACTCACGGACATGACAAGGAAGTCTCAGGAAATGTCTCAATATATGACATCACAGGGTCTGTAGCAGGAATTAATGGAAACTCATGTGTGTGAATGTGAACAAATATAACGAAAATAGTAGATAAACAAATATGAACTTCACTGTGGATCATGGAAAAATATTACACTCACTGAAATAATGAAGATTTTTGATGATAGGACTAGTTGTAGGAGAAATACGATAATATCCTCCTACAGGTAGTTTTTTCATATGACTGAATTTTCATATCTAGACTCAAGATGCCTTATAGCTATGATTTTCCATTAAAGTAGTTTTTTGACATTGTGAATACAACGCGAATTGTGAATAAGAGTGAATACAATAGAAGTATTATAAAACTGAGATAAAACTGACGAATACAAAATTGTGTATCGACATAGAAATGTTATATTCGTTATAATGGATGAAAACAGAAGATATTGATTCTATATGCTCTGAAATATTTGCCAATAATGTACTATCATAATCTTTTATGAATATTTCCAATATTACCAGCATGCATTCAATATTAAATTCCTTCGTCATATTTACCATCTGTACTCGCGTCTGGTTATTGGTACAGAAATAATAGATTCACGATTATCTTTCTAGTTTTTCTGAACTCAGTTTAGCGAATTATACGTATCTTTGAACGGTTTTAGTTGAAACCATTTGGTTAGAAGTTATGACTGTAATTTCCCTGCTGATTGGTTTCCTGCTGACACTTTGCTCGAATCTATTGGAGAGTGGGAGAGTCTATTGATACCGGATCTCATGTCTCTATCTCTCTCTCTCTCTCTCTCTCTCTCGCTCTCTCTCTCTCTCGCTCTCTCTCTCTCTCTCTCTCTCTCTCTCTCTCTCTCTCTCGCTCTCTCTCTTCCTCTCTCTAGTTTCATGTTCTTAGTCCTTCAAGACGAAGTACGCATTGAAGCTTAATTCGCTGTGAGATGCGATATGGAATTGCAAGCGAAATAGGATCAGAGGCGAGAATCGCACGAGTCTCGATCCGCGAACACTATGAGGAGAACGAAGACTGCTATAATCGAGAGAGAGAAAAACAATTGCCTCATCGTATATAGTGTGATGCATCGCGCATTTGACATTCTGGAGTTTTTACAAAAAAAAACTCTCATTTAAGTGGGTAATTGTCAACGATATCGGTGAGATTCATGTAATATGGTACTTATATTATATCATTCCATGTAAGCCTAATTTCATCTTACTTGCTTCATCATCATCCTGTCATAACTGTAATAACCTGTGTAACGACTGTCTCACATCATATATTTGATATTCAATACATTATTCCATTCCATTCTATTCTATTATCTCATCCCAGATCAATAAATTGATTGGGTGAAAATCAGACATCAGCTTGAATAATTAAAATTGAAAATTATCACAAAAACTGACACAAAAATTATCGTATACTTCAACTGTCAATCAACGTCACAAATGAAGCGTTCTCCTAGGTAATATCAAATCCCACATATTGTTTCTGACCTACTCAGAATGGGAAAAAGTAAAATGTTAGATTGTTTTTCATATATTACACTAAAAAATCCTGACTCGTTCCTAAATCCTGGGGTAATAATATCAAACTCTGTACTCCTCCATCTTACAATAGCTCTTCCACTCTGACCCTCGTTTATCACGAGGTTTAAAAAGTTGTTTAAATCTTCAGTCGGAAACAAAAGTAAAAGAAAACAATTGCTTGGCTCGTGTCTGGCTGAGTAAAACCCCTCAGAGACCCCCGCCCTTTCCCCCCCTTAAAAAAACCACATCAGTCATAGCGCAAGAGAGGCAGTTATCCGAGGATTAAGCCGGTGAGGATCTCGAGAAAGTAAATATGAATTCGTATAATATTTCTTCAGCTTAATACCACGTGGCACTTGTGAGAAATAGCGTTCACTTGTCTTGGAAGACACAGCTATAGGCATTGTTACATTTAGTCTACGTTGTCTTGGATGTACAAGGGGTGGGTAATATAGATATACAAAGGAGCACAAAGTGTATCACATTTTTTACAGTTGCCGTTCGATTCGATATTTTAGGACTTCGACTCAATATTCGAACAATGATCGACTTCGATTGTATGATAGTGAATAGTGAATAGAAATGATGAGTTAAATCAACCATAGAGTGATTGAATCATGATCATACTTTTCAAAACAATTGTCATGATGATATAGATTCTTAATATCGAAGAAATCCAATAACAAATACCTCATATATTCGTGTCGCGAAAGCCTTAAACATTTTATTATCAACTAAAATAGTTTTCCAGCGAACAAATTGTCACGGACCAATGTGGGCGAGCGTCGTGCCGTGAAAGCTTGGATAATCTTATAAATTGTCATATCACGAATTAACTGCACTCAAGTCAGTCGGCGTCAGTCAACCGTGATGGTATATCATAGAAAAGCTGAATTGCCCCCAGCGATTTACTTGAACTACATAATTATAATACATTGTCAAAAGAGTCTTCCGAACTCACATTTTTTCGATTCGGTATTGAATCAGTGATCGAAGAATGAAAATTTGAAAATAATATCTTGATCTTGACTTTGTACCAAAAGTTTGATATCGTTCGTAATTTTCGTATCGAACGGCAACCCTCCATTTCATTATTAGTCTTTGTTATTCGAAGACTTTAGCGTGGACAATAAAGAAAGCGAGGAGGCACATGTAATTGAGTTTTGCTATGTTTGGAAATCTAGCCAGTTCATGTTGTATTGATAGTGTAATTATATATATATATATATATATATATATATATATATATATATATATATATATATATATATATATATATATATATATATATATATATATATATATATATATATATATATAAGTTTATATATATATTTATATATATATATCAATATATAAATATGAATAGATATTTATATAAAATGTATGTATTGCATCTTTTCGGGATTTTTTGGTGAAATGTTAAGCGATCGCCTATGATCGATATTAAAAATACATGTTGAACTTGGTCACGTCCGCAACGTTGGACTCTCACATACCAGAATATGATAATGTTGATTAACATTCATTAGTACAATACGTTGTCCTACTAGTACCTCAGAAAAAAAGAGTGCCAACGAGTACTAAAGTAGCACTAACTGATGGTTATTACTATTTTCATATTATGATATGTGAGGGGTCAACCTCACGGACATAAATAGCTTGTTCATTATTGAAATCAATCCCGTTCTCTTTCCAATTTTAATGATCATATCCGTGAATTCTTACACCCCTTAGAAAGAGGATGAAAGAAATCATTGGAAGAAGTTTGTTCCTTTTTCTACTTTCTCTGAGTTATCATTATAAGCCTGTTTTTGTTGTCCATTTCATCCTATTTACAAATAAAGACCAATACTAAGAAAAAAGAGCTTTTTTAAAAAGAAGAGAAGAAGAGGAAAATAAGTTTCTGTTCAAATAGAAGAAAATCTTATCCCATCTTGATTGGAATATGACTTGAGAGAAGAAAAACTAAGTCCAATAAGAAGAAAAAGTAATACTCTCTTATAACATGGCGTAGCCTCGATCGCACGAGACATTTTAACGACCACTGGTTTAACGACGATGATGTTGAAAAAGAAATCTTGATTCATAATATTCTATTCTATATCCAATTATAACTTATATGATCATAATTTCGAATATATGCATTGAAATATAAAATGGGAAGTAAGTTGCATTATCAAGGATGAACTTCAAAAATGATGTATACAGACTTACATGTGACATACATTATTAACACGATCATTTAAAAAACAATTTGGAAAGAAGATAACAAATAACAGGGAAAATCAAGAGCAAACAAACATTGACAAATTCTCAGTATACCAACAATCATCCCCTCATAGACATGCGCGATTCGTCGGAAAATACCCTACTGTCTCTTCGTCGTAAGCCCATCTATGGAGAATGAAAGGTGATGAATGAACTGAAACATGTAATGTCCGGATATTTCACAAAAACTGGTTCGTTTATGAATATTTTCTGTAGAATTTTGACGAACTGTTGTAAATACTTCCATTCCATCTGTTGCGAAGAAGTATGGTTACATACAGCGCAATGTCTTGCATGGTGTCAAAATTCGATACTCTCGATTTTGAGTATCGATTGATATGCTATAGCGAAGTGAAAGCGTTTTTTTATACGCACCGCTCAGGTCAAACAGATTGATTGATACATGAAACTATTCTGGACACGCAGAGTCATTCAACTTGAAACCGTATAGCTTCAAGGATAAAATGCGTTGGAGCTGCACTGTTTAGACTAACCATCTCGAAATTTTGAAAAACCTCGCACGATTAGAAATGTTCGAAATTCGAAATTCAAATCTCAACACAAAGATTGAGATTACACTGCAATGAGTATAGAATATGACACACATTATTCAAAATAATAATTACTATTATTTTGTGATTACTAGTGATAAAATGTTCTTCAAAATAATTGGAAATGGTGATTATTCATGAATTATCCAGTATTTTGCGAACAGCGATAGATCCATCTCCGTCTTGAAGACTTCCCACTTGTTTGACTTACAGATGAATCGCTCGTCTTAAAACGCATATGTTGCATTTCCTCAGTCTACATTTCATTTTCAATTAGATGATTGAAGCGAAGACTCAGTATTACCGTATTCGAAAAAACAGAAGTGTTTTTTCGCGCACGCGCTCCACAGTTTACGCGGAAGCACAGATTCTTTTGAGAGTTGGCATGCACATAGGTCATCATCTGAATCAATAATTCTATATAGTTTTGATATGCAATTGGCTCCGTGATTCCGTGATTTTGAAAATCCATATGGGCCCACGAATAACTCGGGGGACTGAAATTTAGAAAATATTATTTCAGAATGAATTGAAGTATTGAAGCATTCAAAATCTCAAAAGAAACACTGTTCCAGAGTTTTTCATGAATCGGAACATCCGTATCGGAGAAAAACATATAATATAATATGTTCCACTTCATACGGCATTTCAAGATACTAGCAAGAGCAACAAGTAAACCCAATCTCGAATCTATTGAATTCGGTGACGGTAAAACAAAAAAGTAGTGACATAATAGGCCAGAAATAGAGGTGTGTACATTCAATTGAATTTTATTTCATGCACATGAATCACATCTACATCGGTAACCTTACAGCGTTCTTGGTATCACATGCTTCATCCTCAGCCTCATTGGTAACCAATGTATGTAAATCAACAATAATCATGTGATGTAATGTTACAATGTAATGTTCATGAAATCATAGTGATGAAATGCCGCATCCAGATAATCCATCCGAACTTCAAGAAAAATACAGGAAATCTCCCTCAGTTCATACGATAGACAAACATAGAATATCTCTGGATTTTTGAAAATCTATAGTTTCAATAATTTAAACGTTAAAGAATGTACTTTCAACAATTTTAGCTTCATGAAACAATCAGTTGCTTAAATCGTTCAGATCTACCTTTCCTCCAACTGAAATACTTGTGCATCAATCAGTATGTGTGATACTATTACTAACTACCTATTATGCTTGTGCTTGTGCCAATTATATGATATCCCATTCGTCCTGATGATTATCTCCGCTCGAAGGTATGCACACACACCCGGTCCTAGAGATTTTTACGTGAGCGTCATACGTGAGTGAGATTTATTCTGCCACATCCCCCCCCCCCCCCCCCCCAATAAAAAGAAACATATACAGGCCTAAATCAATCACATCATTATCACAAAACTTAATCAACGATCAAGATACGCTTTTTAACATCTTTTTTTTTTTTTTGATTGATAGTTTTACTATAGAGCAACTAAATAATGAAACATCTTTGATAACATTATAGAGTTCAATTGTTATATTTCACACCAGCCTGCATGCTAGTTCAATTATCGGACATTTAGTTATATTGTCAATAACTTTTATACTTGGAAAACATATTTCATTTGTGAACAAGAATTAACACACAAGATGTAGGTCTATGAAAAGAATTGTGTGGATAATTTAACTATAATACAAAAGTGAAAGAAATCGTATATTTCAAGAAGAAATATGCCGCCCGCTAAGCAGCTGCTTACACCGCTTACGCCTAGAACCGGTGAAAAGAAACCGTATACTTTGCTCTTTAGATTGAACTGCTAACATAATATTCGAATCGTATCGCACTGCGTAACGTACGTATCACCTCTATACAACGCCTTATGCAGAAAGTTTTCCTAACGTACAACGTTTTTCTGAAGTGTGCATATCCTCCACTAATTTCCCAGCGGTTTCCTCTCGCAGTTTAATTAAATCATCAAACACGTCACTAAATGTACTTCATTTACAAATTTTCTTCTTAATTATGTATTTCTCACAGTTAATTAACGAATATAGTTCCCCATAAAGCAAAGATCACATCATCTTATTACATAATATCCAATTACTTCACGTTTGAAATAACTTATATCAACCATGATAATATTAGTCAAGTCAAGTTTACTTCGAAGAGTGCCGACTTGAAGTTGTTGTTTACAGACCTATTCTTTGAGAGTGGTTACTGCTTTTACCAACTGTGATGAGATGTAGCGTGAATGATGTAATGAAGTCAAGAAAAGGAGTCTTTGAAATACTTTTCAAATATATTGTCTGAAATCTCGTTGAAACTGTCTCACTTCATTGGGAATTAATAATAATAATATATTCATTCATTCATTCTCGAAAAAAAGAGCAAAATTTTGTTCTTCTTTGACCCGACCTACAGCAGTATGGGCATTCAGCCGAGTTTTTTGAATGACTTGCTTTCTCTTGCAAAACTTTTTTAATCAAAGTTTACTTAAAGAGATTTTTCTTTACGTAATATTAAAAATGACCCGAACGTGATTTTTTTATTCATGGTAAAAAATCTCTATGAGAAAAAAGTAAATAAAAAATGATTTAATATTCGTCTTGTTTTTTCTTCTCTTTGGTAAAATATGAATTCTTCTGCCTTTGGGCTGTACGGCGTAGAATGTGAATAAGCCGACAAGATATGCAGTAATGTTTGGTTGAACGGATCGTGGAGACGAAGATAGGATATGCCATGAAATATTATTAAAATAATCGATGAAGAAGAACATACATATTCCATAGAAATATATCACAATCATAATACCACATCTGATTCTTGATTCAATATGAAATAAAACTAATAATGATCGCAACACTTGATTATATCAAAGGCGATGAAGCAGTTCTATTTCCGTGTGCTATTTTACTGACTCTGATTGTACATTAGATTGTGAGTATAAATACTCAGTTCGAATTGCGTTTACAAATACGATTTCGGGTGAGTTCTGAATTGTGATCCTTTACAGGAACACAACATCATGGGGTGTTCGGCATGGTCAAGCCGACCACCCGTCCCAAACTCGTCAACGTGATAACCTCTACAACCGATAACCTGTACATAGTTTTCCTCATACATATGTGTCAATTTTCACATACTATATTAACAATCAATACATACAAATCAAACAAATTTTGATCGAATTAGGTGTTGATTGAATTATCATTTGGATATTTTTTTGTAACACATTCGATGGTACACTTTTTCTTGCAATTTTTTTCTGGGGGGTTCAAAACGTATAAACAATGATCATGGTTAAACCGCCAGTGCTCAAAAACTGTTTAATGGAGAGAAAATCCCGCGAAAGTAAGGTGGAGGATATACATTCTATAATATAGTTACGTCCATTGAATATAAAACGCTATAATAAACATACAAATACACTATTCAAAGTGCGTGTGTATGATTCCCAATTATTTTTACCACGTTCCACAGGAATGAACAGGGCACATTAGACTGCGGATTTTATGTCTATAATAAGTTTGTAAATTCTGAGATACTCCAAAAACATGGTGAAAATAGAAAATATAATTCCAGAATACGGAAAGACACTCCAAATACCGTAGTTTGATTCCCTGCGGGGCTGGGAGCCCCTCAAGCCCCCTTCTCCTCCTCCTCCGTGGGTGTCAACTCTTCTTCTCGATAATGATTCAATTATCAGATTGAACCTGCTTGTAAATTGCGAAAATTACTTGAAAAATGACCATTAGAAAAAAATCCCCTACGGGGCTCTTATGAATCCCTTTCCGCTCGTGGCTGGTATACGTGTCCAGCTAGGTGGACATTTTATTTATGTCGCCCGCCCCTCCCCCCCCCTCCCCTTCCCCTTGTACAGAAATCCCGGCGGCGTCCCTGGTCTATATACTAACTATCTTTGCTAGTTACGCTCAATTATCGGTTATCGATTGTTGATTATTCAATTGATGAACTTATGGATATTCACTCAGAAAATAAAATTATCAAATGTGCAACTCATTTCAGAGTAAATATTGATCATAAAACTGAAAAAATGGAGGGAAAGTAGTAATAAGTCACGAAAGATGTTTTGAAAATAGATTGTACCTATATTTTGTTATAGTCCCGGTCTAGTGTGTACTCTATTGGTATACTTGAATGCAAATGAATGCAAACTTGAACTTGAAATGTGGCCATTAATTGAATGACATAGTTATATTCACTCTTTTTTAAATTTAATTTATGGTATTCAAATAGTTAATAGAGAATGGATAATGCAATAAACATGAGATACAATTCAATCTAGCACGTCGAATGAGAAAACAATTTGCCGCCATTGCTTTGAGCCGGTCACAACATAGGTGACGGTGTCCCATACAAGAGCAAGGTGATTGAGTTAGCGGGAATAAAGTGGTTCTGGATAAAGCGAGTCTGGATCAACAAGAGTCGGGATAAACGGGGTGAAATTGTTTCCACTAGGATAATGGAAAAAAAGAATACACACTTGCTATAGTGATGAGATGGGTTATTGTAGGCAGGGAAAGGAAGAAAGGGAGACAGAGAGTATGAGAGAAGGAGAAAGAGCTCAGGTAATCATAGAAGCCACAGGACAAGAGGGAGATAGATGATGCACTTTAGATAGATTGTATATAAGGTCAGTCACGTGGTTGAGATTACATGGTTTGATCAGTGACGTCATTAAAAAAAAATCCACTCCTCATCAGATAAGTTAGGTTACATTGTTTGGGTGTATTTGGATGCATTTGATATAGGGTTCAACGATGCACTGTAATGATAAATGATATCAATTGGCGTCGGATGAATGATTAGAGAGATGACGGTATGATGCGGTGAATGTATCATCTGTAGTGGGATAGGGAGAATAGTGAGGAGGAAGCAGTCTCGGCATTTATTGTAGGAATAATTCCGGCATTAGCATAGACTGTCCAGAGAAGAATCATGAAAACACCCTGTGAAGATGGTCGGTATCGGGTATTGAAACCAGGCACGATATACACCTCACTTCCCGAGTTTGAAAGCGAGCGTGTTAGCAACTGAGCTAAGTGTGCCAGTGGATGTGTATTGTGTTTACTGAACGTGAACACATAACTTTGCACAATAAACTGGATAATCTATCAGCAATGTACAGCAACCTTTCATTAACAATCCACATATAGTTTCGCACTAAATAATAACATAAGGTTTATTAAAGGCATCCGTGTGACTCATGGCACTCAATCTGAGTGTTAATCTTCTTAATGTGCTTCACAGATCCACGGTTCAGTTGACCACTTTTTTTAAATATTGGATGAGCGAAGTGAAACCTGATTTTCACCGTAAAGTTGAAAAATGTTTTATTTTTGTCCGCAATGAACAGGCGAATCGAATTAGCACGAATTTGTACGAACATTGACTTACACAAACTCAAACTCAATGATGTATAGTTTCGAGGCACATTCGGTAGAACGTATAAGTATTTAGAAGGTTCTTCATTCAATTAGAAAAGCATTCAATAGAATGGATGGAGATTTTAACGACATTCAAGTACACGAACGATACACATTGTTACATAGTTCCACATTGATTGGAGAAGTTGTTTTGAATAGACAAATAATTTTTTTATTTTGATATCAATTTGAACTTATTAAAGCTGAAAAAGCAATGAGCAGAACAAATCACATCGTAAAACCATCAAATCATGCGGGGATAAAACAGGGAGGCAGTGAGATGAAAGTTTTGAAATCAAGTTGAGTGTATAGCTTATTATCACATCCCATGCATTCGCCCATATCACTGATCATGAAATGCATAAGCAGTATATTACCAGTTCCATTACATCGAGAACCTCTGTTTTTCTTACTTTTGCATGTTTTTCATTTCACGCCCTAAAATACTTTCTCTCTCATCCCAAACTCATAATGTGTGTTCCTTCATCAATTATTGGAATCTACAGTACATGAACTAAAAAAATTATCGTGTTACATAATAGATACAGCTAATATTCGTCCCATAGAAAATACTCGCAATAAAAATGTAATATGTTGTTATTTCAAAATGTTCATTCTTATAAAAATCCGTGACATCTCTTCGCCACTATGACAATTATTATAGCTGGATATGAGTTCACGAATTTTTGTAAAGAATCAAGATAATACATGGAGATTATGAGAATTTAATACTGAATTCTCCAAGACTAATCATCTCTTAATTAACTCGAATTTGAGGATAGGTTGGAGGATTGTGAAGGAACGAAAAATGATGATATTGAAGGCCGTTTAAATCAAACTAGTTTTTTAATAAACATCCAAATTCAACTCGTGTAGGCCTATACTCGAAGTATACACTTTCCACTGCAGGTATATACACAATCCAAGAATCTAAAATCATAGAGAATTTGAAATTATAATGTTATATCTTCTTCAAGTAGGTATGTGCATCCATGTATTGTATTTTGAACAATGATGTCTGAAGACTAAGTACACTGAACTATTTCAGGTTGCACTTAAGCACTTTACAAAGTGCAGCTACTGCTTCCAGTTATTTATTAGCCGATGTCACAGAGTTCGTTGCCAACTTCATGCATATATAGGTAGAACAGGAACAAGGATGAAGGGAACAAATGCCAGAAACTTCTGGTACTCGGTTCGGTTCTCTTATACGTACAATCATTGCAAGCATCATACAAGCATAATACCGGCACATGCAGCGTAGTGGTTAGCACGCTTGCTTCATGTGATCCGGCAGGCGAGGGGAATTCCGAACCCAGTTCGATCCCCGCCGCTGACCGTCTTTACAGAGGTTTTTGATGGTTTCCCTCTGTAGTCCAGGCTAATGCTGTGACGGTTCCTACAATAAGTCGGCCATGACCGCTTCCTTCCCACTATCCTTCCCATTACCCAAGAACCTTCATCTCATCATCCCATCATCTCATTGATCATCCATCCGACGCCATTAGATCTGCGCTATCATAGCAGTGCGTCGTTAAACCCAATATAAAAAAAACAAAAAAAAACAAGCATAATATGGATATGATGATGAATATTATGGATACGGATATGAATATAATATTGGCAAGTCATCTCACTAGCATTGATGTGTTTCTAATGAAACCAGGTGATTCCAGATCAGTATATATTTCAAATCTTCAATAACTTCTTTTGGAATGTAGAATGAACATCGTTAAATTCCAGCTCCTCATAAAATACACTTATCCACTGATTTATCTGTCATACGTACCCTGTCGTGCTCCAAACTGCGTTGTTCCAAACAATTCAGGCATCACGATTCTTCCAGTCCCCTAATCTCATTCTCTTCATCAGAAACTGATTATACCATTCGTTTGTCCATCTCATATCCATCTCATGTCCATCTCATATGAGACTTATTAGTTTCATCCACTTGTAATCACTCATAAGAGCTACTCCAAATATGCACCAGAAGTCTCTCACCTAAACTATCATCACAGTGATCTCACATTGTAATTCTATATCAACCTGATGAACAAAAACAATCTATAGTTATTATTGTTGCTATTTGATGGATATTGGAGAGTCCGTTTCAATTATAAACTCGAATAATTGGATATTCAGAATGACAACATTTCAGGCTTAATAATGCCGTCAAAGGGAACTAATTTTAATGATGACAAAAGCTCCACGTGACATTCGTAAATACTCGACTTTCTCAGGCTTCCAATACGCAAGCGTATCAAGCGCTAGACGCACTATATTTGCGCAATACGTACTGTGCAGGAATACATCGTTGCGAATTCAATATGACAGACGATTTTAACAAGCGATATAATGAATGGAACAGATCTTAAAACGATGAATCAATTCAATTATTGTTTCGAAAATTGGGAGAATCTATTTTTATTTTGTTTTGACATAATGTGATTCAAAATAAAACTTGAATGGATTTTTCAGATGTGTATCTATCAATTTATATTTTAGTCTCAACAAAATAGGTGAGCCCAATATTAAATATTGAAGAGAATGTAATAGCAAAAGCATATAATTTAATGGTATGTAGTATCGACATGTAACTGTGTATGTTAAAGTGATAGCTCTGACCAGTGATACTGATAAACTTCACATACGCTGTTGAGGGAAAGAGGGAAGGAGCGAACATTGGATGAGAGACAATCAGTTCCATGTGGAAGATATAACAATTTCTTCACGTTCAGTCGACTCTCGATAGATGCTGATGATGTTCGGATATATCACAAAAACTGTTTACATTTTGTCCACATCTTTATTATTATTACTAAAATACTCTGGCTTTCCAATGAAGGTTGCACCAGAAGACACAAAATAATATGAATAAATATTATTTTGATTTACCTACATGTAAGAATACAATTCGAAGATATTTGCATGAAATAGCTATTTTGACTGATTGTTCGTACATAAATTTCGTTCCTAATAATTGATACGAAACCTTTCGATGCAAGTACCCCTGATCAACCTAGATGTTTGAAGTCTTTGAGCAGTATTGAGCGTCACACAATAATTTCACAACTACTACTGAGGTAAAACCACAGCCGCGACCACAGCTAAACCTGCTAAATCTGCAAACATATTCTAAATTTGGAGTTTTTATATACTCATGGTGATTGATGAATGAATCGTTCGCCACAATCAAATGATCCGAATATTTTCACAATTTTACGCTATCCAAAGAGTCATCATATTCTACTAGAATACTTGAACAAATGATAGGAAATCGTTGGTTTATAAAATAACGTGACGTAAAATTCAAATTCTCTTCTCTTTAAGAGAAAGCATCAGCATTTATCTACGAGGAGTCATTTGTATAAATATCAGAAGTTTTTCAAGAAACGCCTCTAGTTTTCCGAATAAATAGCACACGTTATGAATGTTAACTAGATTGTAAAGAGTTTAGTAGGCGATCGAATTCGGTGTAGAGTCGGTATTATGATAAATGTTGTGCCACAGACTACCAAACTAACATCGCATACAGTCGAGGGTGTCGAACCTAGACGTCTTTCGGTGTATGTTATAACTTGTGGTTACAAGAAGGTTGCATGTTTTTTGTGCTGGAGTATACCTTTCTTTCTTTCTTTCTTTCTTCCTTTCTTTTTTTTTCTTTCTTTCTTTCTTCTTTATTTTGGTCAATATGTGTATGATATAATACATTATAATATGATGTAATACAATATGATATGATACAATGATTACACAAAGCGGCTGGGTTCACTATTAAAAGTGGTCTTCCACCCAAACCTTCAATTAATAATAAGTTAAATAAGTTAAAATCAATAATTAATAATTAATAATTAATAAAAATTATGTGATGGTGAGGATATGAGAGTGAAATACAATGAGTAAAAATGATGATAAGGGTGAAAGGCAGTATGACTAGGAGGTGTTGATAGAGGAGATGAATTCATTGAGGGAATAGAATGCCTTTCGGTGAGGACTGATTTGAGAGACCTTGACAACATGCGACAGTATGATAACGGTATGAGACGTCTTTATAATGAGGTAACGATGAATTGTTTCTCAAAAATAATTATTGTTAAACAAATATGCATGAGTTTTTGAATGAGTGGAAGAGTCGTATATAATGAAGCATGGATATTCTGTCCATTCACTATAATTATTATCTAAACTTCTGTCTTTGTTCATGTTAACCTCATATAGTTTCAACTGTCCTTAATGTTAATACAGATTCAATCAATCAATTATTGGGGGAACTTTTTGTTTTCCTCTCAAAACTTGTATGACTGGACGTATTGATTCAATTAGGTAGGCCTTTGAGTGATTTCACTATTGATATAATTACTATATTCAATCCATAATTGAATAATCTCGATCGATCATTTCATTATGTCAGTAAAATTCGAATAAGTTTCGATTAGATATATTCTATTTCAAGAAACTGTGCTGGAACAAGCATACACATGATTGATACGAACATGAAAACGTATATATTTGGAGGCTGGACAAATATCTCATTGAATCACAGAATAGCTTACCAGTAATGCTTACTTATTCGAATCTATCCCGAATCTCTATCTGTCACAAACACATTTTCGTATTTTATATAAGGTCGGTGTACATTAGACCTAACGTGATTGTAGTAACTAACATACGTGATCAAGCATGCCGTGTTTTCCTCCTTAGCCTTAGCTACTCCAGCCTCTTGAAATCACTCCTCCTTGGTATCTCGAAGTGTGAAACAAATGTGGCATAAATACTAGTTCTTGGTTTGTGCCGCTGTGAGCGCTAGTATCGTACCACAGGGAGTCATAAGTAGAGTAGGAAGTGATTACAGGCAATCTCACGGTAGCCTCTAAGCCCTTAGCAGCGGAATTATTGATAAGATGTGTTGAGATATCGGAGACGTGAGGCATAAGTCATGAAGTGGATTATTTGCGGTTGTGATATGGATAATGATGTTACTATGAAGTGAATAATCCTGCATGTGATGGGTATACACTGCTCGCCGAGAAGGAACTTGAACGCTGATTGGGGGAATATTCTAAGCGAAAGATAAAACATCCAACAAGTTTGGCACTCTCACAGCATTTTGCTCAGAGAACGATCATTTTGGTAGGAGTGTTATTTATCCGTCACAAACAAATTTTCGTATTGTATTGCCAGAAAATGGATCATTATAATGTATCATCAATTTGTATAGAAGAGAAAATCTTCAGATATATGGCAAGATGGGTCTGTTCTGGATATATTTCATATCTTATACATTGTTAATCGTGACCTCCATGATGATCAACGGCGTTTGATAGCTCGAACTTGCCAACCGTTGAAGCAACAACACAGAGGAGACCGCCGATCGGAACAGTTTACAAACAACTAAATGATAATAACCAAGCCGGTTAAACCCATAATCTACAATAAAGCAAACATCTTAGTAACTAAAGTTACCAAGAGTTTTCATCTGTTTTCACCATTTCGTTAAGATCACAGACTGATTCTTCAACGTGACTTTATGTGTGTGTTTTCTCTTAGAGAGTGAGAGAAATGGATAGGTCTGTAAGATGGTATTATGAAAATAAAATAAAATAAACTTTTCATACGAAGTTTGCACTATTCTTTTCGAAAAGTTTGCGAATGAAGTTTTGTTGCCATGCCCGTTACATTGTGAAAGTTTTGTCTGAATAAGAGAGAGGGCTGATGGAGAGAGAGAGAGAGAGAGAGAGAGAGAGAGAGAGAGAGGGAGAGATAATCGGAGGGGTAGTTTTCAACAACTGACCACACAAGGCTTGTCTGGTCTTGTCATTGAGGAGAGAAGAGATGAGAGTGATAAAGCGACTTGAACCTTATGTTCTTGACAATCTAAGCGATAACAACTTACACTTCGACATGATTGGTCGAACAAGTCAACTCGTCAATCACAACGTCAAAAGTTTGGTTGCACAAAGAATAAATTTCTAATATTTTCGCTCATTCTATTCTGAATGTGTATACTCCAACAATTACATTTTTGTGATGTGGATCGTTGACCGTTTCGTTACCAATTGATTAGCGAAGCTCTCTTGTATTGCAATATCGAATTGCTTTTGTATTCACATTTTTTGTATTTGCGTTTGTAAGATTGATTCGTCATGTTATTTACCTACTCGCAGTTATTTCTGCGTTCCAATATTATATTAAGGTATCAATCGATTTATATTATTCGCATCGAATTTGAATACGAACATTATATAAGTGATAAGAATTATTACATCATCATCATATTCCGATCGTTAGAATATTTGTAAATGTATTATGTATTGTATGTGTGTACATTATGTTATCAAATGAGCGATGGTTTTGTCATTTTCTTCATCTAGGACATGACACATTCGCGCAAACACACGTCGTTGTCGTTATCGTTGTCTAGTTTGCAGTTTTGTATTTCTTAAGTGACCCACGCCAGAAGATCCCTTCAACACTGAACGTGACACGAGTCACGATAGGTATTCTGATATCACAAAATTCATAGAAATAACATCTCCGTGTCTACTACATTATCCGTCCTTAATTCTTACTTTCTATGCAAACGTGTTTTTATTTCAACTACGTGTACAACACAACGTCTTTAAATTCACGAGTTTTTCTTCTCTCTCTCTCTCTCTCTCTCTCTCTCTCTCTCTCTCTCTCTCTCCCTCTCTCTCTCTCTCTCTCTCCCTCTCTTTCTCTCTCTCTGCTTCTGCTTCCAAGCTGTGTTTTTATTCTTTATCTCAAGTCAACGTCCTGGGTTCATGTCCACGACAGTGTAAAGCTATTTACCATTTACTCATGCCACCCCCACCTCGACTTCTCACAACCATCCACCACCCACCCACCCTCACACCCACCTACCCACTCACCCCTGACTCCCTCCTGACCATCTGACTATAGAGGAAAATATTCGGCCTAGGTGGGTGGAGGGTTGCTGTATTATCGTTATACATGTGGCATGTGGACTACTACTGATCACTAATGATCATCACTAATTTGAAGAAATGATGGTCAGTAGTGCTACAGCGCATTTTCAATTGATTGATTCATTCATTGATCACAATTCAAGAATTGCTCAGAATTGAAGGTTGTTGTTCAGAGAAAAGTTCAAATATTTAACAGAAGTAAAAAGATGAACATCTGTAACTTGAATAGTTACTAAAGTGAATATATTTTTGAATTTCTATTTTTGAATGCAGGAATGAATATTATATCCATGCACAATGAGTTTGAAGCACAGGGCTCAACAATAATTGCTCAACGCAAAAATTAAGGAGCTCATCAATATTGGACGTGGGTTCGAGCCCTCATAATTGATTGTTTAATGTAAAGGTCCTTTCATTCACACTTCATAGTTTCACACTTGCTAAATCGTACTCTCAATAACATAGCTGTTGATACAAAGAAGCAAAGAAAAATCAATCAGTTACATAATATGTAACTCATTTTATATTATCATTACTGTTTCCACATGCTTTCCAGATTATTGCATTCTCATTATTATCAATGAAGTATAGACAATATTCTTCAAAATGATGTTCGATAAGGATGAAATTGATGAGGATTGAATGAATATATATATATATATATATATATATATATATATATATATATATATATATATATATATATAATGAATATTGATAAGTGAATTGTGTTTGATAAATGATAATATCATCAAGGAAATATGAGACCATGAAAGAACATGTTTCAATATTATGTTTGTCGCTAACACATTTCAGATAGTAGTATTAGAATATTGCTCATGTAACCCAGGTTCTAGAGGGACCTTCCTTATGCGCCCAAAACACGAAACCCTCTGACCACCTCGTGTACAAGCCCCACTCCCACCCCAACCCCAACTAACAACTACCCCGCACCCTCAAAAGACACGCCCGACGCTTTTGGACGCGGCCCAAAATCCTCACCGCTTGCGACTTTTATCTATTTTCTGTGTCGTCATTTCCATATACGATATGTCTGCCTCTCTCGTGAACACTGTCAAACGACTCCACCCCTCTCTCTCTAATTTAATAGCCGACCATGGTACTATTTTACCTTATTTTTAATGTGAGAACAGCGAACGACTGCATGGTAAATATAGGCTCAGTCGTAAATGCGCCATGTTGAACTAAAATATGAGAGAAAATGGTTTATTGAAATGCTACGCTGAAACCGTATGTTTTAACACAGCAATTTCAAGTGAAATGCCTCCATTTTGAAAGACAAATGTGGATTAGGTTTGCGGTGTAATATAATATGTCACCTTTCTGATATGACAGGATAAATAGTATACAGGTGACTGCTGTTTACCGTTTTTTGTTGTGGTTAAATATAATCTATTCAGGATATCAATTATAACTGGATCATGGTCCATGAGGCGTGGTAGTGATTTAGGTGAACGTTATAGTTCTTCCAGAATACACTAGATCGCACTATTCTCAAATTACAATACTTCGAAAAAGCAACAAAGATCCAGATGGTAGTGTCGCAAGCATAACGTTTAGTTCACCATAGGCTCAGGAAGCATGATCCCATAAGAAAACACGTATATCCAACTGATAGAATTAACTAAACCAAAATGCTTGAATACTGTGAAGCTTTTTTGATACAATGATACCTAATTGAGTGTTGTGGCTCCCAAATGCACTATGATGGTTTCTGGGTACATAATCCGCTCCTTTGCAATATGGCAGGCAAAATATATAGGTGAACAGAAATGCAGAAAATATGACAATCTAAATTATAAATGTCACTTGCAATTCCAACTCGATGATTCTCTATTAAATTGTATACAATCTCAAGATTAATACATTTCCGATTATAAGTCCACAACTTGTACTGGCACATGAATGTTCAACAGAAACTGTTGACAATATTCATTCCAGAAGGAAGTATAATCGCAGAAATAATATTGGTATTGCTTACATGAAGGTTTCATTATTGCTTTTCATAGAGTTATTTTTTCAAGTTCACTTTACCTCTCTGCGGAATGTAGCTTAAACATATATTTCTGAATTGTGTATACTAATAATAGTTGTATCAGCGCATCGTGTGATCAATAAACCACTTATATATTAGCATCGCTGTGTAGAACAAAGCCAAAACAACAACATCGGCTATAGCTGTTCCCACGTTCCAACTATGACTTCGTATTAGTATAATTACTGAACTATTTCGATGGAATGACCATTAAAACATGGGAAATATCTAACAAACGCTTTTCAACAAATTAGCACCATGTTGCGATATGAGAAAATAAAGTCATTAATACGCATTCCAGCTCAATGACAGAGTTGATTTTATTAGGTACAACAATAATACAACTGTGATAAAACAGCTTTTCACAAAGCAAAATATATCAATCTAGTTATATTTATTACTTTGCATCAAAAAGATAGCCTATATTGCATCCCATACTATAACATCAATGGAATGATGTAACAAGTGCATTTAGTCAAGCCGAAGTAGAAAACTATAGTGATTTATTTGTGATTGGAAAATACAATAATACAATGAAAAACAATAATACAATACAATAAAGAAAATACATTTTCGCGCACTTATTGAAGCAATATGTGTTTAGCACTTCTGAATAGATTATGAGCATTTTGTAAGAGAAGTCACTAGGTGCAGGAGTAACCAACGTAGAAGTTGCTCTACTGGTAGTTGAATCTGGAATCACAATGGAATTTGTTTTCAATTACTCTCACAATAATGTTTACTCGACTTGATAATTTTGGGCCATCGACACTCGATATTGAAAGATACGTACAATAATGTTCCCCAATTGCTATTGAACAATCACAATCTGTATTAGTTTCCTAATTCGCTTTATCGCTATGATATCGCTATGTCATTTGTGACTTGGGAGAATTATATATAATATAAAATATGACTCCCAGATTCCTTGATTGATTGGTTGGTTGATTTCTTAGTCATCAAAGATCGGATGGATGATCAATGAGTTGATGAGATGATGAGATGAATGTTTCTTTGGGGAAGGATAGCGGGAAGGAAGCGGTTGTGACCTATAATGTGGGAATCATCCCAGCATTAGCTTAGACTACAGAGGGCAACCACGAAAAACCTCTGTAAAGATGGACGGCAGCGGGGATCGAACTGAGCTCGGAATTCCTCTCGCCTCCAGGATCACATGAAGCAGGAAAATATGAAGCGATCACATGAAAATACTTCTCTCATACATCACGAGTGGATCGACATCCATTGGCTGGATGGTCACCGTGGAATCCGGCCTATGTGAGATGATTTCTGATCGAGATAAATTCGGGTTTTTGGTTTTTGAAACGAGAAAGAAAATCCAATAACCACACCATTCTGCCACTAACCTCTCAATGAAATTGCGTACGAACTTCAATCCAGACAGACTTGACTATCGGACGTTTACAAATTTGACAATTCTTGTCCTACCATAGACCGGAGAATACTCAAAGAATATTTCCCGTCATTGATTCTACTACAAATGCAATGCCGCCTAGACGAAGTTACTCGAAGCATGGCCGAGCACACCCGACCGCATCAAGGCGAGAGTCTCCTGACCCGCTCGTCATGGATTTCCCATGTGAGTGTTGTAACACGGAGTAAACATTGTCAGTTCAATCACTGCGTGTAATCACTTCAACATTATCCAATCAATGAACAAAAGTCGTTACAAATCAGTTATTTGACAAATCACCTGAGCATTGCGGCAACACTGTATGTCAGCTTGTTAGATAAATCATGTTCTTCGATGGATAATATGATTTATTTGACATGTGATGGCCATGTGAATTATACACATTGTTGCCGGTTCAAGTGATTGGAACGATAAGAGAAAGTATTTGGTCAGCTTTTTATCGACACAAAGCGTTGTTACAGACGGTGTTCAGTCAATGTGTGTTCTGTCAAGTGATGTCACACATTGGTATAATAAGTGAACAACAATCTGTATGAGTTTATATATAATCTAAATAATCAATATATATATAAATATATATATATATATATATATATATATATATATATATATATATATATATATATATATAATATATATAAAAGTATATTGAATTATCTTTCTCCAATTTGTATATTTTTCGTATCTTTTCATACTAATATCGATACCATTCTCAATAGAAAATGTGTCTCACAATATCTATTCAGAATCTGATCTTGTTTTCGTACAGAATGAAAAATGCGGTTTTTCATTCATTCACCTTATATGACCCTCATAAACCGTGATCATGCAGTATCTTCAAATACGTCGTTCACATAACCTGTACTATGCAATATAAAATTTATATCAAAACGTATTTCATTTGTCATTTGGTTCTTACTCAGCATTCCTTGATACCATCACATAACTTTGGATACAATTATATATATAGGTATGGAATTTGTTATTGAATTACAATACATCAAGATGATAGAGATGAAATTGAATAAATATATGTTGATGAATGTTGATGAATGCATGTTATACATTTCCTTGCTCCTCACATTACCACTTCTTTAAATATTCATCTCTCTCTCTCTCTCTCTCTTTCTCTTCTCTCTCTCTTTCTCTCTCTCTCTCTCTCTCTTTCTCTCTCTCTCTCTATATATTTATATATATATATATATATATATATATATATATATATATATATACATATATATATATATATATATATATATATATATATATATATATATATATATATATATATATATATATATATATATATATATATATATATATATATATATATATATATATATATATATATATATATATATATATACAGTACCAGATTGTTATTATCCTCCAACACGTATTCATGGTCTTGCCAGTCTCCTCAGCAATAAGTCTAGAGAATACTAGGTTCTACCAAACTTCTTAGTTACTTAGTTACCATTGCATCGCTATTCAACGTCTGAATGTAATGAGCAATCACCCTCATATCAGCCGCATCGCCACTCCTGCACATTCACGTTTAAAGTCAGGTATGGGCCCTCGTTCGAAACTTCATGTAAGTTCAGCTCGGATTACCCGTTTCATTGATGCTGGTTGTTGTATTTACTCGCGCATCAACAGCTTTTCTTAATAGATTATGTTGTTTGTTCTAGGGAAGATAGAAGAGGAGGAATTTGAATTAGCCAGTTTCCTCAGATTTTCCGGTCGCCTACCCCTATATAGATCGACGTAGTATAATTATGGGTACAGGTATAGGCGCTTGGAAGTGCGTAGAAATGCGTTATGTTTAGGATAGATGGAAGGTTTGTGTTCAAAATGTAGATGACCCCAGGATTGCACGGTTGGAAGGAGGGTTATGGTGTGTTTCTTTACGTGATATGGAAGTAGCAAAATAACATGACTAGGAGAAGATAAAATTAATTGATTGAAATGATCCTCCATGTTGTTCTTCAAACAGAGTCGTTGTTTGATTAGGGAATGGTAACAATAATGTATTGTAGGCCTATTGGGAAACAATTCCAGCCTGAGAATAATAACAAAAAACTACGATAGTTGCGTATTGGAAAGTCAAAATCCATGAATATATAATTTTGAAAAGTAAAAATGAATGCTTTCATGTGAAAACTCTTCAGATGTAGTTCCATTGTTTTTTTAAAACATAATTTTCGCTCATACTGGGAGGAAATTTTTCCATTTCAAAATAATAAATGTATGGAATTTCATACATAGAATGAAAGTTGAAATTGATTTGGATTTGTATTGGCCTGGATGGTAGGACAGACTAAATCATTCATTATAATTGTGTATGTGCGAGACACCTGCTCAATATATGTATATTTGCAATGCCCAGGCCATGGATGATATCAATAGGATAGAATAGAATAGAATGGGTTGTATTGCACACTTTGATACATATAACAGTTATATACAGTGTTCTTGGTGATGTGAAGATTCAAATGATGGTTGTTATACGTAATACGTAATAATTTCATGAAATATATAATGAGTTGATGATCAGTTGAATACATATGAATATGCATCCACCTACTTCAAAACGGCTGTCAAAATATTCAATTTCTCGATTGTACATAAACGAGTCAATGAAAGAGAAGCATTGGAGCAATAGAAGAAGACAGCACGTGAAAAACCTTGACTGGAAGCGCTGAAAAAAATTGAAAATACCTGCGTACCAGTATCGCAAAACGGCGCTCAGAGTTGACGAATCTTTAAAAATACTAAATATATATATATATATATATATATATATATATATATATATATATATTATATATATATATATATATATATATATATATAGCCCGGAAAAATAACCATTTATTGAGGTCCCACCAGTAATGAGGGTGACGAAATGACCACGCTGTCGGTGTCACCTAAAAAAAAAAAAAAAAAAAAAAAAATTAAAAATGTTCTATGAACTATGATTGTTGGTACTATCAGCGCCATCTACCATCAACTTGTTCTATTATTCATCATCATCACATTATCTTGAGATTGTAATGGTTCGGCCTGGTCAGTTTGAAATTGAATACATACCCACTTCCTTTCTAACAGCTCAGATCAACTTCCAATTCGTTTTACACATTCAAGAATGTGTTTCTGAGTATCCTTACTTTAATTGTGACGATTCTGAGCCGTGTTCGGGAGTATAGTCTGTTCTGACGTCACCCTGTCTCCCGCACTCGAGACACGTGACCTATGACCCGGCGTCATGACGCTGAATACCAAACAGCTTATTTTCCGGGCTGTTCACCGCTGGTTCGAGCGACAGTCTTCTCATATCCCATGACACTACCTTGGGCCTGTTTCGAGTCTCACCTTGAACGTCGACATACGCTTGTTCGAAGTTTAATGCTATACACAATAAGTATTCTGTATGCTCCACTTGATGTAAGTTCTTTGTTCCGAACATCCGACCGTTATGCTCGGAATATGATGTTAGTTATTCAACCTCTAGTACCCTAAATCAACATACTTGCATACTACTATATACACCAATAATTGGAATGGAAATTTAGGAGATACAATGAACAATAATAACAATTATTTGTTCAACTACAAGAACGTTAATTAGAGATTCTCCATTATATAATTGAATGAAGTTTGATGGTTTCTGTTCACAACTTCTTGACTAACTTCTTGTAGATTAAAATCAGAACAGAATGAGATCATTTTGTGACATTTTCAGTATTATTCTGAAACTTCCTAAAGTTCAAGTCAGAGTCTTAAAAATATTCTCTTACAATGTTCCTCGATCTATCTCTCACTCTGTCCCTCTTTCTCTCCCTCTCTCTCCCTCTCTCTCTCTCTCTCTCTCTCTCTCTCTCTCTCTCTCTCTCTCTCCCTATGTCTCTCGCTCACAACTCTTTTTTTTATTTTATTTTCTCCAATCCTAGAACCATTTGATAGTATCTGAATATAATTCGAAACTAATTCCTGGAAGATATTAGTGTGTAATATGAAGAGATTTGACAATTAGAACATTCAAACTCTACAAAATCAAATCTTTTGTTCTTCCTAGTACTAGTTTCCTAGTAATGATCATTCCAATCCAAGCCCAGCCTATTGAACGTATGACTTCATTAATTTTGGTTGATATGGGTCCATAAGGTATCTTTCCAAAGTATTCCATATCAGCTCTCTGTCATTTTACGACACATCATAACGTAGTTGACAATAAAAAGTACTCTTTTCTCTTTTAAGATCGATTTTTACAATCCTCACTTGGAGAAGATTTCTTCTGAAATATTCACATGTGTCATAAACCAATGGTTACATAAGAGTAGTTCCATGTCGATATTTTATAGACATTGTATAAAATCTGGTGGAAATATTATTTTATACCATTTCTTATCAACCAAGAAGAACGTAATAAATGAACTGAAAGTTTCAATATTGTGGTTGGAACTGTTCGACTGACTGGGATTCAGATCATACGATTTTACGACTGTGTCATATTTTAGGTGACACTTGATAATCTCATCGAATTGCACCAATCAAATAGTTTCATCGTAGAACATTTGAGTCTCTATTCATTCATATTCGATTTTACTTTTTCGCCCAAATCTTCATCTATATAATAACAGATAACAGAAAAAATGTGTTCATTGAGAAAAGACAATGAAAATGCTCCGATGACTGACTCTGAAACCTGCCGTACATTTTTCATTCATGAATCATGACCCTGTCACAATTACGAAGCCTCACAGTTGAGGTTTCCGATAATAATCCGTATATATTGTTAATTAGGCTTCAGGCTACAGGGTTTCATATTTCAATAAATATTCAAAAGTGAAGACCTATCTATCTATCTCTTTCTCTCTCCTCTGTCCGTCCAAACCCCGCGCCACTCTCACCATGAGTTTTTACACCGGGCGTTATTATAAAACTAAGAGAGGACGTCCTATACCAACCTGGTGGGACTAAATCTTACTTTATCACACGTTTCACAGAACCGTGGAGCAGTCCTTTATCTTCTCACACGTGATTCTTTTCTTCAAACAGAGCGACGACCAATCCAAACTCGTGCTTTCTGTCACGTGACTAACGGAGACAAGTTAGGGTGATAAAAACCACCACAAAACGATCAGTTATATGTGGGGTGATGAGGACGTGAGTGTGTGTATGTGAGAGAGAGCGAGAGCGAGAGAGAGAGAGAGAGAGAGAGAGAGGGTTAGTACGAGAGAGGGAAGGGTAATATAGAGATACGACAATGCTAGACATCATTTGTTAAACACTAGATAATAGGACATTTTATGGAGGAAAAGGTGAAAATAATATGAAAGTCGAGATCATCTTTTGAAAAGAATGATTCTATAGTAGTAGAAAATGTTATCATAAAATATTTTTCCCCGAATTGCATCACAATTATGTCCAACTATTGCGAAATGTATGCAATAAAAATGAATCGTACAGTCATGAGATTATGTTTGTATATGTAGATTTGGAATATATTTTCAAACAGTTTACATCAGTCCATCCTAATACAAGCTAATATGTGGAACCGATTATGAATCGGTTCATTCAACATTATATTATTGTTGTTATCGTAATGGCATTTTGCTCTTATTGTACTTTCCAGTCCAATTACTAAACTATTAATCCAAGAGTTATAGTTACGTTCTGGACTCATTGAACGCAGGAGTACATTGTTCCTAGCTTATCGATTCGAACCAGTGGATATAATTATTGAACGTGCACTGAGTAGTTTTTTTTATCATGTATTCCTTCGAAAATTATTCAAATTCAATTAATATTGGATGCTCTGGAGGGCTCCATTATTTCTATCCAAATCAGGCCCGATTTGGTGATTTCAATTGATGGGCAATTTCATGTATAATATATATATGAAGTAAAATCGAAAGAAACAAATATGAACATCGCTGAAAAAATAATCAGCTGAACTAACGAAAGCCTCAGAAAGTTACTCTCCGAGCAGTTGTATTGAATTATTACACTCACTCTGAAGTGAGAGTCCTTAGTGAAAGACTGCATTGAATTACAGATTACTGACAGTTGGTATGAAATGTGAATTATCTAGATCTACCTATGCTGAGAATGAATATTAATTCTTCTCCATTCAGGTTATAATCTATAGTTGATAAAACTACTGTAGCTTCGCCAGGCCTGCTTTGGAAAAGATTCAGTTCAATTCAAGCATTGCCTGCGAATTCAGTGATTTGAGTGAGATAATTATGTTAGTCGTACGTACTGGAATAGACTCTCTCTCAAATTAAGGTAGCCTCAATGTAGGAGCCTCCACTATATGGATGTGTATTCAATCAGTATTGTTATTTTGAGATAATAATGAGCAAGTGATAGATTTATGATGATTGAAAAAACTTTCACCTTTTGACTAATGCGGAAAATCTTGCTCGAGTCCACTTCAGATTCCACGGTGGATCATTGGCTGACCGAGCTAAATGGCCGGCTACTTCTATATTTTGAATAAATGAATGTTTATAGAGCAGAGATAATGATGGAAGTATAGCAGTAATTATACTCTCCATCATGAAAGTATCATTGGAAATATGAGTATCATACTTCAGGGTCTACCCTGAAGATCCACACGGTCCCTAAAGGACCCTCAGGGTCCCTGAAGACTTTGAGGTCTGTACGGGACCCTAAATGTCTATAGATGCTCTACACGGAAAGTATCTACAGCGCGTAACAAAATGGGATACTGTCGAAATCACTGCAATATAGCTTCCATACCGCTGATGGAAAATTGGCAAAATTGGCAATGATTGCAATGAGAGGTTTCAAACACACAGCTGTTGTTCTCATGTTCTCATTACAACGTATCGTTCAATTTTTATCTAGTACAAGTGGTGTAAGTTGTATTATACCTGTAAACCTACTGAAATCATGCATAAATCAATTCAATTGCCATCAAAACAATTGAGCAAGACTCGATATACTCTACTATCATGAATCGAAGAAGGTCCATGAAAATACTGAAAATATATTACTGAACAAAATTATCATTATTTTTATTTGAGATAATAGCTATAAAATGCCTGCCATGTGATTTTATGCCATTACAGAATTAGCCTTAAAGGCGTGAGATTAATCAGGTGATGCGATCTTCAGCTCTAATGAAGCACTCTTTCATTCTTCGATCGAGTTGCATGAATTAGATAAACCAATGCGCATAAATCAACAAGGGAATATACGCATGCGTATATAACACTGAATGTATCTCTTGTGAATCATTTTGGAAAATAGGCGAGACAAAAATCAAGCTTGTTTTCACAACTTTACGATCACTATAACGGGCGCGGTTTTAGTGCTCATTGCCGAGTATTGCAAGTGCCGTAATGTGGAATAATTGAACTCAAGGTCATATTTACACATCATCGAGAGATTGGTATTATCTACTCATTCTATTGTGCATAATAAAACAAGTTATTTTTCAAAAGTCTCTTATTTGTAGAAAAAAATGAATATTTGTTATTCTATAAAGATTTCCATTGACATTTTTCAATTTCCGAGCCAAATTATTCGAATCCTGTTTTGAAAACTATCTCAGATCATTGTTTAAAAAATCGAGAAGACATCTTTATTCAATTCATTTTCCAACAGATTGTACCGGTTCTAGTTCAACCGACCCTTCCAAAATCAAGTATATGCTTTTAATTCATCTAAACTATCATGCTATGATTGTTATAAGGTGATATATCTGATACAAAGTTGATCAATCGCCGGTGGATAATATGCAAAGAGGACAAACAAACAACTAATACAGATAGAGAGATCTTGAAGCAAAATTGTTCAAAACACGGCACTTCCACCCATGATAAACGTATACAGGCGCACCGAGCAATTTAGCCTTTATATCTTATGAATTGAGTTATACGTTTCGATGCGATTTGATTTGTATACACCTACTCGAATGAATGATACACTTCAACTACAAACCAATATTATCCAAAATTGAGGACCCTAAGGGACAAGAAATCGAATATTTGCCGAATCGTGAAGTTGAGGACCAACGATTTTGAAATAGTTAACACACTTAAGCGGGCCTAGCTTACATGACGCGGATTGTGTGCGGATCCGCAACCGCAAGCGGACAAGGATCGGCCATATTGGAATATTAGCCAATCCGATTGGCTAATATTACAATATGGCCGATCCGCGTCCGCTCGCGGTTGCGGATCCGCACACAATCCGCGTCATGTAAAGCGGGCCTTATAGTAGATCAATTGGTGTTTTCTCTCTCATCCCACGCTGACTCTGATAGCGTTTCCGTCGTGTATTAATAAAGTTCGTGATAACAAACTCACTTGGAGTAATCAATCAAGACATGATAACGCAACACACAAGCAGTAAAGAAGTCTTTTTTAGTCGACAATAAGACGTATAAGCGTGATTATTACCTCACTCCTATCGAGATAATTAACATTTTCACTTATCTACAATGTTATATACTGCTAGCGTCGTAATTGGTAATTTGTAAGATGTCTCACAAATTGATGCCAACAATATAATGACAAATGATATATATGTATATTTGTATATATATATATATATATATATATATATATATATATATATATATATATATATATATATATATATATATATATATATATATATATATATATATATATATATATGGTAAACCCTCAAGGGGATGAGAGATAACCTTGCCCAATTCAGATTGTTGACAACTCCTGGGAAAACACTTCGAGGTGTTGTTATGTTAGTCAGGGAAGGTATGAGAATGTGAAGTTTTTTAATTTGACGAGGAATCACGTTTATTGTGAATCAACTGAAATTTGAAAAAAAAATAGTATTTGGAAACTTCGGAAATTCTTAAATATGATAATTCTGAATATTCACATATTCAAAATTGGAAATATAAATCTGTACCTCTCAGAAAAAAACAAATTAGACTCTCCATAGTCAAAAGATGGATCCTTTAAATTTTGATTTACTCACAAATCAGGAAATTCCAATACATCCATCACTTTTTGAATGTTCAATCATCATGGTTCAAAAATGAAAAAACGACCTCATCGGAAAAATGATGAGATTTTCCCATTTTCATTTTTTTCTGAAAGTCGATAAGAGAATTTTGAGTTGATTCATACTTCGGTTTGATCAATCGAGCTAAAAATCACAGAGACTAACAATTTGAAATACAGTTCCTGAAAAGGAGTATTCGTTCGGCCACGGTATTCCATTCATTGTGAAATAGATTCCACTGTTATGATAGATTCTCAATACCAGGTTGATACAGACGTATTAGAAGAAGATATTTCGACTGATTCAAGCACTGTGTTAAGAGATAATAAGAGACACCCGTGAAAACTGAAGAAACGAAATATTGTAAGTGAAGCAGCAGCTTTGAAATGTATACCAATTGACATCTTTGTTGGATTGTTTCCTCTTCTCTGATATCAAAGGTATGATCGTGTAATTGGTAGAATTTGAAACAAACATCATTACTCCTAATTGGCAACTCACATGAACAGTCTATACAAAGATAAGCCTACATGAACATCTCTAACATTTTATTGACTCACATTTTTTGTAGGTTCATTTTGTATTACTTCATATTCTAATGAGTGTATATTTCACAATCAATTGCCGGTATTATATGAAGTTTAGATAAGAGAGATATATATGTCTGATTAATGAAAAATAACCTTCATCACTTTGATCACTTTGCTTATGTTACTTGAGGTATTCAATGCATATATATTTGGTTGGACCCCCCTGTCTCTCTGTCTCTCTCTCTCTCTCTCTCTCTCTCTCTCTCTCTCTCTCTCTCTCTCTCTCTCTCTCTCTCTCTCTCTCTCTCTCTCTCTCTCTCTCTCTCTCTCTCTCTCTCTCTCTCTCTCTCTCTCCATCTCTATCTATGCATACCTTAGGCTAACTCCTCATTCAATCATCCATCTCTCTCTTTCCTTTCCCTCTTTTACCAATCACTTTACTCATCTTTTGAATATTGAAAATTATAAATACAGCACTCTCTCAGTAGCTATACTCAACGGTAGACATATAACAAAATGAGACAGATTAGGCGATCTCATCCTCATACGTTGCACACATATTACATCAAAAAATTAACAATGTTGGTTCTCTCGTCGGTCTCGTTTGAACTTTTTTCGGACGAACGTGTGCCACGAGTCTGTAATAAGAAGTGCACATAAAACTAATTATGCACTCAGCTGTGTGAACAATGAAGCAGATGCATTCCATAATACACGGAGTACTTCATGTTTTGTTTCATATTAACCCATATACAATATGAAAACTTCTCGTTGTCTCGTCGGTATCTTCTATTCTCTACGAGTATGAAGTTAAGAAAGTTAACAAAAATGATAATGTAATGCTACGAACTGATTGGTACTTGGATTAATTAGTAATTAGTAAACTTCATACTTGAGATCCTATTTTGAATGATCTCACTAGCTAAAGCTCATGAAATGATACATGTTCTGGAGGCTATGGTTCGGACCAAACAGTTCGAGCTGTTTATTATTCTAATATGAACTATTAATTCAATGATGGATATTTGAATAAACCATATACATTATAGTGGCGGATGCTGTGCCAATGAATACATTACCATCGATATGTCAAAAATATTATGCAATATGGAACATTAATATGAATCTTGGCTGGACCTTGGCATGAAAACATCCAGGCCTTATACATATTAAAATATATTTTCAAAACAGCGTGTGTCAAATATCTTCTACATTCACTTCATACTGTAACTATTCTACGAAGGCTTTGGAAATGTGAACTTTTGTTTGAACGGTTCAGAATGATAGTTCCTATACGAAGTCTATCGTTCGAATGACCTCCCCTCACTAGACACGATCGCCAATGTGTGACCGCCTGATATGCCGTGACCGATGATACACGTGACCCCCCTCCCCCGACACCCTCTCGCCCATATGATTGATTAGAAATGACCAATGTATCAAAACGCAGTCGTTTGTAATACATGGCCATTTGAACAGCGTATCGATACTGTGTTGTATCGATACGTATCGTATCGTATAGAGATATGTTTCGATATGTAATGTTGATTTAATTAATAACGACAACAAACACAATGTGAAAGTAACGAATGTTTGATTTGTTGATTTACATAAAATAACGCTTAAATGAGCCGTTGTTGTTCATGTTGTTGCATGTTATTTGCATGTATTGGGATTAACTAATAGTAAATGTGGAAAATTAATTCGATATTCATCTAACCTGCAACGTGGGATTATTGATGAAACTTGAAAGTTTGACCGATATACTCTTCACGTACCCATTGTGTACGAGGCATTAAAAAAAGTGTATTTGTTTGTATGATCTGAATATTGCACATATCATTTTGAGTGTATCTGAAATATAATATTTTCTGCTCATAAAACAATACATCATCGAATAATAAACCTAATTTCAAATAAAAATGTAATATGTATTTATATGCAAGAATCGTCTCATCTTTTCTCGCAAACAAATGAAATATGTTCCTCAAAAAACGAAAAAAGAGAAAAAGATTAAAGTTTAGTCTCTTGCTCTTTTGTGCCATTATAATTAAATGTTTTTCACCGTTGAATGTGGTGTTTTTTGTACGTGCAATGACTTAAGGTTGCAAGACACGTCGCGAACTTAATCCGGCGTCTATGGCTCAACCGGTCTCTCCGGCGTCGCTAGCTCTACTGGTATAACAAGGCACTCTGCCTCTGGAACCAGCGGTTATGCTAAAACTACCGGTTTAATGTGACTGACCGAATCTGAGCGTGTAATTGTAATTATTTCAACTGTCGAGGGGCAACTCAAAGAACAGTAATGGATGACTAGACATAGAAAATATAGATGAATGTATAATATAAACCCTACATAAAATAAAGTAATGGCGAAATGAAAATTGCAAATGACCGCCGCTCTTTCAAAGTTGTGCGGGCACTTGAACATTGATGATCGAGAATTTTGCTGCGGAATTCTGAGAAAGATTCGACCATATTATGATATAATGAAAATATTTCTCTGTATGAAAGTCAATGTGTCTATCCGTATACGTATATGATATATAGTTCTCAGTATTGTATACATATAAATCCATATTTGGTTCTGCTGCAGAATAATGATGATTACATAAATCATAAAATGTATTATTGATGAATCATCATATAATTCAAAAGGTATAATATATATAATTTTGAATTATGTCATATTTTGACACATTTCCTAACTGTACTATCACCTATGCTATATGTGATATAAAAGTTGAGCCTTCTGACTGCGCGAAGTAAATTTTTTTTTTTTTTTTTTTTTTTTTTAATAACATCGAAACTTGATACAAAATCATTGTTCCCCAATTAAGGCTAAGGATGAGAGTAGGTATGACAATAACGAAGTAAATATGACATTTTAATGATTATAATATAATAATAATTATGGTGTGCTTGAAACGATGTAGGCTACGAATTGGAAAATGTTGATGTGATGGAATAAAACATCTTATATATCCCTATACTGTCTTGAGCTCCTGAATACTAGTGAATATACGGAGAACGAATAAAGTATTTCATGAAATTGAGATAAAATATTTTCCTCTGTCAACGCTTTCCATTTCTTTTCATGATTAATATGTGTTATGCATATTTTTGTTTTCTCTGACGTGTTTGTTTCGCTGAAAGGATGGATATAGTATGTATGGTTCCTACACACAGTGAGAAGATCATGAAATAATGTGTGATCACACAAGAAATACATGATATCATTAGAATCAAATCAATCGAACATGATCTAAAATGATAATTGATTTACTATACAGGAGAATCAATTCTCAATAGCAATATATAAGAACGTTATCCATGTAGAGAAACTAAAGAATTTTCAAAATAAAACAGTATGATTCGATTGCTGGGTTACTTCTAAAAGAGATGAATATTCTGAGGAAACAAAACCTATAAACACCATGCCTCTATCCACATATCTGTACTAAAGTTCAACAATTGAAAGTTTAATATCAGGATAATCAATCACTTCATCTCACCATAAGCTTGTTTATTTTGGGGTACGAATGAACAGTTACCGTTATGCTCGAATATTATTCACAGAAGCTCATACTTTATGCGGTATACGCTCCTATGATCGCTGGGCTTGACTTCAATTTCTAAAGCATAGCGCTAGCCAATTGAGTCAGAATGGCAGCTTTATCATGGTATAATGTCCACTAGAGAACTGAATACATACGAAGGGTCTCCTGTTGAATAGTATTTTCATTATTAATTATAAATTACCACTGCTTGTTAATAAATCACGTGATAGTTTAGTCACGTAATGGCTGATAAGTCATGGTTTCCATTGGGTCATGTGTTTCAGAGCGATAGGGGGATCAGCGAGCATACTCTTGATAATTATACAGATAAACACAGCCATAACCAATTGAATGACAACTTGATATGCTCATCAAATTGACAATCATAATTCATTATTGAAATAACTGGAAACACACAGTTCACGTAATTTTCCCGCGAGTGGTCGAGCGGGGTACGTGTGTACCTCATGCTTAATCTATCTTAGGTTTCATCTAGATAGCGTGAAGTTACCCTGGTCACCCTTTAGTGACCCAATATAATTAGAGTACTCAAGCTACCTGGTAAGAAATATTCAATTCATCCAATGGAGCTCCGATCGGGATATGATTCGCTGGGCTGCGATGAACCAATCGAATCACCCCATTCAAGAGTTGAATATTTTTATCCAAGTTAGCTTATTTCACTGAATGCACATCATTTATCAAACGTTGAATTCCATTTCATCCGATTCACCGGAGAAACGACGATTTCAACCGGAATGGGAAGAATCGATATTAAAAAATTGGGTTTATGGTATGACGTTTTGTTATCACGTCTGAATATTCTTCATTATGTTTTCCCTTTCAACATCAACTTGCTATAAAAAAAGTATGAATTGAACACATTTTTTTTTTATCCACGGAGAACATTTTCACCAAATTTCCCATCGTAACATTTCACTTCGTCGAATCATAATATCATAGTTTATATTTTTTCAGGTAAACACATATTCACACGATACTAATTGGAAGTTATTTTTTCTGCGATGAATGCGCCAAGATCACGCCAAATGTTCGAGCATATTTATAAGTTTATTCACAATTGATTGGACAGGTGATATCTGATATATATGAATATATATATATATATATATATATATATATATATATATATATATATATATATATATATATATATATATATATATCGATTAAAAATACGCATACGGATTTATGTGTTCAATGCATTTTTCTAAACATTTGAAATGATAGAATTGATCAAATAATATCCATATGGAAACAATGTGGTAATGGTGAGGAGATAATTCAACAAAATAGTAGCATCAATAAACAAACTCAATTACATCATCACATTTAACTTTAATATCAATATTTAAAACAACATGGACATATGACTACAATGTTTAGAATCACAATATGTTTAATGAACGTCAGAGAGAATAAACATTACATACGTTAACGTTTAGGACTCGACGTATGATCTAGCATCAAGTTTAAAAAGATATATTATATTTCAAGTCAACAAAAATTCATTTAACACTGAATATTTCATCATAACTTCATTTTTTATCAGCCGATACCAACCAGAAAACCTTTTCAAACTTCACAATTCCAGATAATCAGCCTTATTTGTTTAATCTTTCAATGAAATTGAACGCAGCCTGTGAAATTTGGGTGACTTATGAACACAGTAGAATACAAACAAATGTGTGGTCTCAATTGAGCTATAAAACCGACGATGGTTCGGCAATCATTGGAAATATTCATATTTCGACTGTTTGCTCATTTTAAAAAATGTTGAACAAATACATCAATCTCCAGAAATCTGACATGTAACAAATGTAACCCGTTTCAGGACGTCCATACTGGTATAGTGTTGAATTAAAAAAAACGATGATTCAAAATCTAATAGGTATGGTTATATAAGGAATTATCATGAGGATTCATGACACGAGATGGGAGTTATGGATAATATAATTGACTATTATAACCGATCCACACTGTATAAGGTCGATTTTGCATTTCAGTATCAACAATATTTGTCAATTGATGACTCCATCAAATTGCTCGATTATTCACATAGATCCATCTCGTCAGATACGGTTGCAATTATATTTTTCGAGATTCAAATGTAAATAAAATGAAAATGAATCACTGAGAAATACTGTGAATAAATAAATTATTCAACACATTTTGTATTGAAGTGAAAATTGTCACACCTCTCGAAAAAAATTCATGAAATGGAATATTCAACATCACAATAATCAAAATAATTAGTTGTGTACACGTTAATGTAAATTCACTCAATGGTTGTACTTGCTTTGTTATTGGATGGACTACCATTTTGTCCATGAGTTGATGAAATGTGATATATTTCATCATCAAAATCAGATCTCAATAATAAAAAGAAACAGAAAATGTTCATGTTCAAACTGTCACAAAATTGTTCTGAAATAAACCAACGAAGATTCTCAAACTCGCCATGTCCATCGAAATATAGTATTGCATTTGCAATTGTATGGACTCTCGAAGTTTTCTCTTCATTGCGTATCCATCCGTATTCACTGGCAGATCAAGTGGATATATAACAAGAAAACACGTAGTGATATGAATTTTAAATGTATACTTAAACACAACACTCACTCAAAGTTGCACTGTAAGAGTTTCACTTCACTAGTGACCTTACCATAAAATGGTACTTTTTTCAGACTTTGCACTCAGATCATTTCTGTGACAACCGCCATTCTTTCAAATCATTACACAGTATGTGAGCATCGTATATTCATTTCTAACAACATTGACAAACCATTTCAGTTGTCTCGTGTGTATCTCCAACTTCATCTTCGTCCACGTGGCAGTCATAATGTCTACACATCACACAATGTCGAATTGGAGATTGTTCCGTTCGTATCATTATCTACTTTTGTACACCTGGTTCTTCTCTTCGATACTCTCACAACACCAACGTGTTACCAACACGCTTGAAAAACGTCTTCATTGAGATTTTACTGTCGGTAATGAGAGTAAAATATCAAGTCTTCTGTGTTACCCCTCAAATCATCATCTTGCATAAACAAAGTCCAAGAGCGTTGCGATGCCTAGCAGATATGCCATCAAGAACCATACATCAGAAGAGAGAGAATTAGAGAAGCTTTTGCTGCCGTGTTGCATGGCCGCTGGTTCTTCACCTGTAACAGGGAATTATGTTATGATGTATTTGAATAATGAACAGAATAACAACTTTTCAAAGTACATCACAACCCTGAGACTAGATTTCAACAAATAATGAAGATATTTAGGAGAATACCTATCAAAATCTCGATTTCAGAAATTATAATATTTTTGTCATCCAGGTCTGGTCTTTTTTCTGAGTCATGACGTAGATATCACTCAATTCTGTTCATGTTTCTATGCAGAATCGAAAATGTCTACGTCATGACTGATGATCTCTGGAGGACAAAACACTGATGATCATTCCTGAAATTAAGATGATGATTTCTAGTTTGCTCTATTGGGGAAATTAATATTGTCACTATCCATGAATATCTAGTTTCAGGGTTGTGATGTCCTTAGAACAGTAGTTTCACCTTCAAAGGACACTTCTTGTTAAAAATGATGACCATAATTGAATTCTGTTCAACATTTTTCAATTCTTCTTCCAACTGTATCGTGACCTCTACCTTGGTTGGCTCTACCTTAGCTGATAGTCTGCACTAATACACTAGTCAATATTTTCATGACAGGGAGATGGAGAATAATGAAATGTCACAGACTTGTTGAAGGTGTCAAGCAATAAGTGAGGTAAATTGTAACATATTCAAAATATGAACAAAGACAAACGAATATTTTCCTAAAATAGTGTCCTTCATGAGTTGTGACTCTTTTCTGTAAGTGATTCAATTTATATTAACCGATCAAAATATCCGATAGTTTTCTGTGTTAACGTACTTGACGAAGAACATGCATACTATATTGAATATATTGGATACATCATATACGTTTTCATTTTTCGAACTCAGGCTCCTAATAAGAGTTGACTCACAGGAATATCTCGGAAGTAAGTTTCATACCACTCTCTTGGATCGTATATTACTGAATTTAATTCCTCTGTATCGATGTAAGTATCGATATATGTATACGATCGAATACTTTTGTCTCGGCCTTTACAATACATCTTACAACGAAAAACACGAAACTAAATATATCGATACCCTATGTGTTATTGCGAGATATATCGATATATTTGCATGTTATTGAGGAAAGCAAGAGTCGACGCTATCGCGAGACAGCGATGTGGAAGTAAAGATCAGGAAGTGAAATTGAAATACGTAAACGTTAAAGGGGTACTTTATTTAAGCCGTGTTAAGCGTTGAGGGGATGGTTGGATGGAATGTTTGAGATCGTGTTTGGAACGCATGGGAAAGGCATGTGTGAGACAAGGTGAGGAAGTGCAAGAATGTTCGAATCCATATAGACTTCCGCATAGACTTTACTTTTATTGAAGCGAACAAAAGTTGCATGGTTGACTTGGTTAGCGAAGACTTAAAAATGTATTCTTGTTTTTTGTATTCGTCGACACCCTGTACATGAATGATCAGAACGAGATTTTTATATCATCACTCACTCTAATGTTCTCAGATTTGAAATGTATATTAAATTGTTCAGCTTATATATCATAACCAACGTTTTTGTATTACGTTTCCCATTTTGTATGCACTACTTCATACAACAGTGAGTCGAACAAGTTTCCATTATCAGTGTGATTCAAATATAATTGCACAGTTTCTCTTTCTTACCATTAAGTATATGCACGCTAACGCTGGCTGGTTGCGCATTGGACGGCACGCATGTATAGTTTCCCGAGTCGTGTCTGTGGGCTTCCCCGATGATAAGTTCGCTGGAGTATCGGCCATGGCGCACGCGAACTCCACGCAGTTCGTCAAAGTTTATCATGCGTGCGTCGTGGTACCAGAACACATAGGCAGGTGGTTCCGTGCTGTCGCGTAGCATGCAAGTTAACTGTAAAGTGCTGCCACTTTTGACGAATTTGTCGGGACCATTGAGAATCTCTGCGGTGGCCTCTGCAACATTCAATACAAAGACATATTAGAGGTTGATAAGTTAATTGGGGGTCAAAACTGGTAATTGAAGTTATCCATATCGGTTGTAGAGCATTTTTCTATCCATATCGGTTGTACAGCAGTCACCTGTTATATGCATTTCAAAATCATACAACAGGTCAAAATTATACAAAATAACATAATTCTAATTAAAAACATACATTTAAAATTCCTGAATCATCCATAGATATATATCATTTCCGGTTTGTAAATAATTAAATGACTTCATTTTCGTCTCAAACAGACTACATACGTTGTAAGCATACATCTTGACGCTCTTATACAATACATAGCATTTTTTGCTTCACTGAACATCTATAATTTCCGAGATAGTATGTTCTACTCCTTAAGCATTGAGATCCAGACTCGTGCCCAGAATATCCCTAAACCCTTACATCATCAGAATGTATTGCCAGACTCCTTCAATACAGACACTGACTTACGTATTCCAAGCAAAAAACAGTACGGCCGTGAAGGACCATATACATATCTCTCTCTCTGATATATATATATATATATATATATATATATATATATATATATATATATATATATATATATATATCTGTTCGTTTCAAATATAATATCAGTCGTTGTTCACTCTCTCCACGTTTTCCAGTGTATTCTTCAATCAGCCTGTGTGTATAGACACGTATCTCGGCGTGCACTTTATGCCCTCACTCTCTCTCTCTCTCTCTCTCTCTTTCACTCACTTTCTCTTTTTTCTCTCACTTGGTTCACACTTCAGGGGAGATTTGCGAAAGTGTCACTTATTGCGACGAGGTGGCGGGTCTCAGAACGTGATGTCTTGAGGACACTTTAAAGAAAGTGTATATCCAAAGCGAAGTGTGCCTGCCCATCATCATCACGAAACAGAGAGAGAGAGCAAGATACAGGTGGATAAAGAAAAATAGAGAGAGAGGAATATGAAACATTTCACATCTTTCGGTCATGAAAATATATATTATTGGAAAGGAAGCTTTCCGATGTAGGAAGAGTTTGGAGATATAAAAAAGTTGGGTGAAGTGTTTGGATGATTTGATTCTACTTAACCTTTTTGTGTGGAAATCAGAATGGAGACATAGAAATGTTCGACGTCAGACATGCGGTCAGTCGAAATGTGACCTGAAATCCCAGGATAATATATGCATGTGTGAGAGGAGAATTTTCAGGGAGAGATAGATAGAAAGAGAGAGAAGTAAGAGGAAAGATAAAGAGGCCAAAACATCATCACATGTGTTACAACATATCAGTAAGTGATGCAAATACCTTAAAAATGATGTCATCTGAATGATGATGATGATGATTGTGATGAAAGTGATGATTTCAGCTTGTATTGTATGTATAGTCAACGAAACGCTACTGGAAGCAACGCTGGATCACGCTATGGTTTCGAACCATTTCATGGTTTTCCTCAGTCATAATAATTACACATTGTCCCGCCCGAGTGCCTTTACAACATGAAATAGTTCCCACTACCCCTCCCCCCCCCCAATAACCCTCCCATTGGTGGGGTCGTTGAACAAACATTTCTCATCATCATTATTCTGGTAAACTAATTCACCAGGGTCAGCGAGCACGAACGATAAAACCCTAACATTCACGGCTATGTTTATGCAACCAGCAGTACACTATCCTGTGCTTTATGCAACCGCCACTACTCGCATATGTTGATTTGTTTACATTACATGCTTGTAACCTAGACTATGATAATAATTCATGGCACGACAAGAAAAATGAAATAAATATGATGGTGAGATACAATTTAATTTCTATTCATGAGCTATAATGACATTCCTGAAATCGATCAAGTGGGCCTATGAAATTCTGAAGCACATTGTGATATTTTTTTTTTCAACTTTTAACCGTTGCCGTTTCCATGTTATTCTTTTATCCGTGGATTTCAAATCACTCTAAAGATTTAGTTCATGTTTCGTCGTTTTCTATGACCCTCACGTTATAGGCAACAATAGGAATATTACAGGTGAGAACCAGGTGTTTACGTTTAATTCAAGTCGTGTTAATTGCCGTCCAACTGAAGTCCGCGATCTTCTGTCCGCGATCTTTTTGCCGCGCGCTGCCCACACAGCACGCGATGCACACACGGACACACGCTTCACTCTCCCTCCGAGGATTTCAATATATATATATATATATATATATATTCTCCTTCATATATATTTATATAATATATTTATTCATACAAATTTGTGGATCTGTACGAGTTATCGGTGGAGGTGCCAACTACCAATATTCTGGTTTGCATTCCATATTGTTCTATTTTTTGAATAGTCGAGTCATTCATAACATATGAATTATTATAGTGCCTCAATATTTGAACATTTCCAAAGGATTCAGGGCCGATTCAGATCATTATAGCTATATTCGAAAAAATTCATACACATCCGTAGACATTCTATTTCACATCGAAATGTGATTCACAAGAATATGAAATTAAACTATCCTATAAACATATGAATAGAATAAATGAATACGCAGTTATTGTGTTCTTCTCCATATATCTCTCTTAGATACATGTGATTCAATTAAAGTAAATAAAAGTGGATATTTTTTCTCTGTCTCTCTATATTTCTCTCACTGTCTCTCTTCTCTAACTCTGTCTGTGTCTGACTGTCTGCCTCGTGACCGACCGTTTGATTACAAACTGTTCGACTCAGTGATTTTAACGTTGACCATCCTGCATGCTAGAACAACAGACACGGCTGTTAAACCTGATGACTGTTAGTGGGGGGTGGGGAGGGGGATGGGAAGGGTTTCGACTCTCAGTCCTAATACACGTCATCATGGGGTTAGTTCAGAGAAAGCTCACATGTCTGCACGGGCGCTGAGTGCTGACAGTTAATCTTGCAGGCCGCGGGCAATGCTTGGACTAACTTATTCTATTCCAAAACGATGGTTGATTACAAACGCTGTCGTAGTCTACAATGAACAGAATTATGATTTGTAATCACGATATCAAATTTCACTTTGCTCACTATTAAGCATGTAGTATATCAACGTAGGTCTACGTATTTTGATTCATTGGGAACGATACTCGTTAGTATTTACTCCAGAGATGATTTTTCTTTGTTTGCTTAGCGATCGATTCATCCTACAGGATATGTTATGACCCAAAATATCACATTATGATTCCACTAACGTTTTTGTATTATTTTCACCTCACAGATATCGTGATATGGCTTCTTATCTGCAATTTTGCTCTCCATGTTTCTACCTTGTCATTTGCTTTCACTAGGTATACGTAAAATATGCAATGTAACATGGACGAGATTCGTATATAAGATATAATCTAAAGCTACAAACCAGAAATCGAATTCCATCAAAATTTTCAAACACAAGTTCGTCTTTGTTATTCTACAGCATCTCTTATAATAATAATAATTATCTGACCCTGTTTCCAAATATAACTTTGGGTCAGGGGGTGGGTGTTCCCACCAACACTAGGGCCGCAGGATTCCCAGAAACCGGCTGGCCACGCCTGGCGTTTCATCCTCATCTTCCTCCTCTTCTTCATCTACTTCTGGTTGCTCCACCAATTCCTTCGACCTTGTTCTGCTCTCCCAATGTCCTTCTGTCTCTAACTCACTCCACCTTCCTCCTCTCTTCAGTACATCCTCTTTGATCAGTCCAATCCACCGCTCTCTCGGTCGCCCCACTCTCAGTGTTCCCACTGCAGCCGCCTCGAATACCCGCCTTGGTATTCTCTCGGTTCCCATCCTCTTCATGTGACCTCTCTCTTCCCAGTTTGAATCCTAATCTCTCTATCCCTAGCTCACTTCTTATCTGCCTACTCCGAACTTTATCCATTATTGTAACTCCCTTCACACTCCTCAAAAACTTCATCTCAGCTGCCTGTAGCTGGTTCCATTCCCTCATACCCGCCGACCATGTCACTGCACCATAAGTTAAAATTGGCAGGAAATACATTTTGTACATCATTAGTTTGATTTTTAGGGGAAACTTCTCATTCCACAGCAACTTTCTAACTGCCTGATAGAATGACTCTGCATTCTTTCTTCTCTCCTGCACCTCTCTATCCACTTCAGCCCTGTTGGTGAGTATGCTCCCAAGGTATTTAAACTCTTCCACCTCTTTCATCCATCCTTCTCCAAGCTTGATCTCAGCATGACCGTATTTGCTCTTTTTCTTTTCCATGGTCATCACTTCGCTCTTCTCTTCACTTATTCTCAAACCCATCTTTTCTGTCTCTTCACTCCATTTATTAATCTTGATCTGCACTTCCTCTCTAGTTTCTCCCCACACCACCACATCATCAGCATAAATTAATGTTCGACTATCATCACTCTCATTTGTCTCCACATTCTTCAGCAACTCGTCAATTACTATGATAAACAGCGTTGGTGACAATACACTGCCTTGTCGTAACCCTTCACTAATATTGAACCATTCCGATCACCCTACCCCCGTCTGCACACAACTCACACTGTTCCGATACATACATTTGATTCGCTCGATCAAGTCCTTGCCTATTCCTCTCTTCACCAAAAACTCCCACACTCTTTCTCTTGGCAACCTATCATACGCCTTCTCCAAGTCTAAGAAAGCCATATGCATCACTCGCCCTCTCTCCCACTGCTGCTCCATCATTTGTCGCATGGTGAAACCACTTGCTTCTTCTCAGTTCCATCATGTTTTCCGATTGAATATTTTCTAGATGTCAACATTAATAAATCGGAATTTACTTGACCGATAGTTACCCATAGTCACACAGTTCTTAGTTGGAATTCTCTCCAAGAACTGTAGAAAAAATAAGTACCGTGGCATTTTTCAATGGGGTCCACTCAGTTCTGTACTCGACCCGTGAAGCACATGCACACAAATGAGGAAGACTCGATCTGGACCGAATCGATGTCTTCATTAACTGTTTCAAATATAATCCGTTCAACCAAATATACTATATTTAGCTCGATTTTATGCAGAGGGATCAGTTTTTCTCCCATTGTTTTATTTATCTATTTAATCTCTGCTTTTTGAAATAGGCTTGAACACGGACTATTTTTGTTCATAAAATGTTCTCAATATAATATTTATATCGTAGAAGGTGTTTGCTTTTAATTAAAATAGTGTTTGTGCAAGGTTTTCCAATATCAGAGTTACATGAACCTTTGTTCTAGCCATGAACTTGAGTTGAGTACAATGTGATAACGTGTGCTTCAGTGGCAAGGTGCGAGGCTGATAAGTCAAGAACTGCATTAAAAAGAGTTAATTGTGTTTTTAAAGCTGACGGGTCGATAAATAAGTGTGTGAACTGCGTGGCTATTGGTGTACGTTAATAATATTATACTTGTAAAATGACTTTTCTAAGGATAAAGAAAAATGATATAATAATAATAATAATAATAATAATAATAATAATAATAATAATAATAATAATAATAATAATAATAATAATTTATTCACAGTATACATGTTACATGTTATGTTTCGTCATATTTTCATAGCACAACAAGAAGCCATGATTACCGTACTCTTACATGAAAATCTGTTGTATAATGATATTCTTTTTCAATGAGATAGCATTTTACTTTTGATTTGAAAGTATGTATATCATTGATGCTCCGCAATTCTTTTGGCAAGTTATTTTAAAATCTAACACCATTGTGGTTGAGTTCGGTTTCATAAAGTACAATACGGTGATAGTCAATTTGGGGGTCATTTTTCCCACGAGTGTTGTGCGAGTGATTAATATCTTTATTAAATTAATTGAAATTGGATTCGACAAACGTCACAATTTCTAAAATGTGAATGCTGGTTAATGTTAACATATTGAAACTCTTAAAAACACCTCTACAACTTTCATATCTCTTTCTACTCGACAGGATTCTTAGTGCATATTTTTGTAGTCTGAGAAGTTTGTCCACGTCCTTCCTCGCTGCGCCTCCCCAAAAAACTATGCCATACCGTAAAACAGATTCAAATATCGCAATATAGAACATTCTTAGTTCCTTAGTTCCAATGACTTTCTTTAGTGCTCGCAGTTTGAAAACGACCCGTCTCAGTTTAGAGCACATTCGATTAATATGTACAGTCCATTTCAGATCCTTGTCTATCACAAATCCCAGAAATTTCGTCAGTTCCTGCACTTCAAGTCTGACGTCTTGGTTTAGGATCACCGGTTCCCAGTTTTTTCTCCCTGAGAAATCCATAACCACGGTCTTGCTGTTGTTTACCGTTAGTTGGTTGTCGTAGAACCACGAGTTGAGGTGGCGCACTGTCGTGTTTACTTTGTTCTGTATCTCAACAGGGTCCGCTCCATTAACCAGAATGCTGGTGTCATCAGCATATTGTGTGATGTGCACCTGCATGTGACATTAATGTGATAATGCAGAGAATTCGATTTTGGATCGATAGACATGGACAAACTGGCCAAATAGAAAATGTACATAGATAAACTGGAACTCCAGAAAATTGGAGAAAAATTAAATATGAAGAATGGTTGAGTAATCATTTTCTAGAATGTGATTCCAAAATGCGTATGAATCTCTGACAGAATACAATATAGGCTAAACTATTGATAGATTGCATGTATACGATCTACAGGGACATGTTGAGAATATAATAGACTTGTGAAATAATTAAACAACCTCAGATACGATATAGGCCTATGATCACTTCAGTGATCCGATATTTCTCTTTACTGATTCAGATACTGTTTATGATTTTGGATATTCATTGACTAATTGGATAGCATGATAGCATGAAGTTGTCAGTTATGAAATAGAGTAGATAGAAGGCTTCATCTTCGCTCTTCCGACTCAATCACTTTAACCTACAATGTGACGCTTCACTCCCCCACTAAATATCGTCTGGGACGTATTGGATGTGTTTCAGGAAATGTTGTCGAGGAAAAAAGGCACACTATCGTTATGATATTCAATAGCACAGTCTTCAGATTTCTTTTGCGAATATTTTCATTCGATACTTTGAAATTTATGAATTTCTCATCATATATTTTAATGTTTTCATGCCCAGACAGCACATGGAAAAAAGGAGAATTATCAATAGAAAATGAGTCGGTATGGGAAAAATATATAGGCATCCATGAATATATATATATATATATATATATATATATATATATATATATATATATATATATATATATATATATATATATATATATATATATATATATATATATATATATATATATATATATATATATATATATATATTATTCACAGATTCACACACACGTGGATTTGATATCAGAAGCGTTATTTATCTTCATTTGTAACAATAAGGAGTGATCAATATATCCATATGTGTATACATTTATTCATATATATATATATATACATATATATATATATATATATATATATATATATATATATATATATATATATATATATATATATATATATACTACATATATATATATATATATATATATATATATATATATATATATATATATATATATATATATGAATAAATGTATACACATATGAATATATTGATCACTTCTTATTGTTACAAATGAAGATAAATAACCCTTCTGATATCAAATCCACGTGTGTGTGAATCTGTGAATAATATTTGAGGATGATCTCAGGATGAAGGGTTGAAGGTTTGAAGACCTTGTTAATTGATCCGTGTTTATCTTGAAATTAACCTCTATCAGCTAGTGGGAAGAGATCTCTTACATATAAGGACGGATAAAGGTGAAGGCTGAGGGGCTGGGTGGAGAAGAGCTGCAATCATGCCTCACTTCACCCCCAGCAACAGATCTCAGGCTAATAAGGATAGCTATGTAGGGTGGGGGTTGAGGATGGTGTGGTTTAGGATATCAGGGTAGACAAGAACGGGATGATTTAGTGATTAATTACGATGTTGAAGATCCGAGATCCATCTTGGACGAGCTAATTTATAATGCCCTCCTTCACTCTTCTTTTCGCGAGATTAAAGGCATTTAAGAAAACTTATTGAGTGTTGTTTTCACATGAGCGAAAAGATAAGAAAAATCTGATTAGTCAATTTAATGAGTGAAATGAATTTTCACGAAGCTATAGGTCTATGAAATCGAATGGTCTTCGGGTTGAGCTACTTGAGTAGAAGGTTCAAATTCATTTTCACACCTTTCCGAGTAATGAATTCATCTTGGAAAAGTTATTTCAGTATTTTTGCTGCCTTAATAATGATGCTTATCATGATCTGAAAAAATCTCTATTCGTTTACATTGAGAAATTATAGGTTTACACTCTACAGTTCCATTCCGGGATCAAATAATAGTCATGCGAAGAGAATATGCAAAGAAAACCAACATACACATTTATCCAGTAACGTAGATGAAATTTCATACTCCTAGACTATCTCTTGAGCTATCGTGAAGTCTGATATTTATGTATCATTCCAATTATACTATTTATGTTCAAATGATCCGTCACAGGACTATTCAAAGAATTTTGTAGAAGTATACGGTCTATTTACAGACATTATATAAATATTGCAACCATGAGCCAAAATGTAACATATTTTCACATCCATTGTAGTCGACTAAACTTTATCACAACATAAAAAACTGCAACTGAAATGAAAAGAGAAATATTGACAGTTTCTTTTGTGTTATTTCAGCATTCAGTGCCACGTGGCGTACCCAATATTGTCAGATTACAAATTAAACCGTCGGAAATTGTATTTGCAGCGCTAGTCGTCTGGCAGCAGAGTCGTCTACATGCAGATGTAAAGCTAGTCGAGGTGCCAGAATTCTGGTTCATCCGAAGGTTTGCTCTTACGAGTATCAACATTAGGAACAATATGTTATGATCAAACCACAGAATAACGAAACATATCTGTACAAGTATCTTCAATTTTTTCTCCTGAAATATGTTATTATGGGAGACTTTCCATTTCCGAGTATTGCTATAATTTGAATTGAATCAATTTATGATAAATAATAATAATAATAATAATAATGTTTTTTTTTTTCAATGTTATTTCGTCGGCTAAATGTTTATTTGTTCCACATCCACTTTTTCCAGTTCTGAGTAAATCACTTCCAAAGGTTTGATTGTGCTGGTTAAAGTGTTGAGGTTTGGTTGAAGTGGTGCTGAGGAGGGCGATCAGAGGAAGGTGAACAGCATGTACGTGAGCGGGACGATCCAGCCGCTCTTGGTGAACGTGGTTCCGACCGCCAGGGTAAACAGGTACACGAAGTTACACGAAGTTACACGAAGTTAGCTGTCTTGGACATGGTACAAACAAACATTAATTTTAACCGTTGTCTTTGACAAACTCCAACATTTTGTATGTGATATAGTACAAATAAACATCCATAAACATGATGGAAATGCTATCTCAGAAAAAGTGAAAAGTGGATATGTGACAAATAAACATTTAGCCGACGATTTGCTTAACGACCCCACCAACAGCTAGGTTATACGGGGGTACGAATGAGCGGATGATAGTGAAACGATGAAGGGATGATAGGTGAAAGGACGTTTACAAAAACCCATGCCTTATGCGGGACTCGAACCCACGCCCAACGGTGACTTCAGTTACTACCGCTAGCGATAGTTGACTTACCCACCGGGGCGGCTAATAATAATGTTTAATGTCCTTGAATTGATTATTCACATAATATACAGACAGTCAACAATACAAAATCAAATAACAAAAAATGGATTAGATTAGATAGTTGCATGTACCATCAGTAGTCTGATAAGTCAAAATCATGAAGAATAATCAATTGAATATGAGCATTATATATCTGCGTCGCGTGTATATTCCTCTGTGATCGAACCAAAACTCTCCTGCTGCAGCCAGCATTACATCCGTATTTGTGTTTTGGTGTAGAAAGTGAAGCAACGAAGAACGCGTCACAATGAAGGAGGAGAGGAGGTCGTGTTTTTTGGAGGGCCCATGCAAGAGCAAGGTAACGAACCGGAACCACGACAAGGAAGGTGGTGAGGGGAAAGGAGGGAAAAGGAAGAGGGTGATGAGGCGTAGGATGTGACGTCGTTTGGGGTTGTTTTTATTTGTCAACCCATCAAGATCTTCTCTGTGTTTTTACCTCAACACGTACATTTTGCAAGAAGAAACGCCACTATTTGATTCGGCAGCAAGTAGATGTTTTCTTATGTCATATTTTAACATGCTGACTGAAGTTCAAACGAGGAGTTAAGAAAGTTTTTTTTACTCTCCTGAATAACAATATACACATATATTCAAACATAGTATACGGTATTTGAATACAAGGATTAATTAAATTTATGAATTGAATACCACATCAGAAACAATAATTATATATGATGAGAGTTAGGCTCAATACATAAGAATACTTATTCCATTATTGTATTTGTTACTGTTAAGCTTTCAGGTCAGAATGTATTATTGAATATATACACTCTTCATATTCGGTACTCAACTGTTGGAGCAGGTAGATGTGTGTCACTCCCATATTATATTAACGGACGATACAGCTAGCAACTCACATATACTTGTGCATTGTGCTATTCATATTGTATTTGTGCTTTCATGTTCGTAATAATAATTATTTATTCATGTGGACGAACTTCTTAAACGATTTTTTTTCGGCTTCTAATTGACGTCATCAAATTACAATGGGGCCAAAGAAGATGCCACAAGGTGCAAATAGTAAACCAAACAGTGACTCCGCTGTAAACACGCCGGCAACTCCTGATACGGAAGGTAATATTTCGTCATTTGACTTTAATATAGCTAATGTTGCCAATCTTGTTGAACTAGTGACTGTGGGCAGTGAGAACACAGAAGAGTCAAGCGTTAATAATTCCCTGAACGTGGCCATCAAGGCAATTCTTTTGGCGCTTCTAGATATTAATCAGACACTTCTCCGGCAAGCCCAGAAACAGGATGAACTATTAGAAGAAAATAAATTGCAAACACAGAATATTGAAACACTGATGCGTGATATTGCTGCATGTAAGAAGGAAAGCGTAGTTCTCAGAGAAGAAAACGTTAAGTTAAATACAACGGTAAACAATTTGGAGCAATACTCCAAAAACTAAAACTTGGAATTTCACGGGGTACCATTCGCTCAAGGTGAGGATACGTCCAATATTGTGACGCGTATAGCCAATAAGCTATGCTGTGACGTAGGGCCTGGTGATATTGAGTATTGCCATCGATTGAGGACCAGTTCCACTAATACTTCAACAAACCGTGCACCGGCTATAATAGCGAAGTTTTATTCGCGTCGAATTAAAGATCTGATTCTCGAGGGCAGGAAACAGAATACATCGTTGTTCACCAAGGAAGAAGGTTTCAAAGGAGCGAACAGCAGAATTTTTGTTAATGAGCACTCAACGCTTTTTAACAGAAATCTACTCTGGCTCGCCCGTAACACGAAACAACTGGGCTACAAGTTTGCCTGGTCACGTGGAGGTAGGGTATTTTTGAGAAAAAACGAAAATTCAGCCATCATTGCAATTACCCATTCATCGGACTTTCCTACTATTTAGGTTCTTCTGTTATTTATTATATTTTTTCCGGTTACTAATACTCAGTGACTAGACTTTGTTTCTGTTTTGTATTTTATGTTTGGCAGAGAGGATTTGGACCATGCCCTTGAAACTAATCCACTAGATGAGCATGTTTGCAACCTACATGAAATAAACTCACTGGTAGTAAATAATGTAAGTTTCACAATTCTACATCAAAACATTAGGAGTGTGCGGAAGAACTTTGATGAGTTCTGTGATTACATTAATCAATTGACCTTTTCTTTAGATATAATTGTGTTAACTGAAACACATTTACAGTTGTATGAGCCTTTTGAAATCATTGGTTATGAAACACACTTTTTTAATACTAAGCACACATTATTTGATGGTTTTATCATATTTGTTAACAATAATCGTATACAAAACGCCGATGTAAAACCGGAACCTGTAATTATAAATGCAAATGCAGCAAGCATTAATTTCTCACTGCATGGCGACTCATTTTCAATTTCAGTTTTGTACCGGTCACCTTCTACTAATTTACGCTTCTTTATTGAGGAACTGAGGACTTTTACGAAACAAGACTCTTTAATTAGGCACCAAATTGTAATAGGTGATATTAACATAAATATTCTAAGTAATGTTTCAGATCTTAAAATCCAAAATGAATATTTGAATGTGTTGTATTCTCATGGATATATTTCTTGCATCAACTCACCTACAAGAGAAACTTCAAACTCCAGCTCGTGTATTGATCACATATTTCTTAAGACATCTAAAAATCATACTTTAATTCCTGTCATTCTGAAAACAGCTATAACTGATCATTATGCTATATTTCTTGGTTGGTCTGCTAGAGAGATTAATGCCGACCCTAGTTATATTATAGCACAGGACAGATCTTGTATAAAACACAGTCAAATAAACTTAGAAAAATTACATAGTTCTTTAGCGACGCAGTCATGGACACAAACCTTGTGCCTCAATGACGTAAATAATGCTTTTGATGCATTCATGCACGTATTCAGAATACATATAAATAATTCTTCAACCACTTTGACACTCAAGATCTCCTCAAAATTAAGAAAAATTAAACCATGGATAAGCTCCGGTATAATTGTGTCCATATGGAAGAGGGATGCTCTACATACGAAGCTGATTGAAATGCAAAGGCACCCACATTGTAATCAACTAGTTCTCATTCATCTTAAAGATAGATATAAATTATATAGGAATTTTATTACTCGGCTGATTTATAAATCTAAAGTTCTTTATTATAGAAATAAAATTAATTTGACCAGTAATTGCCCTAAAAAATTATGGTCAACTATAAATGAAATATCTGGTGGGAAAGCGAGAAGTGACTCCCTACCTATTTCTGAAATTCTTGTAGATGGGTATTCAATTCGTGCTGATATAGAACCACTTAAAGTTGCTGGTGAGTTTTCGAATTACTTTTCAAATATAGGAATTACATTAGCTACAGATAATAAGTCAGATGACACAGAGAAAAGAATCAGATTCTACATTTAATAACAACAGGAATAACGAATACAATACAAATTCCAAAATGTTCTTAAGCCCAGTGACGGAAATTGAAATAATTGACTCAATAGTGAATTTAAAAGATAATTCAGCAAGTGGTTTTGATGATGTTAAGGTCAGTACTATTAAAGCGGTTGAAGAGTATCTAGCTAAACCTTTGGAACACATATTTAACCTTTGTTTTGAGACTGGTATTTTCCCGCTAAAACTGAAGACAACTATCATTATTCCTATTCATAAACACAATGAGAGAAATAAAGTATGTAACTATAGACCCATTTCGCTTACATCCAACATATCAAAATTATTAGAGAAATGCATTAAAAACAGGCTTTTGAATTACTTAGATAAACATCATATACTTTCTCAGAATCAATATGGATTTCGACCCAAATTGGGGACAAATGACGCAATATTAAAACTAACTAGTTGTCTTTATAGTTTTCTGGATAATGACCAACAAGTTCTCGGCATCTTTTGAGACCTGGCAAAGGCTTTTGACACTGTTGATCACATTCTGTTGTTACGCAAATTAGAATATTTAGGCATACGCGGATTACCTCTTAAACTTTTTGGAAACTACTTAGGCCCGGTTTTACGAATCTTAGTTAGGTACTAATCCAGTAACTATTTGTTAAAGGTACGAAAATATCATATGTAACCAATGGTGATAACAAGTTAATCCGCTAACTATTGCTTAATCCACTAACTAACCATTCGTAATACCGGACCTTAGGAAATAGAGAGCAATCAGTCAAAATAACTCCACATTTAGTTCTAAATCAATTATTGAATATGGTGTGCCACAGGGAACAGTACTGGGCCCAATATTATTCCTTATTTATATCAATGATTTATGTGATTTGGAAATAGAGGGCAATATTATAACATATGCTGATGACACAGTTTTGTTAATTCATGGCACAACTTGGAATGACGTCTACAGGACAGCAAATATATCATTGAGCCTAGTTTATAAATGGCTAAACTCAAACTCACTTACATTAAACCATTCTAAAACTATTTATTTACCATTTACAATCAATGTAAAAACTATGCCGAATTCAAGATTGTCTTTAAAATTGCATTCTCAACAATGCAAAATAGACTTAGATTGTGACTGTTGTTTACTCCAAACCAATAGTACCATCAAATATTTAGGAATATCATTGATAACCATCTGAGATGGAACATTCATGTCTCAGCCACTGTAAAAAAGGCTCGTAGCATAATGTTTGTTTTCTATAGATTGAAGCATTTTGTGAGTCAAGATCTGCTGTCTATTATTTACAAATCACTGGTTGAGTCCATCTTTCTCTATGGAATAATTGGATGGGTGGAGCCTCCAAAAACATTATCCGACCATTAATTTTAATTCAAGAATTGTTTCTGAGAATAATCATTAATAAACCTATGTAGTTTTCATCTGATCTTACTTATGAACTATCTAATATGCTTGATATGAAACAATTATTTTTAAAAACTGTCATTATACATTTTCATAAAAACTTTCATTTATATGTCAGAGAAAATTAAATTTGTTCACATTTGACTAGAAATGTTGCGCAATATAATTTATTCAATATAACTATACCCAGGAAAAAAATAATAATTGGTCAACAACATGCTGATTACATTGGTCCTTACTTCTACAGTAAAATTCCCCTTAATATTAGATAGCTTGATTGTTTAGTTACTTTCAAACGACATGTTAGAGCTTGGATTTTAGAAAAAGGCAGAGATTTCTTTTATATTACTAATTAACTCAACCATTTATAATTTCTAGAATACTTATAAAAAAATTTGTCGCCAGTTAATTTCAGAAATATGGTGTTTAAAAGTGTATGTTTTCACGTTTTTCTTTCATGTTACTTGTAACATCGAATGTGTATATTCTAAGTTTCAAATATTTGAAGTTGTTTATATTTGTTTCTGATATTTTCTTCCGCCTTCAGCGTTTATTAGGCACCTGTATATCAGAAGTTATTTCATTGTCATTTTTACCTGTTTTTCTTCATTTGTGTACATATTCTACTAATTTAACTGATTCAGCCCGCACACAAGCCTCTGGTCTTACGCGGGCTTCTGTTTATAATATATTTTTATGTTTACTGTTGTATAATATGCAAAGAAAATTGCAGAATAAAATGAAATACAATTTAATTCAATATATATTATATTTTATTCTTGGATTTCCGATGTTATTTTTTCTTGAACTGAATCCTAATTTTTCACAATCACAGATTCTCCTCCCTTTTATTCCCAACTATCTCTCATTCAGTGAATGTATATTTCTCCCTTGATATTTCAATACAGATTTACTCGGCACCTCCACCGTATCTCACCATTAATCTTGGCATGCACTGGAGTTGTACGTTTAGGAAACTCGTTTATGTTTGATTTGCTAACATCAAAACATGAACGCAGTAAACATTGCGTTCAACTTGTCAAAGAGTACCAACTTTCAACGGGAGCAAACACATGTTACATACTTGTTATGTTGATACACAGTCAACAAGTAGGTTTTGCGACTTTGCAATCGAGAAAGCTCGAGACACACACTTCTTTGCCTTCAAAGGATGAGTATAATTATGCGTGTATGCGAACAGATACTGCGTGTCCCATTATAGTATTTCGTGTCTAAATATAGAATGGTATGAGTAAAGGACTCCCGAGAAGGCATCATTATGAGAGATTCTGTCTAGTTTATATTATATTTCAGAACGAAATAAGTGGTAATATATTATATAACTTATGTGTCGAATATCGAATTATGTCTGCATCTCGTGATTGAGATTTACTTCGAAACGTTTTTGTAATCACAATTCTGTATAAAAACAAATCGTATCATATTATCAACATCATTCCTTTAAAGTATGATGAATATATATAGGCCTTATATATATCCCATTATGAATACAAAAACAATCCATATTGGATGTGAAATCGCTCATCCTAATATTATACGATGTATTTATATTTGCTTGAAGTATTTCTTCATGTTCTCCATACAACAATACAATATCATAAACTTGCTTGATTTCCCATTTTCCCCTTCATTATGCGTTTGTAATAATAACCGCATAACCAAACTAGTTTACTCTTTCAACCATTTTACAAGAAAATTGCATGATTTATGGCGATGTAAAAGACCATTATTTCCTCCAAATTAACCCAGTTTACAACAATAATATATTTGCCCTGTAAATGTATCATGCGATATTCACATCTCCGGATTTTAACATGAGTCGTACTGAATATATCAACACGCCATATAAATGAGAGAAGTGATTCTATAATCTCAAAGTGGCTATTGGATTGAATTGAACTTGAAATAACTATTAAGCCTTTTTTCGTCTGTGTTATTCAACTTACTCTCCTGCATGTATTGAATTGAAATAGTCTCAATAATTCAAGTACACGATCGCGTATGCATATAGAGCGTTTTTACTGGTGAGACAAAGTAAACGTTAGTGATAGGTAATTACTTTCGCCAAAACAGATGATAGAATATTCTGAGGAGAATATATTCAATATGATCATATATAACTTGAAACTCTCAAAAAGTGAATATGAAATATAGAAAAATGCAAACTATATAGTGTAATACATTTTTCATACAGTGTTAGAGCAGAATGTGAAAGTGATATTGTTGTAAAGTGATTATTGTGATATTAGTGATTATTGGGATATAAGTGATATTGTGATTATTATGATAAGTGATATTGTCCTGATATCGAGATATCGTTGCTAGCTGCCCGCCTATTTGAGTAATCGGCCTCCTATTGTCTCATTCCTATACTTCACTATCTGAATGAGTGACTACGGTACCAGCAACTAGAGCGAAATGCATGATTACCTTGATTACCACCCTGATTACCTGACGACCGAATGATTAGGGATGTTTGGTTAATATATGTAACACATAATCTATCATTTATATATGTAATTCACATGTATTGCTAATCAAATTATTGTTGTTCACGTTTATTGTTCACGTAGATTTCTTGTACTGTCAGTCGCAACTGATGGCTGGTTGTTGAGCCTATGGTTGATAGGAAAATCAGATCAACTGTTATAATCTTGAGGTCCGATAAAGCCTCTCCTGCCCCGGCAAACTGTTCAGAGTGTGGAGAGCTTACCATAAAAAACATCTATGATTTTTGGTCTTCGAGTGGGCATGATTTGAATCATATCCAAGTCATCCTGGTATATTTTTGAGCAGCATTTGAATTATAATTTGTTGAATGTCTCACTATTTTGGAGCCATCTACAACAAAAGTTTGTATTTCCTACCAATGTTCTTTCTAGTAAGTTGATGTGGGCGGTTGATGATTTGTTCCAGATTTGAGTTTGAGATTTCATATATCAGGGGTGTTTCTAGATTTGTAATCTGGCCATCGCTTTCGGTGTTCTTACAAAACCACCCTCATTCCATTTCATTGGATGTTATTTCTCCATAAAACCATGATTCAGAGCCGAGAGCTCTTATCGTACGTATATTCATAATTTCGATCTTGATACTCTGACAGTTGATATGCAGGATCTCAATTTTTCTGTATCCGTCACTAACACAGGTAATGTTTTCGAGTGTCGGATCTACGGGTATTTTGCGCCTGCTGTCACCCCACAACAATCAGACACTTTCTTATGGAGTAAACTATTTATTGTGGATGTATAATTTTACCTGGTTTGAATGAGTTCGAGTGATCATCGTTCCGTATTACTCCACACATGAATTCTTATCCTTGCAATTTGTTCAGCTTAGTCATGCTATATTATATCTCCCTTCAAAATTTTCGTTTTGGTTGTGTTTTCTCTTGAAATATGGAGCCACAGCTTATTTTGAATTGAGATAAATTTGTGATTGGTGCTTCCAGGTTCAGTGTTCGACTGTTGGTTCTATATTGAAACGTTGATTTTTCTTCTTCGCAGTCTCTCCTCTTGATACCATTCGGAAGCCGTCGGAATCCATGTTGGAAAAACTGATGTAACTCTTTTCTTAACTGTATTCTTGGCATATGTCCAATCTGCTCTGGTTTACAGACAAACAGCTGTTCACGCGTTTTCAGAGATACGTTGTTGATGAATATTTGTCATATCATTCAAAGTCACTCCGTTTTATCTAACGATTTCAGTAATCCGGTCATTGAGGTCAATTCTCGCGAGATTGTAGCACTGATTATAAAGTGAATGTTGGCAAAGTTTGAAGAAACCTCACTATGGGTTTCCGGAAGCGTAGGATTGACCCACCAATCTAAAACTCTATTCACGCTAATCTAACTCACGAAGTGCTCATTCTAAATCATGATACAAGTGTAGCACTAATTAAGATGAGAACTCCATTGGCAAATTTTGAGTATGAGCGCTCGAGTGGAGAGGGGTGCGTAAACTTGACACCCCCACTGCCGAACTCTATTATCTCAGAAACTATCAAAGCACTAATTAATCTAAGACTTGGCCAAACATATTCAAGCATTAATTATGACTCAGTTTCATAATTAGTGCTCGAATGCGGAGGGAGGTTTGTTTGCGGACCTTTACGATCAACATAATGAAGGCTCAGTCCCACCTATCATGAATATATAAACATTTCCTCATCCTTGCACATAAATATGTGCTCTTGTTAGCAACCATATCACCGTTAGCACTGTTAATTCGCTTCATGCCGCCACGCACCATGCACGATACTAAATCCATCGCACAAACCACAACAACTGATTTGTCACAATAAACAAGCAACAATATGACTGCTTCAGCCCCTTGGAGTGCGATAAATCTGAGCGGCCGTGCGAGGCGACCACAAAACATGGGCTCGAGGGGGCGCTTTACATACCTCTAACAAGCGACCCCACATACATAAGATTCTATGGGCGCATAAGTTATTCGCTGTGCCCGTCGTACAGACATGCGACTATAATTTTTTAAGGAGAAATATGAAATGGACGTTCCGTAGGCCTACTCAGTGATAAGATTCCAAGACCGCCATACAAATATGAGAAATATTCACGAAACTTGGTTGTCAATGCAGTTACATTTTAAATTTGTTTTTCACCGTTCGTCTCACAATTTGGAAGTATAGGCCTAATTGCAAAACTTGCGTTGTGAAATTTGTTTTGGATGATCGAAGCGAATACTCAATCGCACCGTACTAGAAAAAAACGCACATTTTGTTATGCGCTCCACAGATTAGGTGAAAGTACTAATACAATTGAAACTTGAACACAATTTCATCATTGTAATTCGATACTGTTTAGTTGACGAGGTCGCTTGCACAACTGCTGAGAAAACTTATTCCGGATGTTGAAAATACCTTTTAAGAATAACTCAGAAAGAAAAATTCGGGATGAATATTTTGAAAATGTATTCTTGAAAAATATATAGGGCCTACTGTCACATGACGTTATAGTAACGTATTTTACAGACAAATTACCATCACCAACAATCGAATATTATTGCACCTTCGAGTTTAAAATGTAGGCCCTATAATAGGTGTACTTTTACTTGCATTAAATGTATCAAAAAGCGGACTGACACTTATCACTAACTTTTGCTTTCTCTCTCCTTCCCTTTTCTTCACTGCCCTCTTTCCCTACTCCTCTCTTTCTCTCTCTCTCTCTCTCTCCCCCTTTCTCTCTCCCTCTCTCTCCCTCGCTCTCTCTCTCTCTCTATCTCTCACCACACCAACACCTTCATCAACACACACACACACACACAAGCCGCAAACCGTCGAGCCTATATGACGTCATAGACTGCCATGAGGGCATAACTTACTCACTTGAAACCTCTATGTGGGTGAATGCCTGAGAGTAGGTTTGTGTGAGATGAGAATAGTGTAATATACTTAGTTAAATATGTGTGACTATCTCACAATCCGTACATGGTCAAAACTGTAAAATAGTATAAATTAAAAGATATCTCAAGAATGAGAGAGAAAATTCCATTTCAGCGCAATTGAATGAGAATAGAGAAGTGGATCGATATCTAAAATAATATCGGGATGTATCAAACGCTTTTATATCATTTTTGTACTAATTCACGAATAAGTTAGGTATAATTGGTGGAGGTGCCGGGTCACGAATACTATATTATAACAATCAGATAAAGCACTTCGATCGAAAATGAATATAAAAACAATTTGGTATAATCAACTGTGGTCACTAGCATACTGTTATATGGGAGGTTTATATAATATTAAACTACAGTAAGCAAACGATCTGTATAGAATCTAGAAATAATTATAACATAATTTTCATCAGTGATTGAAATAATTTCAATATGTGAAGTTTGTAAACGTATCTATCTATACACCTCTACCGTTCATTTCAGACAGATCGTTCCGTTGCGGTTGTTTTATATGATGAGATATCATTCTACTATAACCCCATGCTCGAGATATTATCTGAACACCAAACGGATTCTATTTGTATATTTTTCGAATCTAGTGCTGTTTGCTCAATTATTACTTCATTCATTTCAACTTATGTAAATCGTGCGTACGGATATCATCGTCGGACATTTCCTACAATAGTCATAAACACCAATAATATAGACAACAGTACATGATATGTTCCAATATGTATAACGTACCAACAAGACGAAGCTCCACAAAGAGGCTCATAGGAGGATGTGTTGGCACCTGACATTCATACAATCCGGCGTCCTTAGCCTGAACGAACCTCACATGTAACGCCCAGTCCTGTAACAATACACGTGACAATAAAGCTACCGAAAAACTGTCACGTGAGAACTTATTCTATGACTCGAATACGAAATGAAAGCGCCTCATCTTCGTTTGGTTCCACTTTGACATGGGGAATCATATGGGTTCTGATACGTCCTTCATGCTTCCATTTCGTTTGCAGTTATGGAATGAGGGCCTATTACTATTGTCACCTGCTCTTTCTGAGAAGTAAATTAGGTAAATCATTTCATGCATTCATTCATTCATTCATCATCATTCATCATCACACATTTATTCTTTACACTTATTCATTACAACATTCAATAATTTATTGCACACGCACTATAACCAATACATGCAGAGCGTATACCACGTAAATTCACGAAAGAAGAAGGTTCCAAGCAGCCATCTCCCCATTCACACCACTAGCACGCGAGTGGTTTGCTCTTCCGTCTTGCTTGGGTACACATTATAGTAAGTGATAATTCGGAATGATAGGGAACTTTTAAATCATTGGGTGACACGCAAACTGAACTGATACAGGCTTTCACATGAATCAACACTGTGAGAATGTGAACACTCGTTATCATATAGGCCTATGTCTATTTAAGGAAAACACAAGCCGGAATCAGTTAATAATGACTATATTTAGTTTCACAATTTTACAGAAAACTAGAAGTCGTCACCTAAATTTCAGAAATTAAGATAATTATTCTGTCCTCTAGAGTATTTTTCACTTGCAAAAGGGTCATATAGAGGACGAATACATAAATTAAGGTTCTTAGAAATTTGAGAAGATGATTGATATCTATTTTTCTCGAAAATTAGGGAAATGAATATCAGCATTAATCGTTAAAGTCTAGTTTCAGAATACTGATGTCCTCTGGGGAAGTATCGTGAATATGTCAATCTTTCGGTAACCATGTATGTTTGAAAAGTATACCATTGGAGATTTTAGGTCACTGCGCTCGAGAATCTTTCACTCAATAATACTTGACCTTCGGCGTCTTACAATTGTTTGGCTTTGTTAGATATATTGAAGTGCATTTCGTTGTTAGCTCGCGTGTCCTACTGGAGTAGGCGAGTGGTCTCGACAACAACTTCCACTTTCGGGACCTGTGATTGGTTGAACGTGAGACCACGCTATAGCATCAAGAGCAATCTTCACTAGTATTACAGATAATATGTGTACTTCCCTAGGTCCAGTTGTGATGAGGGTAGGAGAGAGTGTGAGAAAGGACGGAGATGATGGGAAAAAAGTGGTGTAGAGAGAGAGAGAGAGAGAGAGAGAGAGAGAGAGAGAGAGAGAGAGAGAGAGAGAGAATGGTGGAGATACCGAGAATCAGATATAGTAAGAGCTGAAGAGAGAATATAGATAGTGAGAAGAGGAGAGAGATAGATATATTAAAAAGAGTGAGAGGGGAATAGACTGAGAGAGATGGTGGCGTGGTTTAATTAAAGCCGCGTACAATTGTCGAGTTAAGCTTGAGGGATGAGCGGATAGTGTTGACCCGACGGTTCAGGGATGACCAAAGTTATTCCGGTTAGTTGGGTGAGCATCGTGACGACAGGTGAAATGATTCGTGGGAGGGCGTCGTGAGAAGAGTCAGTGAAGCTGAGAAAAATGTTGAATTCTATTGGAGAATTACACTGAGACCGTATATTTACACTGTAGTGTGAATCAACTACCCATGAAAGCATAGCCCCTGAACAGAGTAGGATTCAATTCAAATAAGTTGATCAAATACCTGTAACATATCTGGAAGTAGTGTGCGTACACATGTACACGTACACAGCCGAGGAATTAACTTCATATTACATATATCAAAGCGGAGAGACGATCGAGAAGTATTCAGAATGTATATGAATGATGTGTGTCAAATAAAAAAACTGCTTTATATGAAATCAGGCAAACTTAGAAGTCTAGTCATCTTCCCTATTTCATATTTCAACACAAATTGACAGATAATTTTAGAAAAATGTATCAATTTTCAACAATTGATGAACATTTTCGATTCTTCATTCAATTATTGAGTGTAATGGAACACTCTGATGATGACTATAACATCTATCTATATAGGTGAATGCCAAATGCGATGATGGAAAGTAAGATGGAAAGTTATAGATGAGCGAATCGAGGACATGAGTTCAACGTAGATTCTTCAGAAACGAACCTTTTTTGGACTCCACATGTCGAACGAAAGATCAAATTCTAATTAATTTTGGCCCTCACATGCGTCTACATCTACCTCTATATACTGTATAGTTTTGGGGCGCCATTGGTTGCACTACATTTGAGAGAAACCATTCCGACAATTTTGAAAACGGAAAGGTTTCCAAATCGTTCATCCAATTGTGTGTTTCGGGTACTGGAAAGTATTCTCAAAAACTCTACACAACTTGAAAGTTGACTTATATGAAATATTCCTGAAAACTGTACACAACCTTGGTGAAAAAGTCAAGTCCAGAAAGCCGTGAATCACCTTACACAAGATACTGAATCAAGATTAAGCATTATTTCTAGCTATTCGATATAAACTTGATCACCGAATAATTATTACTTCAAAACGAGTAGTCTGATCTCAATGAGAAATCTTAATATCATGTATCATAATGTATTCATGTTCAGTGAAAACTTGAATTTTATGAGATCTAATTTTCTAATTTTTCCACCCAGAACATTTTAGGATGAAAAAAATGATGAATCTTCTCGGAAATAGTCCAACGGATGTATTATGTATTATCGGTGAATTATGGGTTGGTTATATCCACTTGACCAGAAGAAGTTTGATGTTGAACAGTCAAACCGTGCGACCTGTGCAGTGTATACAAACAAACAAACAAACAAACAAACAAGCAAACATCGCTCATCAAGTTCGCTCATCTATAAGAAATGTCCTCAGTATCCATGAGCATGGAACACGAAAACCACGAGAAAACTCTCTGGTATGGTCGAACCTGATGGAAATCGATCCTCAAACTCTCCGCTGAATGAGGGTTCAGAGAACCATCCTCAGCTTAAGTATTATTCGAGTGTGTATCTTCATCTCGGTGATATCAACGAATGTTCCGAAACTGTTCAACTCAAACTTATACAGTACGTTCACCCCTGATATTCGTGCTTGTTTCGAGGGCTGCAACAATGCGGCGTCAATTTTGCTGCGCGTGACGTATATACAATGACACGTTTTACGCATGCGCACTCTAGCTCATACAACTCGAATAATTAACAAATGCAATACACACAGACGTACAGCGATAGGAATATACCAACGAACGAGTCATAAATACATTCAATTAACACTTCTCGCTTTGTTTCACAGCTCAGCTAGGATTTGGGCAGTCCGATCGACCGTCCCAACTATCAGTTAACATTATCACGGGGGTGTCGAACTATTAACTTTATACCTGACTCCACTATGGTAAGATTAGAAGGATGAGAATAAAAAAGCTCGTCCATACAATCTTCTAATGTAGTTACCCTCGAGAATAGTTGAACTAATTTAATTAAAAATATAATCAATCTCTTGATTAAATTACAGTAATTCCTAGATTGAGTAGCTTTCGAGTTAGATGGCGCTAGAACTGTAATCTGATACGACTCTAGATATTGGTGAACATCATTATTTGAAGTACGAATACATTTATATCCTGTGAGCAGGGGGACTATATCTTCTTTGATACGTGGCCATATATAAATAAATATATATACATATATATATATATATATATATATATATATATATATATATATATATATATATATATATACACATATATATATATAGTCTTAATTAGCATTCACTTGGAATAAGAACCATTTTTCAACATATACAAACGTTGTTAACTATGGTAAGGACATGTACATACCTGAGGGTTGGCAACATGTGCTGCAAAGAACCGATCATCAGAGCTATACGTTGTCAGACCAACTGTTAGAAGATGGTGGTCCTTTCTTCGTATCCAGGACACCTGAAACAAGGATACATCTTGATGATACATTGAGGTGAGAGTGAACCATTAATCACGTCACGTGATTCATTTCTTGGTATACACGCTGTCTCAAAAATGATCATACAGGACTGTTTGCAAGAACATGCGTACAGGACTTTTTCCATGAAACATGCAATCGGGACTGTTTGCAAGAATATGCAAACAGTAACTCCAGAAATGGCTCTTCCACCAATAATGAATATGACATTTTGTATAACTCATTTTCTCCTCTGAACGGATGTTTCTGAGATATCAATATTCATAACTATGCTTATAAATTTGGTTATAAAAATGGAACGTTTTCTTGACACGTCGATTCATAGTTCACAGACAATCAATATATATATATATATATATATATATATATATATATATATATATATATATATATATATATATATATATATATATATATATATATATATATATATATATATAAAGAATGAAAAGAATGGGAGAAAATAGAATCCCGAGAAGAGAATTTGAAAAGGGTAGGGATATGAGGGAAAGAAAAGTGGGTCGTCCAAGAGGTAGGTGGATTGATAGCGTTGAAGGAGATGTTCAAGAGAGAAATGAAGAGTGGGAGAGAGTAGAAAGAGAGAAATTGTGGGAAAACAGAGAAAGATGGAAGGAATTGGTGGAGCGGCAACAGGAGGAAGAAGACTGCGAAGAAGCTGGAGAAGCAGAGTACGGGCAAGAAGACGGAATGGCTCACCGTCTTCGACATCCCAGGCAGCCCTAGAAACGACGGTGAAGTCACCTTCACCCCCAAAACCCGACATCGTTGGATGGGGAGATCGAAATCGATATATATATATATATATATATATATATATATATATATATATATATATATATATATATATATATATATCATCATGTGTGTATAATATATAAATATGCACAATCCCGATCTTTGTTGACTATAACATGTGCTTAGAATTGACATAAAATTTATATCTCAAAACAAACGTTCAAGATTCCAATGCATGTATGACGTAACTATTCATACTCTTTGTATCCATGCTTACTGCTGCGTTGTATATTTTATTAGACGAGCTCCAGCGAGGATTCAATTTAACATACTGAAAAAAATTGGTGTTCGTTTTCATGTTTTTCTTTTTGTATGTTTTTTTTTCGGTTCTCCACACATCAAACGGCTACAGCTATCAACTTCAAACGTTTTTCAGTCTGGTTCCTCATCTAACTTAGATCTTTATAGTTTTGTGGCATTACCGTTTTTTTTATCGATTTTAGAAATTTCCAAAATACCCATTTCCAAAATACACATGGCGGAAAAAAAAAGAAAATATTTTTATTTTCCAAAAAAATGAAATTCTTCGTGAAGTAGAAAAACATTTTGATACACATTTCTAAAAAATTTCAGCTTGATCTGGTCAGTCATTTCGAAGAAAAAACATAAAATGTGCTGAATTGGTACCACCCGAAGCAGTTTATACCCATTTAAACCCATACTATTACTATTCGCTCGTCTAACAACGCATATATGGCGTTTTCCTAGTTTAGACAAATTGAAACAAATTGAAATTGCAAAATACGTTTCACTTTCTCTTGCCGATGTTATTACAGTACGATACCATCACTTCTATCTTGAACTACATTATCGAACTGTCACCCGCTATTATGATTATCACAATCCCTACTCACCACTCCACCCTGGAACAACTACCCTTCACCCTTAAACACGCACCACTGACCAAACCAAACTCTCCCCATCCGGGTCAAGGCGATGAAAATACTACATTATTCGCTAATAAAACTATATCTCCAATTACGTTGTTCGGATCGATAATATTCTCTATCGTATACATGGGTGTTTTTAAACGCCAAAATGATGGTCGTGATTTGTAATGTGGTAATGTAATTGATGAATACTGAATGTATAATGCAGGTGATTAAGAAGAAATATTATAATGGATGAAGTCGTCAACAAATGGAAAAGAGTTGTGTACTCTTTGTGAGCCTGATGGGTATAGATGAAGTGAATCCAAATGAGGTTCATATTATATGAGGTGAATATTATATATCACTCTCATCCTTCTGAGTTAGTTGTGAATTTATTATTGCTCAGTACAGCATTCACATTGAAGTGCAACACAAGTTCCTGGATCACATATTTGAATTCAGTGATAAGACAGATATTTCATACTTCAAAAGTGATACAATTCAATAAACTACAATAACCAACATATATAACTGCATAATATGAAACAATGGAAGAAAGAAGTAGTTCTATAAATGAACCAATACTAAAATAAAATAAACGTAAATATAATAAGAATGAACAAGAAACCTTATTGTTCATGATATTTAGACAAAAAAGATTTTCCAATTGTTCCTATTGTTGGTTCCATAAAAAAGCAGCATTTTTATTTTTGTACACTGTATTCATACCATGTTCCTCTCGTTTACTATAGTCGTGTTTAGTGTCTCTGCAGTGTACAGGCGGTCAAACAAGCATTGCCCCGTTTCTGATTGGTCCATGAAAACAAAGCCCATTGGTCGGAGATAAAGGTCTTTGTAGCTGACCCTCGAGAATTCTTTTGTTCTGTAAACTCTTTACTTTTTGTTTACATTCCGGCATGAATCAAATACGATAGATTTTATTGCTAAAAGATCTGATTGTTTTCAATTCTGTGGAACGCAGGTTCGGAAAATATCCGCCAAGGGATTGTGAAGAAAAATTGAAGTTCAAGATATAGGCCTAGGTCAATGATCGAGAATATCCTATAGATGTGAGGAATGCTATTGGTGCATACACGCATTAGGACTGAATGATATTCAATCGATAGGAAAACGTCGTGAGTGTATTCGCGAGAAGAGCGATGGCTAAAATAATATTGATAATGACCAAGTGATCCATATGAAACTTTGAATAATATTTAATACGACCATAGCTCCGATACATCAATCATAATAATTCTAGGAAAATGATGATGAGATTACTCCAATAGAAGAGAGAGATAATGAATTACACTCACATTTTGTATTAAGCCTATAGAGGAAGAACGAAGAATCTTTTTCATATGACTCAAAAGTTCACTAACAAATATTATCATATATGCCTTTCATATTAATTAATTTATTTATTTATTTCAATTTGCATCCAAAGACGGTACATTTTCAAATATTTCATGATGAAATTATGAATTATAATATAATATATAAGGATAGTCAAAATATGCATTTGTCACGTAGTCATTGAACATATAAAGAATTATAGACACATCTGAAATATATCAAATGACATGCATTAATATAACACATCTGAAAACTTGATAATTCGTACTGCGGAACCACATTTTACAAACACATGTAATTGTATGTTGTTTGTATTGTAATTGTATGTAATTGTATATAATTGTATTCCGGCAGTGGAAGCTGGTATTGATTCTAGTTCAATGAAATGATGAATATATATTCTCAACAAGAGAAGATTTGCAAATAATCATACCTAGTTCATCACAATCTTCTCTCCACACAATACAAAGGGCATATAGATATGACGAGGCTATATCTTGCGTGTTTTGTAGGATCATATCCAGCTGCATGGCCAAGCTTTACACAAGCAAGCAAACTTCTCTAATATCATCAGAAAACTATCAATAAATCTCTGGGATAACCTGTCTCATGGCGATCAAATGACGTCATGCCAAACACCACGTCAATAAAATTCATTCACGTGACAAAGGTGGCTGTAGAAGATACGTGTAGATGATGGGAGCTGGAGCACCCTTTGGACAGTATTTACGAAATGTGGCGGTAAATTTGTACTTCTGACGTTGTAATGATATTGACAGTATTGAGCAATGTTAGTCATTCTATAAAAAGCCTAGCACTTGTGTTCTCCTGGCCTACATTCACTGCTCTGATTCGTGCTTACACGCAGTGTGCTCTGAGTAGCATAATAAGTTCGAGTTTCTGCATAGCACAACGCTGAAACGCTGTCTACTACGCCAGGTTCAGGGTTCGATTTCCACCATAGGCTACTTTTTCTCTCAATTATATATAAATCCTTTGGGCCGAAAGTTATGACCCTAGATGATTTTTTCCACCTGACGATATTGTTTATTAGTGACCGATATTATCATTATTTTTTCACGAATCGCATAGAAGCCTACTACAGCAAGGCTGTACCTGGTTCATTCCTGTGGTGACGGCTATAGTTTCAGAACTGAAACACCTGAATAAAGAAAACGGTGGTAGTACGTAAAGAGAATCGGGACAATTCGAATTGAAAAACGGGTAAATAAACAGGTCACCAAGTCAAGCAACAAACGGTACCAGGCCCCCCATCACTCACGGCCCTTGGATCTTCTAGAGCACAAGGGCTTGTATATGGGTTGTCACGTAGGCCTACGTGAATGCAATGTCCATATGCATAGAAAATGCATAATGCATTTCAAGTTGATGTTGATTTATCGTTTCGATAATATCTATGAAAATGTGTATTTTTGAAATGAACAATAACTATTCCAAACTTCGAATCAATTCATAATTTAATAATCAAAAATGAGCTACATTTACACAGAAACCCGTTCATCAAATTTCAGTAGGATAAATTTTATCTCCGTTCTGAAGTTTTGGAGTTCTTATTTTCTTAAAGTTTATTTGTTTGTTGTCAGTTTTTAGTTTTATTTCTCAATTCGCAATTCATTCAGATGTAATTATATCATACTCCTCCAGATTGGTATAGTCCAATGTAGCTGAAGTATTTCACTATTTATTGGGAGGTTAATTTTAATTATTTGTCTGTTAGTGGGAGTTGCTTCTTGAACTTTATTGGAACGTGAGGTTTTAGGTTACGTTAAAATTCGTAAAGGACCAAGTAAAGTAGGGTACCACATTCCTCCAGTCTTTGCCATATTTAACCTCCCAGGTTGTGATCTATTAGATACCGTGTCATGAAACTTGCGTTATTTTGGTAACTTTAAGCAATATGTTTCGCAAAGAAGACAAACTGAATCATGTCAAGAAGTGATAAGTTATACAAGTATGACATGGCAGGTTATTACTAGGACATGCGCAATGGTATAAGCTCACTTTAACATCATTCGATAATGTTGGTTCTTCTCCTGTTATATAATGGAAGACTGTCATGTAACTTTGGCTGTTGACAACAATAGTGTATAATCTTACAATAATTATGGTTAGATCATTGTCCATCTAGATGCAAGGTCAACATTAGAAGAAGATATGAATATTTAGCATATGAGATATGATATGATTTTGATTTTCTTAATTTACTTCTTTGTGAAATCGAGCTTTCGTCCAGTAGACGGTAATGTAATGTTCATTGTTGAAACAATGCTTGAACCATCAGCTCAGTCGAATGAGACACAGCTTCATAAACGGATCATCGTTGGGCATGGATTTGAGTCCCACATTATGTAAGGTGCGTATATGTGCGTGTGTATGCATATATGTACGTGTATGTGTGTGAATTTGTATGTATTTTGTATGTTCCCTTGCACTTCTCATCAGTTTATAGTTTCACTAATACCTGCTCATTTGCACATCCCAGTAATCTAGCTGTTGGTAGGGTCAATGAACAAACAGATAACATCTTGTTTTGAATAATGTATCAATGAACATCTTGATGATCAACCTCACGAAATTCACTCGAACGTTCAGTATAAAGGATGATTCAAACTATTGCAGTATTGCTGTATACACATTCTTGTTATATCAAAGGTTGGGATTTTGGGAACCATGTTAGTTCTCTTGCCTACTCGACCAGTTTGACCTGTTTGATCTGTCTAGAACAGCGTCTACGTAATCTCAACTAATCACCGACCTTCTCCCAATGATTCCAAATGTCTTTGTTGTGGTAACAGGTGAAGTTGTTGTCGGCTGTCCGCAAAGTAGTTAACTATTGACAGCACTCTCTGTCGGCTAGCCGCAGTAACCAGCAAGATTGTCGACGACGGCTCACTTATTAACTCAACTGAGTCAACGAGAACGCACAAGAGATGGAAATAATCAATGATTTTGAAACAAATCAGAAACAATCGAGTTTAATAAAGTCTCGATCTCCACCTACACGATTCTGTTCTGATGGAGTGAACAAATCCAATCAAGTGTAAATATATAGTTTGTTCTAATAATAAAAAACAGTTGTGAGTGTTATGAGAGAATACTTTGTCATAGAAGCAGGGAAACTTGACAATGATTGATGTATTCATTAATATCAGTCAACTCAATGATACCGATTTCAGAAACTAGAGGGAAGTTCTGAAATGTTCCACTGAATGTGACGGCATTAAACTTGAAGTGGCCATACGCACGAATTTCCGTGGCACGAAATCAAGATTTTAGTGGGTCCTCACCAACCTATATACAAACTAGAAGCATACACGTTTTCGTGGGAATAGGTTGAGACGATTATGTTCCTTTAGATCAAATCAATCCAGGTCAATTGAGTTTGTTAAGGTTATTGTCTGGCTCGTACTCACGCATGTGCACTACAGTGGCACTACTGCAATAAATTCAGGTGTTTCGGTACGGTTGTGAAACTTCAATCTTCAATTCTGTTTATCTTTCGTTCTTTCATGGTATTGTTATTTGCAGATTGAAAAAATAATCAAAATAAATGTATTGGATGAGTTGCAAAACAAACTTTAGGATCGCTATGTCATTTATTAGAGACAGAAACTTCACATTCAGCGTCTCTCGTAGCTCATTCAGTTGAGACACATTTTTAGAAAATGAAGCCAACTCGGGCACAGTTCGAGTTCTGCATGATTTTTTTTAAACATCATCCATCTATCATCTGAAATTCGTACACCCAAATAACCCAGTTGTAATTGGAGAAGTTCATCAAACAATAACAAATGAATGAAGAATTTTAAAATCCATGATAAATTACTAACAATATTTCTTGAAAATAGTGGAAACCACAATCGAAAAGGACGTAACGTAGCTTTCTTGACGATGTCGAAAACCAATTATGTAACATCAATAGATTGTAAGAAGCTTGCACTTCAATATAGTGTAGTGTTCCTACTCACCGTGCCCTCGCCTATGTCCTGCACCTCGCAATGCATGATAGGAGTGGAGCCGGTCTGTGCGAGCACAACCGTGCAGTTGTCGGACAGGAACATATTCGGTGGCTTCATCAAGGTAGACTTCACAATGCCTGGGTGAAGCGCGTTGGGGCGTCGCTCGCTATTCCACTCGGGTAGAATGACTTCGTTGTGGTGATGATGGTGGTGGTGATGACTGTGTGAACCTGAGAACAACACGACAAAAATAAAATTATCTGCACAACCATCAGGTAATGAGAAAATTACTCGTGCACTAGTGAATTGAGACTGGGAATAAACCGTGACTGTGAATTGAGTGGAGGTGTGATTTTTTTGCTTTCGTTCCACAAGTCGAAAGAAGACAACTTAAACTATGAAATGAGTTCTGTTCCAATACACGAACCGTTGTTTTCGTTAGAAAAAATTTATACATCGACTTTTGAAAAAAAATTGCATGAAATTCATAGAAAATCCCACTAGGAAAACTATGTGTAAGTTGAAAACATAGCTACAATGAATTATTATAGTGAATGAGAGAAATAATATCAAAATAAAATGTATGGCATATCAATTTGAATAATGCATGTTATTGAGAGCAAGCAACGCTGAAATATGCAATCTGACGTCCAATTAAATATTTTATCTAGTTCAGTTCAGTTCAGTTTAAAGTTGATACTGAAATTCGTTATTGTCAGTGTTATCATTAGTCACCATACGTCTTATCAACCAAACTTCGTGATCCACTGCCATCTAGATTTGTTGCGTTTCCCAATAAATCTGCAGCAGTTCCTGAATCATAGTGGTCAAGCGATGCAGAGCTTCTATTCATGTTTGGTGAACACAGTTCTATTGTTAGTATGCCATTGTTCTTGAAAGTGGAAATGAGAGTGGAAGTGAGTAGCGAAATTGTATTATAGCGGTCAACTGAATCAAGGAGGATGAGAGAGAAAGCCATATAAGTGTAAGTACTATTGTTCAATGTTCTATCTCTCTTTAACAACATATATACCGTGTACTATTCAACCCTTATAATCGTATCCTTGCCAAACAAACCTCGCCACAGCATTGCAAGTTGATGTATAATTTCCTTTTACATGTTATTAACCGATTTATTTACTAAATAGATCACAGGAAACGGTTTCAGCACTATTCTGCATTCTGCGATATCTCAAAAAATGTTCTTCGATCAACGACGTGACAACAACGTGGATTCGATTAAATTACTCAAAATTGATCACATTGAGATGAATAGACGGACCATGAACTGAGATGTGATGTATCTCCAAACTGGAACAATCTGGGACAAGTAAATGAACAAACTTTTCTCCATGCTCTGTTGTTTTCGTTTTACGCAGCAAACCAACGTCCAGGCAATCTAAAAAACCTCTCGAAGTGAGATATGATACTGGGCAAACGCAGCATGTGTTAGCGTTAGAAAAAGAAGGATATATCTGTATGAACTATGAAGTCAAGTCGAAAACTTCACGCACCTTGACATATATGGAATATTTTTGTGAAGTCAACACACCTTGGTGAAATTGGCAATGCTTCATAGTCATGAATCACTGTGTACAAGACATCGAATGAGGAATAACAACTGTTTCTGGAAGTTGGATGAATATTTTATTTATGGAATCATGGTTTTCTGAAAAACGTTCCGTCCGATCTCAATGGGAAGTTTCGATTATTTGTATTATATTTGTATTTACGTTGAGTGAAATTCCAATTTTAGTGGAGAGATTTTTCAAAAACCATTTTCGCCCGACCTAATTTCGAGAGGTTTTTCAAAATGTCGAGTTTGCTCTTCTCAATAGTCACGATCACACCGATTTTGACCAAAACTCTACAGCATTTAGGACCGGTTTCACGGACTGATATAGTTGATTAGGCAATAGTTGACGGATTATTTCAACTTGTTATGACCCCTGGTTACATATGTTAATTTTTCACCTTCAACCAATAGTTATCGGATGAATGCTTGGTTAAGATTCGTAAAACTGAACCTTGGTTGAATTAGACCGCGTATACAAAAAAGTTCCATGTTGATCAGTCCACCCTTGCAACTTGTGCTTACATACAAGCATACGAAAAAACACAGACGAAGCTTCGTTCAAGTAGGTTGGAAGTCTCCGCTATCGCTCATCTAGTAATTCAATTCAGTTTCGATTCGATCTCATCCTGTATCACTATCACAATAATATGGACAGAGAATGCCCTCTGATTCTGTAATTGAATATTGTATTTGAATATGTAATTGAATATGTAATTGATATAAGAAAGGTAATTAATTATTTCTGATCTGACATAAATATGAATACCATCGTACACAACGCATGATAATATAAATTATGAAATAATCGGACGAAGTGAATACAGAATTCATTGAGGACATATTCTGGATCGATCAGTGAGAAGATAATCAAGATTACGATTCGAACGATATGATTTTGGGTTATATTAAAAAACCTATCCATTAACACCAGCCAATATCAACACGAATATCTGTGACATTCCCATTCCCCAGCAACAACAATGATTTGTGAAAAATGAGAGGTAAGTGCGTGGTATTTGAGCACTTCGGCATATAAGCTCGAATAATGATATGAAAAGTTTCGGCCTAGTAGACCCTTTGAGTGAGGAAGAAGAAATATGTCTGGAGTGATGTTCGGTGATAATAAATATAGGCTCATTAGCTTTTGACGCAATGAAACGAAATGTGCAGATCAGTTTTATTTCACCATGTAAAAAGTTATTAGGTTCAGTTATAATCACTGAACGTTTGCATTATATGCCACATATATTATTATATATGCCCATACAAGTTTTTTTTAACGTGGCTAAAACTTTTTATGGCAGTACTTTTTGAGTGTATAATTAGCAAGGGGTTGGCTACCTCATTTTACTAGTTTTTGTTTATGGTGGGGTATAGGCCTATAGACCTGAGCCAAGTATGAAGACTGAATGCAAATAAATATCTGCCACAATATCTTCACGGGAATACTTCCATACTTTTTCATACTGTTCATATACAGTGTATCTATGAATACATTTCTTCGAATGAATCTGACTGATCGTTTAAATTAAATTCGATGGAAAAACACAGCGTTTTTTTTCAGAATGAAGAGCTATATCATGTCATTTAATGAGAGAATTTTAATATTTTCTGCTCGCAAAAGTGATTTTTCAATATGCTGGAAACACGCTTTAATCAAGTGTAAAGTGAGACGAGGTCATCAAGCTTAGATCACGAACCACGATCATACTGACGCGTCACGCATCGCAATCCAAGTCACGTGTTCATTATGGATGTGCGCACACTAAGGGCTTGTCATTATCAACTGTGCACGCACACAAAGACGTTTTTAATTTATTTTCAACTGATCTTGTTCAATGAAGACATGGTAACTGACACGACAAACAAATCACATGAAAAATACCCGAAAAATCTCCGATAATGAATCTAAATATAAGAATCTGAAAATAATATATATTATGGCATGATTGTGATTGATGAACTATCCGAAATCATACACGTTTTGAAAATTTTAGATGATACACGTTAGAGAAGACGTAGCTTCTAAAAGTGCTATTGAGGATGAATGATTACAAAAGATGTTGACAATGTAGCATTTCTAATAATTGTGATTGTTGAAATATGCGTACAGTATTCTGTATCTTCTCGTAAGTTGTAACTCAAGTTTAGTCTAGACCTAATACGCATGTGAATGTTTATGTTACATTATTGAATTGCCACTCATTTATATTTCAGCTGTAATTTCGAATCATGAGGATAATTACGTAATTTGATGAATCAAATCTAGTACCAAGAAATAGGAGAGGGTTATTGATACAATACTTTGAAAACCCTGAATTGACAAATTATTGTTGGATTTTATAAAAGCCTCCAATTGCATTCACTCAATGAATTATTATTTTTTCAATTAGTACATTCAGTAACCAAGTTTTTGGACTGGACAGAAGTAAGAACACTGAAATATTTTCCAACTGTTCAACTGTTATGATGTTGTCTGAAATCAATTTGTTCGAATATGACCTGGATGCCATTTTCTGAACAGTTAGAGAATAATGGATTTTTCTTTTTTTCTCTCTCAATTGATAACCAAAATAATTTGATGAAATTCTAGCTGTCACTGCGAATAACAAGACCAGAACCTAGTACAGATACAAAACAAAGAAGTGACTATTTATAATGTAGACCAATTTCGTTCTTGCGGTTACAATCATAATCATGAATAATTTACCCGGTTGCTACAGATTGGACAATGTCATAAGTCGGTTACGCTGTACTTACTGTTGAAGTGTGTTAAGCCTATATTGCATGAGTGTGAGCGAAGACCTAATTTTCCGTAGGCTTACTCTAAAATATAAGGTGTGTTTATTTTGCGCCCTGGGTCAAATGAAACTTTGCATGTTATCATCCAACTCTATACTTTCTAGTTTTGAGGCTCAATTGCTTCAATTACATTCATGAGAAGCCATGGTACTTTTGGAATGAAAAAAATTGTTTTTCCAGAAAATCAAATTTTCAAGAAATTCAGGCACTCGTACTGTACATATTAATTCGAAGTCAGAATAATTAAAATATATTTTTTGGGAAGCAAAATTTGAACTTATTGAGAAAACCAACAGGTCAAACCAATACGAGCCGTACGAAACGAGTAAAATAATCAGCGTAAATGTTGTATGTGAATGCCGAGACTTGATAGATTCGAAATCGAAGTGTGTATTGGCCTACAGATTTTGAGCAATCTTACAACGCATTTGCTGCTTTTTCCCAGTTTTTCCTAGGCAAAATTAGTGTAAAATTTCTTTGTGGTTGAAAGGTTTCCATTTCACATTCGAATTATAGACTCTATGCACTATTTATTGACATAATTACACAACAACAATGTTTGTACATTCTGATTCTGTGGTAACGAAAGTATGAAATATAATGTGAAATATAGACCGCCACATACTTCGCCGTACTTCCATAATCTACAGTAATGTGTACCGCGTAGTATATTGGCATTGCCGTATAGTTAGGCCTACATAGAATAAAATATCAATAGATAATTAGGATTTTCAATGTATACATTTAGTTGAATTCTAATCGATTCTACAATAACCAAAATAATAACCAAATAACCAAAAATCATAAATGCACAAAGTTCCCGATTGAATGCATCAGCTTTTGCATCCAATCATGCAATAAACACATGCGCATCGCAACTAAGACTTTTTCTGTCGAATAGTAGGCCTATACAATCGAGAGAAAATTCCAGAGTCTCCTATGTTCTCCAATTGATTGTCAACAGTTGTGTTGTATCTCTTTTCAACTCATGCTATTGGATGCTAATGATGACTCTCATCTTGAGGCCTCGTCGCTCCATGAACGTATAAATTATGTAAAATCTTACAAGCAATTTAATTCTTCTCTACGTGATATTACTTTTTAGCTTTTTAAATTTGCATTTCTAATTTATACGAAAATCTCACTTTTAATCCAGGGAAACGTAAACGTGCTAAGAAATGAGCGTTGATATTTGCATGCTAATATATTTGTTATACTTTAGAGTGATTCGACATGAATAAAAAATCTAATGTTGTTTGCATGTTTTCTGTTTGTTCGATCGGAAGTGTTGTTGAAGAGGGACAGTTTCCCACGTTCAAAATATTCATCATTTTCAATAACGTCCAAACTTCTTGACTCTTTTTCAACATTCTCTTCATAGAAATAAGATGTAGGCCTGATGATTCGGTGAGTAAAACAACTAGAGAAGTTGAAAGCAATCCAACTTATCAGAGTTGTTACTGGAAAATACTATTTTATATTTCACTAACAACCAGTGACTAAGTTCAACGTTTCCGGAATGTCACTCCCTTCACCAGAGGAATAATTTGTTTTTTATTATACGCGTCATAACCCCAAAGCAATGTGTAATTATAATACTCAACGCGAAAGTTTAAGGAACCCTATATATATATATATATATATATATATATATATATATATATATATATAATATATATATATATATATATATATATATATATATATATATATATATATATATATTATATATATATATATATATATATATATATATATATATATATATATATATATATATATATATATATATATATATATATATATATATACATTTATATGTATAGGTGGTATAGGTGTATTTGGGAATGTACGTTGTAGTTATGTATTGATATTTCGATTAACATGTACTATAAGTGGAAACGATCTACAAAATATGTATTGTTGAAAAAAAACATTCCTTGGCTATTCAGTGTGCTTGAAATTGAGAAATCCTTTGAAGAATTTCAACACATTCATCGATTTTGTGTGTCAGTGTGTGATATTGTGGAAGTGGACTGAAGAATAAGTAGTTATAATATATCATATAGAACCACATAAAATTAAAGGAGAATTTTCCTCCTTTTGATCATTAGGAACATTTAATCGAGTCACAGAGAAACAATTCCAACTTTGCTGTAACTAACATTTCAATTCTATAATATAACTGCCTTGTGATCAACCTTCATGAATTAATTCGATACACTATTCTAAGTATATGAAACAAAGATAATGTTGACTTCTTGTGAAGAAAAATGGAGTCACCCATAATAATTTCTATTTGATATGAGAGTATCGTTTGTCAGAAAATCACGACTTTCTATGCAATATTCTTGAAATGAAAATAATTTTGAATAACTCATATAATTAATAATCACAAGTCTTTCAGCCCGAGAGCTGACTTATTAATAAAGTTCTTCGAAGCGGAAACATCGAGCTACAAATGTCCAAAACTAGATTTCAAATTATTATTTCAATTATTGTCTTCACGAACATTCACCAAGCTTTTATGACTGAATTTTATTTCTTAAATCTACTTAAGCTGAAAGCTGCATTAAAACTGTATTATCTTCTGAACATTTCTTCACACATTAAAAAGCAATTAAAATATACGTCGTAAGTTGAATTTAATTCCGTCCCAAGTATTATACGATAATGATCGAAGCGTAAAAATGTTTATTTTGATTATGTAATCATAACATAATGGCATTATTGTAGTCGTTGTCCTTCTTCTCAATAATATTGAGTTTCACTTCGAAGTGAAGAATGGTAATACGAAGTCAACTTTCAGCGGGAGACAGGAATCACCATTGAGATTGTATTTTATTTGATATATTTTAATGGAAAAGCATCATGGAATGTGTTTGAAACAATTCATTTAACGAGAGTAAAAAACTATTCTGATGAACTCACAAAATATATGCCGAGGGGTTTACAACTCGCAAATTTGGTGTACACCTGATTTTAGGATTTCAGGAATTTCAAGAGATTTCATAGAGATTTTAATGGGATTTCATCGGGATTCCATAGGGATTTCAATGGGATTTCATGGCAAGTGTGCACCCGATTTCAGGAGTTGTTATTCCCTCAATATGCTGGATTTTTTAAAATCGCAATCAGTATTTGATTGATCAGATCTCAATCAGCAATCAATAAGAGATCGTTCAACAATGTGAATTTCAGAAATTTAATTCATTACATTTTTTGAAATCCAATGTTATTTGTTACTATTTTGAAAACATTTTACAAGTTCTGTATTCAGTTATAAAGCGAATTCAGTAATAAGAAATAAAGCGTATCCATTGTTTATAAAATGTTGTTCGAGCTGTTTGCGAGTCGTCACGCGCAACCACTGAGCCACCTCACAAGAGATAAACGTTTGTTTGCGTTACCCGTTCAATTGAAGTTCCTCACAGCCGTTCAGTCTGAATACCAACCTACACATATATACACTAGATAAATCCCTGACTATCGAATAGCATTAATGAGGCCTTTGCTTGATCCACTGTATGTGAGTAGTAGAGGAATGGGTTCAATTCCCCATTGGGTTCCTTTATACGATGACCCTCCCCACCCCACAACCCACTACCAGCCCCACAGAGCGAGCCGCATCGATCTACAGCCGCCGGGGACCTTGTGCAGCTCCGACTCGCCTGCCTGTAACGGGGGAGCCACCGAGCCGGCAAATCACCAATTACCCATCTCAATACATTAATAGGAAACCTACTTAGGTTTGCGAAAGGAAAAAAACGGAAAGAAAATATGAATGAAGAAAATGTTCGTTTAGTTTGATTAATGGCGGCGTGTTTTTTCGGTTGAGCGAGCAAAGGCTCGTCGTTTTACTCAAGGGGCTCAAGACTTTAAGAATGTCACATGAAGATGGCGTATTATATGGTGAGGATTAGTAACTTTGAAAACAAAATATTTTCAACAATACAGACTCTTACAATATACTCGCTCAAAGTCAGTTGATCGCTTGCTTCTCAGTGTTTTTACATGTTTTTCCAGGAAAATATTATGTAGAGTATCATAATAGACTATACTTGTGAGATGTAGTTATATTGTATTAGCATTGATATACCGTGAGATTTTTTTACTTGGAGCGGTTTCACGAAATCTTCATTTACTGGCTGTATTTATCTGCTTGAATTTATCTGCTGTGAACCGATGATATTCTGAATTATATGCTGACTGATTGATGAATAAGAATAAGTTTGGATTCAATTCAAAATCGAACAACAGGTTCATCTATTATCTGATTACTTCGGTTGACTCCTACATGGTAGGCCTACGATGTCTCAATTTTTAAATTATTACAATAGTTGATTACTCATCGTTTTTCCTGGTTGTGCGTATATAGTTTCCGTGTTCTACCCTGCTAGTATTTTTACATTTGAGATGATATTTATTCCAAAAATGTAGACATAAATAATTCCATACCATCGATATTCAAACCTATATGCACATTCTTGATACCGTTTCCCGAACTACAAATACAGACTCGAACACAAACAAACCAGACGACCAAATCTTCATTGTCTGTGTATGTTTTGATATTGCATTAGATAAATATTAATTCTAAAGCGGTAGATTTTCGTTCGTCATAATCAAAAACTCGAACTTTTCAATCAACTGAGAGGAATACGAATTTTATTTATAATCATTTTAGAAGCTCCGTTGCGTTCCATACATTCTGATCCGATTTTTAATGAGAATTTCATGCGGCTGATAATTACAGAACAAAAACTTCAACAAAGCTCATCATCGTGACATTTGTATTGAATAAAGAAGATTAATTATAATATTTTAATTATGTTCAAAACATAATTCTTGATTTTCGTGCCACCTAGAGAGTAGAAAATCATCATTTTAGAACGTTATGAATTTTCAATCATACCATGAGTTGAATGAGGTGATGCTCGAAACATATTTGGAACTGAATTTGCAATTCAATCAATATGAGTTCACCGAGTGTGCTCGGTGAAACATTAGCGTTTGCACACTTTTGAACTTTGATTAAAAATGTTCATCAGTAGGCTACAATATTGTAACACTAATCGAACGCTGCAAAACGTGTTGAAATATATTAGCAAGATTATTTCAATGAAATGTACTTAAAATCTACGCACTATGGTTCTGAAACTATCGAAATTAGATCGAGATCGAGATCGAAATCGAATTAGGAAAATTGAAAATATTTATAATATTCTACATTTCTTCCAAGCCGACTAAATTACAATTCACCTACATCCTCATAGGCCAGCGTCCTCCCTTTTTTCACCCTCTCCGAGTATAGGATCCAACGCTATGTGAAGCTTAAAATTCGGCACAAACCAGCAAATCACGAACAGCAACCTTTTCTGTAACTTCTTTGGCTACAGCAGTTAACACCAGCCTCGCCTTCGCTTGTTATTCGACAATCGCTCTACATTCGAACAATGTCTGGCGAATGAAGATCGGTTGCTATATAGCACCACACAAGAGGCAAATTCCATCTGTGTTTCCATCTTCGCATGCACCATGTTTCCATTGCGACAATCTATTGCAAGCTCAAACACTTCTAGCTCTTTTCTCCACCACTTTTTTGTCATGGTACCTTTGTTCTTGACAGCCCATATACAACACGCCTATATTCAACTATTGAATAATTTCAGAAAAATATTTATCATGACATCTTATTTCATCCTCAGCCTCATTGAATCCTCCACACTGTCTCCTATGTATTCTTGGGCTTTTCTCTCATTTTTCAGCAATGTTTTCTGTTGTCAATTTAATACAAAATTAATTCCAGACTTATTTATTTGGTGTGCATACACCAACCAATCTTGTATTAGGTATAGGATTCTTTTTCGGATAATTACTTTACAAAATGACTTCAATAAGAACAATAAGAAATTAAACTGTCAAAAATATTTGCTTCCACATATTATTGCATATTTTGATACATTTGGAAGAATATACTATTCAGATTACACCAGAGTTGAAAAAGCAGTTCTACCCGATGTACCTGCTATCCAAAGAGCTCATCTTGCTCTAGCCTATGCTACCTCAACGACTGTGACTATGATCAGCCTGTGAAAAATGTTATTTTTTGTTTCAAAAATGTAATTGTTACAACAATTGACATTAAATGTAATAAGAAATTAATTTGTTGTTTGTTTGAGTTGTTGAATATATGACCAAGATGAACTATATTTGAAAAATTAAGGAAGTCTCAATTTTGTTGGCCAGTACATGCCCCTAAACAGATCCACATAAGACTAGAATTGAAAAAGTAGAAAAAAGAGATGGATGATTGAATAAAAAGGTGGACGAATAGTTGAGGGGACCCGGACCTATTTGGCTATGCTACCATGTTCAGTCATGGTCATGTTTATGTTCATGTCAGTCATGTTTATGTACTTTTTCTCGGGAATGGTCCGTTCAAAGTACATATTGATTATTCCACATGTTATTTTGACCTCTGTCATGACTTAAGATGGAACGGATCCGAATTGAAAAAAAAATGTCTTAAGAGTTTTCAACATTTTTGTTCAAAACGTTGCAAATTTTCAGGATTCATGAGATATTTTTGGAACATTGTTATTTAATCATTCATTCCATAGTCTTGAGTTTGAATAATACATGTATGAATCCTCTGTGAAATTCTGAACAAATTTGATCGGAGCAATCCTGAGATAAAGGTACAATGTATACCAGAAATTATTATTCTGAAAGAACGGGCATTGAGAATTGGTAACATTCACGCGTAGCCCAAGCCTATGGAAATATCACTGCGTATGAAACTGCAAAAAATTATGAATATGTTCGAACAAATTATATTTATATATATATATATATATATATATATATGTCACACTTCAGGAAAAACTTGTTTGAAACAAATGCGAGCAGGGCTAGGCTCACACAGCGTTTCCACTTCATCTTTGTAGAACATCTTTCACATAAATGAAAAAAACAAAACACATATGGTGATCAAATTGAACTAGTAGATAACAGTGATCCAAATAACAATATGATTTGAACTTCACCTCATGCACAACCCAAACTACTTATGATGGTCGTCAGCTGTTCTTCATCGGAATGAAATGGGATACCGGTACTTCAGAGTTGCGTATTCATCGTAGATAGCTATATTTCCAGTTAGGACCCTCAGGCAACAATAACAACACTCAAGCTCAACTAATTGAGTCAAAAATTGTATTTCGAAAGTTTTTCACAATATTTGCATTCTGGGAAATGGGTAACACTACCATAATATTGGAATTCGTTTGATAACAAAAGCAACCCATATCATTTCCACGTACCAACGCCAATGGAATACCATTTATAGTAACACTTTATTTCTATTGTTAATTGAAGAATTCAAATTGAACCACACATATAATCGTAAAAGAAGATCTTTCACAAATTCATGAGCCCAAATACATTTGATCCCATGAAATATTAAATATCAGCAAGATTTGAAGAATGAATTAGATCACATCTGCTATCTGTTGGTGGATATTAAAACTACTACAGCAGAACGATGCCCGAGGATGACCTGAACGGTGGAGTCGCGACGCTCAACGGCTTAACTGTGAACTTTCACCATATGAAGTTTCGTTTGTTCCCCGCTAGAGAACAGTGTCAGGTCGATATAGTAGGAAGTGTTTTGACCGACACAGTTTCTGATATCGACCGGTCGATATATGACGCCGTTGTAACACAAGTTTCTCTTAGCAGTAAGCAGAGGGCAGGTGAGGCACTACACGGTAGCGTAAGAAACAACCCGGATCAAAAGCCGCATTACAGTTATCTTTATTGTAGCTTATATATGTAGGGGTGAAAATGTTTCTCATTTGAATTCCGGAAATATCACTGGTCTGATGGAGTGATGAGAAAATGTAACGATTTTAGTCGAATAATTTTATAGACTCTCTTTAATGGCACACTCCTTCCACAATTATCAATTGAAACAATATAATGGAGGACCCCGGGCCATTTATTATTAATTCATCCTTCCTTTTTTAACGACCCCACCAGCTGCTATAGGTTATGGGTATTCGAAAGAGCGCGTGCTACAATGAAATAATCATAAGTGATGATTAAAGAAGGAAGTTTACAAATACCCTCTTCTTAAACGAGACTCAGGCCAGTGACGCAAAACAGTGACACGGCTAGATGTCTGAGACAGACCGACGGCTTCCTTCTGCTTGTGTACTTCCTAAAAATTCATCAGAAAATTAAATTATTCTTTCTGAATCCAAGGGTGAAGCTTCTGTTTGTCATAGTACATAACTCTATCTATATTGATCCTAAAGTTTGCATCCTAATAATGAAATACATGATCACTATACAAGAGGTGCTGATCATATATATTTAGAGTCATGTAATTCTTCAATGTTCAGTAAAAGTATATTTTATAAGTCAGTAAGAGACTATAATAATTTACCTATAGTATTGAAGGAAATCAAAAGTGTGAGTAGATTTAAGCTAGAAATAATCAAACATGTAACTAGCACTGGAAGGTAATAATAAGTAAAATAATTTTAAGAGAGTCATTAATATATGTAGACCTGTATAATTAATAGCAAAATCATTTGCTAAATAAACAAATTACAATTACAAATTACAATTACAATCCTAAAGTTTGCAGTTGATTTTTTCTTCTCCAATTTCCCACCTTTTTCACCAAGCCTAACAGGAGACAAACGGAAGATATTGAACATTCAAACAGCAATCATACCTTGGATTTATCCAGGAGCTATTTATACTTGAAATATGCTGCTTTCTCATTTACACTCTAAAAAGAGTATTTCATAATATTTCGAAATACCCTAGATCTGCCTTAAATGACAACAATATACTGATCGAGCGCAGCAAAGCCGGACAAAGAGTAGCAAAGCATTACAACGAGTTGTGAGAGTAGCCGAGGCGTTGATATAGAGGAGAAAGCCCGGGACCGGAGAGATGATGAATCATGCATCCCGTGGGATTCGACAGCTTCCTCCCAACAATACACACTTCTCATCCAGGAGCATCCATTATCCCCTTATTCCCGGTAATTAGCTCACAATTAGCATCATAAAGGTTTGTTATACGTGAGTGGACGATCGATAGTCCACTTGTCGGGTTAACAATGACGAGTGAGGGCTTCGGGACATCATCTAATGAGGTGGATGAAATGTAGTCCAATAAAAGCACGCAGTCCTGGCGGATCGATTGGTCGTCTTTCATAATTAGTTAGCGACAACGATTCTGAGTTTCGAGTGAGCAAATAAGGCAGATTATGTATTCAATTGTACACAATGTAGCCGAATATTAAGGCTGCCTTTGGCACTGCCACCTATATAAACTGTATGAATGTGATGATAAGTGTTTACTTCGTGTTATTGCATAATGAAACATATAATGTACAACAAACTTTTATGATCACTGTTCATTTCAATCGTTTTATTGATGTATAAATTATTTATGAATGATAATTTCAGTACACCAATGTCAATAATAATTGATATTCATTCTAGACTAAACAGTTAAACAGGAATGTATGGAAATTGAAACAAATCATACGGAGGATGAATTGTAAACGTGAAAATGTATTCCAACTTTTTTCAAGGAGCTACAATTCAACATATAAATGGTCACTTGTATCTTCAAGGCGTATGAGCTCACACAACGTCCATAGGTTAGAGAATATGAATTACTTCCGTTCGATTTTGTTTCTATATTTTATAAATGGAATATGTATACGGAACTATATAGTTTTGATCAAATATTCATATTCATATTCATATTCATATTTATTAGTCTTGATTGAACATATACATGTTATAAGACGAGTCAGAAAATGAAAATACAATATCATATTATAAAAGTCAATAAACAAAATAAAAGGAGTTGATATCTAAAATATATGAAAAATATAATGAAAATATAAAAATAAAAATATGAAAATGAAAATAGAGTCCATCAGTCACTTAAGAATTCCCCAACAGAATAAAAGCACTTATTTAGTATATATTATTCAAATATAGGTATATACATATATATATATATATATATATATATATATATATATATATATATATATATATATATATATATATATATATATATATATATATATATATATATATATTTACATATATATGTATATACTCATATTGAACTCGACGCGTGATTGAGATAGAGATAATATTAGAGATAATTTCGAGCGTCTGCTTGCTTTGAAATACGCAAGAGACTTTTTACATATAATTCTTGCATTACTGTACTATCAAAAATATGCAACAGAGCATTAAAATAAACATTTATCTCACTGCCAGTTTGAGTGTGAATATATGATAAATTGATATGATTTTCAATTATCTGTGAAACTGTATAAATTTGTGTGTGAATATTTAACAAATTCATAAAAAAATGAGCAATCGAAGTCATTCATCCCCTGTCAATATTCGTCTCTGAAGCATACATCGCTTTTGCATACATTTTGCATACATGCGCTCATACATCGCATGCGGGGACTATATTACGTTAGTTATCATTGTTACAGGAGTTGAAAAAATTTCGATGAGTTGATTCAAACTGAACATGGTGAGGAATAGTGTGGAATTATGTTTGAACTTTGAACAATGAAAACTTCTTTCATTGTTGAAAATCAACAATGAGAGTAGCATCACTACTATACAACCAATAAGAACTACTTAATAATTCAGAACAATGTTGAATTTCTTTCTTCGTTCTAGGAATAAGTTACTTTACAACACCACAACAATTGGAATACTATATATATTTTAATCTTGTACTATCTGACAAGATTCGTAGACCAAAGCAATATAGAGAGTTATACACCTATTTGGAAACATTGATTTTTGAATGTTTGGTTCCGTATATATATATGTTTATCACTGCCATGCCACATGCCATATGTTATCATCACTGCCAGATCGAATCTTTCAACTTTGGAGGATGACAAACTGTTTCATACTATGCCAATGTAATAACACGCATCGGGTATTATTGTTGTTGTGGTGGTTTTGCTGGAACCTGAGTGAAACTGAAACAACCTGATCCAACTAACACAGCCAACCTAACCCAACCTAACTAACATGATCTAATCTGATTTGATGTAACTCCTGTACAAAGTGCACAGAGGGTGGCGCATGCGCTGACATTATGTATGGGAAATGTACAATACAAATCCAATACTCATACGTCCAAACGACATCACCTGAACCAACTTACACTTCAACATAGATGTATCCACAAAACAGTATGTGATGTTGTTTCCGTGTGTGAGTTATTTATATCTCATGAAAAAGTAACAACTTAATGCGACCGTTATGTTATAAAAGTATAGGATAGGCGCGAAATTCGAGACGTGTTGTAGGTGAAAAGCGAATAATGGTAATTTGAAAGAAATATTATTGTTGAGATACGTGTTTTCTCTTGTATTATTTTTCCGTAATGTATCTCAATTTCCATTGTTTACTGCTGATAGCGTACCTTTACTATTTTTATCTCGGAATATGCATAAAAGAAGATCACACTATTTTATTGATAAATGTTTCTCTTTCACAAATATAAGAACAACTAACATTAGTAGTGTACACCAGCGTAACCAGTGGGAATAACAGACTAACTTTCACAACACTCACAGAAAAAATGCCGAAATTCAGGCGCTAAACATCTATAGCTATCTCCCTTCAAAAAATCATTCACTCATTGGTCTGTTTGTAGACTTCGCCTAACGTTAGGTCGAACCCATTTCCATAACTTGACTTTAGTTTCAAATATTCCATTTGTATTACAATCATCTCCCATCTCGTTCTTGCTAGCGCTCCGTTTGTAGAGATTGCCGTGAGCAAAGAAACCCGTGTGCATTAGAGATGGAAAGATCGATTGAAGGAGAAAGTGATTTTCCTAAGAGGTAAGTAATGAGAGTTTTAAGTGAAGCACGGGTGGCCTATCACGGGCCAGACAAGGAGATTGTATTGTCGCATTATCATTAGGTGGAACAGTCTTGTGGAGAACGTATCAAGAAAATTGCTCATTTGATAGAATCCCTTCTCACAACCTTCCCACAACCCCACTACCACCACACACATTTCAATGCGTGTTGTCTTTGCGCAGCTGCATGAGTAGGTGCACCAGAGAAGTCTATATTACAATGAGCGAAACACTTTTTCAAAGATAAGAACGATATTATGATGAATTCGTTTTCAGAAGAAGTACTTAACTGATTGTTCTTTCAAACAACTATAATCAGTCTCGTATATAAAATATGATATTATATATGATATATAACCCCACGTCTATAGTCAATTGTTTCACAGGGCAAGCAGTCTTGTGTTTTTCTCATTAACCGTGTGATTGTAAGGACTATTCGAGTATTTCGTGTTTTTTTTCACTCGATAACTGATGTACTTTCTATTGAAAACCTTCAAAATTAAATGATTTGAAAACTTCTCACCAACCACATTTCCATATTAAATAACACCCTACAAATAACTGCTACGCATGATGGCATTGTGGAATGCATACAACATTCATGATACCAATTAAATCGAAATTGAAATTTCATAGGAAATCAGCTGAGAAAGAAAAAAAAAATGTTTTGGTGGAGGTGCCAGACAGAGAAAAAGTTTTTGGTGGAGGTGCCAGGCAGAGAAAATCAACCAAAAGACATTGTGTGAGGATCTTTAGACCCATCAATTACAATTATGTTTCTCTGCACTATTAAAAATCAAAGTGAAGAGACTTCTCCCCAATTATAACAACCAAAGTGGTGCTGGTATCATCAAAGTAAACTGTAACAATAGTGTTGTTGTATGAAATTGATATAACAATGGAATTATTATTGTTTCCATCACCGTCCCACAGAAATATCTTCCGAACACTGAGTATTTCAGTTTGGTTGCGGTGAGTTCCATTGTTGAGACCACAGTTATATTGATTATTGATCGAATCAAACCGCATGAATGTTTTGAATATCGAAGGGAATGTTGGAGGCAACGCAAAGGATCAAACAAAGTGCCAGTCCTGACGTGGGAATTGAATCAGATGTTTTTCCCATTGTAACAAGCAGTTTGCAGAGAAAATTAGACAAAAGGCGGAACTGGTATGATAATAAATCAACTCTTAAATTCGCTTGAATTGGACATCTTTCACTTTTTATTATTTTTTCAGCATTTTTATGTTCTCTGGTTCCTTTCTTCAAGCAATAATAATGTCATGATCATTCATTGTTGTGGAAAGGTTACAGAAAAAATGGATTGCAATTCGAAAAATAATATCACTTCAACACTTGAAACATAATGCTTTATAACATATTCCTCATGTATTGCATCACCCACCGAAGATATACCACCTATTTAATACCTGGACCCCTATTCCTGAGATAAAAGAGATGTGAGAAAAATCAGTGAGAAAAATATCTCATGATAATGACCTATTTCATCTCATATTTTATGTGAGATACTCGTTTTCTCACTCATTTTTATTCAAATAGAAATGAGTAAATACAAATGAGTGAGAAAACGAGTATCTCACATAAAATATGGGATGAAATATGTCATTATTATATGAGATAGATTTCTCACTTATTTTTCTCACATCTCATTTATCTCAGGAATAGGGGTCCTGTGTAAATGTGGTGAATACTCTGTTCATACAGTTCTAAAAAGTACACCTAATGCCAAAGCTGGAGTGCCTATGATCAATTCACTTCCGAATCAAGAATTATCACCATTCATCTGCACTGTTTCTGTAGTAAGGAAATTAACATCTTTTAATAGCGTGACCAATAGCATTGCGAAGGATACAAAGTTTTCTATTTCGTTAGCGATAAACCAGATAATTCACCTTGTTTTCTGTACCCAGTTTCCTCCAGTTATATGTGTAGATTAGAATGTATGAAAGGAAATCCAGATCCGATATGCTTCTGTCCGAATAAGACGATGACTACAGACACAATCTGTACATACCAATTCAGAGAACTGTTGGAACTGTTGGATCCCATTGCAAGCATCAGGCACAATTTTTAAGATGTACAAAATCAAGTCGAACCAAAAGATGAAATGGATATCTAACAATCCTACTACTGTGTCAGGTTGTACACGTAATTTTTGGAAAATTCTTTTCAAATAGTAACCATTTCAGGTAATGTTCTGTCTTCTCATTTTTTATTAATCCAAACTTTGACTCGAACACCGTTCTTTTGCAGGCCGCACGAAAATATTCTAAATTTGAATGGAAGTGGCTACACACAGAATTCATACAGAATTCAAGAATTGTAGGTGAATAAATACTATACAGATGGAATCTCGGCCGACTTAACTATTTTGGGTCATTGTCCGGCACCCGCAAGTGAGCACTATATAAGTGAGCACTATGTCCGAAGAAATTAATTCATTCATTCAACATTTTTTGATAGGCCTACCCTAGGTGTAATACAAAATGTGGAAGCACCTATAGACCTCTAGGGCTCGACTCGAAACACTAATCATTCGGCCCTAGGTGTAATACAAAATGTGGAAGCACCTATAGACCTCTAGGGCTCGACTCGAAACACTAATCATTCGATTTGGAATACGTTGAAAATCGAGGACCGGCATCATATAAGCATTTCAAAGAATAACTCATTTCAACAGAAATCTAATTGGAGGTGACCCTAGTGATTTGTGGTATTTTTCTTCACTATCACTATTCTATCACTAATATTACCATAACTATATCTACTATCACTTCACTATCTTACTATATTCACCATCTTCAATCTTTACTCACACCAACTTTACTAGCACTTGGTACTTTATAAAACTTTATACACCATCTACACATCATACTATCGGAAGATAACGATTGAATGTGATATAGTAAAACCATGGACGATAGATATACTATCAACACAGTTGACACTGACAAGAATGAATCCCCGTACACCTCCATTCTCCTTAACTAACATTCTCCTTAAGCGGCTGTTGGTAAGGGGGTATGTTTTATTTCAATATTCCGTGACATGTCTTGGCAGTATATCTTCCGTTCTTGGTGACATTTTTACGAGTTCACTTCTTTAGATATGAAACCATGAGGTCATAAAATAATTGTGGATTTTCGTGATGGCTTCTGAGCATATTCAATTTGGTTTACCGAGGTTGGAGTGTTTACATTATGATAATTAATGAAAAGGTGGCATCTTGAGTCGGAAAGCTCGATTGAGTTTATCACGTTATACTTTGACCTGATTTTGAGATTCTAAAAAACATGTGAACAGATAATTTGATATCATTCTCGAACATATTGCTTGGAAGCCATTTTTTTTGGCGTGGAAGAGTGAGAAAGTATATGAGTATAAGGCAGGTTTTTATTTTTCCCTCGAAAATTGCTACCACATATTCATGAAAATTGAATTTCATTATTCTAGCTCTTCAATGATAACAAAACTGGATGCAGAATCATTGTTTACCAATCAGCCTTAGAGCGAGATCATTTGGAAGAGGAAAAACAAGCATAGGGTGATGCCCACAAAAAAAGTTCGATAATAATATTACTCATTCCACAAGCAATCAATCTTTAGGTAATAACTCTAGGGATAATGATCAATTCAAACATTTGCACGCCGGAAGAGAATAAATCTCCAATCTCCTCATCATCTTGATGATCTTCTTTTCCTCTAATTCTACTGAAATATGTTGAAAATACAAATATTGATTTCTTCTTGTAGGCTCATTCATTTCGATAATATCAATTTGTTTCCTCTCTCCCTTCTTCCCATTTCACAAATTGGATCTATTGTTTCATTATTCATATATTTGATCTATCTAGAAAAATGTTATGGAGAAAAATTATTTGATGAACTTCTTGAAGAATTTTAGGATGTTGCATATTATCGTGTTGCTATGGGATGAAAATAAACGGTGAGTTGTTCACAGGTGGAAAAATAAGATTTCAACGGATTTCAGACCTTGTGATTACTATATGAATGATGAGAATCGATCGAGTAATGCAAATTAGAAAATAACGTGATTTACTTCACCAACAGTGAACATGAGTATACCAAATGTGATCAGTAGTATTAACTTGGATAAACTCTCTGATGAATCTTCCGCAACAAAAGTTCAAATATTCTTCAAAAAGATCGTTATTTCATTCCATGCAACTTCCGTAGTCTGCTAGATGCATTTTCTTGTCATTTCACGAAAAAAAACTCTATCAAAAAATGTTCTACATTCTGTTTCTATGGTACTAGAGCAGACAATAATGTAAAAGAACGGTAGTGTAGTGTGAGCCCTATATTGTTTTATTTCTCGACTCGAAAGTCATGTAGACAGCGTTGGCTATATTGAAACTATCGTATAGTTACAATCCTGAATTTTATATTCTGAATTCATTCATTTTGACAAATTGTCATCGATTCTGTACAAAGTAGAAACAAAGGTATTGCAAAAAATAAATTGGAAATAGTAGGCCCGCATATGGCATTCCCAGCGAAATGAATTTACATTAGTCAGAGTAGATAAAAACCATAATCAATGGTGTAACCATTCAAGAAATATAATAGGAATTCTTTCGTGTGTATTAGTTAAATTGCCTGAATATCAAAACAGAGAAAATTCTCAATCATTCCTCATACTATATGAATACGATGTGTACATGCAATGAAAATCACTGTTAATAATTGGAAATAAATTGTCTCACTTGTGTCAAACAGTAAGCTGCATAATGAAGTTATATTTTCCGTTGTTCAATGCCGCAGAAACTGTCATATCAGGCCCACGTCAGAAGTCAGGCCGATTAATCGTGTAATCCTTGAAATACGTCTCTGAGCTTTTATATGACCGACGGGTTTATCTTGTTAAAACGTTGAAAATTGCTCGGTTAATGTCACTTAAAAACAATACATTCGTGTCAATTATATACATGGGGCTTTGCACTGCTTATGCATTGTAACATCATTTCAAATGTACTCAGAGTATGTGATGTGTTTAATGTGTTTTTATTAGTTTTCCCTGACCCATGTGAACCATTTTTAGTATTGTACTATTACAAACTGGGCTTGAATGTATTATTAGGAATGTTAAATGATTACCTCCATATTCGTGTGATTCATGTCAAACGAGGTATTTTATTTTCATTTTACATCTATAATTACAGAATCACATTACATTACAGAATCCAAAAGAATTGAAGGAATGCCCCAAACTAATACGGTTACTTTGAAAAGAAAAATATACGGTTTTTGTAGCCTGGTTTATTATCATAATTCAAAACGTTTTTGCCACGATTGTCCCAGAGAGTTTTGATGGAACTGTTCACTATAAAACATGAAACTACGAATGGCTCGTTAAAAATCTATACATTCAGCCACGGTCCATACTTTGATGATGATGAAAAACCATCATATTCGTCGAGCGTTGGGTCGGTAAGACAGGAATAAACTGTTCGACCGGCCGGGGGAACGACGTAAAACAAAGGCAAACGGTGCGACAGGAAATTGCCAATGTCACATACCATTTCCTCGACGGAATGAGAATCGAACTTCTTGAGGGCGGTGGAGACGCGTCGCGTAATATCTTGGTTTATAGTCGTCGTGACAGTAACTCTTGAGCGAGACGCCCACGCTGCACGAGACGCGGAGTGAGAAAGAGAGAGAGAGAGAGAGGGAGAGAGAAAGAGAGAGAGAGAGAGAGAGAGAGAGAAAGAGAAAAAGAAAGAGAGAGAGAGAGAGAGAGGAGGCAATAAACTCAATGCGGCATAAAAGTGAGTTGCTATACCATACAGTTACTTTTGTAAATATTACGCAATGCCTTGTTTGTCCCTCATGTAATTTTCCCAATTTTCACGAAGTTACTGAGCGAAACCTCGGAAATCAAAAGTAACGAATAAATACTTCTACATTTCGTAAATCACATTGTTCGACATCACATCAATATCTTTCCTCTTTTACAATTTACCAGTTCTTCACCCTATTTCAAATCTTGATATTTCACTTTTATCATCTACACCTTTTCCTCGGTATGCTAACTTTTCACACTTCCTCCTCTTTTTTTTGCTACTTCACGTCTAGATACTTTTCTCTATCTTCGTTTTCTCTTTGTCCGTCTTATCACCTGAACTCCCCATCAATCAATCAACTTCCATCTTCTCCCAGATGTCGGTACGTCTTTCATTTTCATTCTGTTTATCAGTATAGACTTTCTTAAGCAATATTCATTTCCGTTGCCAATATTCATGTTTCGTCTTTTACCATGTTGTCAACTACATAGCCATGAGCTTTATATGTCAGAATAATTTCACATCGTGAATTTTGAAGTATTTTTGTATCATTCTTTTCTGACTTGCGCCGATAGTTGAGATTACATTTCTCAAACATAATATGGCTTGATACTTGAATACAATATTTTTCATTCTCAAAAGTACATATTCTACGTCCATTAATTTTTTCATTCAAGCAGCAACATGTATGAGCTCAAAACGCCTACACACTTCCCCAAGCCATATTCAGGCCATTGCTCAATAACCTAACTAAAAGAGTGTTTGAGGGCGGAGAGTTGACAGCAACGGAATTTAGAAAAAGGAAAGTTGAAGAGAAGATGAGTCCAATATTGAATTGTAAGTGATGATTCTTTGAATTTGAATTGAATTTTCGATTCATTTTCAAGTGTAATATTAATTAATGTATTGAGTGCATGAATACATTGTACTGCAGTAACTGTAACAATATAGAAACTCTCTACCGTGCTGCGCACAATTGCGACGTAACGAAATAAAAAAAACATATGTAATATGTAGACGAGTGAGAAATCCCTTCCAACGCCAGTTCTTATCAAGCGGCTGCTATGAACACGCTGGAACCCCTTCCCACCCCCTAACCTTATCAGAGAGCTGATTCACACCTGTCGAACTTCAACCAACTCTTCTTTCAACTCACTCAAAAGCTTCCAGGCTTGCAACTTTCCAAGTAGATTTACATCTTTTCTGAAAGCGTTCACATAGCGAGAGAAAGTTGGTGTTTTTCTTTCTTTATATACAATGGGCCGCAAGTATACATAGTTCATAGTGGCTGTGATTTGATGTACCGACTAGCGGGATAACTTCATAGATCTCAGATGTGTGTTGATGTACGGAACGTTCTGCACGTCAGGTACATAAGTGCGTGCATCATATCGAGCAACTATATAATACACCTCTAGCTGTATTCTGTCATGTACGCTCAGCGACAGGGTAAAATGAAAGCTCTTTGATATAACTAAACAGTGAGTGGGAACACAATTGTTCCGAAATTCACACTTCGATCAGAACAATTCTTGGAACAGGTACTTGATGTTGTTTTCATTTCGATGCTGATTCGAACCCACGCCCCACCTTACTTCAGTTTCAACGCATTGGGAAAGTTGACGGAGCCACGTACGGGTACAGAATATGAACATAAAGCAATATCATTTAAACTTGAGTGAATGGCGGAAAAACATCAAAAGACTTTTCGGCTAGTTCGTCGCGACTTGACTCTTGGGTGATGTGAGTATATCTATATCTCACACTATGGGTCGAACTCACCCTGTGTCTCATCATGCAGTTGTTTTCGTACATAATTGAAAACTCAAACAACATTGAATAATTGGTAGCGGCGTCCTTGTTCATTGTGCATGCTAATTGTGTGTCCCATAGCTACAATAGTCCAGGTGTAGAGAAACCTATTTCATATTCACTATAACGTATTACTTCAATTACTATACAATTCATATCACTTTAGCACATGATTCAACAATGACACGTTCCGCTGAAGTGAACAACGAACGTGGCCGCCGTTTCGAGATATATCGCAGTTGCCGGAAGTACACAATCTGGTATGAGACTCGTCACTGAGATTGTCCTCCAAATGTATACAACTCCATGGTCTCATATTCGGGACAAGAAAGTAATCAACACCTGATCAAGAGACGCTATTATCATAAGTGGTAGTTACGTTTTGGTGATTATTGCTTGCTTGCTTAGCAGAGGTTATACGGGAATACGAATGAGCCATTGATTATGAAACTATGAAGTGATGATAAGTGGAAGGAAGTTTACAAAAACCCATTCTCTATGCGGGACTCACGCACCACACCTCGGTTTCTGAAGTGGTACCTCAGCTGACTGAGCTACCGAGGGTGGCAATTTATTTCGGTGTTGGATCCAAGGTGATTGTTGGCGAGTGTACTCGTGTTCGCGTTTAGCTATATGACGCGGTTTCCATCGAGGCGCCGTGACGCCAACCAAATGATGTTTTATTTGGCTTATATAGCTTGATGGGATGAAATATCAGCAACGTGTGATATGTGTATACAGCGTGACATGTTGATAGATCGGCAAAGAGGTGAGGGAAGTGACATTCGTTTAATCGGGAGAAGTTTCTATAAACTGATTCAACACTCTCCTCGTCACAGCCAACAAATACTTACAATATTTTGAAGACATTTCACGAAGATTATTATCCACCTATAACGACCCCCCTCCCCCTCCTCCTTACGATAGGTAATCGGAAGAAACGAAAATAAAATGCAGAATAATGTTGTTCACAAAAACTCATATGTTCTTAATGGAACCTCGAACACACGACCGACTGACTTCATTTTTCTGAAGCAGTGCCTCAGCAGACTGAACTGGAGGGCGACTAGACATTTCTTCATCCATGCATGCAACTGGATTCATTTTATTCGGTTTGGAAAATATATGTGCATGGTTCCTTTTATTTTGCCTATCGTTAGGCAGATGTATGTTGAAGTAGTGGCTCGCTTGAAATTACCGTAGTTGTGTTTGCCTATGTACGGTGTCTGAGCATTATGCATTTTAGTCATGCATATATAAGCCCATACAAGCATATCAACGTCAAATATTCTCTCTCTCTCTTCTACTTGTTTTCCCATCTGCCTTCCCTCCCCCCACCCCTTCTCTCTCCCTCTTTCTCCCTCCCTCTTTCTCTATCTCTCTCTCTCACACTTTTTTTCTCTGTCTCTCTGACTTATATTTCTCAGCCTCCTCCTCGTAATGTTGACACATGTGATCGAGCTGTACATAGGTATAACTCACCCCCGAATACATCGTACTGAATAATTAATCTGAAACTGTTGACTATGGGTTCGTTTTACCCTACTTGTCACATAATCAGGTTTTGGATATACCTACATAGAAAAACAAATAGATTCGACATGAAACTTCAAGGCAGAGTATTGTTTTAACCCTTTTCTTCATTTCTCCAATTCATTCTGTTACAAAATTATATTTATTTCGTAAAATTATATTTATTTTGTACTAAATAATACTGTACTCTTATATTCATTTGAATTTGGCTACATATGTTGGGGGAAGAAGACCAAACTATGAGGGGGGCAGTGGGAAAACAGGAAGTAGAATGAAGAGAGGGCGTGTTACAGGTGGTCAAGAAGAGAGAAGAATCTGAAGTCAGAAGGAAATTGAATTCAGATCTGTGAACATCAGTCTTCCAGAGAACATAATATTGTATCTTTTCACTGCCATTAATTAAATAAAACAGCATTCTATCAATTTGTCTAATTGTGCTCAATTAAGACTAAGAGTATAATAAGTGGCACCCAACGAAAGAAAGAACTGAACCATGAAAACCAGAGCAGAGAAGGGAACATGTGACTTAGACCTGTGCCCAGGGTCTCATACAGAAATGGCAAAGTGGGTGGAATGTGAAGAATGTGAGCAGTGGTTCCATTTCAAATGTCTGGGATGGATGGAAACGAAAGAGGTAGGCGAAGAAGAATTTATGTGTAATGAATGTACAAGGAAAGAAAGGAAAGAGATGGGGAAAGTGCTCAAATCATTTATTGAATTGAAGACAGCAAATGAAGCTACCCAAACCAACCTAAGAAATTGGGAGAATAAAATTGACCTAGGAGAGCTTTTGCCCACCTTTTCGGGTTATGATCAGGAAGACCCAGGAAAATTTGGGCAGGAGTGTAGGACAATTTCGGACGAACAGAAAATACCTGAGCGATACAGAATGACGTTCATAAACAGGCAACTGCGGGGTTGGAAACATGACTGGTGGGAGATTAGGGCAAACAAGGAAACGGACCACGAAGGATTCATAACTCAACTCAAAACCAGGTTCGACGATATTTCTATCTTGACTACTATCCGAAGCATTTCGCCCGAGACTGCCATCTTCCACGAACAGGAAGGGAAAGCCGTTCGGGAAACGAGCGAGGGGAAGACTGTCAACGCGGCGAGATCCTTCCCCGGACATCATACTAGCCGCATCTACCATGCACAGTCAGGTGAACATTCCACCGGCTATTGAGGTAATCATTCAGGGAAACCCAACTATTATGATTATTGATACGGGAGCTACTCATAGTTTCATCTCAAGGGACGTGGTGGAGAAGCTGGGTCTTCCCACTTTCTGCAGGGCAGAAACACGGGTCCAGTTGGCAATCCAAGGAAAAGAGGGACGGGTAGACCGGGTCTGCAAGGTCCAGGCACAAACAGGGAAACAAGATTTAGAATGGGAAGCATGGGTTGTGAATGATTTGCAGTACGCCGGAATTCTTGGTAGAGATTTTCAACGAAAATACGGGATAGTGATAGATATGGAAGCAGAATATGTAACACTGGGAAAACAAATTAGGGAAACCAAAGGTTGGCGAAAGGTCAAAGCTCGGGTGGATCAGCCGAAATCATATATGTACGAACTGCAAGAAACTGGTCCAAAAGGAATTCCAGAACCTATAATGGAAATCCTGAATCAATATCCCGAAGTGTTTCAGGGTGTCGGCAAGACCAAAACTTTGGAGCGTACGATACGTCCGGTATCTAACCAACCGATTCGAGTAGCACCCTATCCGTGCAACCGAGAGCGACGACGGGAAATTGTGGAACAGGTGAGAGGAATGGAGAGGGACGGAACCATTGAACAAAGTAAAAGCGCATGGTGTTTTCCCATTGTAATGGTAAAGAAAAAAATGGAGAATTCAGGTTCTGCGTGGCCTACAGAAAATTGAATGCGACCACGAGATCCCGAAGAAAGAGACAGAATTATTCGGACCAAACTATGAAGGGGGCAGTGGGAAAACAGGAAGTAGAATGAAGAGAGGGCGTGATACAGGTGGTCAAGAAGAGAGAAGAATCTGAAGTCAGAAGGAAATTGGATTCAGATCTGTGAACATCAGTCTTCCAGAGAACATAATATTGTATCTTTTCACTGCCATTAATTAAACTGGGAAAACGCGTTATGTGTTTCCGCGTTGATGGATGAGCTAATGAGAATGACATTGAATTCTTTCAAAGAGTTAAATCAAGTTGATGTTTAGACGGCATTCAAGTTAAAAATCAATCTTTCCATTTGGTTGGTTTATTCTGTAGACTATTCTCATGAAGGAAATATTAGATGCAATTCAATTAGATGAGCGTAGCGAAGATTTTCACTGAACTCTTACGGAACTTTGTCTGTGCGTTTTTTTTTTTTTCTTTTTTTTTTTTTAGTTCGTTTTTAAACACTGCACAGGTCGCAGGGTTTGACCGAACGACATGAAACTTTTTTTATATATGCAAACTTATCCAACTTATAACTGTATAGTTTTGAGGTCTAATCGGTTGGACCATTTCTGAGAAACATCATTTAGAAGTTTCTAAAAACCCCATAAGATTTGGCTGGGCGGAAAAAAATTGAAAAAAAAATCTCTCCAATACGATTCAAATTCTCCTCAAATGTAAACACAAGAATGCGTTTTTTTTTGTTTGTTTGTTTTTTTGTTTTTAAACACTGCACAGGTCGCAGGGTTTGACCGATCGACATGAAACTTTTTTTTTATATGCAAACTTATCCAACTTAGAACTGTATAGTTTTGAGGTCTAATCGGTTGGACCATTTTTGAGAAACATCATTTAGAAGTTTCTAAAAACCCAATAAGATTTGGCTGAGCGAAAATAATGAAAAATAAAATCTCTTCAAAATGATTCAAATTTTCCACAAATGTTAACACATAATATACATGAATAAAAATTTTGTTTGATATGCGGACCAGCCGTTTTGGAGAAAATAATGTGATAAATGTATTTTATTCATCGAAAAGATAGAAATATTAGTTGAAAAATGTTGAATTGTCGAAGTCACGGCTTTCTAGATTCATTGACATCGGATGAAGTTCATTTCAAATGATCAAGGTTTGTAGAGTTTTAGATTATAGACATGTCGCTCTTCGTACAACGCACATCCTGCGTTTGCCTAGTATTATAATATGTAATATTAGACTACTATATGAGACGTGATGACAGCTGTATACATATACACACCTTGAGACCATCCGTTTATATTCATTACTCATTCTCGAAAATTTCTTCGATAATGAAGAAGGCCTTGTTTTAATCGTTCTCCACCAATTGGTGACACTTGTTGCTTGGATTTGATTGGTTTTCTTAATAGCTTAAAACATGTGTAAAAATGTCATAATTTTTTTTTATATCTAAACGACTGATTGAATTTCAGTAAAAGTTTGCAATAATCTGTATCATCATTATATTGAGATTTGGTGCAAATATGAATTTTTTCGAAAAACATTTTCTGTACGAAAATTTTTCTCTTGCTTTTTTTTGTCATTAAATAATTTTTTATATCAAAACGACTGATTGGATTTCAGTGAAAGTTCGAAATAATGTGTATCATTATTATATTGAAGTCTGGTGAAAATTTGAATTTTTTCGAAGGATATGTTTTTCACGAAAATTCTTCCCTGGCTTATTCTTATGGGTAATTCGGAAAATGGAAAATTAGTTTTCTCAGAAGTTGTACGATCGATTGCGTATAAAAACTAATGAGATTCAATCCAGATGATGACACATGGGCATGCCAAGTTTCAATCGATTTTGAATTTTTGTTGGCCTGAAGAGCGCAAACGGAAAAAAAAGGTACTTTTTTTCGGGTCAAGTGAAATTGAGTCTTCGCTTCGCTCATCCAATAAAACAGCATTCTATCAACTTGTGTAATTGTGCTTTATCAAGAGTATAATAATTTTTTTGCTGTAGTTTCTTTTCAGCTTGATTATATATTCATAATATAATCATTTCGAAAATGCATTACGTAACTCAACTCTGGTTGCTTTTCACTATTACTGTAGGCCTACGTACCTCAAAACTTGTTATCCAGCGATTAAGTATTTTAAGAACGTGATAACTCTGTATACCAGCTACCAGCATGGATATTTTTTTGTAAGAAAGATGATCACAGTCCTTGAATGGAGTCTTTCAATGTCGGTTTGATAAAATACTTTCCATGAGTTCATATGTTACATGACAATGTCTGTTGATTCGAGAATTTAATAATTGAATAGAAAATGTTGATAAAAATCATTCTACCAGAATATTGATCCCAGTCCAAAATCCATTGCCATATTTATATTTCCTGCCAAAAAATGAAAACTCAGTTCGAGCATTGAGTGCACATCATTTCTCCTTTGTTCAATATCCATATCAATGGATGTGTTCATTTTTGATATTTCATTCTGTCAATCAATCAAATAAGGTTAAATTGACAACGAAACCATCATTATGGGTCTACAGAATATTGAAATAATGTTTGAGTTAGCAGACACGTATATTTGCAAATGCTTCAATTTGGCTCGTAATTTGTCAATGTAATATTGATTACCTCACAATGAAAATGATACCTTTTCCATACCTATTATATACTACGAATGAGTAAATGGTTCAAATTTGGTTGAACATTGAATGCTAAATCAAATTGGGGTTCAAATTGAATCGAACTTTTTGGTTATAATGAAAGAATGATGGACGTGATCAGTCTAACTTCCCCACGGTACACGAAACATGCCGATAGTCTCAGACCTATATCACAACATCAGCAAATAAACCACATAGTCAGAATCTACTTGTATAAAAGTTCTACACTTGTGTAAGTTGTTGTGGATTGAGGTTACGGTACAGCAGCGCCGTGTTTGTTTTTCAAAGTTCGGTCTAAAAGACTCTCTCCCATTGGTCGGACATGCATGCTTCGTCTCGTTGGCTCAGTCGATCTTGTATGCTTTAGGACGGAGCGCTTAAGGCACTCAATGACTAACTTTCTACAAAGCTTTGTTTTGATCATTAATTAAAAACATTTAACAAGTTCTGTTGTTGCTCTGGTGTATGTATATATCTATATATATTATATATATATATATATATATATATATATATATATATATATATATATATATATATATATATATATATATATATATATATATATATATATATATATATATATATATATATATATATATATATATATATATATATATATATATATAATATATTATATATATATATATATATATATATATATATATATATATATATATATATATATATACATATAAGCATGCATCGCTAAGCTCATCACAGGACATAATTGAATACTAGTACACGTAATGCACGAAGATCCAGACTCACATCAAATTTACTGACTTTCACTAGAGTCAATAAAGCAGTTTATCCTTCCAAAGCTGAGTAGAAAAGCTACTTTACCCACTTTCTTTCACTAAACGCTTTGTGGTCGAACTTCCCGACAGTCAGAAATAAGATCCATTATCGCAGCCATTTACGCAAGAATGTAAAATATAATTAATATATCATGTAGTATTTTAAGAACTTCGAAAATTTGAGATATCCCGTGGTTTTCCTACGTCATTGCAGATAATCATATTGATACTTCAACTGTTCACAATTTATTTGTCTGTAGGAATATTTCCAAATGGTCAGAACGAGTTATAATAACAATTCTTCATGCCTTCCGTTCATAATATTCATTCCGTTGTCTATCACGTGAACATTATTTCTGTATTGATATTTTCAAGACGGAAGCACACAACTTCGAATGAATAGGTGATTGAGCTGTTCATTCGTATTACGCCAACCAACAGTTTTTACAACGTAACATTTCAAGTGTTCACATTTTCGTGATTGTTAGTAAATTCGGTGTAGAACTTTCCGTTTTTAATGGTCTGTGGGTCTGCCTGGGGTAGCTAAACCGCTGCTGTAAGCCGGTTAACTTTTTGAGACTACATAAAGTGCAAGACCGATAGAAATATCGAAGGTAGGGTCAGATGAAAAGTTTTCCGTCGTAGGGTCAGATGAAAAGTTTTCCGTCAATTAACAGGTTATTGTATTCAATAGGATTGGACTAAACTCGTTTGTCAAGTGGAACTTGAATTTGTATCTGGTCTATGCCCTACCATACGCATTGATGATGAAATAATGACATGGTGAAGAAGATGAGAACACAATATTTTTCAATTATAGAAAGTGAATGAGATCACGCTCTCAATTCATATCAGTACAATTGTACTGGAATCTGAAAATGTTCGTATTTATCATAGATTTTCTCATAACTATCCAACACAGTTTAATTTGAACCTAACCACGTTTCCACTTTGCACTTTTCCAGTTTTATCTATTTTCAAGATTTTAAAGTCTTCAATTATTTTCTCAAGTTCTACCGAATGCATCATTCAAATTGGTTGCACTCTCGCAGGTTTGTTTGGAAAATTAGAGTCTCTGCCGATGTCGCGAACTGTCTGTACCACAATTTATTAGATGATAAACATACAGTGAAGTGTATACACTATCTTCATTATATTCACTATATTATAGTAATATACTATACTGTACTATATCTACTGTCTGTACTATATATGGTGTAGGCCTTGTGTACACTTTTTGAGGGCAACCCACTCAAAAAAAGTATCAAATATCTTGTTATTTATTGATCAAGGTCATCAAGGTATCAGGGTTGAAATAGTATAATCAAAATTTGAAATTGAGAAAAGAGTTGGAAATTCCGTGAACATTTTGGACAAACTGATTGTAAAATACGTTGAACCGTCACATACACGAAATCTTTTATAGTTGGTATCAAGATGAGAATTCAGACATTGGTAGGGTGAACTTTCCTCAATCGGCTAAGCTGAATTTCATCAGCAAACCTGTGACCGTTTTGATACAAATAAATTGGTGTCGGTTACCTCGATCCACGAAAACAAATTGCGTGCTTTTCCCTGGTCTTGTGCGCCAAATTGAACTGTTTGAATCAAACTAAGCCCAAAGTCAGTTCTTTCACGGACACATCGATACCAAATACGATAAAATATCTCAAGAATCGATCAAATGGTGTATTTAACACGAGATGAATTTTTTGTGACCTTCTTCAGTGTCAAATAAAGCATAAATTATCGTAGTGGCTTTCCGGAAGAACGTATTGTTGTGAAACTGCTGCACACCATTCAGAGAAGTACCGTCTGAAATATAGCCGATCCATTATCAACATTCACAATTTTTCCACAAAATATTCGAACTTATGGGAACTTTTTTCCCTACGGTGACTGGGGACGCCTTAACCTCAATGCAGATTTCTGAGGGTGTTGTAACACAAATAAACAGTCGATCTAGTAATGAATCGATAGAATGAAGATGGATAGAACGAAGTTTGAAGAGCGCCATTTCTGAACCTGTACAAGAAACTGTCCCCGTCTGACTTCCGATTTCAAAGCAGTGTCATGACTGGCTGAGGAAAACGGTCTGCTATATTTCATTCAATAAAACGTATCGGTGTCAATCATTCGCCAATGCATACATATAGATGTCCATTATATTCATTGCTCAGCGATATTACTACAACAAACAATTCAATTAAATCCGACGGGGGTGGGAAAGACTTCATAGCGGAGATCTTAGGGCTCTTCTGCTCTTCTTCGGCGCTTCCTGTTATTTTCTGTTCATGCGCAGCATAACAAATGTAAGATGATCATTCCAACGAAGTGGATATTTCTGTCAATAGGTTTATACCAAGACAAATCACACGACCGGTTGGAAGAGCTCTTGCTCAACCCACAAACCTTGCCCGCAGCTTATAAGGTACATTTAAAATGTAATATTTGAAATGTTTTGTTGCAAATAAAATTACAACATTTGGAATTTCAAAAATTTACCTTCATCAATATTTAAACTATATATTTCAACTTGCTTTGACATGAAATAATCGATCAACTCACAATAAAATTCATTCTAAAAAGTATTTGCTTTTCACACTAAAATTACCAGACATCTTCATCAATACATGCGACCTCCACGTAAGATCCATGAAAAACAATTGAAAAAGCCGTTTTTCCATTCAGATATGAATCTGAATTCAGAAAAAAGAATCATCAGACGTGATCACAAGTGTAGGCTACTGATACTCAATTTGTGCATTTGGAGATGAATCGGACAAATAAGTCAATTATTATTGCGTGACGATCGATATTGCAAAATAATTATATGATCATATCTACCAGTGTTTCCATAAGTGAGTAGTGAATATTTGATAACATTAAAATACATTGGGGACGTTCTTACTGATGCTAGATATGTGATTGGGTGGAGCAATAGGTCGCCAGATATGATTAATAATACATTTTGGTTGGTTGTAAGCTGCTGTGGTCCAGATGGAATCCATTCCGTAAAAATACGATTCCGGCAAGTTTCGAATACAAAATTCTCCGTGTCTGGCAAGTCGATACTCGATTCCGAGAAGAATCTATTGCAGAAAAAAACTGATTCTCAAATCATCTGATTCAAGGAATCTATCATTCATACATTGCTTCTGTTGGTGCTTGCACGAAGTGAACTCATTCAAAAATCAACGAATTCAAGTAATATGCCATTCCAGATGCATTTTTTCACAGGCTTCAACACATTCTGAGTACTTGTATAGGTCAAGTTGGGTGAGGTAAGGTTAGGTCAGGTGGTCATATGGTTAGGTCAGGTGAAGTGAGAATCAGTATATTCAGGTTGGGTGAAGGTTTGTGTTCGGTAATTATATTCAATTCCCATCTTATTCTCTTCCAATAATTAATTAATTGAATCATATCGCTCACAAAGATTATATTTAGAATTGTTACTCGAATTCCATTTCCATAACGCAATATGAAACCAATCTAGCTGGTGATCATTGAAACAGAGCCAGAAATGCGTGTTCCCTTACACCCCATAATTCATATGACTGGACTCCAGATTCAAATCTTCAAATCTCAACCTATTCTTAATTTCCAACCATTTTCTATAGGTGAATCAGATCTCGAATGGAATTATGGAAAAATACTCAATTTGGATGGTCTATAAATCGAGCTGAACTTGGAAATTATCCAATCAATAACCATGGTGTTCACATTGGCTAATTTGTCCAGAACAAATCCAAGTCAAGTCGTCCCTTTTGCATAACGTCAGTACGCGATCAACAACAGAGCGTTATCGTCGGATGAAATCGAGTTTCAGATTCCATTAGGTCGTAGTCGTGAACGGCAGCTTCCCGTTCAGGTGGAATATTATCCGTACTTCTATCCTCAGTTTGATTCTCAATCGAAATCAAATAGTTTGGGGGTGCCAATTGACTTAATTGGCGTGAGATCCCGGGAAAAGTCGAAATGTTCACAAAGAGAACCATCACAGACCTTTGTTTTTCAACTCACGCGAGAATGGATCATTGGATTTGGGCGCAATGTGACCGCGTGATTTAGTTATTTGCGCTGTATTCAACAGCTCACTGCGCCTTGATCAGACTACCGGTTCGCACGCAATCCCGGAAAGAGTCAAGTTTTCACAAAGCGCATCATCACTGATTTTTGTTTTCGAGCTCACGCGAGAACGGGATTTGGGCGCAATACGGAGACATGATACAGTTCTTCATGCTCCAAAGAACAGTCCCACAGTGCATCGTGGATAGGGGAGGGATTAACGATCCGCCCGCAATTGCGAAAACCACTCTCCATTTTCGATGATGTTGATCTTCAAAGTGATTTGAATGAATTGTCAAACTCATTATTTGTAGTTCGTGTATATACACACTTTGGATAGAGTCAAGGACCTCTGGTAAGAATTCAAATTTTCAATCACATAAAAATTGATCATGTGTACTCAGTTATTGAACTGCATGTCGAGAGTATATGATTGGAAACGTGTGCCAAGACTATGATGTATGGTAGATTGAGCTCTTTGAGACGTGGTATTCCGTGAGTCTAGACGTTACACATCAAACAAATCTACTCATCTCTCATCTTGTATATGAGTGAGTGATGATAAGAAATAGAAACCACGTAGAAACGAGGATCGTGAGTATTACTCTTTCCTTAACTTGTTCACACTGAACAGTGAGCTAACTATTGTTCAATTTTGTACTTGAGGAAATGTACTGGACTGCTGAGTATGCATTTTTTTCTACTCCACCATTTTATATATAAATATATATATTATAAAAGAGTATTCTTGATTGAAATTCTATATCTTACACATTTTGGAAATGTTTTGAACCATTTTCTGATTGAAATCTGTTCTTGAATGGATAACTTTCGAAGTCCACTTCTCAATTTTTCATGTGGCACATATAACTGTGAATCTTCTTCATTCGACATCAGCCTCATATTCGTGGCTCAACTTATACTCGCCGCAATTCGTATGGCTGTAACATTGTTGAATGAGAAAGATGAGCGATTATCGACAAGGGAGGGGGGGGGCTGTAAAATTGGCCCTGTTCTCTCCAACTAGGAGGACGGAGGAGAAATAGGGGTTGGGTCGTCACATCTGCCATCTAGGCGTCGACTTTTCGCTAAACTTTCATATTAGTAACTTTGTCCGTGAGCCTGGTACGTCAACTCTTTATGAATAAACTTTGTTCACATATTGAGATATGATGATAGTAGAGATAAGTAAAGCTGAGTCTGCGGAGCTGTGATCGGCGACATGTTGTCGTTAAGAGCGCATGGGATTCCACAAAGAAATATAATTTTTTAAGATTTCGGAAATGCATTTTGATATAGAGAAAAAGTTCATTCGGTATATTCACAACTACACAAGTGAAGGTTTAAGGAAGAATGAGATCACAATTATTATATTAATCTGTCAGGTGTACAGTGAGGTTGAATTGGAGGATGTCTTATGGTAGATGCTACAACTCGTGTCACAAAATTGCTTGAATAACGCTGGATAACCTCGCTCCCCACAGGAAGTTCGAAACAATGCTTTTCTCAATCGTATTTCTGATATTTGGGAATCTATAGTTTCGCGTTCTTCGGTTTATGAGGCACTGAAAATAACGCGACGCTTTACTGTTATCATCGTTTAAACACATCACGAGAGAAACATGACATTTGTTCTCAATAAGAGTGATTGTTATCGATAGAATATGAAAATAAAGCTAGAGGTCTATTCAATAGAACAAAGTGATAACGGATATATACTTTTGTGACTACTTGTTATATCTTTGTATATTTTTTTCTCTCTTCATTTATATATATTATTGAACTCATAGGGGGCTTTAGGATAAAAATGTTTTTTCGGGATAGTGTAAGCAATAATTTCTTGCTGGGAAGATTACTAATGCATTCTCCGAATCCTCTGCCCACAAATGGTATTTAATATAATAGAATAACATATTGTATGAAAACTACGATTTATTGTAAAACTGTATACCTGTGAATGTAATAACTATGGAGGAGATAAGAAAAATATAGCTCAAACTATATACAGTCATGACGTTTTTGAATAATCTATGTTTTAATCAAGGATTTAACTCTCATATCAACTATATTCTGTTCAACAGTAATCAGTATGAAATCAGGATTTAGCTGAATCCACTACCATAATGCGCTCTTAAGTCAACCCGAGCTCGGCTCAGCTATGGCGAACATTATCGAGCATATACTCTGGTGGACCGAAGCCACACAATTGACACAAGGAATACGTGAATAATGGAACAAGCCATAGTAGAGCAGTTCTACGTTATTTGTGTACGAGATGATTTTATCAGGTATAGAATACTATAATCTACTAATGCAACGAATGCATTATCTATTAACATACATTACAAATGCGAGCACATTGTGATAACAATGTACATTTTCAATTACATTACATGAATAAATCAATATGAAAAGTTGGTGCATACATAGCATGTTCAGAGATGTGCAAGAAAACTTGTTTTGTAACCAAAGGCAAAATACAAAGCATTTCAATTGAATAAAATGCTGTATTACGGTATTCAGTACATTTTACACCATTTTTCATTAATAATTGATCCCGAAATATTTTCAGTTTCAAATTAATAATGCTGCACTCATAGGTGTAGTGTTTCGCAGCCCCTTTCAGACTTCAAAACAAACATTTATTTTTCTGTGAAGACAAATGTTTACGTAATCATTGTATTCTCTCTGTTTCTTTACTCTAGTCATATTGGAATTATTTCATGATTTTCCCGACTTCTAAGCTTGTGACGGCATTGAGGTGTATATAGGAAACGACCTATGTACTTCAAATAGCCAATTGCGGGCTAGTTATGCCGCGCGTACGCAGTGAGATGTCGAAAACAAATATTTCAATAATCACGGTATGCATTGTTCATGTAGACCCACCATCCATTGAACGTTAGTACCTCTGTTTTCACTACTACAAACTATAATGTGAAATTCATACATTTGTGTACTTGTACTTTTCGGAATTTAGACCTACGTATTTCATAGTAAACTGTAGTAGACTGTATAGCTGCATGCGACTCAAGTTATACGAATGGGTAATAGGCACCCCCAACGACATCACGTGAGATGTCGGGATGCACACCAAAGTTTATAAAAATCACCGAATTCGTATATCCGAAAGACTATGATTTTTTTTACATATGTTACATACTAATCGCATTTACAAACTCGAATAATTCCTCCGAGGTCCAGTTTCACGAATTGATAGTTAGTGGATTGAGCAATATAGTCAGCAGATTAACTCGCTATCACCCTTGGTTATTCAAGTTATTTTCGTACCCTCAACTGATATGAAGTGGGTTGAGTATACAACTAACAGCCTGTACCAACTGATGATTGAATACTGATTAGTTGATCATTATACTTAAGGTACAAAAAAAGCATATGTATCCAAGGGAAATAAACATGTTCATTTACTAATTTTTGCTTAATTCACTAATCATCACGTGGTACAACCGGATCTGAGATTCGTAAAACTGGCTCAAGTAGGAAAATAGTACAAGCATGAGTAGGCCTACTGAATTCATCTCCGCAAAACCGGCAGACAATCGCTAACACGCGGATCGATCGATCTTCATGAATGAGATAGGAATAACATTTTTGTCACGGTCGATCATCTCTACATAGGCTTTTCGTGGGTACCTTCTGTCTTTACCGCTTGCACTATGATTGTCACTTCTTTATGGTATCAACACCGTTTTTGTGCACCATACATATTTGATCGAAAACAAATCATTGCACCTATTCAGTTATAAATTTGAATATCATCATACCATAACCAATAAATATGGTGAATAAAAGGACACATATTCAGCGCATAAAAATAAATCACCAGAATTAAGTGTGATTTGTTGACCGGTTCACCCCTAGAGAAGGTATGGCGACCACAAAGGAAGTTCATTACGATGAATACAAGGGAGACTTTCCATTGGAATATAGCATTATTATAATAAGGATAATGGAATCGTTCGACAATTCCACAGAGATCAGCGAGAATTTATTCCTGATGTGGGATTCCCAATAAATATACGGTCATTTTTTATTCGATCGACCGTCTCCCTTATCCTCCAACTCTGACGAACAGCTATGTCGAGCTACCAGTACACCTTGACAGCTTTGGTAATGGATGGTAGAGATATTTAAATGAATACACACCTCTGAAAATCAATATGATTATATAATGGTTTTCAGATAATGAAAGTATATTCACAGAGCAAATACAACTGAGAATGAAACAACATGGATTGGAACAAATACAGAGTTCAGAGGTATATGTATATACTGTACTACACGCCTTTCCATAGTGGGAAGTGAAAAAAATCAACATTGTTGAGGAGAAATGATTGACCAACTAAAATACGCATATTCTCTTCAAATTATGAAAATGGAAGATATCTCTTTATATTGACTTGTATTCATTCAAGTGTGCTTCAATCATTCAAGTTATTTGTTATCAATCAAGTTAATGTATAGTGACAATTTAATTTCAATATCAATCTCATTGATTCAAAATGTATTGAAGTAAACTGATTGTCATTTTCAATAGTTTATTATTCCTATCACCGCTTCTTGTATTTTGAAACTCTTGTAACTATACATGATGAAAAATGAAGGAAGAATGTAATGTAGAATGTAATGTCATAGCGTGGAAGTGACTCAAAATTCCCATAATATATTTGTTTTACAGACTTCAGTTTGATTTGTTGCTTCATAATACTTTTTGAATTGTTTTCTATCCCTGAAATTACTACCTTATTTAAGATTTGATTTGTTAGTTAAATGAGTCATCATATTTTAATCATTCTTTGGGGTGGTAAGATCGCCATCGTGGTGCCCCGTTCAAACGATCTAATCTTCCATCCATAGCCTTAATTGGGGAACAATGATTCTGTATTAAGTTTCGATGTTATTTAAAAACAAAAACGTGGTGCATTACATGCCTCGTCCAAATGCTAGTTGCAAAATTATTGATATAAGACTTCCAGAATAATGTTCAATCAATGCTCATAGTTGGAAACTCGGTACAATTAACATCCAAAATATGGTCCTACTTTTCTCATTATGAGGTATATTTTCCTCAAATTCGTCTGTGCTTCTCATTGAAAACAATCACATCTGTCTGTAAAATTGTTTAACACCAATTTATTCGTATCAGAACATGAATAACCGTAAGTTCTACTGCAATATTCATGTTTTTACTAGCAGTTGCCATATCATCAACAGTAATAACAACCGTGGTATCATCAGCGAAAATTGTAGCCTCAATATTGGATGGATCAATATTCAGGATATTCAAAATTAACACAGAATAAACAACAATGGTACTCAATCCCTACGGCACTACCAACTTGAATATACCTTTTTCTGACTGCACTGTTCGAAAAGGAATAACTTAATTCGTGAAGTCAACAGAAACAGTCGAACGCTTTGTACGAGTCGCAGTATAACCATAAGGTATTATATTTTCCACGGTATATTAATTGATTATCTCAATACATGTACATAAGAGAGTACTATATGTCACAACCACAGTGGTCGACTGGCTAGCACATTGAACCGCCATTCAGGAGACCGAGGTAAATTGGTCAACCATCCCGGCAGGGGCTTTCCGTAGTATCTTTCTGTTGTTCATGCTTCAATACTGGAAGATTCCTCAACAACAAATCCACGACCGACGTCTTTCCACCATTCAAAATTACCCAATAAAATAACCTCTGATCTCGTTGTCACATAATCTCGTATATCATTCACCTAAGCTTATAAATCTCAGTCACCATGGTATACAGTGCGTCGTTATAACCTTATATAAATAAATAAGAGATGGAAAAGACCATTAACCTAGCATCGTTTCATTCCTGATGATTTACTGTTTTCCAACTTATTTTACATTGAAACATTAACACATTGAAAACATTAAAACATTAACAAATTACATTAAAATTGTAAAAATTAAAATTGTAGATATATGGGATCGACTTTATCCACACTGTAGGTTTCACGCTGCCGTGCATGTGGATTATAGCTGATACATCAAAAACTCGAAATCCTATAATGCCCACGTAGATGAATTTCATCCGATAATATTCTGATATTAAAAAATGAGATGCAGTATTTTCTTCCATGCGTTCATATTTATTCGAGACAAGAATATAACAGCTGTAAATGGTAGGCGAAATGTTGGCAATACACTCTCCTCGATTCCGTATTTGACATTTCAAGATATAGAGAAAACGCGACGGATACGGTATTCAAACAAAACCGGTGAGATATAAATCGACGCGTTTTTAAGACATTTTGTGCGTTCAACATCCGACGCTTGCTGTAAACGCTTTTATGCGTCAAACGTTGGCAATTCTTCGTTATATTGGTGCGCTTGAAACAAATCAAAAGCCAATGTGGTTTCTCCACAAAGTAATGTTTACTACATCTGTGTGACTTAGATCGAGTGCTTTGGCTTTTAGTACGTGCTTTGTGTAGAAACTAGCTTGTTCGCCACATTTTCGAGATATACCTTTCATATTTGAAATAAGAACCAATTATCCTCTACGTATAAAATACATTAGAGCAGCCATTGTGTGAATAATTATATTTTAAAAACGTTTGAATAACATGACTGTGTGATGAGTTTTTAATAGGTTCATAATTGATATTCCTGCCGGTGTCACATTGCGTGTGAATAGTCTATATTTCATCTGGGTGAAAAAAACAGAGCATTTCTGAATGGAATCAACAGAAAACTGGACGACGAGAATTGTTTGGTGCATGTCATTCCAAAAGCAAATGTTCATAAACCATCATCTTCCATTGAAAATACCTAATCATTTATATCACTATTGGAGTATCTGAACAGTATTGGAATATATTATGTTGACGATCTAAGGACTATGTACGGAATATTCATATCTACAACGTTTTAATTCATGCACATTATAATGTAGTGAAAGATGGAGAACAATTACTGGAGTATGGAGTTCCGATTTTTTAATTCTGATATTTGGAAGAGCTACAAATATGAAGAATATGTATTGCACCTATTGTTATATATTTCTGTTAATTTCTGTTTCCATATATTTTGTCAAAATCTAGTTTCATTCTGACGGAATCTATCATTTCATAATTATCATCTATCATTTCATATAATTTATATCTCATGATATATCTCATATCAACCTAATGAATATATCTCATAACATTGGTAGAAACAATAGTTCTCTTTCAACTCAAATGAACTTGAAATCATCCTGATGATGACTTGGAAGAATACGGCAATTGATTCTCTTTGGATTATGATAGATGAGCTGGAGTTATCAATTCGTATTCACAACTCTTTCTTGAACACGTTTTAACGAAAACTATTCTAGAAACATTTGCAGAGGTCAGAATGTAATTTCAATATATGAAGTTCACTTTCGTTACTTCACTTGAAGTTGATGTTAAGCATTTTTCCAACTATTACTGCTCTGAGAGAATTTTGTATTATTTTGTTCGATTTTAGAAGTTCTGATGGATGCTATGCTTGTACGACTCAATGAGAAAGAAACAGGGAGAAAGAGATATGATAAAGAAAGAGAGAGAGAGAGAGAGAGAGAGAGGCAGAGTAATGAAACTAGAAACATTGAAGGAAAAAACAATTATCATTTTATCTTGTTACTGCAGGGCTTCTGTAGAACCGTAGAACTAATATATCTGGAAAAGTTGGTTCAAATTATGGTTTAAAAAATCTCAAGCAGGACCAATTTATTTTCAACGTCACATTCGTGTGGGAAAATGAATTTCTCCAGCTTTGTGCCAACATAACCAGTTATCTGTGTATTTTCATTCCATTCATTTGAGAATGAATTTTTCGATTCAGTTTCGAATTTCAACTCAATATGACTTATACATAACTCAACGCGACGTGACGAATAAGCAAACATGTCAAAATCATGATACCAGATTATAATATTTTCAATAATACAGTTTTCTCAGGGTTTCAATTATCTCTCAATCTGGAATTTTGATATACGTTGTTATCAATGTCGACAGTATTCAAATGAAACTCCTCTCTCTTCGTCATTGTCGAGTTGTGATAACATGTGATTGAAAGTACAAAATATCATTTCTTTTTTCATTACAAAAATATGGATTGCTCTGGATCGCAATCGGAGTCGTATATTTGCTCTGAATTCTAATACTCGTTCAGCATCAAGTATAAAGTTCTTCAAGTCTGATTGCCGATCATCTATCATCTAATATACAGATATAAGTCAACCGATGAATAAAAGAACGGCAATAAGGTATGAGTCTCTGAAGAACATTTCTATCTGATAAAAAAACGAAAGAAATATATCTACTATAGTGACTTATGACATCGGGTAAATAATACTATTCGAACAGAGCAAACTCGAAACATCTGGTTGTGATGATATTTTCCGCCACAAGAAGTTCCGTTGCGAAAGTATAAAGAAGGGAGGTTATACATTGCATTAGGTTTCGCGAGTAGATCTATAGACCTTGCTTACATAAGGTGAACAGGAAAATTGGAGATATAAATTCCATTTTTCGGTAAAGTTATTAAAACTCTGTGAATTATGTATCAGATTATGGAGGAAGGGAACGGAATAGGTTTCGTATATCGGAATTGTATACTTTCTACTTCAAAAGAGTTGGTATGAATTCTCTGTTAGTGGTAAATTTTCACAAGTTTCCCTCTATGAATATTGTACAAACCGTACTGTTTCTTTTCGTATAGAAAATCTGATTATATGAAAATATAATTCCTCTTCAAAAAAATGACAGAATATTTTCTTGTTGAATGGAAAAAATTCACTCTGAATAGAATTGTGTACAGAAGGTTCAAATAATAAAGACGTCATACAGTGCATCTTTGAGGAAAACATTTGGATTCACACAAATACCGATGTGCGCGCCCAGAAATTGGTCAAATTGTAGTCGATATAAAGAACGTTTTCTCATAATTGTGGTTTGTATTGCCGCTGGTAAGGCATGGATACAACAAAGAAGATGTTAGACATGTGCATATTAAACGGAACATCAATATAAGTTTATATATAACACATTATCAAGCTGAATTCGTATTAGTTCAGCTTGTGATTTCTCAAATTGGTCTGAACTTTGAGAAACAAGAGATGAGAAAGTGGGAGCTTTCCGAAGACGAGCAAGGGATACACAGAGGAAAGAGAGGTGGACAATAATACACGGAAGAGAGGGAAGTATGAAGGGATTGATCAGCTGATATTCGCTGCTGGATCAAATCCTCAGTATAGCTACACCTCCCCCACACTACCCTCTCACCCACTAACCCACCCACATATCCATTCTCTCGCAAAACCACACTTGTAAACCCTCGAAAACCAAACCTACAATGTTGATTATTTATATGACTGATGATAGGTGAAAATTCTCTCCACTTTCCTCTCCCACTCTATCTCTTTGTCTGTGCATCTCTATCACTCTCTCTTTCTCTTGCTCCCCATCTCTCTCTCTCTCTTCCATTCGTGTCCACTTTAAGCCTTACTAGATCGAGTATGAAATCGATGAGATTCAAGCTTCCTAAACGTGTAATTTTTGTAGTCTGAATGTAACACACAATTCTATTTTCAAGCAGGGAAGAGTGAAAAATGAAGGTTTACGTGGGGCCATGTTGATTGATAATGTATGGACTAATTCAATGAAGAGTATAATTCTATAAAGTGTATGATCTGTTGTTCGAATATTGTTCAACAATATTCGCACAACAGATCATACTCGTACAATCATACTCGTATCATACTCGTACTACTCGTTTTGTTATCACCTAGTCAAAAAATCCCTCTCGAATGGTAATATCGAACATTCGAAATTGAAGAATATAATCAGTTATATTTTGATTTCCATTTCCAGAATCTCCAGATTTTTATTCCTTCGTACTAAGTCTTGTACATTTACACGGTTTATTTCTCTCGAACGGTCTCTTTTCTCTTTTTTTGACTGTTAATTGTAACGAATGTACTGTAATGAAGGAAAATGAAATGCCAGCACAGTTTATCTCAGTTTTACCGAACAATTCCCTGCAAAAATAATGAAGTATTTTCCAGCAACGGAATTAGTTTTTTTATATACACTACGAATTTCCTATCTTTCTGCTGACGGTTTTTATTGAAAGTTTTTACCCCCTGGCTTCTGTGATGTTTTCTCTTCTGTTCGTAATCTCCTCGTGTTAGGTTGTGGCACGGGCAAGGTTTATATGTACGAGCATGTCGCATTTCATGACGTGAAGGTGACGTTCGTGGGTGTCTCCTACTGGTTAACATTACCGCTTGACTGTTTGGGCACGTCATTCACGAATGTTTGAAATGGAAAAGTGCTACTTGACAATTTGATAGGAGAAGCTATATTCTTGAAAGAGTTTTTTAGTGAGGAAAGTCTAATAATAATATAAGTTGATTCAATAACGTCATATAACGTTACATTTCGTATTATTATTAAGCTTTTCACTTCTATAGGGGATTAAATTATTTTTTTAGAATCGAATTTTAGAATTTCAGGAATGAGGAGTAGATGGCATATTTCGAGATAATGTACCTGGTCTGATCCTATATTCAATTTAACTGCTTGATTATTAGAGGATCATTATATATCACATGTAGGATATTTTGAATTCACTTTCAAATTGGTAATCATGTGTATGGTTCAAAAACGGATTGGAAGGATGAACCATGTGCATGTAACCGACAACGTGGATAACGATCAAAATTGTTATTGATAATGCTACAAATTACGACGAACTGAAGAAAATACTACTGAGAAAATTTAGATTTCATTGCACAGTATTGTGTTTATGTGTTCATTTGTAGTTTGTTGGCAGTCTTTGAAAATATTTGAACAAAGTCTAATCGATGTAGATGGAAGTTCATTTAGATGACTATTTCGATGAAATAAAAATTAATTGTCAATGATTTAGAAAAAAAATTGAATATATAGGTAATTATGACATTGATTTATGAATATTTCACCGATGATAAAGTCAATATTTGATTTTGAACCGAATTTCTGATACTGTTGGTGGTTATGGCAAATTCATGGTAAAAGTGGTTCCCAACCTATTTGGGTCGTGACCCAAAAATGGGCTCGCGGATATATTTGCATGGCCTCGCGAATTTTTCAAGAACTTATTATTAACCTCACACTCTCATATATTCTATGCACCAATTCTTTAATGTGGAAGATACTTCGGGAAGTAGGAAACATAAATTTGAGAGAAAGAATGGGAAATTGTGTTCGCTTGTCCACAATCTCTACACTACAATATCGCGATACAAGGTAATTGGATTAGTACGACTGGTAGAAAAATGGGGAAATTCTAATCCTGATTCTTAGTCCTCTGACTAGATTCGACTGACGTTTTTTTCAATGAACGTCAAAAATGTATACAAAATCCATGTTTCTCAAAAAATACATCAACAAATTATGTCCTCTCTCTGTGAACTATTGCATTGAATAAATCATTAATATTTCCATCAACAACAATTCTTGGTAATACTATAATCCACGTTGATTTGTGGGGGAGGGAGGTGAATTCTTTTGGGTCGCTGAGCATTTGCCGTCTTGAAAAGAGGTCGTGGTCAAAAAAGTTTGGCAACCACTGGCTGATCCTTGATAAGGTTCAATCGGAAAACAAGTTAATGGATCATTGATAGTAAAAAAAAAACTATTCTGACTATACCATGGAGAAACTTGCTCATACCTACACATCTCACTCCCTTTGGATCCTCGTTCAACGCAATTCAGTCTTACCTTTATGTTGGTGTTTGACGCCATAGTCCTGTATATCATCAGCCGCCAGGACGCAGGTTAATGACGTCACTAGAGCGGCGATGACGAGGAAGTGATGACGTAGCTGAGGCTTCATTATTCCAATACGAGGGAACCACTAATCACTAGATAACGCCATCAAACTTCACACCACTCATTGCACGTAGCACTTGATTATATATACACGATAGATCATACAGATTTTTTTTTAATGAGTGACAATATCATTTATTGTTCAGTTAACGATCGTTCATTCATAACACATGCACAACGATTCTTTGTCACACTATTTGAACTTGTTAATTCATAATTTCATAATATATTCTCATCATATTTGTTCATTCCCTGTAAACGCTGTAACATATAATTTGAAATAATAAGATGAGAAAGTGGAATTTGTTCTCCATCTGACTGGGCACTAGAATCAAGCGTTATCATACGATTCTATTCCGATTGTTTAGAAAATACCAAGCTCCCTCAAAATAATCTCACCTAATCAATTACGAAATCAGAGTTTGTATTCAAATTGGAGATATACTATACCTAGTAATAATGTAGTCATACCAAGTACCACATTTCTGGATGGAATCTATCAATTATTCATTGAGAACGTGAGCATGGAGGTTTTCGAAAAATGAGAATTGTCTGGTTTGAATTCCGTCCAGTACAATTCTCCTCTCTTCAAATGTTCATAGAAATGAATGGTATACTTGATGATAATTGCAAAACAATTGCTTACTGATGGATTCACAGACAATAAAAACTACCTCTCAAGATTTTTTCAACGTTCAAATGAATGCGAATAGACGTCTTCACATCAAAATGGAATATTCTTATAATACGAAGCAATTTTGTTTGAGTATCATCAATTGAGAATAACAATAACCTTGGTACACTTCTATCACATTATCATCATATCAAAAAATTAATTGGATTTTTCTCAAATTTCTCAACTTTTTCATGTTTCTCTGATGGTCGAATATCAGCTCGTTCAAGTCACCGTGTGATCCCTGTTGTCCTACTCGTCTTTGTTCTATAGTTGTCAGTATAATGAGAGAGGGTGGCTTGTAAAGATTAACGCACACGAACCTGTAAGCTAGGGTATATTTAATTGTTACATAATGGAAATTACATTATAATTGCTGGGATTTTGATGAATTTCTTCCTACTTGTTTTCTCTCTCTAATAAATGTAGACGGATCGGATGTGCGCTTTTAACAAAGCAAAGGTATGTTAATATTATTCAAGACTTGTTTTGTCTTATGTATTGTATAATCATTCTGACAAAATATGAGTCAAGCTTCTGTTGATGTAGCTGTTGGATGTGGAAACTACTATTGTTGTAAATTCATGTTGCCACCCATAATAATCATTTGCATAACATGGAAATACAGATGATTCCTACCTACTAATAAAAACAATGTATAATAAATTGATATATAAAAAAAATTCAAACATAGAAATTGAGTACTATTTCCTTTCTAATGTATCGCTTTATTTAATTTTGCTGGTTTATACTCTTCATTCGAATACGGCTTTTAGAATGATTCATGGTCAAATGTGTCAAAAATGTAATGTGTATGATAGGCCCTATATGCATTGGCATTTTCATTTCACAATGGATTCATCTCCATGAACTTCAGTTGAAATTTAGTTTTTATTCAAACCTCCTTGTTAAAATGATTATTACATTACTTTAATAGTTTTCCAGTGTAGAATGCTTAATTGAGGTAAAAATGAAATAAGATAATATTTTATTATTGATGATGTTCAAGAGCTAAAAAGCTTACGCGGCAATTACGAGTCTCTAAATGTAGAATATTCTTGTTAATTGTTGAACGATTCAACTCGTAAAGTCGTGATGCTAATCCGGTTGTCTGCAATCTCGTATGTTTTATTCGAACACCGAGGCTTAAACTCTCGAAACACACGCTCAACTTTACTAAGTATTCACTTTGCTAACGACAATAGATGCGGAGGGGATTCCCATTCGACCCGATACCATTCTCAACGTACACCAATCACACCGATTTTAAGCTCGCTCTGACTTTACGAACATCGAACGAAATTAAGCGTTTATCTCGATGTAAATCGAAGATAAAGAAAAAACGAGATGTTAAAATTACTTATGTGCGTCCAAGTGCTTCAATTATACAATATTTTATATTCAAAATATTTTTTTCATTCATTATACATCAATATATCTAATTTGGGTATATTCTACTATCTCTCCCGTGTAAGGTGTTTGATTGTGCTGGGTAGTCAGCGTGTGATTACGGGAGGAAGTGATGGTAGCGACCGACCGCGATGAGAGATGATCAAGAACTGAAGGGTAGATTGTGCGAGTTACACCGTGTCGCCGCTAGGAACGCTGTGATCGTGAAGGAGATGTAGAATAAAATAGTACAGTGGGTCTACTTCTGGCTCGAAGGGTTCCATGACGATCGGTCAGAAGTTGAACAGAAATGGGTGTCTGACAGAATATAAGAGATGACGTGAAAGAAAGCAATACAAAATAAATTATATATGTTTCTCAGATATGTATTCTGAATGATTGATATGTGAGACATAGGGCTCACGTCTGGCCCCCTCAGAAAATACCTAGGATGATCTAAGAATTGAAGTGAAGTCAAAATGGGGTTGAAAAACTTGACACTCTGCTGTGCACCTGATTTCCCATTCAGTAATTGACTCTTTCGATTCCACTGATTTTTTTTTATTCCGTTGATTCTCTCTTGATTACACTTAATTCTGTTGATTAGAGTTTTTTTCTTCAGAAGTCAAGGACCATACACCTGATTCCAGAAAGTGATTTAGGTTGACTACGCGGAAGACATGGATTCTCTCTAAATTATTATAGGGATCCACCATCGAATGAATTCAGGAAAAATATTGTCATCCTTCAGTCACTCAAAGTTATGCTTTGGAAACCTTTGGAAAGTCAAGTTGGGTGTGTAATCACGCTCCACATGGATTTTGGTAAATATCATCAATCCTCCATCCACTTCTTACTACAAATGAATGAATCAATGAATGAATCAAAAAGTTTTGGAGGTTGATTGAGTCGATGATGAATGACGAATCAAGAATCCATTCCACGTAATAAACACAGAGGTTTAATAATTCGCATACCTTGATGCAACAATTTTTGATCACGTGCATATTATTTTATGGAATTGTGGCGTTATTGAAAACAGGAGAAAGTTTTTAAACAGGGCTCGGAGATTGAGTTCTTCAATTAATTTCAAAATAACTGAAAATTTTGATAAATTCCATCGTACCCTTATTTTGATTATTATTTCAATCAATATGCGAGCTTATACAAGTTTGACTTGAACGTAGGTTCACTTTTCTACTATTTTTCCCATTTCCTTGCCGTTACAAGTGTTTGTCAGTTGAGGGTGGATATCATCTACATGAGGACTGTTTAATATACGCCCCAAGGCCCCTAATGCCTCCAGCTCTCTTCCCCTCCCCATCATATTGCTCCGCGGCATAGCACAGCATAAGTTACAAGTTATTATACGCGAACATGCTAATCAGGGAGGTGGGTGAATCGAAGCGTTTATCTATGCATAGAATATCATCCCCCTCACGTCATAACATCTCCCTATAGTCACCCCTAAACGCACTGTAACAAGACCGCAAACTCGAGGAGACATACACCACACTCATTTGCCACTTATTCCAGTATTTCCATATCCATGTTCAACTATGATGTAGTTTCATTAACCGTCAAACATCGGTATTCGATCTCAGAATTGTGGATATCAGTCCAAATTATGATTGAATTTATATGATCGAAATTTGTAATATGTAGTAATGTTCATGATTATGAATCATGTAAGACATGTCAGTTAATTAGCCATAATAGTTTTTGAATCGTTCACAGTCGAAGATTTAATTCAACTATCGTACACGGAATGAAGTGAATATGATATACTATCAGATCAGAGGTTTTCATGTGTAGTGTTATTCTCTCAATGTGTTATGAAAGTGAAACAATGACGGATAATCGCTATCCAAAGAAATCGCTAGCCAAGAATAATTGAATGATCAATTGTTCCTAATTGTACTCTCAGAGATAATCTGAGAAATGAATATAGGATATGGAATGATCTCTACAATGATACTTGAGCTAGCGCGGCAAATTGCTGATCCTTATCATCCTGAAAATATTTGATAATGATATATGGTTTGTACAGTTAATTATTTTGTCAGAAGGTCAGTTTGCAGTATTTTGACTTTTCTCTGACTACATTTTGTATGCCTGTGATTTCTGAAAGTTATTGTATGGATATACTTATCAGGATGGCGACTTTTTCGAATCTGCAGTTTGCAGGATGGTCCAGCTCTTACAGTTATAATTCTTGAAAATCAATCCTGACCAACTGTCCCCTGTCCCTGTTGAATGATGCGGCACTCTAGCTAATTTCAATTAAACGTCCAATACGTTGAACTGTGGATGCGGCGCTCGACTAGACAGCATTGTGATAGTCATGGACTGAATACGCATTGGCACCCATGCACCTTGTCTTTTGACCAATAGTTTGCCATCTGACTACGTGTTAGATACCATACGGCAAGTTCATAATCTCATCATACATAACTCATTATAATGTCCCACAGACTTTGTGAAGAAACTTCAATGATTCGCACGAATCACGTTTGGAGTTACCAACTTTTCAAAGCTTAGATTTCTTACAAGTGCCTTGAAACTATACCAACAGTATAAATAATTTACGATGCAAGTAGTTTCAAGTTGCACCTGTTGCAAAAAACCGGAGATGTAAATGCACTTGCCATTCGAGCGTTCTTTGAATTATGCATTTAATGTTGAGCTTTATACTAAGAGGGAAGACGTGCATCTTGAGTAATAAAACTTCTCCAGTATTATAATATTGTAATACGTGTTTTATTTTTCATGATCAGTACTATGGTCTATAACTTGACAGTATTATTGTAACCAACTTTATTGTATTACCGTTTCATTAGATGTTCCCATCTTTCTCTCAGATAGTCACGAATCAACGAAATTTGGTATGGTTGTAGATATTCGCATTCCAAGCTACAACATCGAAAACAAATTCTTCCTGTTCCTGGACTAAGCATTTCAAGATATTTGGATTAGGTAGAATACTACGTTTTTTTCATTTTAAAATAGATGCTAGGTTCTTGTTTGAGTAACATTTTTGGTGAAAGGTTTATCGCAATATGGCAATAATCACTGAATTTCACAAAAGTTGAAATCATAACTGAACGAGAAGTTTTAGAATGTATAATCAAATATTTGACGATACACCGGTAAAATGATGAGCTGTAGTTGATCCAAATTGATAATTGTCAATTTTGCATTTGTAAACTACCACCTACAGCCAAAATCGTTTATTATGCGCTATTTATATGTATTTCGTGAGGTTTCGTTCACATTTTTGATAAATCGTATTGATTCTCTCTTGAATCACTCGAGTACGATAGTGCGATCAGAGAACCCTCTCTCAAATTTGAATACCAAATATATTATACATTTCACATTGAGAATAATTCATTTGCAATTATTTCTATGAAGTTTTTAATACGGACAATTCGTTTCATTTGAGATTTTTTTTTCAACTATCAAACTGCTGCCCACGCATTGTCAACGATGTTTCCCTTGGTTGCTCATTATCTCACAACGTGATCCGATGCCATGTGCGCGCCGCAGACACACATACATGTTTATGCGCGCGCCCTCGAGGCATAATTAACAAACAATAATCAGAAACAAATTATAACTTTGCCCAGTATGGTTTGGCTTCGTCATTAATTGGACGTTGTTTCGGTACAGAGTAATTATTAATACTATTTCCTATCGGGATTGGTTTAATATTCGATGTGTACGAGAGAAACAGATAGAAAGAGAGAGGTAGAGAGAGAGAGAGAGAGAGAGAGAGAGAGAGAGAGAGAGAGAGAGAGAGGGAGAGAGAGAGAGAGAGAGAGAGAGAGAGAGAGAGAGAGACTGGGTGATGAAACAATTTTGAAACTGTAAACTTGGTAACCAACTGTACTAAATTATGAGAGTTTTTCAGTTTGAGTTTATTCATATGTTTGAAATATGATGGGTAAAATTATCAATGAACTAATATTATAACTTCGGTTTTGAATAATCAAATTATCATTATGACACGATGAATGATGCAATATTTTTATAGAAATTCATATTGATATATCTCTCGAAGCAAACCCTTCCGATTTTTTTCGAAAGAGACAATTATCAGAAGCTATTCAAGAGCGTGGAGCTATGAAGATTTTAATGTGGTCGATAATATTAGTTGACACCGACAGCAGTATCAGCTGAACATGTTGTTCCGAAAATTTTCGATCCACAATGGATGAATTCAATGCAGTATTGGAGACAACTGTGTTTCTGGTGTACTTGAATTTTGATATATTCTACCATACAGAAGATAAGACAAATGGAACTTAATTTGCTGCATCGACTTAGATGAGCTCTCAACTCGTTTTCCCAAATCACAGTGTATTCAAAATCAACAAACTTGGCCTAGAGAAGGTTGGAAGATATCAAACCACGCCATACATAGAGGTACAGAAACAGTTCTCTCTGATATAATCGCATGTTCGAAAGCTGAGAATGAATTTGTGATCAATGAAATCTTCTCTAAACAGTGAGAATCGATAAGTCATAAAACTCCAACCCTTTTTGTGCTTTTCATCACGTTGACCAGCGTCGTTAAACTAATAATAACAACGTCGTTCAATAGAATACAATATTATCTCATTCCGGTCGTCGAACACATATCCGGTTAACAACAACTCTGACTTATAACCCCCTCCCCCTCTCTACCATACTATTGCTATAGCAACCCTCGTCGGGCGTCCCCTCAAATTCAGCTCATTGTAAAGAAATATCATGACGTATGGGATTACTCGCTCACATGGACAGATAACTCGTGATATTTGCTCCGAGAGAAGGAGAGCAGAAATATACTTTCATTTTATGTTTCATGCGTCTTTTTGGAACATACTCCCATGCAAATCCACTTATCAGCCACCATATTTCTGTAATACACTTCACATATCTGCTATTCCTCTCTCTCCCTCACTCCCACTCCAGTTGGTTATCTTCATCCCATATCTTGCTCAACCACGTGGCTTTCATACAGACAACAATAAGATCTCACAGCAATATATATTTCTCATCGATTTCTTCCAGTTTCTTTGTATTTCAGTAGTATACGATTTCAATCTTTAAGATCATTACTATTCCATCTCTTCTTCCTCCCCCTCCTCCTCCTCCTCCTCCTCTTCCTATTCCCGCCTACCCAAGAGTATTTCTTATTCTTTCCACTTAACTCACATTTCGTTCCTCATGCATCACTCTCTCTTTCTCCCTCACGTTACCTATCATTTTCTCACTCGCTCTCACTTTACTCTCACCGCATACACTCGTCCTATACGTTGGCCATAATTTCATTTCCGTTCGGCATTCGCAATAATAATATGTGTAGCTTTTTCTAGCAATTGGATTCCACTCACTTATATACCGTCATGACGAGTCAATAACGAGACGAGACGAGTCAAGTAAGTCGTTTGTGATGGGTGGTGGGAGGGAGGGGGGGGGGGGGGGTGTAGATGGGGTAGGTATGAAACGAATGAGTTCTATACATTCGAACCTTTCGTATATATAGCATGTGCCACAAAGGATTCACAAACAAAAAAGTTGAAGGAAGTAGCTAGTTGCCTTTCTACAATCGAAGGAGCTTAAGTTTTTCCACTCTCTTTTATGCAAGTTTATTTTTTTGTATGATGTGGTTTAACATTTCCGAGATTATATTGGCAAATGTTTTATCCGTTTGTTGAAAGTATCAGCCCACAATAGTTATGCAAATACAGTATGAAATTACGTATTTCATCAAAAGACTCTTTTTGCTTATAAATAGTGAGCGTTGAGAGGTTAGGTTATGGTAGGGTGATACGAAATGTTTAATCGGATGGCTCACTGTAGGTATTCCATTAATCTAAATCTTGATATTCTGGACCATACCAGACTTGAAGGAAACGTATTTCATACCTGTATTCAAAAGCTTCATTGCCAGTACGTCGGATGCAGTTTCACCATTCAGGAATGTATGGATGCAGTTACATTTCCCACACCAATTTGTATTTAATGCGAGTGGGAGCTCGATGTGATTTAATGATGACTTCAAAAATAAAAATTATTGCATTGAATGGAGAATCAGCTTATTCTATATATATTCTCCACTACGACTAGTCATTTTCATCATGGATTCTAGTGAAACTTTCATGATTTTATCTCTCTCCGTTCAGCAAATTATTCTTGTTTGTCAGTTAGAATGGATTCTGAGAATTACTGACTGGTCGTGATCAAACATTCGTATCAAGCGTATCAGAAAATGTTCAGTTTACCGTACCTATGGTGCTGTGTACTTGAAATCCTGAAGCAACATGCACTCTCAGACTCTCAGTTCGGTTCAAACCTCACAACCAAATAGACATACTGTCGATATTGACTTATGTTCATTAATCAACATCTTGCAATTTGATAAATATCACTGAGGAAAAACGATAAATCATCCACTTATATTCAATCTTACAGTGTCCATGTATTTTGTTCTTCTGTAGTACATACTTCGAACTTCATCAATTTTAGCTATAGGAATCACTCTAGCCAAAATTAGGCTGATGTATTAGAATTATTATCCGGGCAAGCCAGCAGTGCCAATTCTAAACCGAGTATTCAGGTAAAGGAGAAAATGAGGTGCAGACTATAGAAGATCAGCAGAGGCTGACGTCAAACAAATATCTAGGAAGACGTGAGATTTGTTCATGGTACATGTATGAGAAGTGTACTGTATAATAACTGTATGTTGTAGAGGAATATATCGTGTACTAGGCAAAGTGACATTCTCTGAATGGTGAGTGGTAGTTTTATTGTAAGATTTTCAGCACCTTCATTTTTTTTTCCGAATTCGATTGACGTTATAATCTGAAACAGTTAGCATGCATCTGGTTTGCATGCCTTTGTATGGAACCAAACTTCACCACCCAGTCAAAATGTGAAAAAATCTGTTATTAATCGACATCGTGAAATATCCTCTTCAACACTTAGGTATTCGCCTCCAAGAAAATGCTGAGAGCAAATACATGTTTTGATGATTCACAATTCTTCCTATCTGTCGTTTGATTCCAAATAGCGAATGTATTAGGGGATCCATCACGATTAGGTAAAATGCGATAACACCCTGATTTATTTATTATCATTTCCAGTATAGTTATTGCACTCACGTACAGAACTACTGAGTATCGCGCAACTAATATGAAATCAGAATTCCATATTTAATTATATGAATTACAATAATGAAATTCATCTCCAATATTAATGTTGTTCTATGTTTCTCCATTGTTCTCTATTGTTCAGTGACTTTGAATGAAAAAGTATATCAAATTCAGGAAAATTTGATGTTCTTTAATTAATAAGACATGTCTTTCTCGTAAATTCTATCAGTTTCGAAATAATAATTTGAATGTGAGTACAGAATATGTGAAGTGATTTAACTTTCCACGCGATATTCCACAAACACTTCGTACCTTTTTTCTTAAGACTTGATCATACACTGCTCATGTGATGTTTAGTTTCAACTTTCCACAACCAATAGTGAATTCATGGAAAAGAAATCGTTTCAATTGAACGCCCTTCAGGAATGTATATTCTTCCAAAATCGTTTGGCGGACTGGCGTGTTGCTATTCACCTATATAAAACCAGATGAACGCAGCATATGCGTTGTAAGATAAGAACGATATCGTAATGAAGTATAAACGAAAACTCTTCACACCTTGACTCATATAAGATCTATTTTATACAGTAATTATCGAATCCATAGAGCCGTGAATCTCGCGAACATTTCTGTTCTGTTATCTATCTGATGAACAAGTAATATTCATGTTATTATTTTCTTCGAAACTGCTGGCCCAAATTGCATGCAAAAATGTGCCAATGTGTATCATTCGTAATATGTTCACACTCAGATTGTTTTTCAGATATCCTTACAAATTTTTCCTCCCAGCCTAATTAAATGTTTTTTTTTCAGAAACTTTGAGATGGATTAGGTAAAAAATGGTTGAACTGATTCAACCCAGAAACTATATCACCAAGTTGGATAAGTCTGCGTGTACAGAAACAGTTTCATGTTGATCAGTCAAACCGTGCGAACTGTGCAGTGGGTACAAACAAACAAACAAAACACACAGACAATGCTCAATAACTTTGGGATGGAAATCTTCGCTAGCTATCTCTCATCTAATAATGGAGAAACGTTTCAAAGGGTAGATATTACTCCTGAATGCAACCCGCAGAGCGTACATCGCGCCAGCATTAGTTGGAACGCTACCCGTAGAATAGCAGTCGCGCCAGCACTGACAGACTCGGCCCTTCCACTATAAAGATATTGTAGCCTACTAGGCAAACGCTGCATATGCGTTGTGAGATGAGCGAGACATCTATATCAAGTATTGTCGGAAACTATACACCTTGATTAGTATGAAATATTCTTCATTCTGTTACTATCGAATCAAGGGAGCTGAGAATCGAAACAGCAAAAATTATCTGCAATCATTTCTATCGTCGTGATGAATAATGACCATTTATAAAATTCTTCCCTTTGAAACGGGTGATCCGAAATGCATACAGATTATCAGAAATCTGTATCGTGTTTGGTTTTTATTCAGTGAAAAATGGAAATAATTAGGATAGATTTTAGTTCCAAAATAGTTTTTTCAGCCTTCTCTTAGGGCTTTTTAGAAATTTTGGTACAAGCGATTCCACACAAAAACTTCACAGTTCTAAGTTGAACGAGTCTGCGTCTACAGAAGAAGTTTCATGTTGATCAGTCGAACTCTGCGAACTGTGCAGTGGATACAAACAAACAAACAAACAAACATACACACAAAAAACACACAGACAAAGTAAGAGTGTGATGATGTCTCCACTAGCGCTATTTAATGAGTGAAATTATGAGACATTATTTTTATCTAGTGACCTATTTTAAAGAACCATTCAAGTGAATTTTGAATGAGCTGATGGAAAAATAATTCAAAATAATTTGTCATGTTTTTTCCAAGTACCAGCAGAATAATAAGAAACGCTCGTGGCATAAAATTGCATGAAAATGAATTGAAAATTTCGAAATTTGCCAGACTAAATGTTCACACTGATAGATATGCCATCAGATGATTTTGAACTACATAAGTCCTGCCGTTCCATTGATACGGATTTGTTTATAAAAATAACATGGAATCTCATACAATTTTGATTTTTTTGGCAGCTCGAACGCTGATATCAATCGAGCGGCAAAATGAAACCGGTCGGAAACGACTGAAGCTGCTCCAAGTGTAGGCGTGCCTCCACCCTATCAACTCCTCACCGAGTTCAAATATCTGAATACAAGTTTTAAAATACATGTTCATAATAATTCTGAGAATTTTATATCAAATTTTTAATGATTATTCAGTGTACTGATAGAAATTGTACTCGTGATTTCTGCATACTTGTGACGTCACAAAGAATTGAGACTTGGGCGGTTAAGCTCATAATTGACGTCACTCTACTTACCTCGAATAATGATATCATCTTTAGCGTCAGAATGTTCTGCTTCAACTATCTTATGATCTTATTTCGCTCCGGGCTGAATAGAGATAAGACAATCCCAACCACTCAAAACCATGCGTTGAGGGTGCGTGTGATTCTCAGCACTTATCGTTTGTACACTCGACTCGATTCTGAGGTAAGCAATATTCTCTGTTCGTAAATTTCACCTCTGCTTGAAAAAAATGAAGTGTCCCCATTCTTACGTGAGTGAGTGCAGATATACCCTGTATATTACAGTCAAATCGATTAGGTCATTTGGTCTATAGCTGATTTTTCCGAACTTGAAGTGAATAGAGAGCAAGAAGATGAAACATCACGCTTTCGCAGTACTTAACTTTCAATCGTTTGGTGTACAATTGCCACATATTATCTATTAATTTATTTCAAGTAATAGCGTAGTCAAGTTTTCAAATCATCAACATAATTATCATAATTTCGTAGATAGATTTTGAACAGATTCCCATTCAAGTATTCTGTGTGAGCTCGGTCATATGATCTGGGAGACGAGGGGTTTTCAGACTCGGTTCGATCCCCGCCGCCGTCCATATTTACATTTTTGTTCGTGGTTTCCCTCTGTAGTCTAGGCTAGTGCCGGGATGCTTCCCTCAATATAGGCTACGGCCGCTTCCTTCACAGTTTCCTTCCCATTACCCAAGACACCTGCATCTCATTGATCATCCATCCGACGCCATCAGATCTGCGCTATCATAACAGTGCGTCGTTAAACCCAATATATATATTATAACGATACATTGTACGCCTACTTGCCTGCCACTTGGTATGGTTCATAGAGTCAACTAGCTCAATCAGATAACCACAAAAATACCAATTAAACTAAAATATTTCTGTATGAGGTAGGGGAACAGTTATTGAAACTGGTGGTGCCAGTTGCGGACTAATTCAAGGAAACATTAATGTTCATCCTTTCCGTATTTTAAAGGTGTGAGCTGGTCTGTCATGCTGTGAAATGGAAGAGATAAGAATATGAAAATATCTATGAAAGCTTTTTGATGCCAAAAAAAAGGTCCATAATCAATTCAGAAAGATCTGCGTTCTATTATATACTTGATGGACGTAGTGCTTCATTTAACTACGGTTGAACTATTCCAAGAGATCAGGAATATATTTTATTGTCTTCATAATCTTCTGAACGATTCCACCGAAAACATGCCTTTTGAAATCTTATCAAATTACCATGGAACGAGCGCATCAATACTACATGCATTAGATGCGTTAGTGGCATGGTTTGGCGTATTAATGATGAGACTTGATGCTGGAAATGAAAGTTGAACAGGAATGTAAATCAATTTGGCATAGAAGAAAGATCAAAGCGTTCCTTATCTGATCTTTGAGAGCTTCACTAACTTTTCACATTTCATTCCGATCTTTGGAGAAGTATAATTTCTGATAGAAGAAAATGCTTTCAACTTTCAAACACCCGAGTTTCAGAGAACAAAATCGTGAATATTAGATCTTCATCCTCCAGTACTCTAATCTTTTTATTGCTTTCTTCTATTGGTTGTCTTCCATAAAACATTGAAGATCCAAAGTTGAAATTTAATGAGTCCATTACCATCTGTTATGAGATTTTACCACAGTTAACCACAATGATTATATAGGTCTTCCTGCACCAACTTAGAGTTCATAGTTCTTACATGAACATATATCACATATCTCACATATATTGTTGGTGGTTAGTTCAAGTGGTACGCTACTAGAAAATGATAGTATATATCATAGATGAATGAATAATTATTGAACAGGATAAATTTATCACCAAACAAATTGGTAGTCATTAAAAGCGAAATCAAAACACCTTACTCGCTCATGCTCAATATTGCAAACAAGGACGAACTTGGAGAAAAGTGCCCGGGCCCGGAGAGAAAAAACAATAGATACCGGTAACTGCAAAAATTGGAAGACTGAGCCGTAGAATACCATTTTGAAAATGAACCGCGAGAAGTGAGTTCTAAGTCATGAATTGAATGTAAATAATGTTGCAATCCTCAACACAAAATATATTGTATTCCATTTTATTTTTCTAATTTAATTTTTATATAATGTACAATCTGTCTACTTTCACCTTCAAATAGCTGAATACATGTTTGTAGGTCCAGCACCAAATTAAACGCATTGCGGCACCGAACACCCCCCTTCACCCCCCGAGCCAGTTCACCCCTGATCGCAACACATGAAGTAGGATTTTTTTGTTACCAACAGAATTGATCGTACCGTGTATTGATGATCCACCCAACAGGTTCTCCCAACCACACAGCACAAGAAAACAAACAACAAGACTGTAGATCTTCGTTAATGTGACACACAAGTTGTAATTATGTTCTGCAACTTTGGCAACACCTTGAGAGATCGAACACGGAGTCTCCGGGGGTTTCAACAGTCAAACTCTGGCCCAACTTTATACCATCTCACTAGAGTTAATGGTGCCTATCACGATAAGACTCTGCTCTTGTAGTTTCATTTCTCAAGGTTGCCTGGTAACGTACCTCTTCCGTTGTAAAGAGTGAATCGATCGTGTAAAAGTAGATTAAATACATCTTGAGACAATATCATAGTCTGAATCTTCGTCATGATCATCCACAGAATATGACAATTCATATCTCAGACAGGGTATTGTGACAGTATTCATTAAAGTTTTGCACCTAAAGCTCGTCCCAAGGTCCAGGTCGATTCCAATTATAAGGGACATAATCTGTGCAAATACGAAATAATCAGATGGCTCTAACAGATACTAATACCTTACTAGTCAATTCGATCACAGCTCGAAAATGAATTCATCTATGGGCATTTAAGATCAGAAGACAAGCCATCATCGAATTTATTCATTCTCTCGAACGTTGATATCATGATGAAACTCGACTACTCGTTCTCTATCTGTCAACAATTAACGATACCCATGCTTTGATATTGTTAGTTATTTCTATTGATACCAGTCAAATTCCAGCAGTATGAGCAGATTCCAGCAGTATTGATCCAATTGTAGTGAATTGTGAACAGACGTGGATTTGAGAGTATGAGAAATAAGTGCTCACGGCTAAGACTATGACTCGATATATTCTGATTATAAGTCGTTATGACGGTGGAGACATGCTCGCTTACGTCATACTAATAATTGGGAAACACATTCATATAGAATAAATAATAATTGATCTAGTAAGTTGATGACTGAGGAAGGAGAAAGTTAAATATGTATAAGTAACGTCTCTTCTGGAATTTAATTAGGTACTCACATTTGAAATCATGTAATTTCTCGATGCGCGAGAACTATTGCATTGACATGTCATCACATATTAATTGGAAAACAAGCGAAATTCTAGAATTCCACAATTTTGATTCAGCTTCGTACACGATCCGAGATTATAAAAACACATCTACTAGTCTTAGGAAGACGGTCTGCGGCTGCGATCTGGTTACAAGGTAACAAAACACCTCTGTCGAACTGTTTTAATCACTGTCTATAAAGTTCGTGTTGTCCGGGCTCTACTCGAGTGTACTCAGAGCTTATCACTGTATCTCTATAAGTCCGATGTAATAGTTATTGCACATAACCAACCATAACACGTATTACACAACGCCCCATGCGGGTTCAACAAGAAGCCCATCAAAGTCAAGCAGGATCAAAGGTGTTTAAAACATGAGTCAACAAGCTTCTCTTATACCTAACTCTCTCTCTCTCTCTCTCTCTCTCTCTCTCTCTCTCTCTCTCTCTCCCTCTCTTATTATTACCTTCGTTCTTTGTTCTTACAACACTTGTACTACGTAACTTACTCGCCTTTATAACGACCCACATCTATGTTGGGAAGTGCTACATGAAGTAGTGAGCTCATATCAAGAGACATGTTACAGCTCAGAACTCGATGATATTTACCAAGAGCTCTTAGTTACAGGTACACAATGAAGCTGTGAGTCAAGGTATCATGGTTGTGTCAGGTAAATGTTTCTAGTTTCGTTATGTTATGAAATTAGTTGAGAATACTGAAATGTAGTCATTTTATACTTTCGATTCATTATGCACACTCGAGTCGTTCAAATATGAAAAACCAATCTGCTAGAGAAAGATTTTCAATACAGGCCTACATCATCATGTAATAAATATGAGTATATATTTATATATATATATATATATATATATATATATATATATATATATATATATATATATATATATATATATATAATATATGAATATATATATATATATATATATGTATATATATATATATATATATATATATATATATATATATATATATATATATATATATATATATATATATATATATATGTATATTGATATAAGGATATAAATATGCTATACATAAGCTTCTGTTGAATTAATAGAATCACAAATGAAGCTAGAACAGAATATTATCCTGAATAGAGCCGTAACGCATAGAGTATTTCAAAATAATTTATTTACATTGAGCGATATTATATGATATCATTGAATATAACTCGTCAGATTTCTACTTTACTCCATTGAAGTATCTTTCTTTCATTGAGGTATGAAGTTGTTTTAAGCCCTGAACAAGAATAATGGAGAGTACGTTGTGAATAACTCAGTCCTATTATTTTACACAAGTTTCGACTTGAAGCTTGTAGTTAACAAATAGAAGCATGTTTAAAGCAATGATATTTTGTCTGTGATTTAAGCTGTGTCTCAAGTGAAAGCTGTAGTTCTCCTTCTGAATAATCAGCTTACTATACTGTTGTTGGAAGAAAGCGGTGCTGACTTCACGACACATGATGAACAGAGCGTTGTGATACCATCGTGACGTGGTATGGCTTATTATATTATCACATGGAATCATTGGTTTCATTGGTCGGGAAGGTTCGGTATCAGGTGAGGTCACTGGAGGTGAAGAAATATGTGCTATCAATGTGAGCTCATTGAGAATGTTGGTGAAGATTACATACGCTAGGAGGTTACAATTGTCTGGGAGTTTGGAGATGATTGCCATTTCATCTCCATTTCATCTAGAATTGCGCTGCCATATGAGAGCGAATTAGATCTTTTTTCTTCTCATTCCCAGATCTTCAAATTCAGTTATACCTTGCAAAATTGTGTAGAATGAAAAATTCAAATTCCTCAATATTTGGTAGAATTCATAAACCAAAGTTGTGTAATATTCTATGACATTTTATTACATTGATTTTTATGAATTTTTATATTTCATAAACAAACAGCTGATATTTTATTACATTCAATTATTTTGTTCAAATTGTCAATTACTTTAGTTTAAAAAAAATCCAAGCTGGAATCCAATGGTTGTAGCTAGCCATGCAGTCACATTTTTCAAGGAATCGATCTGAAGGTTTTGGTATGGAATCAGACGAGTCATGCTCGTATCAATATTGAGAAAAATCTACAACAAACAAAAATGAAGTCACCTCAAAGTAGAAAATATAGATGTAAGAGATGTTCTATTATAGATTCCGGTACTCCCGGCGAATAGCGTTCGGAAGGATCGAACTAAATTGATGCCAATTGTGTATAACCCATTATTTTCAGTTCATATACGGTGTATGTACCCAGGTTTGGATAATTCTTCCCATCCAATCCAAGTTTTCAATCAAATAAAATTGATCAGGTGTGCTTGGTAAATATGTTTAGTATCTCATTAACGGAGTTTACACTTTCCCTTCTGACTTCAATCTTCTCGGTGTTGCTCGATTACTAAAACGGTACATCAATACTTCATCTACTCTTTGTGGCGCCAAGATGGCAGGAAGTTGTACGAACTGCGATGTTGAATTATTGTGGAATAGGTAGGTGGGGATATATTTACTCCATAATATGTCCACTCTGTTCACCGCACTTCAACTCTGCACTCTTACTCTTTAATGTCATAATCACTACAATTCAAACATGAATATACAACATCTTTCAAACATTACCCTGCCTACTTCTCGATGAAGAATCAATGAAATTAATCAATGGAATGGGAGTGTTGGCTGAAAATGTACAATACACAATCACTACACCGTAGCCGCGAGCACTGTCAAACAGCCTTGGAGCCTAGAAACACAAGAGCGTGGATGGCTTAGTTTCATCCTTCATTCCCTGTGAAAAACTAATATTACTAAGCTCCATATATAAATCTTTATTTTAGACTATGTCATGTTATACATGATTGCCGTCAGACACATAATAACAATCAAATTAAAAATTAATGGAGTAAAGAAAAACTGAAAAACACACAATAATAATAAATCACACATGAATGATTGATAAAAAAAATGATTGGATGTAGAAAATAATGAGAGAATATTGAACAATAATAAAAAAGTATCATTGTGAACAGTAATATGAAAATAATATAAAAATAATACAAAAATGACGAATAATTAAGCTATAAATGAGAGTACAAATGGTTTATCAGAATTGCGATAGATCCTTTTAAGGCTAAAATCCCTACAGAATTTATAAAATCACTGTTCACATTGAACTTTCTACAAAATTCTACAGAAAAAATTGGGATAGTGCCCCTAGCGCCTATCAAAAGACCAATCACGGTGATATTCGAAATATTATAGGTGGTTCTCAAGTATAAAGATGTTGTTTCATAAATGTTTTTTTTTCATCATCCACATTCCTTGCTTGATCTGAACCTAATTCAAAACAAATTGTTGGATCGAGAACATATTCGTGATTGGTCCTTCGATTTATGGCAATAACATCATAATATCATAATTAATATCATAGGTGACTTGTGTGTGTTTATTGAACACACACACACATGTATATATATATTATAATAATATATATATATATATATATATATATATATATATATATATATATATATATATATATATATATATATATATAAATATTTATGTGATTCAAATGTTTTGTTGACTTAGCACTTCAAGTCACTTCAAGTCAGTGCAAGTTTTTCACTTCAAGTCGGTGCATTATTTTATTACACCGTCGATCATACAGACTGTTACAAGATCGATTAATTCATGGTGATGGAGTTGATTCGCTGTAGTTATATTTACTCATAGACGAGTGAGTCTATAGTTGAAAACAAGACACATCCAGTGCATAATCAATGTTTACGAAAGACACAAGCAATGCATAATCATATGTACATGAATTTAAAATACTGGCAAAGCATCATAAATGTCCAGTAAAGACACAGGCAATTGATGCAAAGTACAGATAAGTCACTGTACATGTGAAGTACTGGGAAGATGTATCGGTGAAGACACTGCCACTACATAGTTACGTGACGATACTAAAGATACAGTCAATACAACAAAATAAAATATATACAAATAAATGTAAATGTTTCGCTGCGATGACGAAACTGTCAATGTATGATTAGTGGTCGATAATCGCTATATAACTGGCCTTACCAAATTTCCATCTCTCAACTTCTTTCCAAAATATTTTAGACTTTTCAACTTCAGAACCCTTTCTGTGACTTCATTAAAATTATCCTTTGCAATCCACAGTCGACAATCATTCTATAATCATACATCTATTAATCATCCTTCTCAATTATCTCTCTATGTCTACTCATTTCGAGTTTCAATTCTAAGTTCTGATGTTTCCCATTATTTGTGTCATGTGCAAATCTGTGTAACAATGAATAAATGAATTCGTGCAAAGTGGAGGTAAGTCAATGCAAAGGAAAGATAACGGCAATGTAAAAGCAATGTACAGACTATTCACGTACGTGCAAGATACAATCAATGCACTTTCGATTTACGATCGGATAAAGTAATTGCAGATTCAAAATACGTTGATGATATGTACATTCGTTGGGATTCCATCGATGATATGTTGATATTAGCTACGAAAATAGGAATACTAATTGTCATTCAAGATGTATGATACAATTTCATGACGAATTCTCATTATTTGTGAATTCTGACATTGCTCCAACACGGTATATATCATCTTCACAAAAATCTACTGACTTATGACGTATAACTGTTCTTCTCTTGCCAAACACAAACAACAGTTGAAAGATGCACCTGTAAAGTTCCCAACTTGAGATATAACTTGTTAACTTTGTTTCCTGACGTCACATAAAGACGCCATGTTGTTCAAACTAATCTTGTTTGATTATAATTAACATAAGTTTATGAATATCATCTGCTTAGCGGGAGCGTCGAGTAAAAGCCTCGTTGTTTTATTAATATATTGTTCTTAAGTAGACTCAATGTAACGCGCATTGTTCGCAAACACGCAAAGCTACGTAAGCACATAGTGCATTTAACACGCAGTACGATATAGCATTAGTAGAATTGGCTCATTTTCATTATAATAATCTGAGGGAAATTCACAATGTGCACATGGTCATTGAGAAAATGTGAATATTTCACAGATCACAATCTTATTCACTATCATTTAATTGTTTTAATTAGATATTCCATTGATGTATTCATTCATTTAATTATTTTCTTTCTCTTATAATTAACATGATATTAAGATCAAATTAGAACTGACACATAAAATTAGCCAACATGGAACAAATGAGAGATAATTAGAACACAGAAGGAAATGATAATAAAGATAGTATGGTGAATATAGTTCGAATTATAATAATAATAGTACTGATAATATTAGTGACCAAAATTATTAATGATGATGATGGAATTTATAAACCGGAAATGATTGGGAATATATAAATAATGAATATAACAATAATTATTGCAGATGATGAAACAAGAAAATATATAACTGAGTGCGAGAAATGAAGAAATCTTGTGTCTGCACTCAGATCATAGGGACTGAGATAATATTATAAGTCTTCATTCGGTGGATACCCAGCTCGAGTAAGAAATGGTTTATCACTCTTAATGACTGTGAAACAACTGTAACGATACGTAACTGCTAGCTACGAGTAATCATCTCCCTCATCTTTTAACATTGGCGATGAATGGTTCCGATCCAGGAGTTGCTGCAGAACTCATAACCTTTACGAAGAACTATCAATAATTAACTGACGCAGGTTGCTGAACGAGTTGACAGATCAGAACCCTCGAGCTGTAGTGCTTGTTAGTTGGAGGGGCTCTCGATCTCAGCCGTTGACCATAGAGTCGACGGAAGGACCCTGGCTCCTAAGTAATTCAACGAATCTGTTAGCATCCACTATGTACCCTGCACTTGGAACTATGTATTAAATAACTATGTTAATATGTATGTGACCTCCGAACTAGAGTGTCCCTGAGTGAAACTTCAAACAGTGCCTTTAATGGCGGATTTGAGGACACTGAAAGATCATACTTGGAACATTTCAGCGGAAAAACGTTTGAAAACAGGAACCGTCAATACCATACTCTTGTTACGTGAATATTTCTATAATCTTTCGTTATAGTCATCGATCATCATCCCATTATTTGAATACGGTTACTTATACTCAATGTTCATTTTGGTGTTACAATCTTGACGAAAATATCATCTCGCCTTTCAAAAATTGTATACATGCTCTAAATAGGTGTACGAATATTTCTCCAATGAAACATTCAATGACTCATGTCTTAGTGTCATGATTACATCAATCGAGAAAATCATCTTGATATACGAGTTCACGAGGGCAGTTGGACGCATGCTAATATGTTGATCTACTTTTATATGGTTTACGGACTTATAAGCGCTGAGAGACTCCCAAGTCCTGAATAACTAACTTACTTTAAAAAGTTTCCCTTTTGACAGTAAAATGAGGTGGGTGACGATTGGGAGGGGGCGGGGTAGAGAAGGGGCAAGTTTAATGAAATCTTGGAAGTCTTTTCCGCGTAACAAAGTAAGTCTCCTATTCTTGAAGACAAACGACAGTTGAAGACTCGTTTATCTCATTGGCTAATTAGAGCTGCCACTGCGTTCAGTGACGCGTAATTAACGCGTCAAATGGGCCTCCAGGGGCAGGCCGTTAGAGCACACAGTGGGCATAGAGAGAAAATGGGGGGTATGAGGAGCATTTGACAGTGCTTAGGGGAAATATGAGAGAGAAGGAGGTGACAGAAGCTAAACTCAGACATGTTGTCATACCAAGAGATTAATTCAAGTACAATACAGTTTCAAGGAGGTGTCGATTCTCTCCAGTTTTCTTGGAGATGAAAATAATGCATGGTACAAGTGTGATTTTGAGATATAAGGGGAACGCAACATCGTGTATGCGTTGTAAGATCAGCGAGATATCTATATAAAGTTTAATCGAAAACTAAACACACTTTGACTCATATAAAATATCATAGCTATTGAATTTAGGAAGACGTCGAGAATCTCGCCAACAATTTCTGATATTATTTCTATCTTCTTGATGAATGAGAAATATTCTTCAAATTATTTCCTTCTAAACGACCGACTCGAATTGCATTCAGATATGTAATGATGTGTGTTACTCATGCGTTTATTTCCAGTGAGAATTTGATTCTTTTTGGGAAAGATTTTATATTTCTTTTCGAATTTTGACGTCAGGCTTATTCCAATGAGTTTTTAGAAACTTTGAGGTCATGTTCCTCATATATGGTCGTACCGATCTGACCCCAAAACTACAATTGTCCAGGATGGATAAGTTCAATGTCGATCACTCAAACCGTGTGACCTGTGCAGTGCCTATATAGAAAAACAAAAACAATTAACACAGACAAAGCACGACAACAGTGAAACGGATGTCTTCACTATCACTCATCCAATAATGTATGGTACATATGATTTTTGTTAGCCACAAAATGGTTTGTAAGAAAAGTTCCTCACTTTGAGTATAAAGATCAGAAATATTTATCGAACAGAAATCAGTCGTTGAGTCGATTTCGATATTGATATGAAATGCCATGGTTTTATGTATATGTCATAGATAATTGATAACAAATTGTTTCTAAGCAATAATATCTTTCAAATACAGGTTTATTATTCAAACCTCATAGACCTTATGCATCGATCTGCTGACAGTATCATTTATGTAAGTTTTATATTATCATCATCTCGAATAGATATATTCTCCAGGATCAATCTATGTTCAATGAATTGAATTTTATTTGATCCAAGTTGAACATTATTATTCGTGAAATTCTGAGTTGAATCGATCCTGTTCGAAACATATAAGAGTAGTTTATATTTCAATTCGTATTGTTTCACGTAACAGCTATAATGATAGTTTTGAAATGTTTGTATGTGAAGCTCACACTTCAAATCGATCAAAATTGATATTTATTATCAATTATGAACGAATCAGAGTATAAACAATCAGTCAAAACTCAAAATCCAATTAAACGTAGATTATGAACATGAATAAACAAACATAAATTGGTTTGATAATATTCTATGATACTTATAAGGCAAAAACTAATTGGATATATGAACGTTGGAAGACAAAAAATGATTTTTTGCTCTCTGTTCAGGCCTTGATGTGAATTCGTTGATGGATTACCAGCACAACATATATCTATAAAAAAATTCAATGAAATTTCAATAAAATATGAGTGAATATTTTTCAACAGCAAGCTTGGCTATTGAATCATTAAACAAATACACAATCTAAATCCCTACCCCTTTTTCTATATCCCGCCCTCGCGAGTTGCTATATTCAACCATGGTGTAATTTGCATTGATACTCCACTGTTGGTACAACAAGTCTCACTGATTATTCCGGACTGACCAATATTCCACGCGAGCAAATCAACAAAATAAGCATTAATTCATATTCAAGGGTTTTATTTTCTCTGTTTGCTCTAATTCGAACTTGTGAAAGAGAGTGCCAAGTTGTCTCTCGCTTTTCAATACAAACGAAATTAGCAATTAATCCATATATGAATGGTGTGTTATAATTCAACGGAAGGACTTGACATTATTGATCGGCCGATCGACAACAATGGTTTATTTAATTATGAGATCATATCCGTCCTCAGAGATCGTCAGAGCGGATCGGTGTGATGGTCATTTGTCGTCGGAGCCTTCCGTCTGTCTGCCCCATCTTTCTCTTCCCCTATGTGCGTGAGGCTAATTCGTTGATTCGTGCTCTGTTTGTGTATTTGAAAGGTCAGATGTGGCTCCCCTCCCCACCCACTTCCCCCAGGTCAATCAGAGAGTACTGGACCCCTCCCTTATGCCTCTCTCTCGCCCTATCTACAATCATTCCCCGCGTTTTGCAGGCTAAGTATAACATAATTACTCCTACTGAGCATTGGTGCCTTGTGAGGTACCTCTGCTTCACGGTACAAGTTTACCTCCCTCGACTCGACCTCAAGGACTGCATTTGAGCTGAGTATATATGTTCTATATAGTATATACGCAAAGTAGGAATATATCAGATGCACTTATATATATATATATATATATAGTATTCTGAAGTTTAGTGTTTTTTGAGTGATTAGACAATATGTTGATTGGACAAAATGTTTCAATATGTTGGTGAAAGGTTTTATTTACAATATGAACATTTTTTTGGAGGATCTGGTTCAAGTTGCGTTTTTCGAATAATATTACCCCCGTATAACCTAGCTGTTGGTGGGGTCGTTAAGCAACATTGAAAAAAAAATGAATAATATTCTGGTGAAGGTGCCAGTTCATGAACACTTCTCGAAATAAAGTGGTGCAGGTGCCGGAGCATTTGAAATTTAGATCGCTGTATCCATTCCATACGAACCTATCATCTTCCTCAAAAATAACGATTGTGATTACTCACATTCCTGCGATAATAATTCGAAAATTGGGTCATTTTAATGAATGAGTAAAACAGAAGCCTAATTATTCTTGCATAATTATAAGCATAAGCACGATTATGCCTGCTGATTCTAGTTATATGAAGTTTATATGGGGGGTCCTGAGTTATCATTCTCGTATCATCATGGTCGCCGCCCTCGGTAGCTCAGTCAGCCGAAGCACTTCTTCGAAAACTGAAGTCTCGGTTATGCGTGGGTTCGAGTCCCGCATGAGTTTTTAGTGAACGTCCTCTCACTTATCATCACTTGTGGTTTAATTATCACCTGCTCATTCGTACCCCCGTATAACATATCTGTTGGTGAGGTCGTTGAGCCAACGATAATAAATGCACATATCCTCATTGTGGAGGTGCCGGTTCATGTGCACTCCACGAAGTAAAGTTATGCAGGTGCCGGAGCATTTCATAACCTATAGATCAGTGTATTCATGTCGTACGAGCTTTCCACCGTCCTGAATGGTGATATGTAAAGTTCTCCAAATAATAGTTCCTGGTTTGGGTCATTTGAACAATTATGTGAAACTGACGCCTACTCTGGAATGGCTGGTTTAAGATGTGGAGTTGATTGGATATCTATAGGTTGAAGTTTTCCTTATTATAGTATCATGGTGGAGGAGCCGGTTCATGAACATTTCAAAGAATGGTGCAGGCGCCGGAGCATTGCATAATCTATAGGTCAGTGTATTCATTCCATACGAGCTTTTCATCTTCCCATATTAAGGAACGGTGATAAATATGTCTCCAAATAATAGTTCATAGTGAGGGTTATTCGAATGAATGATAAAATCATTCGGTTCAGTTGGACGTGGCTGATTCAGGTTAAAGTTCATAAAGTTCATTTGGAGGTCCAGGTTTGAGTATTTCTCTTCGTATTCCTATGATATGCCAGTTCAAATTATGATGAACAGAATTCAGCTAATATGGCTATCTCATACGAGCCTCAGTTTCATTCAACAACGAGTGTTCATGAAGTTTTCCTAATAAACCTTTAATAATAATAAAGGCCTATTTCTGAATTCAAATGAAGCTTGAAGTTTTTATTGTGGTCCAATAACAGAAAGAGAATCATACTCAGAAACGTACGGACAATTATAATTTAATAATACCGTACCTTGAGTAGTTATATTTAATTCGACTAGTTGTAGCAATTGCCGTACTCAGTCACGCACGCCGTATAGTCTAGTAACGAGTGCAGCTACACGCATGCAGCATTACACTGATTACGCGGCCACTAACGACCTCTGCATTAACGACGCGGCTTCAAACTGATGTTCGGCTACTAATGACACCTGGCTAACACGTGACGTGAATCTCTGACGAGTGGATACATAACCTCACTTATTGTTACACGCTTCAAGTTCTCTCGCTGTACAAGTATATCTTCAATACCTCTTTGTTTGTTCAAAATATTTGTGTTTCATAAAAGTTGAACTTATTAATCAATTTAGTAGTGTTTATCGAATAACGAACTATACGTATTGGAATTTCTTAAAAAAATTGGAGTTATGTTGGACCAATTCTTCAAGAAACTGATAACTTATTTAGATCATAGAGCAAAGTATAAGAACAATGACCATGAATGAGTTCCGGGTCAAATAAACAGCTTCGAGAATCAATAAGATTTGTGTTAGAAATTCTGTATTTTCTCTAGATATTTTATTTGGAATAACCAAGTGGGTTACGTACACTTCCGTTTGATTCCGCGTAGATAGCATCCAAAGAAAGTGGATAAAAGCTGAAAGTCAGTACGTAGACGCACGACACGTCGACATCTAGGTCATTTTCCGCCGAATTCCATTTGGAGATGGATGTTCTCATAAAAATATCCATTTGGAGATGGATGTTCTCAAAAAATAGAAAGATACGTTTGTTCGACGTTTGTTTGAACGATGTCCTCATAGCCTCAACTCAAAAATTCTGATAACATTGTGAAAATGCCAGGAATAAAATCGATTAGTTTGGTTACTTAGTTCTTGTCTGAAGGTAAACTAACTCAGACCTATATATTCAAATGAGCAGAGGTTTCATATTTAAATTTGGAAGCATCAAACGGACGAGCATCGAATGTTTTTATAGTATCGATGTGAAAATGAGTATTTGCTTACTCTTAAAAATCGTACTCATGTTAAAATGTATTCATAAATATGGAATGATCTGTGATTATTCCTTCAACAGTTTACAGTGTCAGATGAACCATACAACTCATTTCATTCATCATTGGAACCATATTCTCATCATCGCCATCTATAAAGTAGTATTACTAAGCTATCATGAAGTCATTTCGTTTAGTTCACTAAATAAACTCGCATAAGTCATTGCATTTAATGTAGTTTTGTGTAATGACGCTTGAATTTGTTGAATGAAGTGAAAGTATCTCTTCGTGTATGAACCTTGATCTCTTAAATCATCTTGTGACACCGGTTGACAAGACAAGCACAATTGCTAAATGAACCTATCAACAGCTGCACTTATTTGGGCTGAGGAGAGTAGACATCGGAGTTTGGGTAGGATGGAATGAAAGTGCCCTCCCCCCTTCTCCGCCCCCCACCCATCCACCCGTAGTAATAAGTGAATATATCGAAACAGGTGAACAATACTTCATACGATTCAAATGAATAGAAAATGCAAACTACGATAATTATATAAATTGAGTTTGATGAACATCAAAGTATAACTCTGGTTGGCTATCGCTCTGCTAATCAATTCGGAGATATACGGGATTTTTCTGAGCAACTCCAATTTTTCATAAAAATAGTATTGTTAACAATCTTACGTTTTTCAAAAGAAATATTATATTTCTATATTATCTTTAAAACTTTCAATTGTTGCGTAGACCAAGAATATCTGAATATGTTAATGGAACCTCGTTTAGTGTTTTATCGGAAGAATATTTCAAAACATTCTATGATTGTATGTCTATGATTGATTCATGGTGAGGAATCTAGCATTTTTGGCGCATTAAGTGAAAAACGATTCAACCCAGATTCATTTCTGAATTTAATGAGAAATAGTTATCAGCATTCATGAATCCATGTCGATGGCATTCCAACCATGTGAATATTAGTACCTATATTCATTGGAAATTATTAACGACATTTATAGGAGGCATTGAAGTCTGAAGTAATCCAAATTTAGAGAAAGATTCAGTGGAGCCGAAACACAACGTCGAACTGCTCTGTCGATACTGCAATGTAACTAGTCGCGAATACCTGGTTGGAAGATAATGTTACAATGCAGCTTGATATAATGTATGAGAGATTATTGATTTATCAGCTTTCCCGAACACTATTGCTTGTAGATAGAGAAGACCGACGATCGTCATGTTGTATCGCAGATATTTGTGGTCACTTCTCTTCAACCTAATCCTATCAATTGGCGACAAGATCCACGTTCCACTCGTACCAATCTCCGGAAATAAAATAACTGTTTAATGTTGCGTGAAATAGAGTTGGTAGCAGTGTACAACGATAAGAGGGGGATCAGTATTGCCAACTTGCTACGCTTGAAAGACTGATGAGAATAGTTAAGACAAATTGGAGCGGTTTTGTTTCGTAATGTTGGCTACGTTTGCTTCAAGAGATAATGGCTCGAGATTAGGGTTCTAGAAACCTTGGGTAGGGTATAGCCTATACAGTGAATCCCTCTAGCTTGTAATTGTCGCTTCCGACTTGAGTTATTCCATGATATGTGAAATGCTGTAGAACAAGGAAAACACGATATATAAGAACGTATTAGAAGCAAACAGAAGATAAAAATGTTATTTCATTCCAAATGAGTGAGCAAAGGAGATCAAAACAAGGCTCAGATTCGAAATAATTTTTTTATTGTTTTGCGTCTCTCTTGAGAAGATTGTGGTGTTCAATTTCAGTGAAAACTTGTGGCGTATAAAGGTGGTAAGACCAGTCGTAAACTGATAGTGTAAAATAACGTATAATGCAATGTTTTCCCAAGTATTTCATTCCAAATTAATAATTTCAAGCAGAAGTGTGACAATCTACCTCAACTTGACCCTCTCACTCATACGTATTTTAACCTGATGTTATTGAGTAAAAGTGATGTAAAAAGAGAGTACAAACAGTTTATTTGTAGACAAGGATTTACTGGTTTCGTTTTCCATTTAGTTTGCCTGCTTTCCGCTAGGATTGGTAGAGGACATCCTCTTCTGGAGAATTACAATTGAAGATGACAGAGTCGGTGTCCTTGTGAGATTTATCATCATGAGTTACTAAATTGAGAAGCCTATGTGCCTTCCAGAACCCAGAATACTGTAGCGTGAACTCTCATAATTAAACAGATTCGGGCATTTATATGGAGAAGTGCCCATAAAAAGGTCGATTGTTCAATTGAAACATTATATTATCACATTTCTACTCCATAATGAATAGGATTCCCATACACTAATATTCACCATTCAAATCTGATCACAATTCATTTTCACATATGGACACATATAAGTAACCATCATTTGAACGAACATGGACTCCGGTATTCGAAACCAGTATTTTTCAACTTGAATAAAATAAATCAAATATGAATATTCCACTCTTTCAATGAAAATATACTTGAGTCTACGTATACTGTATTTTTCCATATCTCATTGCACTCGAATTCTAAGCGCTGCCAAGTGGATAAAGCTCGAACCTTCTTGAGCTATATAAGCTTGGAGCTTAAAACCAACCCCTTCAGAGTAAAACGACAGATTATATTCAACAACTCGTTGACTATAAAATAATTAATTGATACAAGAGATGATGACTACTGAATTGACTTGAACTGCTCTTCAACTTCGTGTCGCATTGCATAAAAATAGTTTCACGAATTTATACCAATCATTTGAAACTTGATTATGCATTAATCCATATCGTCTAAATGAAGGAGATCAGCAATACAACGAGAACAACAATATTCAATCTAGAACATTGCTACTATGAAATAAATGTGAACAAACGTATTGGAAACTCTGTGAAGGACCTGTATTGAGATATATTGAAGCTACTGCATATATGAAGCTATTATAGCATAATGAGTGATGGTAAACCTGAATAGCCTCACCAATAAACTTCAACAAACCTACTCAACCTTCAACCTAGTAAACTGACGTGACTGAAACCTAATTAACCTGAGTCACACAACTCAGTAACATAACACTTTTTCCACAAACATAGTCAAAACAGCTCATTACGAAGTCGAATATAACGGAAAATAAGTATAGAAGCAGAAGTATGAATCTCATTATTATGTTCGAAGCAGAAAAGAAATGAAATTTCCTATTGAAAGTCAGGATATATTTTTTCCAACTTCAACCTATACGAAATGATGACTGTAAAACTTGGCGCTACGTTTTATAAAATGCATAATTAAACAATATATAATCATTCCTCACTAATTGGCTCAAAGTTGGAACGAGCAGCACCAATTATAAGCTGGATTTACATAATAATTGCGAGTCGTTTATTTGTGCGTCGAATTATTATCAAGCGTTGCTATAGCTACCTTGAAGCTTGTTTAGAAACTTTCCTCGCACCTCAAACTACGTTTAATTGTTTAAACGCTCCTCGGTTCAATCACCCTAGGCCTACATGGCGCCATGGAAACTTTTATCACTGTCAATCAATTTTATCAACAGAATGATATAAATATTGTATACTTTCACGGTTTTACCCACTTAAGAAGGACCAATATATGACTACCAATATAACATGCAAACGTTTGATTCATAGGTATGGAATGTTCAGGCTTCTTATGATTACTTGGAACGACCTCCACGATGAGAATCGCAAATTCATCTTTATTCATCTTCATTTCAACTTTTCAGTTAGTTTTGAGTTCATTGTATTCATCTTTATTTCTTCAGCTAGACTAGAATGAGCGGACATTGAATGTTCCGTCGTGATTAGATGCAATCATCGAAGTATTCGCATTAGTTAGTATACCCCTGTAAATTACCTCCCACTACCGTGAATACAAGACTTGTGGATACAAGAATGTATACTGTGCATGCTTAAGTATGTATCAGAATGGCTCTGGGGGTTGACTGTCAAGTATACTTATTGCACCCAATAATAACTTTCCCAGCACTGTCACAACATTCTTTCATTTCGAAGTTCAATAAAGTTGAGGTAATTGAAAGATAAATTCGATGTATCCCTGCTGTGGTTTTATGAGATGTTTATCATTCAACATATTCATGTTCGCGTGGAATATAGAGGGCAAGTGAATAGGTTATGGGTTGGTTGTTGGCAACGAGTACACCTTGGTACATTTATTATCTCATCATTGCAATATTTAAAGTTCTGAGAGAAAAATATAAAAAAAAATGTGTCATAGAATATTTCAATGTCAAATGGGGATTGACCAACTGTACTACAACTACACTATCATAGAAATCGACGACTTTTCATTGTAACTAAAAATACCAACTGAACTGGAAGCTAACCACACTGAAAACCAACCGTGAACTGAAAAAATAACAGTCCTAAATTTCTACTTCTTGTGCCACCAGTTGGACGGATGTCAAAATGAGAGGGAAAGGATTAGCTGTCGCAACTGTCCCATTCACGAATTATCAATTCGAATCGAATGTTCATGGCTTCTTTTTTCATTAGTGATGCTTAAGGTTAGGTGGGTAAGGTTCGTTTCAAATGGAATTTCTGAGAGCCAAACCTCCCATTTCAAGTTATGTACAGGTTGCTTGGACCGGTATCGGTCAGTTGCTTGAAGTACAGTTGATTATCGAGAGAGTTGGTTTTCAGGCCAGTTGTTTTTTTGATACTGTATGTACGTCCCCATGTCAAATTATGGGCGATAAAATATAATTGAACGCTAAATTAAAGGTTGAAATATGAACGGATACATTATCGAATATTAGTGTTGTCTATTCTTGGTCTGTATCCCCAAGATCAACAAATAAAACACGTTGGAATGTATAATCTCGAAGTTATGCAAGACACACTTTAAAGTGTATATACATGATGTCAAAATAGCTAATAAGATCCGCTGTTATATATTATTGAAATCGATTGTAACAAATTATTCTGGTCCTCATTGCAACTTTGTAGTTTCTCTACTAATATGTCAGCTTTATCAATTTTTTCGCACTCTCGAATATCAAAATCAAAACAAGAAAGAAGATCCAAAAGAAATACAGATTTCTTTATGAATTCATATTCATGTACATCATTCTGCATGCTCAAACTAAGGAGAGTTCGACCATTGGTGGCAGACCCGGCACCTCCACTCATGCTAATTCCGTCCATCAAGATAACGATGATAAAAATGGATGTACCTAAATAAATCAATGGCGGTTATACTTGTAATTTAGTGGAAAAGTCTCAGAGGTGCGGGAGAGAACAGATGTTACAATGTTATTCTAGGTGGAAGAGCGTTCAAAGTTCCAATCCATGTCGTCAGGGAAAACAGGAGTATCTATCCCTAGCAAATAACTTCTATCTGTTCCTCAAGCTCCTGTGGGAAATATGGGACGTCAACCAATCATGGGCCGACGCCGCGACGCCCGAGCGACGCCAGCTGCCGTTGGAATAGCAAACAGTTTCTGCAATCGACGCTTCACGCTAGATACTGAATTATTTCACTGTTTCAAACAGTTGCCACTTTACAACGTATCAATAGACGGAGTACGTGGACTAAATGTATCAATACACCAACCATGTCGATAAACGTACCAATATACAAGTTAAGTGAAATAAACGTATCAATAGACGAACTACGTGGACTAAATGCTCGATGTTACTTGATGCGTGCTTAACTGACTCTGCCTGAGCATCACCACTATGCCACATAGAACGGACGGATTATATAGGTAGACTTCTTGATCATTTACAGCCTGCCCAGTTCTACCAAATCAGGTCGAGAAGCTCAGTGTATAAACCATCCGAATGGACCGTATGTCTTTATTCATTCTGTTCCACACGATTGTGAATATAGTACAATATAGTATAAAACATACACTTGGTCATCCTCATTCGTGAAGGAAATGATCGGTACGAATCGGAAGCAACATTATAGTATCCAGTGATTACTCTCCATCTACAGTTTTCTTCCAAATAAAACAATTATTCGCATTACCATAATATAGACAAAATATGGATCAACAAACTGTGCGTAGTGTGTCAATGTGGAGCTCCATATTATAGCTGTACGTTCATTACTCTCACTGATATTTTGAACATGCATTTCTTATTTGTACTTTCCAATTCACAAATGAGAAGCCGAGTGATGTGTTCACGTTGTAGTATTTGGTGAAGCTATTTTCGAATATGGAGTATAATTATAGGTTTTATGAAATACCTATCAATAATCACTCTGCTGTACATTCATATCACATACTGAAGATACCACTTTCAAGATACGTGAGATTACAACAGTTCAGCGTACATGAATGATGTTCTTGGATTGTTTATGGACGTTTGACTGATCATAGAGTGGTAACATTCCATAAATCCCAAGAGAAAATGGTTCATTTGTTTTCAATGCTGCTCAGCGACCCCACAAACAGCTAGGTTATACGGGGGTATGAATGAGCGGGTTATAATGAAACGATAAAGTGATGATAGGTGAAAGAACGTTTACAAAAGCCCATGCCTTATGTGGGACTCGAACCCACGCCCAACGGTGACCTCAGTTTCTACCGCTAGCGATAGCTGACTGAGCCACAGGGGCGGCTATTTTTGTATTAGTAATTGTCCTGAACTCTTTATTACACTCTTACACTTCAACGGTCCGTTTAATCTCTTGTACAACCCATGTAACTCGTATAATAGCATACCGCCTACGTTTCCTTCTTGGCACGCAAAACATGAGCCATGTTGCATTTATCGATAACATTTTACCCTCTAATAACTACAGCTTGCACACTCTTGTTTACACACATTTTCACTGACTATCCCGATCGACCGTCTGCCCTATGCAATAACGATATCGGGCAAGAGTTTCGATCAATGACACGTGGCACCAAGTAAACGTTATAATTTATACCAACCAAACTCCATATATACACATTCTCTCCTGGATTGATAATTTAGCAGATTCTGGGAAAAAAGTTTTATATTCATGTGGATTCGGTATCACTGTATATTATTATCCGTGTCGGATCAGTTTTAATACATCATGTTGACTTAGCTAAGCTGGCTGTTGGTTTCCAACTGTTGGCACCGCTGATAGGAATACATGAGGTAGGAAGGATGAAGCGGGGGGATAAGCTTACCAATCCCAGGACAATAAATCTGAATGTACAAACAGTTGATAATAAATCTCAATCACAAAATATTACACGGGGGAGAATGGAACTAAAATCACCGTCGACGTTCATATACATTATTGTTATTATAATATGAAATGGTTTCATATTGGAATGACTTCGAGAGAATATTTGGTTGTTTGGATAGAACTGATTGTTAGGAAAACGCCTCACGAATCAACGTGAGTTGAAAATATGGATCTATCAGAATGTCCATCATATTGACATACATACATGACATGCAGTGTTTGAATGGGAGAAATTCGAAAGGACATAATATTTATTGGAGAACTTTTTCTACAGTTTGAAAGATTTTTTTTTTAATACCATGTTTTTTCGTTTTTATATATGATTATGTGATGTTTTCGGATATTTTTATCTCTTCACCTATTGATTGGTTTATGTATATTTTCTTATGTTGACAAACCATGAAATAAATAAATAAATAAAATAAATATATTTCCTCTCCAACTTCCAAAATAATTGTCAGTATGAATTACTATCTTGTTTTCAGTTCAGTTTTTTTTCACCTCTATTTTCCTATCATGCTTGAAAGTCCTATTTGTGATATGAGATTCAAAACTTCATCTCCGTGAAATGTATGAATGAAATTAACCAAATTGAATCATAAATGTGATAGCTTCAAACACTAACTTGATAAAGTCATGATATTACGCCATGTGCTTTCCGATCTTCACTGAAAAACTATTAAAACATGCTTACGCCCTCCTGAGTCTGACGTATACACAAATGAGTTTACCATCTCCTTCGTTCTTCTAACGCTTTTCTCCCAACGGGTGGGCAGGCTTCTTTGTTACATGACATTATACGTATATACGTGTCTTTTCCCCTCTCAGCATATTGCGTTGCTGCTAATGTGATTTTATTGCTCCTTTACGCCGTCGATCACATAGTAAGCCTGTACGATCGGCAATGCGTGGAGAAGGGAAGATATTATACCTTACATAGCAGATAATGGAACAACCTTGATTTACTACACAGTTCGGCAAGAACACGCATTCAAGATTGAAAATATGTCAAGGATATAGAATTTACGTATTTTGGGGTATGCGTAAAAGTATAATCAGTTTCACATATGCCGGATGAAAGTTCTTCGTTTGTGAATTATGTTCTGCGCCACATCTCAAACGAAAAACATTAGTCTAATATGTGAATGTAATTTCCTAGTTTGTGGACAGACTCATTCAGACTACATTGAGAAAACGGATTATCCAGCCGAATATATCAATAATTCCTTCCCATGTCGATGAAGAATTAAGAGATGAGGAAAAAAATCGACGAACTTTTTGAAAACCGTGAACTATATCCAATATGGGAAAAATAATAATAATTCTAATTCTCTACTGTTTTTGCCGAAATACTTCAACCGTTCTAAAAAAAAAAAATCCCAAACCTGCACCATCATCTCAGAATAGTTACTTATCTTGTTATTATGTGATAAAGCGGCAAATTGTGGACGTAACCAGTGACAATAGCTGTTGCTTCGCCAGTTCGCAATAGTGGTAACTTTTGGCAGTTATTGCGTAGCAGTCCGTTCACGCTCAACGTTAGAATATGGAGAGAGAAAGGAAGGAATTAAGGACGTTTATTCGGGCTTGGTTTCAACTCCCATGTAAGTCATACAACCATGTGAATATCTTTCACGCATCACCTGCTTATTTACATACGCATATAACCCATTTTTGTGATTGATTCAGATTGTTAGAACAACGACTAGCACGCTTATCAGACATTCTAGAGACATTCAGTTATCGCCGTGATCGAATATGCTGACAGAAGGTTTTCGTGGACCCCCCTTATCGTTCAGATGAGCTAGTGATAGAAAAACAAGCCACGACTGTTCCCTTACCACTATCCAAATCAATAACATGACCTCTCGTCTCAATTTCACAGCACTTAATTCACCGTTGACCGACGCCAGTATATCTCATAGTCATCAGTACAGTAAGTCGTTTGAAACAATATAAATAAATGAATGGAATTGATTGGCAGTAATTTATACCATGCAAGAGGTATATATACGTGGTACATGCGTCCATCATGGTGTACGTTCGTCTAAGTAAGGGCAAGGCATTAAGGGAAAAGGTTTTATATGCACGAGATGCTGGCTGACGACTGTGGAGGATGCATACCTCCTCCTCTCCTCCACTACTTCCCTCCTCTCCCTACAGGAGAGATTATCATCGTTGTGTGTGAGGGTGTCTGTGTGTGTGCTAGCTCGTGAGGACGAAATAAAGATCTTGTCAAAGCCAATCTAGACGTCATCTTATGAATAATAAATACGTCACGACGCTTTTCTTTCAAGACGTCGGTGCGCCCCAGTATAGGATCGGTGTTGGATTGCAGAGTAGCGAGTCTAGGGACTCTCGTCTAGGGATCTCTCTCTCTCTCTCTCTCTCTCTCTCCGTCTCTCTCTCTTTCTCTCTCTTTCTCTCTCCTCTGTCCCGATCTGACAAAGTGAAATGTGAACATTCCAGATGTGATGTGGGGAAAAATGATACCTGGAATTCAATTCGTTTTATATAATTTTTCATCACATTATTTTTCATCACATTATTTTTCATATATTATATCATTGATGTTCCAGACCGCTCTTGCTCACTATATGATTCAAACTGGAACTGTATAAGCACATTCAAGATAAATTCGATCACTCATTCAAGTGAAGACAATAATTAGATGAGCGTAGCGAAGATTTTCATTCCATATACCGAGAAATTTCGGGCTTGGTTTTTATGTTCTTTTTTTTTTTTTTTTTTTTTTTTTTTTGTAATTTTGTACGCGGCATACAGGTCAGGGAAAAGTTTCAATCAACTCGAAACTTTTTTTACAAATTGGTGTTATACCAGAATAGGTTGGGATTGTTTTTCAGAAAAATCGGTCGAACGGATTTTACGGAAAAAAATCGGAAAGTATGGAAATTCCCCATAAGAATAGGCCAGGGGAGAAATACTTGGAATTTTTTTTTTTCAAAAGCTCTCAAATTTATACTGAGTGTGGAAAGATCTATCATACCTATTTTAAGCGATTTATGTAACAATCGGATGTGAAATAACGAAGAAAACGCATTTTTAGGTACTTTTTTTACACATCAATAAAAGCAATTAAGAAAGCAATTAAGGAACTATTAAATATGAGCAACAAGTGTCACCAATAAATTAAAACGTAAAATCTGTGATGTATATGAAGAAGGCACTGGTTTGATTGTTTGGAAACCAAGGTCCATATACCAACAGACGGCCGCGGTTTTTAAACCTTTGAAGTGATCCATGGCCTGTATATGTACATTGAGCTGACAAAATGTTCTTAATTCTACATTTCCATACTTCTAAGCTCATCTCACAACGCATATAAGGCGTTTTCCTAGTTAGATGAGCGTAGCGAAGATTTTCATTCCATATGCCGAAAAATTTTGGGCTTGGTTATTATGTGTTTTTTTTGTTTTGTTTTTTTGTGTGTAATTTTGTACGCGGCATACAGGTCAGGAAAAAGTTTCAATCAACTCGAAACTTATCTAACAAATTGGTGTTATACCAGATTAACCAGAATAGGTTGGGATTGTTTTTCAAAAAAATCGGTCGGACGGTTTTTCCGGAAAAAAATTGGAAAGTATGGAAATTCCCCATAAGAATAGGCCAGGGAAGAAATACTTGGAATTTTTTTTCTTCAAAAGCTCTCTAATTTATACTGAATGTGGAAAGATCCATCATACCTATTTTAAGCGATTTATGGAACAATCGGATGTGAAATAACGAAGAAAACGCATTTTTAATGTACTTTTTCACACATCGATAAAAGCAATTGAGAAAGCAATTAAGAAACTATTAAATGTGAGCAACAAGTGTCACCAATAAATTAAAACGTTTAAAATCTGTGATGGATATGAAGAAGGCACTGGTATAATTGTTTGAGAACCAAGGTTTTTATACCAACAGACAGCCGCGATTTTTAAACCTTTGAAGTGATCCATGGTCTGTATATGTACATTGAGCTGACCAAATATTCTTAATTCTACATTTCCATACTTCTAAGCTCATCTCACAACGCATATAACGCGTTTTCCTAGTACTGATTAGATGAGCGTAGCGAAGATTTTCATTCCATATACCGAAAAATTTTGGGCGTGGTTTTTAATGTTTCTTTTTTTTTGTTTTTCGTTTTTTTGTGTGTAATTTTGTACGCGGCATACAGGTCAGGAAAAAGTTTCAATCAAATCGAAACTTTTTTTACAAACTAGTGTTATACCAGAATAGGTTGGGATCGTTTTTCAGAAAAATCTGTCGAACGGTTTTCCCGGAAAAAAAATTGGAAAGTATGGAAATTCCCCAGAAGAATAGGCCAGGGGAGAAATACTTGGAATTTTTTTTTCAAAAGCTCTCAAATTTATACTGAATGTGGGAAGAACTATCATACATATTTTGAGCGATTTATGGAACAATCGGATGTGAAATAACGAAGAAAACCCATTTTTAATGTACTTTTTTACACATCAATAAAAGCATTAAGAAAGCAATTGAGAAACTATCAAATGTGAGCAACAAGTGTCACCAATAAATTAAAACGTTCAAAATCTGTGATGGATATGAAGAAGGCACTGGTATAATTGTTTGGAAATCAAGGTTTATATACCAACAGACAGCCGCGGTTTTTAAACCTTTGAAGTGATCCAAGGCCTGTATATGTACATTGAGCTGACCAAATGTTCCTAATTCTACATTTCCATACTTCTAAGCTCATCTCACAACGCATATAAGGCGTTTTCCTAGTATTGTTGAATTAGAGCATTTTCAGGATCCAGCTATAACAAGTCTGCTCCAATCACTTGCAGTTTGACCCAGAATGATTTTATAGATGTTTTATAACACTCTATATACAATCTCATACATCCTACAAGTAATGCTATTCAAACTAGAATTCACGATTTGCAGCATTTTCACGACAATATTATGTTATATGTGAGTAGAACAATATTCCTTTCCGTTTGAACTCACGACTTTCTTCCTCTATCTCAACCACTTCAAACCACGTGTAAGCAATATTATTCTCCGAGTCCAGGTCACGTGTCAAATGTTATATGTTCCTGATCATAACATAACACTCCACACACATACACACAACCACATGGAACCAATAGCCATGCTCCACGCAGCTATTTTCAGGCGGAAATGAAAAACCGTTCCAATGAAAATCTATGTACGTTTCGAATGTGAATGGTAGTTTATGGGTGTGTGTATTTCAATGGCGACGTTGCTGTATACACGGCTTCTAAGTACAGTACATATTATGCTCATGTGGTCGATGACATCATTATAGGGGTTCTCGGGGGTGATAGCATAACTACACGTCATAGAATAAAGAAGGTGTATAGTTGGACCATGGTATTTTATTCTATGATAACATTCGCGTGGTAAGTGCGAAATATAACTGCATTCTTAGGGCGGCATTAAAGATTTTGTATACTTATATTCCCATCTGAAATATAAATTATAAATAATGATACACTTTACTGGCATATCTCTCATTCGTCTCGTCCCAACATTAATTTTCCTCTCCGTTTTCCACTTTTTTCCATGAATTTACTGATTAATTGAGAGAAACATTTCTCGCTTATGGAAAGGAAACCCGATATCATCGTTAGTATAATCCACTTTTCATGTATATTTTATTATTCCTCTTGAAATCGTAAATACGTTCACGATGAAACAAGGGTCTGCACAAGCCCCGGAGCCAGCCTAGCAGTCAATATTATGTTACTCGGTCGTGAGCAAACAACACAGCCACCCGGATAAAATAAAATACTTTTCACTAAACTTCAAAACGTAGTTGGAATTCAGTATACTTTATGATATTCATCACCAGGTGAGTTGGAATTCACAATTTTATTTGTGTACGATTCTTTATGTCTATTCTTATTCTCTGGGAAAATTCACAAAAGGTATAATTCAAAAATAATTGATGTATGTTTGAAGTATTACATTCCATTACTTGATTAAATATTGCTGTGCAGAAATTTGAGATCGATTTCATCATAGAGAAAAATGCTCAGATTGGATTCAATTGAATCATATACAGCTTATTTCACTTGTATTCTGTGTCTAAATCACAATCATTTTCTGGTAATGCATGGATATTAGACTGAGACTCAGAGTATGCACAAGATTCACGGAAATAATGCAGGTGATGATTTCGCAATGTGAAGCGGTGTAAACATTTCTATAATGTTTCTCCTTTGATGGTTTCTAAGGTTTGAAGCAAAGAATCAAAGAAGCAAAGAATATGCTCGAGCTTTTATACATATAAAATATACAGTACAAATATGCTCACATGTATTTCTTTCAAAATTATTGGAAAATGATATTGATACTGAACGCGAATGAAATGTATTCTGAAGTGGTTTTCTGACAAATTATTTTATTCACTATGTAACAAAATTTTACGAAGTCGAAACCGCATTCCAAATCAGTATCATATACTAGTAATATCTGAATCACATTGACTCAGTAGAGCACTGTATACATGCAGGATGGAGAAAATTCGATAGTGATTTTCAGACTCTCGTAAATCTTTCGTATTCGCAATCATTATATCTATCAACTCATTCGCACACTTCAAAATAGTTCAGGGGGCATTGAGCGAACAATAAACATCTTCATTGTTATATTCATCATTGATTTATATTGGGCTTAATTAACGACCCATGGTAATGATAACTAAGCTCTATTGGCGACTCATGGAAGATTATTGAGACTGTGAGATGGATGAAGTTTCCCAGGTAATGAGACGGATAGAAGCAGTCTTGGCTCATATTCTTATAATCCTCCAGGCAGGGACTTTACAATCCCGTACAGACCCCAAGGTACGGCGCACTTTTCTTGCAAAACTTGCTTATATTGGCTAATAACTAATAAGTTCATAAATGTATGTTGTGGAGGTAGCTCGGCGGTAACACGTTGGGCTTAGGACTCACAGGTCGCCAGTTTGAAGCTCGTTGTAGTCACCCTTTATTGTTATCATTATATGATGTGTCCAGTATCCTTCTTTGATTTTTGAAAAAGAAAATTAATTTGTGAGATAATATTCCTTCTAGAATTGGACTACTATTACTAGACATTGGTTAGGAAACAGATAACCTACATAATTAGGGTTAGTACATGATTAGGGAGTAGATCAATTTTTTCACAACAAAGAAAATTATTTTGTGAAACTATATTTCCGTAAGAATTGGACTACTGTAACGACAAATTGGTTAATGCACAGATGAGCTACATCATTAGGGTTAGTTGAGATGGGGTTGGGCTTCTTGAATGTATTTTGTATTACGTAATTGAGTTTAGTTGGCGAATGTTCACTCTGCAACTTCTTTAGAGAAAAGGTCATTTTCTACTGTTCATTTTGAAATGATTAACGCACATTTTTCTCTTTCGTTGAATTCTATACGGAATTGTTATGTCGCATCCCGGCATTAGCATAGACTGCATACATAACCACGAAAAAACATGTGCAGATGGACGGTGGCGGGAATTGTATCGAGGTACCGTACTGATATCGTACCGATATGATCCTATAACCTCCCGTATAAACGCACGCTAGCAACTGAGCTACACGTGCAGGTATGATCGCCATAGTAATAATGCCAACTATATTCAATTCCTTACTCACTAACGACGGTAGAGTTTTAATCTGTTTACTTCTGCTCTGAATTCGTGTACGTCCCAGAACATCGATCTGTTTGAAATAGATCAGTCCACGAGTAGAAAGTTTGACATGTAATAAATGGCTGAACACAAGATCAAGAGCTTGTTACTCGACTGTGAAATGCTTGTTCGAAATGTTTGGTCTCTCAGTCATTGGCAAGGTTCCAGCAGCTCCTTGGAGACCGCAGTTCGATGCCAGAACACGATGACATTACACGGGGAATGAGTGCTTAGCTTAATTCCTTCTCGAGTTGAAGCGATACACTTAGGTAATTGTTATTAAGGCTATCAAAGCAGCCTAGATAGGATACAATAGCTTTCTACAGTCGACCAGACTTAGGACAAACAGCACTAAAATAACAATTAACAATACTGGGCATGACTTGAATATACTTGAGACAAGTAAATCTGAATTGAACATGTCTCTTCAACACCAGACCAGAGTTGAACAAAACATAAAAACACACCAGTGTAGCACTTCACGCTATAAGAGTTTCAAGCTAACGCTTTTTTATTCAACATTAAATGTTATTTCTCATTTCACGTTATTAGATGGTTGAAAATAAGGAATTCAAAAATTCTAAGCAAAAATTGATCGACGAACCACTTCTCTTTTGAAATAGATTTCAATTCCAATTCTGACTCTACAGTCTTCCATTGAGATTTCTTTTGATTATTTCATCGATAAGATATAATTTATTTTCCACCATTTTTTGAATGAATCATTTCTGGAATTCATATTTATGGATGAATGGTTTCTCAAAACTATTTCTTGTGATTTCTTGAAATTTTGTTTGAAAATTTTATTTTCGAATCTATCGTATATAATATAGCTTTCATTCATATTAATAATATACTTAAACTTCACTCTCATCCACTCATTGTTTTTTTAATTTCACTGCCATCATACCAATTGCAAAAGTGAATAATCAAATGTGGAGGAGAATTTTGCCATCGATTGCCGTGATGCTCTATATAGCGAATGCTCATGTAATTTTTGTGTTCCATCGCTGAATTCACTTTCACTAAACTCTAAAGTCACTCTCAGTGACTGCCTGAAGCAAAGGGGTCAGCATGACCAAGTCTGAGTCAATAGCAGAATGCTATTATCACAAGGTCTGTATAGTTCTCATAACAAACCTCATTATTGCTAACTTCAGTCGAAACATTGCAATAACTTGTTTCTTTCGATTGATTCTAGTGTTAATTCAATCAGTCCCAATTTCTAGAGTGTAAGCTATGCACAAAATATAGTATATGACCGTGTAAACGTTGAAAGAATCACATCCGTCTATGATACCCTTCGAGATGATAAGAGATACAACTGATCATTATTGCGAATTTTACAGGAAAAAACTTGATATTGCTGGAAAAATAAGATTGGTGGTTTGGAACGAGATGAAATCCAGAATAATAAGAAGTACCCTCAGAAACACCTCCATTAAATTTGGGAATATCAATATAGTGTGAGTCGGATTGAATTAAATTCTGAAAGTGAGTTTTCCGGAATCCTTATTTGATTTATATATCATTGAACACCATCCTGACAATCAGCAACAGAAATTAACTATCACTCTGTGTTAATTGTGTATAGGTTCTGTTAGGCATGCATTCACTAAATACCTCAACGATATTGCTAATTCCTGTCTAGATTTAATATGTTGAAGCAATATAACATGCATTGCCTTTCGCCGGCCATTTCTCACCACAATGTATGTTCTAGACCAACACATACCTTTCAGATACGAATCTCTATACTAACATATTCACGGAGCCCGCCATTATTTCAACAGAATAAGTTTGAACGACCAAGCAATCTTTAACTCTCCCGTGTGTATATGTTCAGGCCTGCTACCGTGCCGTTATCAGCTGGCACTGACTTATGACTCCTGATCAAACCTGGCGGCGTTGCCATTGTAACGCCGTACTGCTGAAGCCCTGGAGTATTAATAGCAGGTATCTGAGCAAGAACGTGCAACAGTGTGGGACGAGATAAGGGAGTAGATGAAAGAGAGCTTACAAGTTGTGAGAAAATGTGTGAGGAAAATTTCAGAGTATCGATCAGTATGATTATTGAAGACGGTTTTATTGAAAGGTACAGATATTAGCTCATTCAGAGTGTGAGTGTTGTTGCTATCTTACTACAGCGATAATAAAAATCACATTCTTCTCATACAGACACACAATTCCATTACCACGGGTTTCGGTGTGTAAACCATTGTTGCTGAACGTAAGTCTACCAGCCTAACAAACAAAGACTTCACAAATCGCTACCGATATTTCATCGTGTCTCTGTTGGCATTAGTGCATGAAGATAGGACTTATCTTCTCTTGAGATCTCAACCAATAAGAACTAACGAGTTACCAACAGCACAACATGTGAAACTCAGAGCTAACGATTCGCGTCCCATGGTAGCAACAAAACATCTAAACTAGCTCGCGGATAGAAGAAAGCGTAATTAAGTAATATACCTCTCTGTAATCAAAGTGGAAGTATTCGATACGATTAAAATAATATCTCTCTGTAAGCTTGTCACCAAATATTTGAAATTAGCTGTTTTCTTTGCAATCAATTTTGCTCGGAATAAGCAATGAATGGGCTCGTAACTGGAAACATTCCACACGATAATAATTTAATGAGGATAATTTTCGAAAGAAATATCATGACATAAGAACATTTTCCAATACATTTTGCTTCGGGAAATCCAATATAAATATTAATATATGAAAGCTATCACGTTCCAAATATTGCATGCCGTAATTAAACTTATTGTAACATATTCAGCATCTGTTAGGGAATGTAAATAGCTTATCGAACTACTAGCTTCATATCCTAACAATTTATTGAATTTACGCTCCAATGCATTCCACATGAGCTATTTATAAACAAAATGAATATTTGAAATGTCGTTATCTGAATTATTGTAGCAGAAATAATACGAATTATTATTTCACTAAATACAGAATTCAATTTTAATGTCATTTATTCATATAATGTGTTGATTACTGTCAGAATCAAATGTATATGTCAATCTTGATATAAGCAATTAGGAAGTGCAATGAGCACCTGATAAATATATGCAGTTCATAGCTGTGTGACCCAGCTGGTATTAGATTACGCGATGAATCAAACTGTGCACTGCAGTGGATGTTTTCAGGAGAGAGTCACAGCTGGGTTATAAGAAAAAGTCATAGCGGAGAGAACAAACTGTAGCAATATTCATGTAATATGCAATAATAAAATGTTGTAGAAGTGAAAGAAAAGTAGTGAAAACTAAATGTGTTTTTGAAAGGAACAGATTTAATTTAAAGTTTCTCCAAGTAAATTGATATTTTTTTCAATTTCATAGTGACCTAGTTGTGGTATGTTGGAGCATCGCTAGCACGTTTTGTTGACGATTGTTGTACGACGTACATGACGACATTGTTGCCATTTTATCGTTCATTTTTGACCTGTCAATTGAGAAAACTCCTTACTCTGTTGGCAGGCTAAACCACTGCCTGTTTGAAACAGGTTCAGAGCCAATGGGAGTCGATTCAGTGATGGAATTACCAACGTGAGAGTAGCTCTAACTGGCAGTTTAAAGTTGTTATCCCCATGGTTACCCACGCTATTTGTTTTCACCAACTCTGAGATAAAGGGTAACTGGACTTGGTAATACCGGGCAAGTGAAATATAAGATTTTTTTGTAAAATCTAAACAATGAGATTTTTTTTTTTAATTTGAGTTGAAAATATATCTCACATTGTTTAGAAGTGATATGGTTGAAACAATCTATTATTCATCTGGAGCATGACTTTCTCACAAGCATGGCCCTCAGATGAAAAATTTTGGTGTCAACTCTAAACCTGTGAGAGAGATATAATATCAGTTATAGTCAGAGTTATAGTAGTCTACAATTTGGAATTCCATACTTCTCGAGAGTTATCACAAAAAAACTGCCATTTTCCTAAATTGACTCCCATGTGCTGGTTTAGAGTTTAGAGTGTCATGTTAATTTATAACGAACCATGGTTTGAACTCCTGAATGGATTACACTGTTTTGAAAAAAAAAATGTAAACTTGAGCCTTATTAAGCACTAAAACCGTTTGATACACGAGTTTCATGAAACACTTGCTTACCCTACGCTCAGCCAAATTCACAAGGGAAACTTTAGCATTATACAGAAGTAAGACTTTTTTAATGTTCGTTGAGTTTACTCAATGAATTAATGAAGTGTGTTTTGCTGAAAAGTTAATATTACGTTAACTAACACGAAGTTATTGTAGTGAAAGAGGCAAAAGTAAGGAAATTACGATTCATACTGTTTGAAACCTCTACTTCATCTCAACCCTGTAAAAATCAAAGATAGTTCTCGACGTTTAAAATTCATTCCAAAGTTAGCGATGATTTATTCAAGGTAAACACACCACAGCATTATGGAAATTCATCGAATTCATTTGTGTCATATTTGTATATATTATTTCAATTCCGTAATTCAACACTGAAAAGACTGCACGCTTTCTATGCTTGTCGGTTATGGCCCGATTCGTGAAACTTCCAAGCGCGCACGAAAACAGTAAAAGTTTAATACGAGAGTAAGATGTTTCTTAAAACAACGCTGCTGATGTCGTCGCTATAGTTATCAAGACACAAACTTTAGGGTGACCAAGCAGTTCGCTATATAGTTCTTGCCGGGTACGCAGGTGTTCGACAGAACAGTGTTACACGCGCATATGAGAGCTTTCACAGAGTGCACTATATTGATTTTGAAGACGTTCCAGGTCAAAAAGTATTGGAGGAAAATGCATTGTCCACGCAAGCTCCTATATTTGAATGAATGATTCATCGCAAAATGTGTCCATCAGAACATTTGTCTTGATATATTTTCACTGATTCAAGTGGATTCAGTTTCATAAACTCTAATTTTCGCATATGGTTTCAGTTATATGTATATTTCTTCTTATTCCAATGCAATTTGTCAGTTCCAAATAATTATATGCAGAATATATGAGACTTGTGTCCACGAAAAGAGATAATCATCCACCACCATAACAGAAGCAACGCTATATCTTGTATAACTGTGATATCCATAAGTTGTTGTGTGATTTCTAGTATGATGCTAACGATGAGGAAAAAACTATATATACATTTTGAAAGCGTAAAATTCACAAAGTTTGAGTGAAATACTAAAACCTTGAAGCGAGACGTATGAACAGTGATGAGGTGAATGCCTGACCACCAAAAGAATCAAATTATTGAGTATATTGAAGTTGTGGTATGAAGGTTTAGGTCAAGCATGTCAAGCTTGGTTTCATAATCAATTTACACAAGAGTGATAAGATCAATGATTATATTGAACATATCAATTCAGACGTTGGTAGATCATTTTGCTGAATCATTTCTATTGATATTATTGAAATAATATTATTGTTGAACGTGAAAACTAATCAGAGAAGAATGAGATAGTTCGACTAAAAATGTTGAATAAGGTACAATGTTCAGTTTTGTTATACAACTTCTGTCAGAATGGAAACAGGTGATTATAATATCAAACAAATAATTGAAGGAAAAACAATTTTATTTCATAAGTCGAGAAAATGTCGACCTCACAAAATTCGTGCCGTTTTTAATTATAAGCTCTTCAAACGTTCGGAAATTATAGTTAATTGCAGAGTGATTTTAGAAAGTGAAAGAGATGGAGAGAATTGAATAAAGGGAGAGAAAGGTAGAGAATAACTCACCAGAAAGAAGGACGGAGAAGTTATGTTCAATGATTACTGACGTCTCTGTTTGTTCGAAATATTTTAACAAGAATAAAATTCTTCTTATACCAGAAAACCACTTTTCATGACGTATAATTAGTAATTACTTGGAAATGCTTCATTTAGCGTGGGCTATATTTGGATTGTTCCGACAATTGGTGTGAATAGTGTGGAACTTCAGCATAATTTGCTATAAATGGGTTACAAGTATTTTTTTTATTTTCATTCCAATCAGTTTAATTGATTCAGATAGTTAAGTGGGAGGAGGTGGTGATAAGGAAGAGGAAGAGAAGGAAGAGCAAAATGAGGCAGGGAACGAGTAGTAGAAGAAAGAGGACTTGTGCCTGTAAGCCCAAGTCCACCGAATAACAAAACCTTTGGTTTATTTTGTATAGCTGTAATATTTTCGGGTTGTAGTTTTTCAGTACGAGGCTCATACGATAGGAAACGGAAATAGGTGATCATTCCAAAAGCGGAAAATTTATGATGTTGAAACACACAGGGACATCTTACGGTTATTTAGTTAGTAATGACCTCATTTCTTTCTTGGATACAAATATATTCGCAAATGATGCAATATGTGTAGTACTTGTATCCACGTGAGACGATAGTCGTTTACCAACATGTAAAACAAAAATACACCGTAATATTTGTCTAGCTGATTCACTTTTCTCGTGTGTGGAGATTTTCCAGGACTGTGTTTACAATGAGAAACGCAACTGGAATGAGATAGTGTGATTATAGTAAATTCCTGACAAATGATTGATATAACTTTCATCTTACGTAGTTACAAGTAGATACACTTGCATAATTGCATCCACGGAAGAGGAATGTTACAACCGACCGTTCCCTTCATTACATACCTTCGGCGCACTGGTGGTTCGCTTCTTCACATCGATTAAAACTTCTACTGTTATTCTCCTATATACACGGAAACAATTTGTCTGCACTCGTATCTAGGTGGAAGAAGAAGTACAGTACATCCATCATGCCATCCGAATAATTTAAAAAATCCGATAATTCCGTAATCTATAAACGAAACTTGTAGAGTTTGACGCTATTTAAAGATGAATTTGCTTATCGTCCTGAAAAACTCGATACAGTAGAAATACCGCATATGTACGAATATAACGCTGCTATTTGTGTTTTCTGTTACTAAACGACTTCTCATCTGGACACAGGTATACATTGAGGACTTCCAATAACGACGCGATAGCAATCATGTCGACTAATGATCAAGTCTACCCTGTAAAGATTCGGTAGACCTTGCTACTCGTCAGGTCGACATGTACTGATCGTTTAGAGTACATCTATTACCCTTCTTCACCCTCCCACCGTGCAATTAACACGTGGTGCATCACCCCGCTAGACTAACACAAGACCGGTCATTAAGTTAATTATATTCCTCTGATGATCAAGCACGTATTACACATACTTGGACCTCCCGATCAAACGTCTCTCGTATACCCTAGCTTCACCGAACAAGGGTGTCGACCCTCAGATAGTCACACTCGTTCTCTTGGCGTGGTTCTTAAGGTTCCGATCGACCGTTTCTGTATGACTCAACAATACCGAACAGTGGTGTCGAGTTTGTAACAATACGGGACTATTGTCTAATGTTATGATAGGAAATAACTGCTGTGTTAATTGCAAGTTGCGACGTGAACTCAGCACTAAGAGTCCCGCACAGAGCCTTAATAAGGTTCAGGAAGGTCACATTCAGGATAGAAGCCTAGGATAATTACTCTGATTTTGGATACTGAAGGGATTATCATAGCTAGCAGATTCTTGATAAGAATTGTCCACAGTCCATGTGATGTAGGCCTACACTTGAAAAACTTGAAAGAATGAACAGTATTTACAGTATTAAATGAGAAAATGACTTGATGGTGATTTGTGAGAAAAAATTGTTTGAAATGTATCAGATGTGAATTTACAAAAACTTGGTTCTACTGATGCGTATTGAGTGAAAAAAAAAATCAATCAAGAATTGTTGAGCTTCTGGTACCCTATATGCACATACTAATATGCAAGATAAACCGGTGAGACTCGTAATATTAGTAAATATAACTCAAATTCAAATAAAAATCCGACACTTTCTGGAAAAAAACGTATGGGACAATTTGAAGAGGCAAGCATGCTTAGATAACTTCACAATAATTCTTGAATTGGCAATGTGATTGATTTGCTACCCATTGAAATGGAGAAAAAATCAAGTATCAGTTCCTCGAAATGTCAATGTTAGTTACAATGTGTACCTTCACGTATAATGATATCGAAGCTTATAACGTTTTATGTTACATAGTTCCTGAGTTCCTGAGTTACTGAGAGCTTACGTACTAATATATCAAGTAATGGAAGCTTTCTTCCACAGTATACCTTTGAGGTGTTTAATGAACAAAGAAGCAAAGCAAGGAGCATCTTGACAGACGGATAAATAAAGTTCTGATGAGACTTCATACAGATTCAAGAGGAAAATGACGCATTCCTGGCCAACTACGTGAAACATTGAATGAATGATAAGATATAAGAAGTCTCTATAGGACATCTGTTATTAGATGAGCGTAGCGAAGATTTTCACTCAACTCTTACGGAACTTTGTCTGTGCGTTTTTTTTTTTTTTTTTTTTTTTTTTTTTGTTTGTTTGTAAACACTGCACAGGTCGCAGGGTTTGACCGATCGACATGAAACTTTTTTTTTATATGCAAACCTATCCAACTTAGAACTGTATAGTTTTGAGGTCTAATCGGTTGGACCATTTTTGAGAAATATCATTCAGAAGTTTCTAAAAAACCCATGAGATTTGGCTGGGCGGAAAAAAATTGAGAAAAAAATCTCTCCAATACGATTCAAATTTTCCTCAATTAATGTAAACACAAGAATAATATGCATGAATACAAATTTGGTTTGATATTCGGACCAGCCGTTTTGGAGAAAATAATATAATCAATGTATTATATTCATCGAAAAGATAGAAATATTAGTTGAAAAATGTTGCATTGTCGAAGTCACGGCTTTCTAGATTCATTGACATCGGATGAAGTTCATTTCAAATGATCAAGGTTTGTAGAGTTTTCGATTATACTTTATATAGACATCTCGCTCATCGTACAACGCACATCCTGCGTTTGCCTAGTAATTATAGTTACGTATGAAGCCTTTCAGCTTCCATTCCAGCAGCTTATTGAACGAAGAAGGACTTTCATACATCGTGATATTATTAGATGAGCGTAGCGAAGATTTTCACTCAAGCCTTACGGAGCTTTGTCTGTGCGTTTTTTTTTTTTTTTTGTAAACACTGCACAGGTCGCAGGTTTTGACCGATCGACATGAAACTTTTTTTTATATGCAAACTTATCCAACTCAGAACTGTATAGTTTTGAGGTCTAATCGGTTGGCCCATTTTTGAGAAACATCATTTGGAAGTTTCTAAAAACCTCATAAGATTTGGCTGAGCGGAAAAAATTGAAAAATTAAATCTCTTCAATATGATTCAAATTTTCCACAAATGTGAACACAAGAATAATATACATGAATAAAAATTTGGTTTGATATTCGGACCAGCCGTTTTGGAGAAAATAATATAATAAATGTATTTTATTCATCGGAGAGATAGAAATATTAGTTGAAAAATGTTGCATTGTCGAAGTCACGGCTTTCTAGATTCATTGATATCGGATGAAGTTCATTTCAAATGATCAATTGGTTTGTAGAGTTTTCAATTATACTTTATATAGACATCTCGCTCATCGTACAACGCACATCCTGCGTTTGCCTAGTTTTACTGAATAACTTATGAGAGGCGGAATTATGAGAGGCTTATGAGAGGCGGGTGAAGTTCATTTCAAATGATCAATTGGTTTGTAGAGTTTTCAATTATACTTTATATAGACATCTCGCTCATCGTACAACGCACATCCTGCGTTTGCCTAGTTTTACTGAATAACTTATGAGAGGCGGAATTTTTATTGTTATACGATCGAATGATGAGAAAAAATATTCATTGAATCAATTTTGTTCCATTCATCATAGCTTTCAATCAATAACATGATGTTTTACAGAGAAATTGTAGGCTGGATGAATTCCGTGATACAACATTTCCCATTCATTGAAACATAATGTCTATATTATTTGAACTCTTCTCAGCATATCGGTCTCCGTTAAAACACCGCATGCCGTGTGAAACTAGTTTCGCAATGAGGCCAATTGAATCCCCAGCAATTACCTTCAGCTCCAGCCACTGGAGTGCGCTGGTTCACTGTTAAGTGATCTATTGAATTCATTAAATAGTTGAGTCAGGTTCTAACCAAGTTAGAGATCAGTTAAAGTGATAAGACTCGGTTGTTCCAGTTCCAATGCGGCCCGCAGCGACGCGCCATGGGTCAAGGAAACCAAAAGACGTTAGCAACCAACCATAGTAACTTGTTTCATTACTAACCTCAACCAAGGTGATTAGATACCGTAGAGACTGGTGCGGGCGTTAATTTGTATACCATTAACAGGCTTACAATGAGCTACTGTGTTTATACCTGATAGGTTCAATTCATGGCGCATTCAAAAAAGTATCAAATTACACTGTATTTGAAAAGAAAAGAGGGAACAAAAAAAATTCTATTTTGTATACCCGTGTACTGAAATGAATTGACGATGGAGAAAATATCTGCATCCTGAATATAGGAATAATATTCTACACAATTCCCCAGAATTTCAACTCAAACACTTGCCAGTTTAAATTTCAATTTCCAATGGTCCTTGAATATTCACGAACGCCACTTTGACATTTTTCATGTTGCACTAGAATGTATTTCACCTCTCATTGATATATTCCAGAACTTACTCCAAACTTTTCATAATTTCTGAAGAAAAAATGATAAAACTGAAATTATTCCTTCTTATAGCTCACTTGTGAATACCTTCTCCGCCTTTTTTTCCTGGAACCACCGTGGAAGCTACTCGGAAATAGCACCGGTTCGTTCTGTGTTCTGACTTGCTAACACAAAACACGTCTGTCTGTTCCATGTATACGATGCATAAGACAAAGAAAGTCGTGAGATGCATAAGACAAGGAAGACAAGAACAGATCTGTACAGAAGAAAGCTGGGGAAAGCAACGGCGTGGAATAATACAAGTGAGTGTAACTCTCTGCATTGGAAACCACATTGAAAACAAAGCGTTGTTGAATTCGAGACCGCGGTTTAATTATTACAACAATGTTGTTGCTCTAGATGCTATAGAGAGATAGTTTTTCTATTCTTGTTGCTATATAATATACAAATTTACACAAGTGTACTAGACAGATAACTACTCGCGACTAATAAAGATGGATGGTACGTACAAGGTGCACGGAAATGTGGGTTCACGCTCGAACTGGTCGAGTCAATTTCAAGTACACTGGAAAGAACTTACAGAATGTTTTTTTCAAGTCACGAATCTCATATCAAATTGAGACTCTCTCTATCTCCTCTCTTGGCATAGTCTTCCGGTATGGTAGGTATTTTTATACCCGTAAAAATGTGGAAAATGCAGATATAATACATGAAATTAGTATGTGGGAAAATGAGAAGGTTTAAGAAGGCATATAATGATGATGAAAGATTCGAAGATATATATATCATATCGAATCACTTGATTCGGAGATTGTGAAAAATGATGAAAATGAATGATAATGATAATTCAGTGTGGTCATTATTTCGAATAAAATGAAATTTCAACGTAAATATGATAATGTATTATTATGCATTGTTTTTATTGTTGTTATAATTACAATTGGATGCATGTTCATGAATAATCATGAAGTTTTGACTGATACAGATTATATTTTGTTCTCCACAGTGTTGGAGCAATCAGTCATGTTATGTTATATTATTCTGTTCACTACGATTCTATAACTCTCATCGCATTTCCTTGTTTTCAGAAATTGGAACGCTTATCTAGTGAACATGAAACATGTCTGAATTTTTGCTTCCTATTTAAGATCCATATGACGCTGTTTCTCTGAAGCATGCGTCGCTGATTTTCCAATAATTGGCATCAAATGAATAGAATATTTACATTATTATTCAAGTTGGTAGATTGGAATATTGGAATTGATTTTTTTTCTCATATTCTACAAGTATCATATCCTATAAGAACTTCATGAAAATAAAAATCATAACAAACTAATTAATTTTCCGTTAGTTACCAGAACATGTTGATATTTGCATGAATGATGTACCAGGTTATGCCAAGGCTCCAATATTATTATTCTGAGTCTTCATAATTGATGAATATTATATTGAATGAGTCTTCGAAAAGAATATTGTGAATACTGAATCCTGACAATATATAATTCATGGACAAATGGTTTCATTGACCTTCTACACTACTGAAGAAAAATACATTCAAGAATCGATAGGCATGCAAATTCTATGATGGCTTATAACATATTGAACATTTTGCATTGATTGTTTGATCTACTTTGTTAACAGTATCAATTAGAAGTGATTCACAAATTACTATGACCGTATAGTTATGGAAATATTTACTAATTCATGATTCACAAAAAAGTGACTTTACTATATTTAACCAACCAATATCCAGCCTATAAAAATTCAAGTTATCATACAACAAAATTTGTGGAAAACTCATTTCCAAATAGCCTTAAAAAATTTATTCGGGAGGTGATTCAATTGTTCAGAGTAATCATTACCTGTGACTTCACATTGGAGACTCCTAATATATCCACACAACACCAGAGATCAACCACATTCCCGTTTAATGATAAAATGACATGTATATCTTTCGCGTTCCAAGAATAGCTTCAGTCATCTCATTTTATTCTCATTACCGTATTTAGTTTATCTTATCATCTCCATTTCAGTCTATCTTACAGCTATGTGAAATCTTCTACCAGTAAAACTGTAAAAACCATATGAACCAGATACAAATTCTTCATTCGGATTTGAAACACCGTGCGAGTACGTGACGAAGGAACTTTCAAAATGAATGTAAAACAATATTTCATCTTCAATATTTATAGGCCTACTTATTTCTGTATGTATCAACTCTTACAATTTTAAATTCGACGCACTTTCAAATGAATAGATATTTCGTGAAATTGGCAATTGAATTGAAAACATTGCATTTCATCGAGATATCCACGACATACGGAGGTTTCCTACCAACATAACAAACACAAATATCACGCTGTGGTTGCATAGTTGTGGTATTGTTGGGGGTAGAATGATTTCTCAGAAATTGGTTAACGATGAGAAACACAGCTATGCATTCAATCATTTTACACCCAATTGGAAGTGCAGCCACATTATATAATTGACGAAGATTCTATCATTTCTAAGACCATCTTTTTCCGTGGTCACATGAAGTAAATAAATCGAACGTTATTAAAAAAACTGAATGAGGATGTAAATTGATAATGGGATGAGGATTGTTGTTCGAACGATGAGTAGTGAAGTATTGCTCCATCTTTCTGTTGCTCACTCGGAAATAATTAAAATAAATACTCTTACGGAGTTTTAATCAACTTGAGTTCAGACTGATGAATATTTGAAATCAATTGAGTTAGTAAGAACATTCCTATTCCAAGCTATGTAATTATATTCGGGCTCATTTGAATGCTCTTTTCATATTGTTGGTTCAACAAAATATGAGTATAGTTTCACATCAGTATAGCATTGTAATAATGTTTGCGATCGTTTTCAAAGGTCAGCTAGTATTTTCAAAAAAAAATCATCTGAAAGTATATCATTATTTGATACCATCAATCATCGCCATGTGAGAACTTGTTACCAACTGATATAAATATAGTCACTATTCATGTATTACTATCAGTTAGATCATGTATCATGGATTACCATTTAGCTTATCATCAATATTTTTTATTATCTCTGTGCTAATAACCTTATTAGTTTCATGGAATTATAGTATAGGTTATTTGCGAGTAATTTAGCGTCAGCGTGCGGTAACTCCCAGGCTTTAAGGCTTGTTGCCAACCTTATCACCGCGCCACCAACCTGACGAGAGAAGTTTGTGCGGTTAGGTTCGCAAGTGTGTGACATTGTTCGCTCGTTAAGATGACGTCATGCACGCTGGATCTGGTGGTGACGTCATTGTTCTCGAGGCAATTGTCTAATTAACCTCCACCCGTCGTGTGACAGTAGCGCCATCTGCGATTCAGCCGACGCAATACTCAGATGACATGAACAACCCCAGGAAGCAAACTTTATTTATGTCTTAAAGAGGCTACTCTGATCACACCAATTGAACGTCGATTTTCTCCGTTTTACGTCGTGATCATAACTGTATTATGTAGGCGTTCACGAAGCAATCACAAATACCGAAAGAAAATTAAAATACTGCGGTGAGTCACTCACTGCGTCGTTCTGAAATGTTAGTATGTCAACGTATATAGAATAATTAATAAAACAAATTGATTTTGAGGTTATTGATATTTGAACTGAATTCATGTTGCGATATTTCTACAAAATTGAGAATTCTTTGCTAAGCTCTCTATAACAAATATTAACTCGCTCTTATTTCGCACCTTTCCCCTCTAAGCCACTCACGATCTATCATCTCACAGTCGGAGTGATAGCATCGGTGTAACACATGCAACTGCCACAGAATATTACTCAGCAATGTATGATACCCAGTCAGCAGTCATTTTGAGTCACCGTATTCTCCATCATTCTCTTCTCTACCGCTGTGAAAAGTCCGAAGTAAACCCCCCTCGTCAATGTTGAATGATGGGCACACAACATCGATGAGATGGCGTTGATGAATTGAAAATTCGAACCAATCATTTTCCTGCTTGTATTTATATCAATACGCTCGGTACCTATAGACGTAGATAGCATAATCATCCATCCATTTCTCATTTGTGCAGTGTTTTCTACAACTACCAACTCAAGTTACTCGAATCTCATGGTTTTCCAATAGTTTTTCCTGAATTTAGCTCGTTAAGTCTACGTCATCATGCACATTTCCAATACTGACCGCTAGTTGGGGCTTCTATAACAACAGACTGGATGCGTGACGTCACTGTATGATATCAGTTATTCCTCCTTCAGGATCAATAACATCAACCAATAGCAGGCGAAATCACTTCTTAGTGGACCTAATTTTTGACACAAAGAGTTTAGAATGTGAATGACATATTTTTCAATTTTTGCAGACGCGAGAAATAATTAGCACGATTTCCAGTCTAGAACACGTACGGTTTGATGATCATCCCCATCAAAATACATCACATTTAGGAGTCCGACATTTTATTTCCAGTTCGAGAAAACCAATCGTTGATGCCGTAATATATATATATATATATATATATATTACGGCATCAACGATTGGTTTTCTCGAACTGGAAATAAAATGTCGGACTCCTAATATAATATATATATATATATATATATATATATATATATATATATATATATATATATATATATATATATATATATATTCGATATAGTCAAGGCAGATTTAACTACACCTCAAGTTTCAACAGATTGGAGCAATTTGAGTTAGATATTTTTTGTTGTTACGAAACAAACTTGTAGCGAATCTCATCAAACTACTTGAATGAGAGGACAATTTTATCGATGATTGGAGCACAACCCCTTTCCCACCCCCACTTCCACCCACCTCGAACCTTTACCACCCTTCAGAACTGTCTTACAAGACGAACCACGAGGTGTACACTCACCGAAATAGAAACTGGAACATGTGGGAGATATTATGGAAGAAATTCCATGGGGGTACTTGATAAATAATCAAGGATGTATCAATATGTAATTTGATGAGCGTAAGCGAAGACTCAATTTGATCGTACTTAAGAAAACGATTTTCTTCTGGTTTTTGTACGCGCTCTATGAGTCAAAATCAAGCACAAAAGTTGATAGTTATTGGCATTCATATAGGTATAAATATCATCCATATCTACAATGTCCAGTTTTGAATCATAATCGGTTGAAGTATTTCTAAGAAAAACTATTCCGCAGTTTTTACAACTCTCAAAGTAATAACCCTGCAGATGATATCAATAAATACCATCTCTCCCGAACAAATTGAATTGTTACTGAGTTGAAACACGTGTTGATACATGATAGGAAAACGCAGAATGTGCGTTGTGAGATGAGCCTAGAAGTATGGAAATATGGAATCGAAAAATACTCTGTCAGCTCAATCTACATCTACAAACCTTGGACTACTTCAAACGCTGAATAACCTTACCTGCAACTTGTTGCTATTTATAGAGCAACCTGTCGCATATACACTCTGCATTACATGTTTTGATCCTGATAATATCTGATGAAATGTATACTTTTATTGCGTCTCATTCGTTATGTCTCATCCGATTGTTGCATAGATCATTGAAAATGTGTATGATAGTTGTTTTAATATCCTGTATGAATTTGAAAGCTTTTGAAAAATGTTCGTTTTGAAGTATTTTCCCCCTGGGTTATTCTTATGAGGATTTTCAGAACTTTCCAATTTTTTTCCTGACAAAACGTTCGACCGATTTTTCTGAAAAACAATTCCAACCTATTCTGGTGTAACACCAATATGTAGAAAAAATTTCGAGTTGGTTGATCTTTTTTCCTAACCTGTATGCCGCGTACAAAATCACACACACACACACAAAAAAAAAAAGCACAATTTTTTTTGGTATATGGAATGAATATCTTCGCTTCGCTCATCTAATTATTCCAAAGTTTCACAAAGATCGGAACGGTCGTTCCGAGAACAAATATTGTCGAAATTTTTGTAGATTAAAATGTTAGTAAGAACATCAACATCAATGCGATTCCGGTGTAATCTGACTGAAATAATCAGCTAAAACATCAATTAAAGCAGAAATTTCAAAAATGAGTGTGTGTACTTACACCTTTCTTTCTTTTCAAATATCTCGCTCATGTAACATCGCTTATGCGTGTTGTATTTTCATGCTATATTAAACATAGCTGGTTGATGAAGTTATTGAGCTGTTTTTTTTCCAAAATTTACTGCAGATGGTTATTTTGATTTCAATTACTATCATATGAGATGATTTGATATCGTCTCAGAAATAAAATGACAGAATTTTAGATTGGTTATTATCATTAAACCATTCGAAAACGCAGCATGATCGTCTTGGAAATAATAGTATGTCCGGAAGGAATATAATACAAATGTACAACTTGGTTTTTGTACCACTTAATGTTCATCCATGAAGATTTTCAAACAATTCGGTCAGTCACGTTATGTCCTCACATAGGAGAGGCTACCAACTGTACTGGAAACCAACTGTACTAAAAAGTGAAAACCAACTGTCTAAAAATCAACTGTTCAAAATACCAACTGACCTAAAAACCAACTGTATTAAAAACCAACCGACCCAAACGTCTACGTCTTGAGCAACCAATACAGAAAGCCCACAGAAGTTGAAGTGAGAGCTTTGACTTCTCCCCTTCAGAAATTTTATTCGACGCAAATCCTCAAATTTACTTCTGTACAGGTTGCTCAATAAATTAGGTCAGTTGGTTATCAGGTCAGATGGTTTTTAGAACAGTCGGATTTTAGCACAGTGTGTTTTTAGTACAGTTGGTTTTCAGTACAGTTGGTTTTCACTTTTTAGTACAGTTGGTTTTTAGTACAGTTGGTTTTCAGTACAGTTGGTTTTCACTTTTCAGTACAGTTGGTTTTTAGTACAGTTGGTTTTCAGTACAGTTGGTTTTCACTTTTTAGTACAGTTGGTTTTTAGTACAGACGGTTTTCAGTACAGTTGGTTTTCACTTTTTAGTACAGTTGGTTTTTAGTACAGACGGTTTTCAGTACAGTTGGTTTCCACTTTTAAGTACAGTTGGTTTTTAGTACAGTTGGTTTTTAGTACAGTTTTTGGGGTCAGTTTATTTTCAGTTCATTTTCCGTATAGTTGACCAATCCTGCTTACGTTCGGAAAGCATATTTCGGATATTTGCTTTCGTTCGGATGAAATCATTTTCCACTCTTTCTTGTCTGATGTTGAGTTGTCTGATATCCATTATGAAATTTAAATGATATACTGGTAAGATTGTTACCAAAAATTGGTACCGAATGTACATTCAAATAAGAATAATACTCAGGGGAGTTATATGTTATGTGTGAATCGGTTCGGCTATGAGACGTGTGGCACCTACACAAATACAAGTAAGCAAACAGAGTATAACAATATATGAACCATATGGAATTCTTCACTCTCGATCATGCATCTCATAGAATATTATTTTGAGTTAATATTATTCTGATGTTCAATGAAAATGACAGCTCGCTCGTCAACGAGTGTACCAGGTATACACATAAAAGAAGAAAAAGACATACAACGGCAAATCAAGGCAATGTAATTATTGCCAAGAACCATTGAATTGAAGCCTGATTTCAGACTTATCTCTCCTTTGTTCACTCTAACGAAAGTAATAATAATCCCTAGACAAGAAAATAATCATTTTCTTTCGATTTTCTTGACGCTTTTCTTCAATTGCACTTCACTCCTCTTACATTATTTTCTCAACGTTTTACCAGTGTATACACCCCTACCAAGTACTAGACACAGTCTAGTCTGAATCCAAGGTTCCATTTAATTATAATATGAATAAAATGTTCAGACTCTCTGATGTTAAACACATTTTGAAACGTTCGGAAATTATTTCTACAATTTGCTTTCATTTTATCCATCCCTTCCGTACCATCTGGAATGCCGTTTCAAGTCGATTATGTTTTCACGATTCAATAGAATCTCACTCCAGAATTTCTGGCTGTTTAAACATAAAACGTAATGCGTCGTAATCAAGTTTCTCCTTTTAATCTTTTGACCTCTGCTCCCTCAAATAATACGCCTATTCCACGGTAACGACTTTCGTACGCCACAGCAGTGACACATTTCATATAAGTATATTTTTATTCAAGACTAGTGGGTGGGTTTAACACAACAATATGACAGAAATAGGGTAGGCCTACACTTGTCAATTAGCAGGAGAGCTGAATGATGTCTGAGCACTCTGAACGACGTAATAATAATCAATTTGGACGTCCAGTACTCCCAAATCCGTCGTATTTTCATTTCTGAAACTCAGGAAAATCTATACATACATAAAGAATAATAATTATTCTATTTCGAGCATTATTAACACCTTCACTGAAATATCACGTAAAATTGAATCGTCAATATTATCAATGAATATAAAACACATGCCTTGAGGTATTGTTTTTCTTAATTGAACTCAAGTATTGTTGTTCTAATAAAACATCTTCTGCTGGAACACAAACGATGGAGGGTAGACAAAGCGATGATACGCGCGAATCCTTGTGAAACCCAGCCACGCCAACAATCTGTCTCACCCACGCTTTATCTTCGTCGTGCAAAGCGATGGGTATACGAGCGAGCAAGAAAAGCGGCAAAAAGAATCTCTTCTACTTGTCAGAACGAACGAAGACAAAGACAGAGAGAGGGTTTAAGTTATATCTCCTAGCAGCATTGGATGGCTGTGAACCTGGCTGATCGAAGTGAGGGTGGAGAGGGGTTGGGAGAAGGTAATGAGCGATAGAAGAAAATAGTTGAAGAAGAACGAGTGAAATTAAAAAAGGAGTAATTCATCACAACTCCACTAATAGGCTTATTATGATACGTCACTCTTCTTGTGATGTCGAGATGTGAGATAAATATAGGTTTCCATGGTTTCCAAGACATCAGTGCTCACGTGATGAGGTTTATCAAGAAAGTATCGGCTGACTTGGCTGAAAGGTTGTGCAGAATAGCTGAAAGGTTTGTGGCTGTCTTTTTCAGGAAGTAATGCGACATTAGATTGCTGTGAGCACACAAACACGGCACCTCCAACCTGCGATTCCATATGGGGCGGGAGCTTGTTGAATCAAATGTATTTCCGCGGTATAATACCGCAACTTAATTGCTTTCCTATATGTTGTTGTTTGAGAGAAGTGATTGAGGAACAGCGACGGATATGATTCAAAATTCTATAAATTAGAGAATTAAAATCATTATAGAAATAATACATAGGCCTGTCATGGAAAACATATTCTAAGTATAGTCTGAAGGTAATACTCAACATTCAAGTTCTTCGACTAATGAGTATTTGAATGAAATTAATTATCTCTCAATTGCTATCAGAGAGTGTTTCAATTCCACTCGAGCCTCATTCATTTTCTTAATCGGTTTCTCATTTAACTTTTCTATGTGTTCATTAAATAAAGGCCTACAAGTGAAAGTGGAATAAAACATTCAAGTAATGATCTACTGAAAAACCCACAACAGTGAATTATATCGAGTTCTTTTATTATCTCCATCGTTCGTTTTTGTTTTGTTTCCCTAAACCAATCACTCGTATAAAAAAGCTTTCGTAACAGTTTTAAATTAACTGTTCGAACATTCAACGTCGCAAAGCCACTTGTTTTCCATTTCGAATCAATTTGAGGAGCGTTGGTTTATACTATAGCGCATGCGTAATATAGAACAACACACTTCCAATAGGAGTCGGTGAAACAACGTTATACTTTATACAGCCCATGGGTACAAAATGAGGTGAGAGAAAAGTCAAGACCATGAAATGGTTGAAACTTGTTGACGCGGTAGTAAATTATGAATAAAATATGATTGAGCGTCACAAGATCCTGACCTGTTATTCATTCGAAACGTAGTATAAAAACATAATAATGATAACGAGATCACTCTTCGATACCATTAATATAATTTGATGCTTTTGCAGTATTTTGCTGTGTTTTTGGAGTGATTTTACGAGGGATATATTTTTGTGTTGTGAAGTTCAATTCTATCGGATTGACAGTCTAGGTAATTTGTACAACTATGTTCAGATTTGAAGATAATCATTCAATTCCATAATATGTAGAAATGAATTGAGAATAGTGTATGACAATGATCAAATGATAATTTTTTTTAAAATTTTGATGAGACCGTTTCGACGTTTTGGAACATCAAAACGGTCCCACCAATTCTTCCTCAGCCTGAATTAAGAAACAATGATTGTACATCAAGATTTCAATGTTTATAAAAAAATGAAGACACATATAATTGTTATCATTCATTCCCGAACGCAAAGATTTTCCAAAATGATAATTCATCAACATGTTCATGTTTATTCATTATTATCGAAAAATTCGAAAAACACACATTGATATCAAACACTTTGCTGATGCGAAATCGAGATTTTCATCACTTATACGCTGAATACTTTTGATAAAAAATTTGAATCATTTTGTGCAGTAATTGAATGACGGTTAGAGAGACGGTTGTTCACGACACAAATGGACCTATCTTAATCGGGTCGATCCGGAAAAGACATATTTTTTTTCGAATGGTGGTGAAAGGATGTTGATCAACAGTGATAATTAGAATGAAATGAATGTGATAATACATGAATATACCAAGCACTCTAAAGTTGAACAGAGAAAGTGTATTTCATTGATGTAATAAATCAGGTGATTGAATCAATTTTATATCGTTCATCAGACTAAACATTCATTGCATTCATCGACTATTCATTGGATTACTTGTTTCAATTATCGTTCTCTCTGATGATATATAACAACATAACTTTTGTTCTACAATATTTAAAATCGCTGTTTTGGAATTATTTTTATTTTAGTATGCAGCACTTTATCACAGTGTCACGCAAGCTCTGAGCTCGAATGTTCATGCATCATGATACTATTCTGTTCAAAACCTAACGAACTGAAGATATTTGTCCATCCCTAGCGAAAAACAAAACACGATGCATAACTTTGCCCATGTCGATCGAACGTTCGCTCTATGTAAATAACACAAAATCCCGTATGTTCCGATCCACAATCTTTCAATAAAACAGAATGGAAATTAGTCAAAACTTTTCAGTTCATGAAACTGAAAAACAATGACAATCATTGTAACCGAGTCTGAGTTGTATATTCATGGTTCTTCCCATGCGTGATATTGTCTAGCCACAGCGTGACGGGACGGAACACATGATCGCTGATATTGGGGCATGAGGAAGATATACGTTTGATATCACGTGATCAGATGGTTGATTGAAGTATTTTTCAGCCGACTCAATCAAATATCGTAAAACATTCGAATGTAATTATTTATTGGGAAACAATAGAGAGGACTAATCAACGTTCACTACGTGCTGTGTGTTTGTATTTTGATTGAACGTTCACTGATGTTGTTCCAGTTCAATAAACAGAATAAACAAACTATAATGAGCTGCCTAGTGCAAAAAAAATACTTCAATTATTCGGATTCAATATCGTCTCATAAATTGCGAGGAAACTTGATAGGTATCAATAAGGGTAATACAAAATATTGCATTATTGCGCTTGTCTATGAGTTTATTATCTCTATACAGTTGGGAAACAATTGAAGACATGAATGAGCTCCTCTATTCTGAATGAAAATTATTCAAAAAATGCCTATTCATCGTTATCATTATTATGTGGTGCTATATGATCATGTGAATCAACAGGGGAATGCAAATTCAAATGAGTCAGATTCCCAAGTTATGCTATTTTGAGGGAAAACTTAATTTCAGATAATAATCGGTTCAATATCCATTTTTAAATTACGAAAATAGTGAAATCTTTTATCTCCATCATTTATAGACCTTTATAGACTTTATAGACCTTATAGACCATTTATAGACATTTATAGACATTTCGTAGACCTTGGTTTGCATGAATTGATATCTCAAGCAAATTGTGAATACGAATCATTGCGCTATCAAAAAGTCCTCCTGCTATACTGTTGATGCTCATTAAAATGACAATAAGAGTGCAATTTACGACTTTTCTTCAATATTTCTCTATCCATGGGAGGTGAACCTCGTATATGCTGTAATTTGAAGTCATTAGATATATTTTATATTCGATTTTACATCATCTGAACATCGAGTTCAAGTTGTCATTTAATGGTCACAAATTCCACCCTCGTTAATCTTTCCACTTCTCCCTAAGAATGCCACACATTCACATGGTTTTCCTCAATATTATATAACAACACATACAAAGTGTGTTCCTACAACTGTTTATTTAACGAAGTGGTCAGTATACAATGAAGCTGGTACATTAGTTTCTATGGAATAGTTTGTTTGGCCGCATAATAAACCGACCTCATATACCCACCACCTCGCACAACTGTGGTGAGAATAACGGTCTAACGGTCTAATGGTGCAAGGTGAAAATATCGTATAATAGACCAGTTAAATTAGAACAAACCACCTTCAGCCTGGTTTATCCGAGCAAAAGTCATCAAACCTCGGATGAAATGGAGGTAAAATGCTATGACCTATTTATATGTACTCTCATTGCCTTGTGAGAATGGACGGTGTTTGTGAGTATAACTGGACCGTTGGAAAAACATCTGATAGGTATACAATTCCACTATAATTTGATGTCTAGTATTAGGATTTCAAGTTTCTTGGTGATTTTGTATTGGATTCATGTGATGAAAATCGAAAATCGTTCAAATCTGAATAGTGCGGAAGCTAAATTCATCTACAAAGCATAAAATTATTCTAAAAACTATAATCAATTCAGGTTCATGCTCATAGTCCTAGCTGAAAACAAGTTTCTCCTATTTTCATAAAGAAAAAATCATAAATAACTCGAAATTTGATATGTGTGCATGAGAGAAAAATCAACAAACTCGATGTGTGAGATTTCATTTTCTATTTCTAAATTGTCCAAGTATATTAAGAGAAACAACAGAACCGAAATACTGTCTGTTGATACCTTTAATTGACATGAGTAATATCTTTCGTGACTTTTTCAAACTCTTCTAATGATGGTGGCTATTCCCTTCCCTGTCACCGAGTGTACTACATAAGTGCTTCCTATTTATACCCAGATTCACCAACTATTGACTAGAGTTTGAACTGAAGTTGGTGAAACTTGGTCTAAGTGTTCAATCAAATTAACAGGCGATTAAACATTTTTATAAACTTTTCATGTTGCTTTTGCCTCAACAGCGATTTACAATAATGTATGATTATTCCAACATTTCCACGTTGAACAATGTATAATCACCAAGTATGGTTTTAGCAAGCAATTAATAGTCTTCCACTAATAAAACGATTCGATTTCACGAAATCGTATAAATGGAATTAAGTTGGTTGCATTAAAGTCATCTGACGCAAATACGTTATACAAACTCTGGAATGAGAATTTTTTTGTTTGGACTTAACGAAGTGATATGATCATTGATGTTTAATCAACCTCCATGACCGATATACATGGGCCTATCTCACATTGTATTTCGTCACCGAATCTTCTTTCCTTCTCAATAGAATATTTTTTCAGTTGTATACTTATCCTGGAACAAACACTTGCGTATTGGATTTGGCAGAATAACACGAAAATACACCCTATACCCAAACAGTAGCTAAAACAGAGATATATCTACTGGATGAGAACTACATTAATTATAATACAATAATGTGTTAATTCATGTACACACAGTGTAGGTGATTGTAAGTGTAAGGTAAGTGATTGTCACAGGTACAGACACCTGATCAATGTATGAGGAGTGTATTCTCTAAACAGTTACGTGGATGATTATGATTTTTCGGACAATCCTATAGCCAGCCGCGCTCGCGTGGTAGCCTATATTATAGAAGAGAATGAAACAGCTCTAAAAACTTTTCACGCTATCTTATCCGTGCAGATACTGCAAATACATTCATTTGCGGCACAAGAAACACAATTCTACATTTCACGCAAATTATTCGCCTCAATATCGAAAATGTTGTATATTTGGCCAAAACCGGTGCAAATATAATGGAAACCCCGGTTTTCCGGGAGGAATGGTCACACAAACATATGCACTATAGCACTGTAGTGTCACACAACGATGATGTCTTTGGGAACCCATGCTATATAATTTAATCATTTGAGGAGCACAGCGAAGACTCAATTTTACCATAACCAAAAAGCAACAAATAAGTTTATTCCCACGAGCCACAGGTCAAACGGAAGCAAACACTTTGATTGAAACTTGGCATATAGGCCTACATTATGTCACCACTAAATTCGATGCGGTATAGTTTCGAGTTGTAATTGGTTGCACCACATTTGAGAAAAAACTCACGATTTATTAAAAACTCACAAGAATGACACAGAAGAGAATATTTTCCCCGAATTATTTAAAATTTTCACGGAATATGAACAGAAGAATAATACATTTTATAATTGATGAGTCTGACTAGAATTGGATCGACCGTTTCGATGAAAATAAAATTTATGCAGTTTTATGGTAATTTGAAAGCTATAAGGGTCCAGTTTCACGAATTGATATAGTTAGTCGATTATAAAAAAAATAATTAGCATAATAACTTCTTATCGCCCGTGGTTACATATTCTATTTTTGTACCTACAGCGATAATTAATGGATAAGTACTAAACAAAGATTCGTGAAACTGGCTGTAAGCAGACCAAAGATAGACTAATTAGTTCGTTGAACGATAAAAAAATACTCATCAAGACGAACAGGAGAGCCATGATGGTTTTTGAAACGAAGACATATGTAAAGATTTTCATCATATTTCACATAAATGGAGCTATATCACTCATCTTACAACGCATATCCTACCTTTCATAATTATATAGTATATATATATATGCATGCAACATTATAAGTACCACACAAACTTTGATCCTTCCTTAGCTATTTACGTTTATTATACAACAAATAATTGTGTTTTTATCTTCATGAAGGAAACTAAAAAATGACGAACAACGTTCTGAGCGGAATATTTCGAGTGAAGATCGCTAGCTTACATGATGTAATTTGATGGTTTTTGTCCGAACCATAGTTTGACGCTTAAGGTTATGAACGTAATATAGATTGTCCCCGGCTTTGGTACGGGTAGCGTTTCATTAGGCCAGTTGAGAGTTGAGATTAGCTCGGAGCGTGGCGAGCGGAGAGAGCGGATAGAAAGCACCCTCATAACATGCTCGGTTCTACTAACTAGACGCCACGAATAACTGCCGAGCAAATTATAAAATACGATCCACGATGAAATGAAATTTCAGTGGGTTTTCCCCTAGAATGTGATACTACTCGCGTTGCATGAGTGTGTTGCTGGTGGCCTGCATGATGGGATACCGCACAATATGAAATAAAACGATGTGACCACAAAACAGTCCAAAACACACGGAACTTGTGAAATATATTTGGTTGAAACTAAATAGTCTGAATTGAAATGGCACTTGTAGTCGCTATGTAATCGGCTTGGTACAAGAACACAAGAACACAAACGACATTCATTTATTGTTATCAATATTATAGCTGGATGTGGATTTGCTCTCAAAATAAGGTCGGGTAAAGATAAAAGTAAATGTACTGTGTTGATTCCAACCATTCACATCAATATAATGTAATCACTCCTTATACGAACTTTTCCCATACCACAAACATACTAATAGGCCTACATCTATTCAACAATGAAACATCGAAGAACATTGTTAGGTTTCAGAAGATGTATGATATGGATTAAAATTGAATCACATTACGTTGGGCAAAGTAGGAATATTAGTTTCGATAGCTGAAAATCTGAGCAAATAGACGGTGTTACGGCTGGAACCTAACAGTATGTATGTAGGCCTATATAAAACGTACATTATGAAATTGTAACTCGTGTCAAAATCGCTAGCTAATACAGCGTGATACATTTCTGATATCCACCGAGCCCCCGTTCTGAAACGCATGCACCTCCTGCCTGTGGTTTTCACAAGCACAAGTTACAAGTCGTTTATCTTTCTTCCTCGCGCCAAGACGTATAGCCTCGTCTCAAGAAACTTTCGAAAAACACTAAATATCTCGTAAGCCTCCAGACTAATACAACGGTATTTGCAATGCGCATGCGCAAGGTTATACATGTTTCATAATACACTAACTTAACTTGATGGATTTTATTAAACAATATATCGTGAACTAAGAGGTAGAAATAAAGAAAGAGAGAGAGCGAGAGAGAGAGAGAGAGAGAGAGAGAGAGAGAGAGAGAGAGAGAGAACGAGGGGTAATTGCTGAGATTTACTTTGAGAGTAAGAAATTAATCTTATCTTGGTTTAAGATCATCTATGAGCAGAGCATTGCTTCAAAATTACTTTTCGTCCATTCTGAGATGACATAACCAAGCATGCATTATACCTCATATTGTTTGCCTGGATTTATCAGCTCCCTGGAATTACCGGATTACCCTGATACTGTTATGACGGGATGAGAATTTCCAAGAATTGCTCTTATTCCAATTCGTTCAACTTATGCAAAACTAATTTCAAACATTGAATCCAATAGATGACTATAAATGTGCACATTGAAGTAGTGAACAAGATCATAGAAAACGTATCGAATCAAAAGTTGCGTTGATCCCCTCTTCATTTCAGATTTGTTTCTTTTTTCATCAAAGATTGAACTACCAAATCGAAGAGAACGTACCAATCGAAATGGTGGCCGAAGAACTGATCTACTGCTGTCAGCTGTATGTCACCTACAAGTCTTCTTGAAATAATACTAAGCCTACAAAATATGGTACACGTTCATCCGTTTACAGAGTCAAATAGAATGAAGTCAAGTATGGAACTCAATGAATGGAATGAAAATTGCCTCAATGAAGTAAAAGTTGACAGTAAAGTGGGAGTTGACTTCATTCAAAGTCCCTCAATCTTCATGGATGTCAAAGTGGCTGTTGGATTAAATAAATACATAATCTTATCAGTTCTGTTCGGGTTCCAATCTAACAGCCACATTTACAATTAACAATCAATTCATCTCATTATTTGTTCTTATTTAACTGCAGCTTGTTTCTACTGAACAAGAACTTCATCATGTTTGTTTTCTGATTTTTGCTGATGTGTGCTGCTGTTGTGAAGCATGACATGTTCGACCAATCAAAATGGTACATGTTTACTGCATAATAATCCTGACATCCAATCATAGAAGACTCTAGACAAGCGATGATCATTAGCAGTTGTCAAAGCCACTTCAGTGATTACATCATTCTATATTCGCTCAAGCTGAAGCTGCTAATTCACAAACATTGAGATACTTTTTTCTCGTTTTGGAAAGTATCGAAAGGGATTTTTCAATTAATCTATTCTATAATTCATTGAACAATCACTGTAATTGATGAGCAGTTGAGCACATTTCTTGTTTTATTGATTGAATGATCAACGTAAGAATAAAGTGTTGTCAGCAGATATCGTTAATGCGGATAAGTCTTGCCTGAACTGTGATCAAATATAGCATGTGTATTAGGCCTGTACATATTATACAAGTTATTACATTTTTAATAAAATGTTGAATCCATCCAGTCTGGACGCTAGTAATGTATTCAAGCATCAACAATGGCCATCAATTTCGTATAACAACAATTTGCCATAACAAGTTTTATTCGACGACATTATATAGTCGTAGCAAACATTAGTTTTTCAGAGAGAGAGAGAAAGAGAATTGTTGGCCTCGCGGGAAAAATACGAGAACTTTTCGGCAATCTAATTTCCTCAAATTGATGAATATTCAAGCCACGTTACGAGTTGTTTTATACTTCAGAATTGTTTTCTTTTTTTCTAAGAGAACGTAAATGTGACTTTATTTTGTCTTCAAATCTAAATATAGGAGTTGTTCAGTTCGTGATGTTACTTCTTGTTGTCGATGGGTTTTTATATTGGCTGAGGTATTCGGTTTTATGTCGTGAAGTACTATATTTTGAGATCAACACACTATGTTGATTGCTGTAAATATTTATCACGTGTTTTGTAATCAATTGGAATAATACTGGGCAAACGCAGAGTGTGCGTTGTGTGATGCACGAGATTATCTAGAAAGTAAAATCTTTGACTCTACGTACCTTGATCATGGAAAATGAACTTCATTCGATACCAAAGAATCCAGGTAGTCGTGAATTAACAATGCGACATTTTTCTGCTATCATTTCTATTGAATAAAAAACATGTATTACATTATTTTATTCTAAACGGCTGGTCCGAATTGCATACAAAATTATAATTATGTGTATAATTTCCGTGTTTACATTTGAGGAAAATTTGAATTATATTGGAGAGATTTTTTTTCTCAACTTTTTCTGCCCGGCCTAATCTTATTGGGTTTCCAGAAACTTCTAGATGATGTTTCTCAAAACTGGTCCAGCCGATTCGACCCAAAAAATATGGGATTCTAAGTTGGATAAGTTTGTGTAAAAAAAAATCATTTCGATCGGTCAAACCCTGCGACCTGTGCAGTACTTGCAAAAAAAAATACACACAGACAAAGCTCCGAGTTGAGTGGAAATCTTCTCTAACGCTTATCTAATTATCACTTGTGTAGGCCTATATCAAGTTATGTCATTTCCGAGTTTTGTCATATTTATGGCAATTCTCATTCAAAACATTCACGGAATCCTAACTGAAAATTAAAGACAGTGAAGAATCGAAGAGAATCATAATAGATTCAAACTGAAGAACTGTGACGATTCCTTCTCCCCGCGACCCTCCTTATAGCTCAGTCAACTGGGAGGCACCGCTTTCGAAACTTGCGTCACCGATAGCCGTGTGTTTGAGTTCTGCATAAGGCATGCGTTCTTGTATACATCCTTTCACTTCAGAGTTTCATTATCACCTGCTAATTCGTGACCTAGCTGTTGATGAGGTCGTTATGCGATCAATAATTGATCATTCTCATCAACACAAATGGTAGATTTGATCAGTGACCCCTGTAAATTAACAAAATTTGCACAGTTTGTTGGAACAGCCACATCACAATAATTAATCTCACAGAATTAGTGAGATAGCCATTCTATTAATTGATCCGTTCGAACAATTCTAGCTTATCAGCCCTGCATATCCTCAATAGGGAATAATTATTATTACTCCGCGTCAGGCTTTTTCTCAGTTTAACTATAAGAAAGCGCAGAATTATGTTGTGTTGTAAGATGAGCGTTGTATTCTCATGAATAATTTCGTTGAAGCTCTCTACACACACTTGATTTGAAAATGTCAAGTCACGACCTTCTGCTGAAAATACAGCATCATCTGATAGACTTGTTGATCATTCAAATCGTTCAACGATTACATTGATTCTACCGGCGGTTTTACCTATAGTAGTTCTTCTACATGAATTCATATTTTGATCTAAAAACATACCACTGAATTTTTTTTCAAAATAGCTTTTCCGATTCATATACGAAACTATGTGTATCATTCGTATGGATGTAATGAAAATATTAAATATAAACAATTCGAAAATTTGAAATTTGAAAAAATGTCAATTTCAGAAAATTATTTTTTTCGCATTTCTTTGGGCCTATTTGTGTTATTCTTATTGGGGGTTTCGAAATTTCGAAATATTTCTCTCTTGAAAACTTGGTTAAACTGATTGCACCTCAAAACTACATAGAATCGATATGGATGATGCCATATGGGCATGTCAAGTTGAATCAACACTCATTCGTGTTTCCGTTCGACCCGTGAAATCCTAACAGAGAACAAAATAGAAACAAATTTGAGTCGGATAAAATTGAGTATTCGCTTCGCAGCTCATCCTAAGAAAAGTTCATTTTTGTACGCTTCTTCCATTCTCACAATCACGACGCTCTCTTAGTTGAATATATTCAATGACAATAAACCTATATTTCAAACATATTAAAGTTCTCACCATCAACGTAGTAACATTCACATGTTTGGATTCAATTGTTTTGACAAATTGATAACAAGTATTCAGTACCACAGTACTATAATGTTCTATCCAGGATACGCATTTTCTATCAATTGACAATAGCACAATGGAATCGATGTATTTATCATTTCTTTGGAGATGACTTTGGATCGGTATGCGGAACTAGGCTATCAAAATTGTTTTGGTACAGAAACACACATCTTTGGAACCTTCGAAATGATATTCATCACGTGATCATCATAATTCGATCATTGAAAATTTTCACGGGTAATCAGTGCTGAAAATTGAATGCTCAACTAATTTTCTCTGAATATAGGATATAATCTGAATAGATAAGTTGTCATGGAAGTATGTTCCGAATTTGATTTTCCTAATTTACGAATTTGATTTTCTCAATCGCAAGACTTATATGTTCCAGTCATTCTTCGTAGTCTTTCTTCACCTGATGCTTATGACTAGGAAAATTATCAATAGAGTTGGCAAGGAATGATGAAAATTCTGTAACCATGTTATAAAAGTCATCATTCAAAACAACTTCTGAAAACTTCCAAACCTGATGCGTGACATTTTTCGTATGTTCATCAAAGGCTGCTAAAGGTTTCAGATGGTTTCCAGCACCATTAGAATTGTCGATTGTAAATGAGGTTGAATAATGTATTCTCTCAATTGTATTCATTTATTCTATTTATTTATCTAACTAATTACAGCTTTGGACTCACATCCGGTGGCAGTTTTTTTTTTTTAAGAATATGAATAAGAAATATGAAATAATAATAACGAATGAATGGTTAATGAATGAATGATTAATATATACAATTATGATCATAAAATAAATGGGTAGATGAAGGTGATCAGATTACAAAAACATATTGGGTGCATTAGAAAGGCTAAGATCTGTCAACATTTTGTTGAAGGCAGCGGGCTTGAGTAGTGTCTCCATTCTATTTTTCGGGATGCCATTCCATAGACGAATGGATCTACCCAAGAATGATTGAAGGCCAGTGTTTGTGTTGTGCCTGGGTAGGTTAATCTTGAGTTGGTGGTCATTTCGGCTGATGAAGGAAGGATTGGTAAGTCGGGCGGTAACAACCTCCCATGCTGGTTGTTTTGTGACAGTTTTGTACAGCGACTTGAGGGTAACTCGGGCTCTTCGGATCTTCAACGACTCCCACTTCAGTTCCGCTTGCAGTTTGGTTGTACTCACTACTGGCCTCATATGTTTAGCTGACCAACGCTGGTGGATGATGTTCTTCACGTACCTAGCCGCTTTACATTGGACCTGATTAATGAGGGCAATGAGTACTTCCGTGTATGGGTCCCAAACTCCACTGCAGTATTCAAGAAGAGGTCTAATGAGGCACTTGTATGCGTGCTCTTTAGTACCTTCGGTGCTGCCCTTGAGGTTTCGCATGACAAAGTGCAGTGAACGCTTAGCTTTGTTGACAAGTTTGATAATATGATTGGTCCAGGTCAAGTTAGATGAGAGATTGATACCTAGAAATTTACATGATTCTGACTTGACAACTGGATTGCCATTAACACCGTATGAAGTCATCATTGGGTGACGGCGATTAGTGAAACTGACAATTGTGGTCTTAGCTGCGTTTAAGCTCATTCCATTGGTCACAGCCCAAGCGTAGACTTTGTCAATGTCATCTTGCAATGTCACTTGATCTTCAGGCTTTGTGATGAAGTGGTAAACAATGCAGTCGTCTGCAAAAAGGCGCATGAAACATTTGATATTTTCAGAGATGTCGTTTATGAACCCGGTAAAGAGGAGTGGTCCAAGCACTGTACCTTGGGGTACACCTGACGTGACTTGGACTGCTTGCGATTTACTGTCACCTATTTGGACCACTTGAGTTCTGTTTGTTAGGAACTCTCTCATCCATGACAACAACCTCGGGTTAATACCCATTTTTGAGAATTTATCCATGAGAATGTTGTGTGGTACCACGTCGAATGCTTTTGAGAAGTCAAGAAAAACCGCATCCACTTGACCCCCACCGTCGACGTGATCTGCGAGCTCTTGTGTCAAGCTGATAATAGAAGACTCACAGGAGAAGCCTGCACGGAAACCATGCTGGTGAGTGAAGAGCCAGTCCTTTGCAGCCCATATATCTTTGATGTGGTTTGATATTAGCCGTTCCAGAATTTTGCATATTATTGTATGCATGCATATGAGTTTGAGCCATCTTCAGCCGATGTTGTTCTAGATGGGCTCTCAATTTGCTCAAATTTACGCTCGAATAACCTTCACCACAATGATAACTTCTAGATGTATTAATCGAATTCAAGTCCATGGAAGTATACTCAGACCACGTTCAGATAATCTAGTCTCATCAGGATAATCCATTTGAAATTAGTCCAACTTCATTAGTATTCTTGCACTTTTCAAAATGGTAAACGAAGATCACTTCTCATCTGGTGAAAAGTTCTTCTGCTGACACAAAGGGTTGTATTTTCAGATTGAGTCAATTGATTTTTGTAACAAAAATATGTAAAAATATGTAAACATATGGTAGTTGAATGTATTCTTCTTTGGTATATCATATCAATTGATTCTTTGAATGAAAACGAAAATTTAAAATGTATACGGCATACGCATCTATCGTGATTACCAGACAATATAGTCGATCATTACTATTTTCTCATGCAAGTTATTTGTTGACAAATTCGATATTCAGTTCGATATTTCAATATCTAAAAGGCTGCACAGATAATGAATCAAAAATATTGCGGAAGCTCACACATTTCATTTTTTTCCAATTCTCAAGTTCGAAGTCAATTTAACTTCAAGTTGATGATATGATGAAAAGTTCATCACATGATGAATCATCTCAGCGAATTGCATATTGTATAAGATGGTTTGTTCGTTTGTTTGTGAAGACAATAATCACTAATGGAACACTAAACTCATCTCATCAGATCTAACTTATAGGACTGAAAACAGTTTATAAGTTTTTCAACCTGAAATTGATTAATCTCCTCCCTTAATTGTTCAAGATGTAATCTCATTCAGCAGTTCAATTAACTCATCTGACAATCACCGTCTCGAGTGGCATTAAGTTCTGTGATCTCATTACTATACTTGTTACAAGAGCTTAACTCAATACTAATCCTGTAGCTTCACTCGGGTGTCGGTGGCACCAACCGAACACTTTAGGATCACGTTGGTATTGCCAGTACTAACCAAAATCGCTAGTACCACTTCGGTGTGGTTTTAATCGAAAACACGCTTAGATTACGTCAGTGGTACCAACCGAATACGCTAGTACCACATCGACGTGGTACCAACCGATTACGCCACCTACCGAACATGCTTGTCCCACTTCGGTGTTTCACCTACCGAACGTACTTAGATCTCTTATGTGATCCCACGCGCTATAGAAATACGTCGGTGTTACTAACCGAGAACGCCAGTACAAATGTAAGCTGACATAATATGAACAAGAATTATTACTTTGGCAGTCATTGAGTTTAATTATGAGACAATTAGTTCAATTGGATTAATTATTTATCATTACGATATCATAACATATTTTAGTGGTATGGTGATATTTCGACTGTGAATATAAGCAACATTTAATTAACATTGCGGTGTAACTTTGGTAACAAATTACATAGAAGTGCGTGCAACGTCATCATATGTCATTAATTCACGTCATATGAATATGACTCAAGCGATTAGTAAGTGTGATAAGTCTTTTCATTTACTTTGCTCTACTATGGAAATGCTTGTTAGAGTTTTCACATTAATTCCAGTTCAAATTCATTTAACAGTAGACAGGAAAATTATGATACATCTCGTTCAACCACGTGCAACCTTTATGACGATTCTGAATGCTACAAAACGTGAATACCCCGGATATTCTGGGAGAATGTCATACATTTCCGATTCTATAAAGAAATATCAACACCTCTGTGAAAGAGAGGAAATAATTTTCCATTTCCATTGAGTTTTGATGAGGACATTGAAAGCAAGAACAGCTCAGAAAAACTGACAGTTTACAGCGAATTATAACGAATACACATGCAAGAAAAATGGTTTTACATCAAGTATTATCTGAATGCCAGTTTTTTCTCCGAATACTTTCTGTCTTTGTTGAAAGACCCAATCAAACTTGTCTTTTGTCGAGGTTTGATTGTCAGCAATGTTTACCATAGATTGCTATGTCAAGATTCACGACGCTGAGCAAATAAGACTGCTTTTACGTTGCCGAGTGACATGTTTTAGTGATCGAGAGATTATCTCACTGGTTGTGATGATCAGTGACTCAAAATCATTGAGCTGTACATTGGAGGTGAATTGGAAAGTCACTCTTCCATTCAAAAACCAAATACCCCAATAACGCGAAAACAATTAAAAAATAATCAAAGTCCATATCAATCTATCGTTGAATGCATTATTGTTACATCTATTTTCGCAATGTGGAATTGCTGAATGAAATGTTGTTCATATGTGGGTGATCTTTCCGTATACACATAGAAGTTCCACAAATCAGATAAAATCACTGATAGATGTGACAGTTTGGGTTTTTATACCTTCCTAGGCCTATTCACTAAATAAGAAGCTAGTCGTCTAGCAATTGAGTAGGTTCCAAAACTTTGGTAGTTGTAGACCAACACGAGCTGCAGCTTTGAAAATTCATGACTTTTGAAATATGTAGTTGTGTTCTCAATCAATATTTTCACACTGGAAAGTGACTGATCCTCAATCTACCACAGGTATGCAAAAATATTGATTAAATTTGCGGAATTAATTTCTATAAACATTCTATGTTTCAACAATGAACTATTATATATTCTCACAATTGTGCAGAAGAATTGAATAATTTTCATCATCATAGTCTATAAATTCAATATACAATCAGTATTGGGTGAAATATATTCATAAGCTCAATCCTATAACATAGCAATGCGGTTGTACATTTTTGCTGTATCAGGAAATCAGACGAACCAGTCGGAAACGTTCCGTACATTTTTTTACCAGGTCGGTAAAACCATGCAACCGCGTTGCTAAATAAATCAGTCATCAAATTTTATCAATATACATTCATCAAAACTACAATGAGAAGCATTTTCTCATTCTAAAAAGTAGCAGAAGAGGTTACTAATTCTTGAAATGTTGGTTGAAGTCAACAGTCAACAATCTCATTTCACTTATAATAACAAGGAATTTCAACCATCTACAGTATTCAAGCATACCAACTAATTATTTGTTGTTGTAATTAATACTTGATTTAATTTCTCAACTAGTGAGTTTCGTTCTGGAAGCAACAATTTACTTGATACAAGAGCTGGAGAAATGTATGCAAATCTGTTTGGAACGTATCTAAAAAAAAAGAGAATAAGAAGGTGAATATTTTATAAATTACGAAATGGGTGTTCTTCATCATTTATATATAATTGATTCACTTCTCATTGGGTTGAACGATGCAGTTATGAATTGAGACAACAATTTTTGATATCACTTCGATGTTGGGTGAAAATGTAATTTCATTCAATCAAGTGCTTTTAGACAGTGGTGAAGAGACGGTCGCTACTTATTGTTGAAGAATGAATTCACTATTTCAACCAACGTCATAAGAAAACCGCGAAAACCATTGATGAGCGATCATGGCGACAATTGAATCCCATGTTTCCTCAAACGACGGTTCAATCATGCAATCTTGAATAACCGTGCAACTGATGTGTTGATTTCAGAAGAGTTTCATTGGAATAATTATATTCTATATACTGGTAATTTGTGAGATACCTAATGTAGTATATACTTATATAAGTTCATTTTTACTGGCGATAGTTGAACAATTTATTAAAATCTATACGTAGCTGAGTTATGATCCTAGTACAAGTCATTACCATCGACCCATTTTTATTTTTATTCAATAATAACGTGAAAAATACAGGATTTTAATCGTGAATTATCATTGACAGAATGAATAGAAAATAAATTATTCAAGGTCTAATTCGAAGTCCTTTCCCACGTTTTTTCTATCTTTTTAATTTTTTTTCACCATATCTGTTCCGTTGGATGTGAAAATGGACATGAGAACTGTATGATTTTTCTAAAATGAATACTTTCTACAAAATAATCTGAAGATTCTCCAAGAGAATATTCAATTGAAGTGTATTATTAATTAACTTACAATCGAATTTATTGAAAATTCATTTCATGAAAAATTAGAACAAGACTTTTTTATCAGCATTCTTTTCATCAGTTTTCACATTCACAATTGACCAAAAGTAGTGAGCATGGCTCATCAGTAAGTCACTCAGACAATAAATTATGTGGTTATCCGGAGATATACCAGGGACCCTAACGTAGCTAAATATCAGGGTCTTTGGATACACCTTGATTGGTATTGTCACATCGGTAAATAGCGAGGGGTGTACAACTCGCAAATTTGGTGTACACCTGATTCCAGGTGATTTCAGAAGTATCAAGAGATTCCAGGGGATTTCATAGGGATTTCAAGGGAATTCCAAGTGATTTCAAGAGGATTCCAATGGGATTTAATGGCAAGTGTACACCGGATTTCAGAAGTTGTTAATCCCTCGGTAAATAGAATACATTTTCATTGTTCTGAATTCTTACCCAATGGACTGACGACACAACAGTCATACACGAAGAAAATCTGGTTTAAAGCTTCCATAGCTTTTGGTAATGCCGCTGAATATCCCAATTGTCTTCTTATTTCAACACTCTCTCTCTCTCTCTCTCTCTCTCTCTCTCTCTCTCTCTCTCTCTCTCTCTCTCTCTCTCTCTCTCTCTCTCTCTCTCTCTCTCTCTCTCTCTCTCTCTCTCTCTCTCTCTCTCTCTCTCTCTCTCTCTCTCTCTCTCTCTCTCTCTCTGTCTCTCTCTTTATATCTTTAATCTGGATCTCATGCTCTATCACACAGCATCAATTAAGGCGTTGCAATTCACAACAAAAAGCAGTGAGCTTTGATGAACAAAGTGTTTCTCTCAAAACGACGCTCGAACACTTCGTATCGTCCATGTTGAATGTATATCAGACGTGAGTAGTCGACCCGTCAATGGTTGGAACAATGGGATATTGCTAGGGCGTCGCGACGCCTCCGGACGACATGTGTGCGAGACAAGTGTGAAGAGTGCCCGGAGTGCAGTGGGACGGGGAGAGGGTCTTGTTTCTAAAAGAGTAGTTCGACGTTTTCATCAGCGCTGGGTGGAATTGGAGAGCGAGGGATTTTAAGAGATTTGAATATGTAGAGAAAAAGTAATTCCAAATGATGATTTATACACTTTTATCGCTGTTTATTGTAACAACACTGGGTTTGACAGTGGTGCGAGGTCTCACCTCCTGCAATGTCATCAAAATTGATGAGTTTCAAATTTCAGATCATCATTCTACGAACATATATATATATATATTTAATATATATATATATATATATATATATATATATATATTAAATCTCACATATATATATATATATATATATCATTGAAGACTAACCATCATGCAGGACACCGGGGTTCAATTCCCGTCATGTACTGCCAGGGTTGTGTCGTGTTTTGTTCCTGTCGTTCGGGTCAATACTGGACGATTTCTTGACAACAGGCTACAACCGATTCGTTCCCACCATATAGAAATATCTTATGAAATAACCTTTCACTTCGTAGTCCCATCACATCTGATATATCATTTACCGACGCTAATGGATCCTTGTCATCAGTACAGTGCGTTAAGTCCGATACGTATAATAATATCAAAAAAGTATATAATCAATTATATATATATATATATATATATATATATATATATATATATATATATATATATATATATATATATATGTGTGTGTAAGTGTGTGTGTGTGTGGGTTTTTTTTTTTTTTTATATAGTTAAAAATTTCCGTTTACATAGTTAAACACCAATGAAACAAAAGAAAATCGAACACGAAAGACGGAAATAAACAAAGATCAAACAAACATGGTTTCAGCCAGTGAAGAGAGTGGGGCCGAAGATGAGCTCTTTGCCCTGCAAGGAGCAGAGAGCCTCTCCAAAACACCACTTCTCCTTGAAGGAGTCAAAGTCACCTACTCCCAAATACCACGCATACTCTTTCAGTATGCGCGATTTAATGCGTGCTACCAACACAACATCATAGGGAGAGGGGACACGGTTCTCTTTGAAGAAGGCAACCAGCATACGGTAAACCGTGCTCTTTGCTAGCACAAGAAGGTAGTTGGCCAATTCATTACGGGTCGAGGTGCGAGCATTTCCGGGTTCGAAACCCGAAAATACTTCCTTGAGTTGGAGGTGATGTTGGCGACCAAGAAGTTTCTGCAGCAAGCGGTCTACAAGCTGCCACATGCTTCTCGCTCGGCTGCATGAAACGACCATGTGCCACGCCGTCCCCTCAGCGTCACACCATGGACACATGCGAGATGCGGACAATCCTGCATGGTGAAGGAAGATCGGGTCAGCAAGACGGTTCTTTGCTAGTCGCCAAGCAATTTCGCCGTCTAGCCCCAGAGAGGGGGATCGGAACAGTCCTGACCAATTAACTGGATGATCGTACCAGTGACCCTTCTGCGGACCGTCTATGTCTAGTAGCGGAGCCATGATATCTAACAGGAGTGTGCGTCTGTCCATCTTCAGCTCAAAAGGTACAAACTTGTTCTCTCTAGCCCGATAATAAGCTAGAGGGGGTGGCCATGGTTCAGGGCCGTTGACATCTTCAACGCCACGAAAGCGTAGGTGGCAGTATGTGGCAAGTGTGTGTGAGTGTGTGTGTGTGTGTGTATATGTATTTTTCATTCGTATTTATGAGACATAATCAAATTCATCCGAGTGAAAACAAATCAAGTCTCGAATTTAGTGAGACGCGAGAGCCAGATTGAGTAAAATTGTGAAGATATTTGTAAATATATATTTTATCTTCAACAAATATACTTCTGAATTTTGATTACTGTGAATTAGGTTTTCAATCAAATTATTGCTGAATGCCTTCCGTAATTGGATGAACATGGACGATAAAAACAAGGAGTCTGATGAATATTCATTCGAGTTGAGGGAATAAAGCAATGACAGATAAAACAGCAAGGATTTCATATAGCTTAATTCACTTGTCTTCTGCTGTTTACGCATGGAGTATTGCTCATTGAGTCGAGTAACATCATCAAGTTGGTAACAGTCTCTACACTGGATTGCCAACACAAGAAGGTAAAAAATCCATGTTTCCAAATATGAGAGCCTTTAATAATTAATGACATTCCTACATAAAATTTTATTCATGAGTGTTTAATCATAAAATCAGCGAATTTGAATCAATATTTTTTTACTTCTTTGCACACTTTGCACTTTTCTCTCTCTACACTCAAGTTGAGGATTCATTTGATGATTTTTCAGCATTTTTACCTCATGAAAGTGGGAAACTAGTTTCAATGTATATCTATTCTCGTGATTAACTGAAAGGAACTATAAACTGCCACAATATTACATTCAAATATAACATTCAGACTTTTCGTGTTTTGTATATTATGTACATATAAATATATATATATATATATATATATATATATATATATATATATATATATATATATATATATATATATATATATTCGATTTTAGTAACATGTGTTGAATACGTATAAAAGTGTTCGCCTCTTTTTTTTAACAATTATTAATTCTCCTCCCTCCCAGGTTTGGTATATATCCATATAATACCTTGTATACATTTTATACTTCTCCATGAATAGGATGCGTTAATCATCTCTATAATGAACAGATATTAAAATTGGTTTCTGAAAATACAATGAAAGTTCAATATTAAATTTGAAATATTAATATCACGAGAAAATTTTCGTTGGACTCAAGAGGAGGCATGCAGGAGCTCGTTTATTTGTAAATCCCAGACTTTAAATCTAGAAAACAATCATTTCAAAGAACAAACAAATAACAATTCTATAAATGATTGAACTTCCTACCCTGAAACCATTTCAAACAAAACAAAAATGTTCTTTGCTTTGTCAGCTCTTTCCAGAGCAATCTATTGACTCGTTTCTACGTTACATCCGACTGAGCTGCTGTGCTGGATAGCCTCTTCCCTGTTGTTGTTGTTGTTGTTATTGTTGATGTTGTTGTTATTATTGTTTGTTTGTTTGACTTTACACACACGTCGCGCGATTGTTATATTTTCATTAGCAGCGGAGCGGAGTAATCTGGAGAGTCAACAACAAAGCAAGGCAAGATATTGTCGATCGAATGAGAGTCACTGGAGGATCAAGCAGAAAGATTGTTCTTCACAGCCCTCGAGACGCAACATGATGACGTAGCAGGCGAATCCTTTCATTAATTTTACGTTAATTAATTGGATTAACATTGTAATTAATCTGATAAATTGAAGTGTATTCTATTTGAGCCACAGTGATTCACGATCATAAATCTCAAATTACACGTATGATATTATTAAGTACCATGTAATCACAAGATACTCGAGATGAATTTGAGAAAAATAAAACAATCTGATGAGGAATATTACATGGAACAGAACTTGAATTCAAGTAAAAAAAACACATTATTTCAGCTCACTCGATTGTCACTTCTGAAATTATACTAAACGAGTTATGCATGATTTCAAATATTCGGAATTGATCAATGTTTGATTATTTCATAAACAGTGAGGAAATAAAGAAAATTCATATTTTCAAACTTCTCTCCATCGTATCTCTTTCTGATCGACGATGATTGACACTTGGAGACAATTTCATCACTAATTAGTTAATACTGATTTGTACATCAATTTATCATTTTCTCCAGACAAGCCATTATTTTTACTGATGTTTCTTATTGAAAATCCTTTCACGTTCGATAAGTGATAAGATTTCCTTGGAGAATATCAACTTCAGAAGTAAGACAGTATTCCCCAAGACACACAGTATAAATGGCGAAACATCTCGATCCAATCCTGTCAATACGACCATCGTGACATTTTACGGTCATTATAAGTCTTCGAGACAAGGTTGATAGGTGGTTCGAGATATATCGATATATGGGCAGTAATAGGTCGTGCCATATATATATATCGATCACTGGTGGTCTATCATTTCAAGACGTAGCAAGAGAGCGAAAGAAAATTAATGGATTTTATATCAAACTAGGAAAAGAAAATATTATGTTCATATGGATACAGGAGAATGATTCTTGAATAAAATCATCAGCAATCAAAACTGATCATATATATGTAAGTAATTAATTAATTTGGGGTGGTAAGATCGCCCTTGTGGTGCCCCGTCCAAACGATCCTACTCTCATCCTTAGCCTCAATAGGGGAACAATGATTTTGTATCAAGTTTCGATGTTATTTAAAAAAAATTAAAAAAAAAAATTTCATTTTTCGCCATGAATAGTATTATTTCCAAATTACAAAAACATGTCATATGGAAATAGTTATTACTATAAAATGTTATGTAGAACAATCATATTTCAATGAGAGTTCTCAGCGTCATGGTTGTTAATCTCATTTAAGTGACAATGTGTTCTCCATATAGTGTTATCCATGAGATGAACCTATAGATGTATTGATGGTTGCGTTGCTTTGACGGTCCCTTCCGATACAACTTGAGGTGAACAATATCAACTGCATCACCCATAGATTTGTTTCACGCCACATCACAAACCTAATAATCGATGCTTAATCGGCCACAATCATTCAACAGCAATACTAATCAAGCAAGACAAATCCAGATTACTGTTAACCACTATTGATCCAATACATTTCCCGAGCAACAACAGTATATCAAGGTGAATAATACCAGGGACTGCATTGTGTGATCTATAGCTGTTTATAGCTACCCGATGACGGTGGATTGATATCTGGGTCCTTATTACAGAATATTTTGAACATTGACAATGTGGCTATACCTGATTGATTATAGCTTGAGCATTAGCAGGGAAAATAAATGTTTGAGAGGATGAGTCATTTGGAGAAATTATACAACTGAGACACTTGTTCTATTGTGCACAAAAATAATTACTTTCACTGGATTGAATTCTTCACGTATAGTAGGCCTATGTATAGATATATTTATATATATATATATATATATATAATATATATATAGCATTAGCAGGGAAAATAAATGTTTGAGAGGATGAGTCATTTGGAGAAATTATACAACTGAGACACTTGTTCTATTGTGCACAAAAATAATTACTTTCACTGGATTGAATTCTTCACGTATAGTAGGCCTATGTATAGATATATTTATATATATATATATATATATATATATATATATATAAATAATATATATATATATATATGTATGTGTTTGTGTGTGAAAATATTTTCATTTTTTAAATTCATGTTCATATTGAATTGTTGATTGAAAATTAATCTGAATTTGCGGCAATATCAAAAAGAGATTACAAAACTAAATTATATACGGTATGCATTTTCTCAATAATATCTCATTATATTATTATATATAGAATATAGATACACACACCATGTGCAGGGTGAATTGTGATCGCTTTTATAACACAACATGGAGGATTATATAATGGCTAATAACTCAAGAATTATTGTCGGGTCGATATTTGAAACCAGACATGGTATGGTAGGTTATATACATCGGAAGCATATATACTTCGTTGAGGTTGAATGTATTTCTAGGTATTGTATAACTCACTCAAGGCGCTACAAGTGTGTTCGACTGTCCGTTAATTAAGGTAGAGTCAAGATGTGATAACACCTCGATCTCGATGGGCAGGCGAAGACTGGCTCCTAAAGGTGCTCCTTGTAAAGTAGGCCCGTAAAAGTTGATGCCAGGCGCACGCAACGCCCGCGCAGCGGCCGACGGAAGCATCGTCAATGATCGAAATTTTTCGATTTTTTAATATCTTTCAAGTACCGGTAGCTTTTTACACATATTTTGACAAAAATTAATATTTATTTCGTATATAACTGTTTGCGATGGATTATCATTTGAGTACGTTTGATCAGTAATTAATAATCAATCGAAATAGTAATTGAGTAATTTATATTTCAACTGCAGTGATTACAAACATAGGTATGTATTGAATTCAAATTTTTCCTTGACATGGACTCTGTCTCAGCCTTTCGATGGTTGTGTTCATGTTGTGTTCAACACTAAACAATCATTCTCTTCTAAAGAGCTTCCAAAGACAAGGCATGAACCATAATAATTTATTATTAATATTGTCTTATAGTTCTAGTAATGTATTTTGTTCGGCAATTCTTTTGCGCAGTGAACAAATACACATTTGTATAGATATTGTCTATATAATTATATCATATGTTCGATGGGGGCCCGGAACGGTCATAACGCCCGTGATGCGATCGCACCCAGGCACCCCTTGCTAGTTGAAGCGCCAGAGAGCGCCTGAGAGAGAGTATTGAGTGTACGGTATACCTAGGTAACGGCTTACTTCGGTAATACTCTTGTAACAAGACTGTGAAGCTATCTGATGGGAGAAACCTCGAGCTCATACCTTATACGTCGGTCGAATGATAAGTTACAATAAAAAGATGTGAATAATTGGTTTCCAACATCTCCTCGATGCGGATCAATTCAATTCAGAATATTTCAAATCAATAACAATATCTGGTTATCGTTATATGAAAAACAATTATTGTCAAGCCATATCTAATATATTCAGGTTTGGGCGCTACGATCTATGAACTCACTCACTCACTGGTTTTTCCTCATCCTCCACGTCCCAATTATCATTGTTTTCTCACCACCGTCTCCCATATATCATTGTAAGCAGTGAGAACAGTATAGAACAGCATATCGCTACACGTACATGCACGTACTTGTCCTTTTCCAGGACCTTGCGGAAATTGAATTCATTTTTGTTTATTGTACGATCTTGGACTTGATCATGTGTATTTCTCGTGGATCATGTATGTTTGGTGTGCTAGTATATATGCGTTCATGGAAAGGAATGTTTGATGTGTGATTCGTACTGTACAAGCGATGTGCATATAAGAGGTACATGTATGTTTCGTGAGTTAGTTTTCATGCGTTGATTGTAAGGTATGGGATCTGTGTTGATGCGTACTATGTTCATGTGCCATGCGCGTATATACGCGCACGGTTACACACAACAAAATATGTTTCGTGTGCTAGTATCCGTATATGGATTGGAAGGTATGGTTGGTGCGCTTTGTACCTCACTCCCTATGTGCGTATATAGGCCTACTTATCGTATATACTACGATTCATTAATGTTCCATGTTGTGATATATAACTGTGTCGGCTCAATGGAGCATGGAGCGTCCACGGTTCGTACTTTTTTTTTACGGAGGCATTTCAAATAAAATTTTAATTAAGAATTCGCCAAAATGTGTACATATTCCTATATGTCAAATTTAGAGAAAATGCATTCTATAATCAGATGTTGGAGATATCGGAGATATTGGACTCATCATATTTTTGTTTTGTTCACTCTCGATTCAAGTCGAGGTTAGTTGAGTTCAATTGAGAGAGTAGTATAGTATGCTTCTGATACATATGGCCTCGAGAGACTAAATTCAAGTGTCTGCATCAATAAGTAGCCAAAAAGCCACGCGAAACCACTTTCACAAAGCACATTACATTTGTTTTAACCATGGATGTTATTCGTGTGTTACAACGGATGGTACCCACATCACTTGACGAGCATATGAATCGGATACATAAAAAAAGACAAGAAACATAATATATTGCTGATAATTAGATACCGTACACCTACATTACAAAGTCAATAGGTAACGCATGTGTAAATGAGAACTTTGAACACATGGCTACACACATGGAACATGGAATTAATTCACATTAATTCAAACGTACACATGAAGCATAGGCCTAGGCTAATATGTAAATAAAGCATGGAATGTACATCACAAATGAGGTGAGGTCCATCCACATCAGTTTTAATGGATAAGTGAAGCATTTAATGATAAGGACATGTAACATACATTGCTAGTTGAGTGTTTCCACAACTGTAATTTCCACAAATGGTTCGTAGGGTGATTTCAATGCGTGTGTCGCTCATGACTCCTCTGCCATAAACATATCGGGCCAAGTATGTGTTTTGTCATGGACCATAGGTATGGCGAATTGATTCGAATCACATATTTTAAATTTTCCTGTGCTGCCTAGATTAACAACACTATGACTCGGCACAAGGTAATAAATATCCTAGAAGAAAGTGATTGATCAGCACAAGCTTCTCTGTTTTTCCTATCAATCATCACAAACACGTCGTTCGTTACACTATTCGGCTCGATTCCGAGTCGATAAAACAACTCACTTTATTACCGACGTCTGAGAGGGTGTAGAGGCCGGTAAAATAGCGAGTGTGGCGGTGGTGGTAGCAGAAGAATGAGGGAGTGAGTGAGAGTTAGAGCGAGAGCGAGAGTGAGAGAGAGGAGAGAGAGAAAGAGAGAGAGAGAGAGAGAGAGGGAGAGAAAAAAAGAGAGAGTGAGAGAGAGAGAGAGAGAAAGAAAGAAAGAGAGAGAGAGACAGAGTTATCAGATAAGGAGAAAGATATAGGGAGAGAGAGAGACGAAACGAAATAAGTCGAACTTGTTTGAGAGACTTCTATCATTCAGGCGAACAAAGCTTCATCTCCCACTGATAACGAGTGACTCCCAGTACGGGTTTCAGGGATCACTACCGTGCTTCATGGGAACAAATATTCCCTGGAGGCATTCTGGCACATTCGAACTCATTGCTTCTCCTACCGGTTCTATCAAGATGTACGGCAGGCGAGGCAATGTGTAAAGCCGGACAGATATTGCGTCCGATTGAAACAAATGGTGATAAAAGACTGGTATTCTATAGTTCTGACGATGAAATACATGTTTTGTTTATGATTCCTAGACTCATAATAGTGTGCCGTTTTATAATATCAATGCTCTAATGCAGTTTCATTGACTTTATGCCACTTTTGAAATGATTCAAAATAAACTCAATATTTGAGAGCGTGAACAGATTTATAGTGAAATATGAGCCCTTCGGTCATAAATTTTCAAATGATATATCGTACACCAGGCAAATGCAGCACATGAGTAAGTTGTGAGATGAGCGAATTATACATATACGTGCTTCTACGGAAATCTACACACCTGGTTTTTAAAACTGTTTCAATCTTGCACACTCCTTGCGTTATTCTTGTTTGCTTGTACAAGTTTAGCAGCTCCGTGATGTAATATAACCGACTGAATTTAATAATTAACAGAAGTGGAAACACTTCTGATGAAACAGTTGTGATAAATAATACTGTTACAATTGGGAGTGGGCATCGATTGAAAAATCTAGGTAGATTATCGATTCTTTTTGGAAAGACGAATCGATTACCATCGGAAAAGTTGGACAAAATAATACATTTTCAATATTTTCCTATTTGGAACAAGAAAAGTGCTTTGCCGCCCATCTGGTAAATTTGAAATTGAATTCTTGCTTCTCATTCGCTGTAGCTGTTGTTGTCAAGTAATCCTGGTTTTCGGCCAAGAAATCAAAACTGTGGAAAAGTAAAAAGTGAGAAGTGCACCTCAAACCCAACTTACACTCAGACAGCACCAACTTGCTACACGCGAGGCAATTCGAAAAGTCGTATTCTCAAAGTGTAAAAAAATTAGGAAATCGATTTTTTCAAACTTAAATTGATTAATCAGATTTTTTAAGTAATCGATTGGATCGATTTTGTGGTCAACCCCGGTTGTAATATGCGTCAGTTTCTTCCCACTACTTTCAACATTAGCATACGTTCTGACAATGTACCAACTTCACCACGTTTTCTTCAACTTATAGTGTCCAGTTGTGAGTATAGCCTGCAGCACTCATTAAAGTTTTCTAGTATTAAATTGAAATGCGCTGATACCTAACTGGCTTGCTTGATTTAGTTGATACTGAGAATGTTATATTATTGTTTTTTGCTGATTGTCACCGTGGTCGTCGAACCAAATTCATGACTCGCTGCCATCTGAATATTTAATTATCATGATTCGTAATACCGCTAAAAAAAGTTCTACTTTGATCATTTCCATTGAGAAATTCAATTTTGACTGTTGATAATGATAATTGATATCGTTAACTTGGTTGATAGTAATTGATATTCGTGATAGAGGAACCATATAAATGTTCTCTTATGAACGTCTAATCCGATTGATGTTGAACTCCGTGATAATTTGTACCCATTTTGTTTTCAAATTTGGGAATAATGACTGTTTTCCAAGTTTCGTTATGTCCCCTCTATATTATTCTTCGATGTTGTTTATTACTTCGAACAATGTTTTCCTCTAAAATCGAACTATCCAATGGTCCTCAGAATCGAGTTATATTACGAATTAATCACATATGTGCGTGACATGTTTATTTCAATTCGGGTTCTCTTTCGAACTGTGGAGCGAGATTTTTTTCTCTTACGGTGAAGTTAAGTAATTTTAATGCGTTGGCAGATGGAATCTTTCTCTTATATACGTTTAGAGTATTTGTCACGGTAGCGGTAGAGTGGATCGTAAAACACAAAGTAAATATTGGTCCGTATATAGGTACATTCACAGTTCCACTTTAACGTACCTAAAATCAACTTAAAATACAACTCTACCTCAACTCAAAGTTACTTGAAGTTATCGCTTGAAGTTCATGCATGTGTTTACCAAAACCACCTTATACTACGTTCTGAGTTGGTTCTCCTTTTGCATTTCAATCCCGCGCTTACTCATCTAACTATAAAGTTGCTAGTTTTCAAGGATCTTCCTCTCCTCTGTCTTCCCTATATACCAGTCTTACCGACCTGGAGTGTCGAGTCAGCCTGGAACGATGGTTGAATTATTCATTGCTATGAATGCCAAGTACTTGTAAGGTAGTTATCCACGCTGTCAGGTGTGAAGATTGAGACGAGGTGTTAAATATTATGCTAATTTGTCAGCTCGTCATAATTTACATGTGACTACAGTTTATACACTTTTGATGAGATTATTACAGTTACTGAAATATGCATAGTTTCAAGATCGTGTATCGGCTTACAAACAAAAGAATGAAAGATAGAACTTCTTATTGACAAAATATTGTGATAAAAATATTTTTTATTCATACATTTTAAATGAAATTCACTGAAATATTTATTGTGGACCCATACATTTTAAGCACTGAATATTCCAGAATATAATTTCACTTTCCCACTTTATTATTCGCGATTTGTTCCAACTCGCATCATTCATTTTCCCCCACTCTTTCTATGTATGTCCCACTCACACTAATGATCACATTTGATACTCTTTTTACGAGTTCGGTTACCCATACAGTGTGTATTACATAAAGCAGGTGATTTAAAAAAGTGTATAGGCAATTTGAAAATAGGTTCACTCAATATAACATGATTACAACACCTACGCGCCAAGATACCACATGATTTGTTATTCTCTTTTTATATCAACATTTTATGAATGTTTTCTGTTCGTTGATGCTTCGTTCATCTCATTTCATTCCTTTATCTCGTTTCTCACTGATCTGATCGCGAAACGTACAGAGACAGTACTCGTGATTAGGTAACTGTGGATTATATCAACATGATTGTCATACGTAAGCAAGTGTATTCAGTATCTCTCTCTCCGTTATCACGTTTAAGTGGCTATCTTAGATTCTAGAATGATGATCATGTCTCAGAAAATATATTTTCATTTCCATTTATATTTTTAGAAAAGCAATTTTTAGCGAAGCAAAGACTCCCAACCATCCATGTGGACAAAAGTAACGGTTTTCTAGACTCGATAGTTACCAAATATTGTACATTTTATACGAGTCAAGATTGGTAGCGTTCTCGATTGTACTTCATATGAATATCTCGCTGATCTTACGAATCATTATGCTGCGTTCTCTCAGTTTGAAAGATATCGAAAGCTTGATGCACAATCGTGGTTTCTATTTCAGAACAGGGTGGTCCTTACCGGGAATTTTTGGTCATCGGATTAATTACACTGATATCCGTACATCGGCTTCCACTAAGTTATTCATCACGATCCATTGTATCGGTTCTCAAGTCAGATACACTTCTCCTCTCAATCCAAAGAATCAAACCAATACCAAACTTTATACACTATCTTCTGGATGCAGTGATTGGATGTCAAATCATCTGCCTCATGGGAAAACAGAAATGTTGTGGCAACAAGTCGGTTAACAGTCGACAAAAATCGTTTCGGCCAAATTTCGTAAATGTTTTATTGAAGTTTATTGGAACTTTGAGGACATGATTTTGGCACTGAAGACGCCATCATCTTATTGCGATCGCGTTTTCGTCTTTGATTCTACAAGAAGATTGTGTATCAGAAAAGTGACGGTAGACAAAAAAAGTAAACTGTTTAAGGCTATGAATGATTACGGTAGTAAAAGACTGTCTGAAAGCGTCAACTCTTCTATAATAGGTTGTTGTATTTCTTTGAGTTGGTCTTGTCATAATGTATCAATTTCTAATGATGAGTTTTGAATACTTGTGAACTTGGTCTGACACTGAACATTATTCTCGTCCAATTTGACCAACGTCGAACCCGATTTTGTGAAGTCATCGTTGGGTCGGGGTTCGAGTTCCAGATGAGGCACGAGTTTTTGGTATTTTTCCTTCGCGCATCTTCACTCCTCTGTTTCATCATCATCACTCTCGAGAACCCAGCTGTTGGTGAGGTCATTAAGCAAACAATAATTATTAATAATGGTTAGGAATTCGTTGCATCACAATGACACTTTCAAACCACTTTATTTTTCTGGAAACTCTCCTCGAGTCAGTTCTCATTCATTATCGTATTGACACTGGGTGAAATTACCACATCGTTGCAGTGACATTAAACTTCAACACATTCTGATCAAGTTATCACCGAGAGCGTTCTGTATGTCCGGTCAATGAGTAGTCGGAATGAAAAAGCCAGTGGTTGAGATGGAAAAAGAAGCCAAATAAAATGGAATTATTTCTAGATGGCCATATATCGAGTACTCAATTGACCGAAGAAGCAGGAAAAGCAAGTGGTGGGACAAAACATCTCTCGGGTCAGACAAGAATAATATTATATGACGGACAAAAAACATCAAAAATCTACAGAAGAATGAAAAATTGTATAAATAATTCAGAGAGTCAACATCACATTATTCTCTTGTTCAAATACGTTCGACAATGAGCTGCCTCTCGAAACCACCAACAGAATATTTTCTTTATTCTATATTTCAAATGGCTTATGAACCATGTTTTATTTCCACGAAAATGATTTGAAATGACAAAACGTTCGAATGTGCATGATTATTCTTACTCCTCTCAATGATCAATGTTAACCCCGACCTTGAGTTGAGTAATGTTATAATGTTCATATATATATATATATATATATATATATATATATATATATATATATATATATATATATATATATATATATATATATATATATATATATATATATATATATATATATATAAATATATATTTTTTCCATGTTCTGTATTGCGTAATCGTCATCACAAACAATTTAATAAAAAAGCTATTTTATCAAGTTAGATTAAATCTCCAGTTATTTATTGTTGTAGAGTAAATAATAAACAGTCATGTTGAACGTATTTGTTCCTGAATCTTCAAGACGTTTCGGAGTTATCTTCATGGATAGGAAATACGCCGCAGAAAAAAAACACATACATTCTACAGACCACAAACTTTTATAATCCTGGATTTCCATTCAGTCATTGTTCTCAGTCGGAGTTTTTTATCGGTTTCAAATAAACTTCGCGGAGAGTTGTTATAAAAAGCAATTTAAGACTCGATTTAATCGTGAATATTTCCTGAAGTTATTGATGACTGAACAGTTTAACTTCCATCCATTCGATGGAGTTATAGAGATAGAGAGATGGATAAATAGAGCGAGGGAGAGGAACTACAGAGAGAAAGAGAGAGAGAGAGAGAAATCAAGAGAGAGATAGCTAGGTTGAACATAGGATTTGCTTTTCATGTTTGTTAAGTAGTTCTGGGTTCATGATTTGCCCTACACATTCGAAAATTATGCAGGATTTCTACGATAATTGCAAAACGTGGTACCATGCACATGATGTAATAACAATCGTGTTTTAATTGATTGAATTCATTTCACATTACCGAGATATCCATTCCGCTGTACAATTTATGGAAGACGTTCGACCCATTTGTAGTATACATACTCTCAAGATTTTATAGTTCATACTTTAGGTTCGTTTATCTGCATTTGAATTCTTGCGGACTGTAATTTCGAGTGGAAAATATTTTTCAGTTGAATTGATCATTATCATATTCCCGGTACACAAATCATCACCATGATTGTTTTTCATTCCAGTTGATTAGTTTATTATCTGTTGAACACGGAATATGGAGAATGTCTATATATACCAAGGCAATATTTGTCAATACTTCGGAGATACCGTTGTTGTATCAAGCAATGACTGCAGTTCTAATTAACTATACTTATTGAAAGTTCTAGTTGTATTCCGTATCGTTCATGATTGTTGCATGCTTAACGACCCCACGAACAGCTAGATTATACGGGGATACGAGTGAGGGGGTGATCATGAAAGTATGAAGTCATGATAAGTGAAAGGTCGGTACAAAAACGCATGCCTTATGCGGGACTCAAACCCACGCCCAAAGGTGACTTTAGTTTCTGAAGCGGTGCCTCAGCTGACCGAGCTACCTAGGGCGGCGTATCGTTCATTTCGTCCAGAAAAATATTCACTCAAGGATACAAAACTATGTTGTAAATTTGTGTTTATTTTCCTTTTTTTTCTTTTGATGGATTTTGACGACCCCACCAACACGGGGGTACGAATGAGCGGGTGATAATGCAACGATGAAATGATGAAAGGTGAAAGAACGTTTACAAAAACCCATGCCTCATGTGGGACTCGAACCCACGCCCAACAGTCACTTTCAGTCTCTGAAGCGTACCTCACCTGACTGAGCTAACGAGGGCGGCAAGGTTTGTACGTCACCTCCAACAAAGAATGTGGTTGTATAGTTGAATGTTTTTTTGCAAAAACATGGTCGCCAATATTGATCGCCATTTTTTTTTCTCCAGCCACCTATCGTTGGCTACAACTCACCATTGGCCCATCGATAATATTATATTATCATGTCACTCATTCATAAGTAAATCTACCTTCGAAATCATCTATGAATAATTGATATTTTCAGGGTTGATACCTATAGCTACAAGCTGAATCGATGTCAACTCCTTCTTCCATCGACTTACTTTTCACACGTGATACATCACACGTCTGGCATCTCGTGTCATATGTTGTCTATACCGTCAGCATGTCTCATACATGACCATTAATAATTCTCTGAAGGATGACGTGCCATTGGTCAACATAGCTCCTTGTCTACTATACGAGACTTGCGATTGCAAGGGTGAATTATTGAGTAAACAACGTCACCTGTCAACATCACATCGGATTTGGGTCAGTATATCAGTCGTGCCAATCTTATTCAATTAAAATATTCACTTCGATATAGGATCCTTTGATGTATCCGTGTCCTTTTGAATACGTACTTAGTATCAAAATTAACAAATGAAGAAGGAAAAAATTGTATCTTTCCGAGTTGATGGATGAACTGTGTACCAGTATTATGCGAGAATGCTTGTTTCATCATTTCTTCATGTCCATGCAACTTCGGTTTTATATATCAAAGAATGATGAAAATGGAATCTCAGTTTGGCCTGTGGAAAATGTTGAATGAAAACACAGGTTCTAGTATATTTGTATATATATATATATATATATATATATATATATATATATATATATATATATACATATATATATATATATATATATATATATATATATATATATATATATATATATATATATATATATATATATATATAATATATATATATATATATATATATATATATATATATATATATATATATATATATATATATACATATATATATATATATATATATATATATATATATATATATATATATATATATATATATATATATATATATATATATATATATATATATATATCAGTGGCGTATACAGAGGGGGGCACCCCCGAATCCCGAATCCAAACCGAAGCTTGTCTGAAATTGCATTTTAGAATATACAAAGAATGAAGTTTGTGATGAATAAAATATTCATACATTATTTTATGAAGTTGATAATTGGAATAAGTACGTGATGGTTATTGGGAGTGGGCTATATTCCTCTGTGGAGCAAATTTTCAAATACGACTATCAATTTGATTAATCTCTCCACATCAATAGAAGATCATAGTAGATGAGCGCGAACTAGCGCTATCTAACCGATACGTCAAAAATACTCGACTGTCATCTTTTGACAGCTAGTCCGCTATATAGAATTTCAAAACAATAACCTGGAATTTGTATTCTTGCAACGTGTAAGAAACGAATGCCCACATACTCCCTGAGGATAGCAAATTTTTTATCAAATTTCTCCCATTTCTCATTTGAGTTTCGCCCCCCCCCCCCCCCCCCCCCCCCGAAATATAATAATATTTATGCATCTGTACAGTTATGACTTCTCATTATGATAAATAGAGTGATCTGGAACTGTTGGTCATATTTGGTTCAGTGCTTACCATAACTGCAACACAAAAACAGCAGCTGATTGTGTGAGGAGAGTTTCACCTGTACCTTCATGTCCTTCCTCACTTTCCTTCAACATAATGTACAACTGTCAATAATACATAATTCACAAACTGAAGTAAAATAAAGATAGGTACTGTTAGTACTTCGGTATTCTCGTGAAAGTGTTACTGAAGGAAACAATTCATCTCAGTAGAGCCGATATGCAAGTCATTAAGATGATAAAATCGTCCCTGAAGGTGCCGAAAGTTATGGTTATGGGTTGTGTATTGTGATTTCAATATTTAATGTATATTGTATATCTCAATATGCTAAAGGAGAAAAACAATAGAAATGCTCATGTTGACTCGACCTACAAATTCACGTTATGGGTGTGAGATAATCAGAATTTTCAAAATGTGATTGACGTTATCAACATGAGACTTTTCATTCAACACTTCTCATGTTGATAACGTCAATCACATAATCAAAAATTCTGATAATCTCACACCCATAAAGTGAATCTGTAGGTTGAGTCTATGTGGCGACTTCATGTTCTTCGTTCAATGATTTCACTCCTTTTTCCTCATTTTCTTTCGGTAATATTATACGAGGGGTTTTGACAGAACTCGTTAGCTTTTATAGTTCACCTCATGACTGTCTTTCCCAGTCACCTTCAATATAAGTCAGGTGCTATACTGAGAATGATTTCCTGACGCTACATTCACACGCCTTATAACACAGGTGCATGAAGTTATAGTACCATATAGACTTAACCCAGTTCCATGTTTGCTATCATGATGCAGCACTGGCTTCATTCACTTGACATCACTGAGGAATGTATTTTCTCTCGATATATGTATTATCAAGTTACATATTCAAGAGATAAATACGACAGTGAAATGCAGTGCAAGCAAGATGAAAATTTTCATTTTTATCCTGACATCTATCTCACATATAAAAATCATGAAAATACATTCCGGAACGTCATATTTATGGTTTATGTATTTTCAATTTTTCCCCATGTTATACACACACACATATATATATATATATATATATATATATATATATATATATATATATATATATATATATATATATATATATATATATATATATATTTATATATATATATATTCATCAGATTCAATCATGAGAGAGCAAGTGAGGATCACGAAATGAGATTGCGATACTATAATTCGTATTTTTTAATTCATATCAAGTTGAACGATGCACTGAAACTTCAGCTGAGATGTACTGGCGTTAAATGAATGATTATTGAGATAATGAGATGATGAGATGAAGGTTCTTCTGAAGAGAGAATGAGAAGGATGGTGAGACAAGAGTGGTTGTGGCTCACATCGTAAGTACCATGCCGGAATTAGCCTGGATCACAAAGGTAAATCAAGGCGAAAAAATGTAAAGATGGACATGAAGATAACAGGTAAAGACGGACGGTGGCTGTAGCGGGTTGGGTTCCCTGGATCACGTCGAGTGAACGCGTTAGCAACTGAGTTACATGTACCGGTCCATTATTTTCTTATACATGTTCTATGATTCTTATACTCCTGGGCCTACATTGATTGAATTTGACATTGGTGACTCTTTAACGAATATCAATTAACAGTCGTACAACAATTTGGCAGTCATTCATCAACCGTCATAAGTTTATATGTTGTACGTATATTCTGAATTTCATCAGGAGTAGGCCTACTAATTATTTAATGTTCACATAAAATCATTTCTATTGTATTCTCACCTCAGTGATTGAATCAGCTGATCATATTCAAGTAACACGATTTGAATGAAGCATCAGTCATTTTAAATATTTGGCTGAGTAATAAAACACTAATATATGGTCAAGTATTTCCGTATACAATGTTCGTAATATTGACTTTCATTCAATTATTTTATGAGCTTGATCAAACTATCTTCCCTATCCAATTCGCTCTTCTCTCCCTCAAAACCAATCCCATTTCCCATTTCCCAACAAGAAACACGTGCTTCAACCTCCTCATACACTCCACCTTAGTTTATCAAATGAAAGAATATTTCTACTTTTATTATTATTTCGACAGGCAACAGAAATAAGAATTAAACTGAATTCGAAGTTCCTCTCCATTCACTCATTGAATTGAAATTGCAATTGTTTTTATGTGACCCGTAACACCCTGTAATATTATTGTTCCTCAATCCAAATGTCTTGTTCGTTTCGTTGTTGCTGGGAGAAGATTGTATTTATGTCAGTGAAATTGGTTTTTTGCAACGTCTACGTATTTTCACTGGGAAGAAGTAAACACAATAGATACAAATAACAGACTTTTTGTGGACGTGATGAAAATAGCAATGCATCTTTGGGGACAAGATGTTGGCAAGAACAGCAACAAGGATATATATTCAAATATTATAACAGAGAATATAATAGTACATACTTAAATTAAATGGGCCCACATTGTAGGAAAACTTTCTTGTATAGATTGATCAATTTATACCTGATGCAAAATTGATGAACACATTCTAATAATCAAATTCCGTTCATCATACAAAAAATAGTATATCACTATATCAAATGACGATTGTTCATTTGTTAAATTCAGAAAATTCTTCTGAATATGGAATATGTAGACATTATATTCAAACAAAGAAAATATCAAATATGCTTACAAAGAAAACGTATTAGATCTCAATATACCTCAGTATACCAGATAAACGTCATACCTACAAATATAGGTTCAGAACTGTATGTGCAATATTTTCGAACATTCCGACGAATATCGATAATTCTACTCTTTTATATTATTACTATTGTCATTCCGGTGTTTTTTCTTACTGAGCATGTGTTGGTATTGTTGTGTCCAAGTAGTGATCGTATTGTCGGCATTGTTTTAATGAGATCTTATATATACAATTTTAAAAGTATCATCGTCATTTTTAGGATCTGTTTTAAGATATCTTGAATAATTTTATAAAAGATCGATGTTGTTGGTCAGCTTGGATACAATATCATCTCTCAATGGTGATTTAATGATCACATTTGTATGGTACTGATTCAATCGTGACTTCGTTAACTGCGCGAAAGGTCATTATCAATTTTATCCGAGAGTGGCAGAAAGATCGAGCACAAGCCTTTGCAGAATCATTATGAGTTTCAACAATTTGCATATGAATATTCATAATAATATTCACATACAATATATTCTAAATGAAGAATATTGCAATCATGGGATGTACATGATGAAATCTTCATAATATTTCTCAGTATAATGAAAAAAGCGAATTGATAACTCACTTCACGACGGAGTTCTCCTTGGCTTCACCTTATCGTAGTATATAAAACATGAACAGTGAAAACATCCACCGTATAGCCACACTATCGAGTTCAATGGATTTTCCAGAAATCCTTTTTCAAGAGTTTTGTTCTCAAGTTTGTATAAAAGTATTTGAACCAAGAGGTGTCGACTTCTCCCAAGAGCCGTTTCCCGCGGCTGAATAAAACATGCCTGACGTCACATACACCTGGTTAACACTGACCGAACGGCAGTTTCTACTGTCGACTGACGTCACGTTAAGCCAAATTTCCATGGGAACAGTGTTATTATAACTTGATAGCAATACTAAGACTAGATTGAATGTATGAATTTCCTGAACTTTCAATGGAATTTAAGGTTTTCACGATAGAACTCAATTAACATATTATCCTTGTGATGATCTATTTGTACAATATTTGCATATTTCGAATATTATACAGCAACATCCTCAAGGCTGGACATTTTTTTGGAGTGTTGAGAAAATTTCACATCAAATCATGGTATCACAAAATTGATGATGTTTTATTATCCAAAAGGGACCTATGGTGAATTGAGCATGTGATAATTTCATCTAATGATAATAGTAGTAATGACACGCAATACAATCAAATGAGTAATTATTATGACAGTTGAACCAAATGTCGAATTCATATAGAAATCCAGGAATTAACAGCAATTACAATGCAATAGTGAACTCCAACTTGGGCGTTGTACATCGTCATACCCTTCATCCGCAGTATCCTGCAACTTCTGATTACAACATAATAATGTCATCAGATTGATTGATTGATTGGTGATGTTTAAGGGCGCTCAACGGCGTGGTTATCAGCGCCCGCAATGTCATCAGAATACTGTAAAAAATGAAGAAATAATAATTAGAAGTAAAACCCCAAATTCATTCAATTGAATTCGCATTATAAGGAGCTATCAAACTTTCCTTTCGTCACACATACTGTACAATTTTTGATCATAAGGTAATTTCACGTGATAATTACGTTATCCTTCGCGATAACACTCAGATAAAGGTGATAAATTTTGAAATTCCGGAAATTATTTCAATACTATTAAATTAGATGGGCAGAAACTGGAAATCATATCGATTATATAATAATAATAATATATCGATTATATCGAATTACATCAGATTATATCGAATCCATTCCGATTATATCGGAATCAAAGTACAATACTTATTCGAATGAGTTAGTTCATTTTTAACATTTTTATTCACACATTTTCTTATTTTACTTCCATAGACACAGTTTTCTGTTGGTTGTTTCATAGGCTATTACCTACATTTTCATTTTGAGTTACATTTTCTTGATTTATATCGTTCAACCTATGTTATTTTATCAATTGCTTAATTATTCTGTGTCGATTATGGCAGCCACTGATTGTGTGGCAGAGTCTTGATGATGAATACGTTCATTTAATTTTGCTCACTCGATAGACAGATAAAATTAGAGTTCATATGGACGAATAATAAAAGACGTTCTGATGAATCCACTTGATTTCCAAAGTGTAGTATTGTTGTGGCGTTGATCCCCACTTTCGGTTTCTCACTATCCTCCCATTGTATTTGTTCTGTTCGTTTCCAATTCACACAAATAAAAATAAATATTCAAGAAGATATTTTATATAGAATTTGAAAATAGCTACTGACGTGAATTCATAAAATTGAATATTAACTATCCCCTCAGCGTAACAATCAGGGTTTCCACTAACTTTGACCTGGCCAGGCATAGTTCACCATCTTTTGGTGAGTTTTCTTTTGGTTTGGTGAGTCCGCCTGCCGAGTCGCAATGACTACGAGACGCCCCGGAGATACGGTGCGTGCGAAACATTTGACACTAAGCCAATGTGTCCCAATGAAGGCAAAGGATAAAAGTGCAGGATCGTTTGAACGAGGCACCAGAAGGACAATATCACCTCAAATTACCAGATATTCAGTCTGATGTATAACGACTTCTTCATATTTCTGAATCATTGAGTCAAATGATTCCGTTCAAGGACAGAAACAGTCAATATTTTACATGTACCTCTTGGATCTACGTATTATAAATGTATCCTGGATGGACTAACATGCTCATTGTTGTACTCATTTCTCTATTGAGGTATCTATTTTTCTGTTATCTCTAGCCATTTCAATTATATTATTATTGTTCCATATTCCCATCGATATCAAGTGAGGACACAATATGAATAGGAAAAGATTCTGCGAATGGATTTCCCTCGACTAACTGAATCACAAACTTCTAGATTATCACTAATATTAGTCTCGTCTTCAAGAAGAATCGTCATAACTCATCAATCATCACAAATGTACAACTAAACTGACGTCCTTCACTGTAGCGTCATCAACTGTAAACAACGTCATGACACGCCCACCAGCTCCTCTAGTAGCCATGGCAACTATATAATACCACGTGACAGTCGGTTAAGAGACTGCCTATACGATAAGATCGCAATGATTTGTGTAGCACATGGTTCTAGTACAGTGCCTGTCCGCCACGTGAATAATTGGCACTGCTAGACGGGTGACGGATCAGCGTCTGAATTGGTTGCGACTTGGGGAATCCCAGGTGAGTTAGAAAGCCTGTCATAAAACAGAGTTATACAATCTGTCTGCCGGAGGCACCATGAGACTAGCAAATACTTGAGACATACAGGGGTAAACAAGTTATGACACGCTGCTGGATCAACCCAGCAGAGCTGGACGTCAAGTACGCTCGTTTTAGTCTATGACTACGTTGGAAAAATATTGACCCAAATCGATTCAGTCCGAAACAGTTCAAAATTTGAGACATTTATCATAGGTAGATTCCCGGAAATAGGTGAACTTCCGATAAGACTAGGAAAGCACATGGCATTTAGAATTTGGAATATGTCATTGACAGCGCAGAATTATTCGGTTTGCAACACATTGCGGAGGCCAATAAAAACGATATATGAATAGAAGCGGATATGCATTACGTGATTCCGATTTCTGAACTGTTTGATTAAAATGATTCAGGATATCGACATGAATGCATTCTTTACCGTTTCAGGGCTGTTCCAGATTCACATCTCTTCGATAAACCTAGTAAAAAATCATGTCTATAGTGCTGGGGCAACAGCAATTATAGCATCAGACCTAAAACTACTGCTAACACCATGCTGAATTGTCTATTCACCACGTTGACACTAACGTAAACCGTGGAAATGATCAAATAAATGTTGTGTCAAGAAGAGCTGTTTCCATCTCATGCACCACAGTACCATGTGTTCACTGTGCCTATACCTATCGTCACACTTCTCGGTGGTTCTTTCAAAGTTTTCCAGAACTGAAGTTTGATATAGTCTTATAGAAACTATGTGTCAGAAAACTTGAAACAATTCCATTTATTGTCCCGTGAGAACTTTTCTGATAGAGAAAATGGAGACTTCGATTCTATCAAGTGCATTCTATCGATCTATTGATGTGAATTATGAATGCTGCGATCACGGTCGCAGTACTCAAAAGACCATTCTGATAGTTATTTGAAGAGCGTAGATTAGGTGATACCGGAAGTTGACTGTTGGTTGTTTTCTGATCATGAACATGATGATCGAATGTTTGAACATCATTCTTCACGATTCACTATCATCTAGATATGTTTAGTGGCCATTTTTTCAATTCGTTCATTGCTTCATTACACGTTGACAATCTCACTTCACTCGAGTCATTTCAATCATTTTGATGTTTCTCCATTGCAGTGAGCAACAAATATCTAGAATACAAATAATAATACATTTCATTGGTCCTGTGCTTGGTGACCATGATGATGAAGAAAATCATCAATAGCCAACTTTCATCTGAAAATGAAATGAGCTCACTTGTTTTCAGAAGAACAAGAGTCTACCATCACCACAAATATAACTTACTCCGTTATATGTGTGTACCCGTGCTGTTTTTTTTCCATATTCATCCTGACGAGGGTTACGATATGGATGATGGAACACAATTTATCTTCCCAAATCTCGATTGAAGAACTCGATAGGTACACTCGGTAAAACTCGATAGTTGCATTGAGAATGTGTGATCGCAGTCGTTCTGTCAAATGATTAGTTGATATACGACCTTGTTACTTCTCAGAAACACGTATAGTTAAACGTTTAATCTTAGTAGTAGTTTTATATATAATATTACACTCCTCGCTATGAAAGGTTCAGTATCCATTTTTAGAAATCATTTATATTCAAGTAAACATAGTAACAAGTAGGTGCATATATTTTTTCATATACCGTTAGTAATTATGTTAGTGTTTGAATTGATTCAGATTTAATAACTACCATTTTTTCTCATAACTTCATTCTTATATTGTATCTTTAACCATCATCGATTCTTTTATTTTATTATCTGTGTTTATATACTTTGATCTTGTTGTTTTTCCATTATTATGTGTCGCATCGGCAACCCGAATATGGGCAGAGACCTTAATAAAGATTTCACACACATATAATTGAGCGCTGCGGTTCAGAACCAACTAAACAGAAACTTGTTTGGAATGAAACTTATTTCAGAGGCCTATTGTATAAGCTATGATCTTGTTGAAAACAGCGAAGTATAGGACAAAATTTCTTTGTGACACAGAAGAGAATGTTATCTCAGGACTTCGCCGAGTGTTTATCTAAGAGCTCAGTCCATATATACTCTTGGAGAGAACTCGCAATGATATTAAGACATATCTTGTGTATGAAATTTTAAACCTATTTTCTTCTTCATGTTTCACGTGGAACTGCCGAGTAGTCCTCACACTCACGCACACGGGAAGAGTCTTTTACCCTCTAGAGAGTCTAGATATGATTATATATGAGAAATGAGAATCACAGTTTGGGATCGTGATATAAGCAATACAAAGTAAATGATGAATACAAGATGATTATCAAGATATATTCCAAATATTTTGATCAATAGTGAAGAGAATAATATCATTTGTGTTGAATGAAACTTCCGGTTAGAGTTCCTGAAAGTTGAAAATGAATGAATTATTGAGGTGTGAAACGAGAACACTCAAATAGGCTGAAAAGCTGACAAATATTGGTACATATTTGTATGACTTCAACCAGAAAAACGCAGTATATGATTTATTGAATGAGCGGAAATTATATGAGATGTGTTGAAATGCTAAATATAGGCCCACACCTCAAGTTTGAATAAATTATGTCACTGTTAACTGACTCATTTGTTGCTAATTTTGATAGATTTATAATTCAGTTGGTTCAACCTGTAGCTCTTCTCAATAGCTTTCTTGAAAGCTTCAATTGATGTTAATATAGGGAAACGCAGCATATGCATTATAAGTGAGCGATATCGGCCTTTGATGGAAATATACATGTCCCGTGCTTCAAAACCTGATTCGAATCACGGGACTGGATTGACAACTATTCAAATCACAGTCTTCCTGTTCTACTTGATCAATTCGCACTGGATTCAATTGGTTCCACATTTTGATCTACTAGCTTTTCATTTGATCTGAAAAGACCATATACGTATTAATTATTTCCTACTAAATGGCTGATCTGAATTATGTATGAGTTCGGAAAGCGAATCATTCTCATAATCAAACTCCGTGAAAAATTTGTTCCATTTGAAGGATTTGTTTTTGTTCAACATTTCTTAATTGTTTTCCTCCAGAGTGGTGCAACCGATTGCACTTCAAAATCATACAGAATTGAGTTGAATGGATGATGATACAGTCATGTGTGTGCGAATTTCAACAGATTACATAATTTCGTCCGACCTATGGAATTCGAAAAACAACAATACAAAACAGAAACATTTTTTGTGAGAACGATAAAATTGGGTCTTCGTTCCTCCCATAGAATAATTCAATATAACATCGATCTCCCAGTTACTTGTTCTATATGTTCATCGTGCTTTTATCGAGATTTTGAGTCGTAGCTTGGTCCACGACATATTTTCTTCATGTTCTCGCGCATCTCCTTTAAGACACTCCTTAAAGTCAGCCTTATCACAAGGTAAACTCGTGTGTGAAAAGAAATATCCGGATATATATTTTCCTTCACCTTTTAGTTCGATTCGCTAAGGGTGGAAACAGCTTGCTATCAATACATGCTCCGCTCGGTTGTTTCCCCTACGAGTTAGCATAGTTATTCGTTCGTGTCGACCCCCCACCATTCCAGTTGCAATTTGACTAGAGGTGAGACATGTAAGTTCAGTGTAGTAATTGGTCAGTCTGAGAACTGTGCGTGACGTAGCTCGTATGTCTTGCTATACTTGTATATTCAAGAGAGGTGAAGGCGTGGAACACCCGTGCGATATATATGTGGGATAGTGAAGATGTTCGATGATAACTTTCATACCTCGCGGTAACAAGTGTATGACAAAGATGGAGATTAATCTGACTCATGTTCATTCGACGTGAACAGAAAAGATCATTGTAACAATATTGTGATGTCATGCACTGATGGCTTCATTCGAACATTTCGATTCAATCTCCTATTCATTGAGTGTTTTTTATGATATATTCCACACACCAATGGCTCAACTATGTAAATGCTACCTCTCCATATATTGGAATATTCAAGAAAGACGGTCGTGACCCGGAATCGAGGGAATGTGTCTGTATTCAGTTTAAAGTCTACACAATCAAATCACAAATTCCATAAAAAGTCTTCAGAAACATCGAAATACTCCAGTGAGTATGAGAGAGTTCGGGAATCAAACACCAGCTTTCTGGATAACGTTAAATCTTGCTACCGATTGCTATACCTGTTGTGATATGACTTGTGTTATATCCATTTTCATTCAATCATTCAATTGTTGTTTAATTGCTGTATAAAAATACAGCAAGACGAGAATTGTAGTCCCATTGGAGAAGCTCACTACCCTCTTCAGCCACACTGATTACAATTTAAATTGATTGACAACATTTATGGATGTGCGGAGAGAAGACTAAATTCCACAGTACTCGAAAAAGCGAACATGTGTCTCTCGTGTTTCACAGGTCAAACCAGAGAAATTTTTTCGTTGAACCTTGGCATACACATGATAATATCATCATCTAGCACGGGGACGCTAAAGAGAGACTACTGGAATACATATACTCGATCGTGTGACATGAGCTTCGCGGTACTTTTCAATGGAATGTGATGAGGGTTCAGGTTAGGTTGGACACCCAAACCCATGTCACACAACCGATCATGCTTTATTCTAGTATTCGCTCATCAGGCGTCCCTCGAGAACAATGCTGTGAAGTTTCGAAGCTCAGTGAATAGAATAGAAATATAATATAATATAATAGTTCACATTTACACACTTGAAGACAGAAAACAGTTGAATATACTGCTAGGTAGTGTAGAGATTCAAATGATGATTGTAATACTTAATAATTCAATGCAATATAATTATGAGTTAAATACGATAGTTGAATACATGCGAATGTTGAAAACAATTCCAATGCATATAATTGCAGAATTTCAAGAATAACCCAAGAGGAAATATATGAAAGACGAAATACTCAGGACAATTCCTTCGGTAGTCACAGTTAAACACATTATACAGATAATTTCAAAGTTTCAAATGAATCAGATAAGCCACATTGAGGTTAAAAATCATTATGTACTTCACCCCATCAATTGAAGCTTTCAGGGAATATATCAAGGAGATCAACGAGTGGAAACAATCAGGTCCTGAAGGTACAGAAAAATCAATAGGTGAATCAGGCAGTCAGTGAGTTGTAAAGAATCAAAAACAGAAAATCTCGCCCATCTTACAACTCATATACTCCGTTTACCTATTGACACATAATCACGTATATAATGTTGGATTGGATAAAACTATCTGAGGGTCCATGATACATGATATCCATATTCGTGTAATATACTAACAAATTTGACATTGACTTGATCACCCCTGAACGCAGCCCGCAGAGCAGCGTTACGGACAGCACCGACTGGAGCGATGCCCGCAGAAGTGAGGTCGCGACAGTCCTAGCAGGCATGACACGACTGCTGCCGTTGATACTTCGATAGGGAATATTGGGTGACAATTTTAAGTATTGATTTTTTTTATTTTTTTTATCAGAATAACGTATCGTATTCATGACATAATAGCAAAGCAACCAGCAATGGTGGTTAATTTTCTACTAGGATAATGCTCTATGAATCGCGTTGTTGAGCATTATGGTGTAGATATGATTGGAATTGAAAATGTTTAAACCTGAATTGATGGAATAGAAAATAACACATATTATATTATATGGAACCAATGTACGACAGGTAGAATGGATAAGCAACCTTCATCTCAAAGTTCTCACATATATTCCGGCAACTCATGGCAACGAACTGAGTTATTGCGGCCGACGCATTTTTTACAAACATAAAAGGGAATCACTTCAAAATTGATCAGGATATTTTGCTGTAAAAATTCGAATCTTTATTGAAGATTGTATCATTGAATATAAAAACCTTACATTCATGGAGTTAATTTCGGGTTGCCTGTAATCGTTTTTATATCATCCTATGTATCCTACCATCCTATCACCCTACCTATGTATACTGTAAACTGTATACAGGAATCAATGTCGCCTGATTGCAACAGTTCATGTTCATAAACTAGGAAAACGCCTTATATGCGTTGTGAGATGAGCTTAGAAGTATGGAAATGTAGAATTAAGAACATTTGGTCAGCTCAATGTACATATACAGGCCATGGATCACTTCAAAGGTTTAAGAACTGCGGCTGTCTGTTGGTATATAAACCTTGGTTTCCAAACAATTATACCAGTGCCTTCTTCATATCCATCACAGATTTTAAACGTTTTAATTCATTGGTGACACTTGTTGCTCACATTTAATAGTTTCTTAATTGCTTTCTTAATTGCTTTCATTGATGTGTAAAAAAGTACATTAAAAATGCGTTTTCTTCGTTATTTCACATCCGATTGTTCCATAAGTCGCTTAAAATGTGTATGATAGTTCTTCCCATAAACAGTATAAATTTGAGTGCTTTTGAAAAAAAAAAATCCAAGTATTTCTCCCCCGGCCTATTCTTATGGGGAATTTCCATACTTTCCAATTTTTTTCCGGAAAAACCGTCCGACCGATTTTTCTGAAAAACAATCCCAACCTATTCTGGTATAACACCAATTCGTAAAAAAAGTTTCGAGTTGATTGAAACTTTTTCCTGACCTGTATGCCGCGTACAAAATTACACACAAAAAAAAAAAAAAAACAAAAAAAAAAAAACATAAAAACCAAGCCCAAAATTTTTCGGTATATGGAATGAAAATCTTCGCTACGCTCATCTAAAAATATGGATGAGAATATATTTTCTGTGACTATAAGTGAACTTATCTGTGGATCAATTTCAAATGAATAAAAAATGATATGACGCGCCGTTCACTCCCCACTTCTAATACTCTGCATGTTATCTAAAGAATGTGAGTTATGCGATGCGTTGTGTTGAGCATCATATAACCATTCCACACATAACTTTCTGACCCATAAGCATCAACACATAACGTTCATTTCAGCTGCTAGAAAACAGTCGATGTTATTAAAATACACACTGGGTTTTCTCGATCAGGGTAGGTGATGTTTAGTTCACAATCGATAAGCGTCACGTCTGTTGGTGACTATTATGAACGACGTGAATTTGAACGAACATTCACTAAACATCCACCAATCGAATCGACAACAAATCGCTAATCAGCATTACAGTAGTCAGACTCGACCAGTGGCCGACATCCTGGACACCATGCAGGTTCGGAAACGTTCGGATTTACGTAATGTTCCGAACAGAAAAGTATCTGATCGAATTTTACATTATTGTTGCCATACAAATACCCCAATTTGTCAATGTTGGTTATAGTCGATAAAAGCTACTCACTGAGTGCAATTCAATATTTCAAATGATTATTCAAATATATGATTCTAATGTGCATGAGTATTCAAATCGGAGGTTTATTCTTGCAAACTCAACTGACATAACATTTTTATTTTCATTTTCAGATAAACATTTCAATATGGAACAGCAGAGACCCGGTATATATTGCTAAGTGAATCACTGTGTTTCTGTGTTTATATGGCAATGTTTTGCGTAGACGGCATTAATCACGTCCGCGCCTTGCCGATTTGCCTAGCCACATGTAACATATCGCCGTCCAGAGAGCCTCTCGCAATACGAAAACGTAATTTTCATAGTGCGGATTAATAAACATGCAACCACTCTACCATTCCCACCGCCCCCATCTTGTTCTGCCTCCCTGTCCCGGAGCACAAACTGAGATTCATGTGCCCGGAGATTTTAGGTACCTCTGATCGTGTCCGTGTTTCCGGGCTAATCAATTTGTCATTTGTCTCAAGGTGATCTGCTGAGCTGTTGCCGTGGCACCGCAGTTCAAACATTGCAACTCAATATAAAAGAGCCCATCTTTATCGTTGCCTCAAGCATTACTGCACATATCTTTTGATCTGTACGTAGATCGGCGCAGTGTATATACGTGAATCATTGTGTCTGCAATCATCCCATCATGCACCCATTCTTCCCCCGCCACCCTCAAGACCTATATACAGTCCACGAGATGATTCATTCAGGGCCATGTTGATATGATCGATTACCTGGAAGTGTGCCTGTACTTTTGTAATCATTATCCGTATCACTCTAATTGCTCTCCACTTCTCGCGGCATTCTGGTGTTTGTCTCACGTCGTTCGGTTCAGGGATTCATTCCCAAAATATTTGACTTGGCAGAAGGCGGCATACGTGGCAAAGTGAAAATAAGCTAACATACAGATGGTCGATTTTAATCATATGATGCTATCAACTAGGAAAACCCCTTACATAAGTTGTGAGATGAGCTTAGAAGTATAGAAATGTAGAATTAGGAATATCTGGTCAGCTCAATGTACATAATATACAGGCCATGGATCACTTCAAAGGTTTAAAAACCGCGGCTGTCTGTTGGTAGGCCTATATGGACCTCGGTTTCCCGACAATGGTACCAGTGCCTTCTTGATATCCATCACAGATTTTAATCGTTTTAATTTATTAGGGACACTTGTTGCTCACATTTAATAGTTCCTTAATTGCTTTCTTAATTGCTTTTATTGATGTGTAAAAAAGTACATTGAAAATGCGTTTTCTTCGTTATTTCACATCCGATTGTTCCATAAATCGCTTAAAATATGTATGATAGCTTTTTCCACATCCAGTATAAATTGGAGAGCTTTTGGAAATGTTTTTTTCCTATAAGTATTTCTCCCCCGGCTCATTCTTACGGGGATTTTCTATACTTTCCAAAAATTTTCCGGAAAATCGTTCGACCAATTTTTCTGAAAAACAATTCCAACCTATTCTGGTGTGATAGCAATTTGAAAAAAAAAGTTCAGAGATGAATGATCCTTTTTCCTGACCTGTATGCCGCGTACATAATTACATCAAAAAAAAAGAAAAAAAACAAAACATAAAAACCAAGCCCAAAATTTTCGGTAAATGGAATGAAAATCTTTGGTACGCTCATCTAATTAGACGTAAAAGAATTATTTCCATCGCATCGAAAAAGAAACGAAGTTTCTATTTTTCCACTGCACACAGATATGACACTTCAAATGTATTTCATCATACCGCGAGAACGGCTGTAGCTGACAATCAGGATACATATTGTTGATCGAAGAATTATTTCCACCCTTCTAATGAAACGCTATGGAATCAGTTTTAAATAGTTCACAGAGAGAACACTAAATTTTGTTCGAAACACAGTTTCAATTGAATTTGCTTTTAATTGCAATTATAAAACCATCGAGATGATGGCAACGAGGTATGAGAGAAACCATGACAAACAAAAACTCCCAATAATGAAAGAAGTAATGCACAACATCGAAAATAATATCCAGTTAATTTTAATTGCAAATTGGAGTTCCTAATAATATGTGTTCACAGTCATCAATTCGTCTCAAAACATGTCTAATTCACCCTGCAAATATTAACAGATAAATAATCCTATTAGATACTACTATTCGGTTCATCGAACCGCACCGTTCTGACGTCACGATATTACTACGATGTGACGTCACGACTCGATAGACTCGAGACCACCTGCGACTTCGTATATAATAGTACTATCGTCCGGCTGTTTCGAACCGTTAACACTTGTGCACAGTAACACATGAGATTATAATGTTCTGGAGTGGAATATGTTCCTTCACCGTCACAGATTTGTAGCATAAGTTGATTGGATCTGCATCAAATCTAATGCAGTTGGGACGATATTCTTTGTTAGGCTTTGGTTTGTTAGATGAGCGTAGCGAAGATTTTCACTCAAGTATTACGGAGCTTTGTCTGTGCGTTTTTTTTTTTTTTTTTTGTTTGTTTGTATAAACACTGCACAGGTCGCAGGGTTTGACCGATCGACATGAAACTTTTTTTTATATGCAAACTTATCCAACTTAGAACTGTATAGTTTTGAGGTCTAATCGGTTGGACCATTTTTGAGAAACATCATATAGAAGTTTCTAAAAACCCCATAAGATTTGGCTGAGCGGAAAAAATGAGAAATTAAATCTCTTCAATATGATTCAAATTTTCCACAAATGTGAACACAAGAATAATATACATGAATAAAAATTTGGTTTGATATTCGGACCAGCCGTTTTGGAGAAAATAATATAATCAATGTATTATATTCATCGAAAAGATAGAAATATTAGTTGAAAAATGTTGCATTGTCGAAGTCACGGCTTTCTAGATTCATTGACATCGGATGAAGTTCATTTCAAATGATCAAGGTTTGTAGAGTTTTCGATTATACTTCATATAGACATCTCGCTCATCGTACAACGCACATCCTGAGTTTGCCTAGTTTATGTAACGTCACTACAACGATTGAGGTCGTGGTATCGTAATGAGACACGTGCAGGTCGCGGGCCACTTTACGGATCCGTTCGAGAGGGTTCGGCTTCTTGGCCCGAGCCCGAGTGTTCGTTCGTTGATTCTGTCGTGTTCAAGTAGGCTTGTTGGATCATTATCAATACTAATTCCAATATCGGTCGTTAAACAACTACGTCACAGAAAAAAAAATCTTCCCGACCTACAATCTTTGGCCATAAGCATTTATATAGATCCTTATATTTGAAAAGTAAAAAAAGGAGCATTGTATGGGTGTCACACCCGGAATTCCCGCGTGGCAGAAAGGTATCATACCGCTCCAGCCAACGAGACAGAATGATACTTGGGGTCATAAGCGTATGTCTGTACGATCATGGAATCGAACTCTTCCGAACGCATCCGTAGTGTGGCCCGCGACCGCTCGTATCGAGACGTCTTTACACCATTCCTCTTACATGTCCGCACATGCAGCGCCTCCTTCGCACTGTGCGTATAAGTTGTATACAACTGGTTGAGTTCGCCTTGGTTATGCTTGTTGATTAGATAGATGAAGATATTTCAGATCAACTCGGTTGAAGCGGAACAACAACAACAATGACAATAACTGAAATAACAATAATGACACAAGATAATTGTTGAAAAACCGCCATCGTATGAGAAAAATCTATGATTCTTCATGAAGTTTGAATATTATGGATGTGACGTACGTGAACAATTATTTCATCAAATAGGTGGCAATTCTGGTGAATGGGTAATTCACCCTAATATCCTGGAACAACCTAATCAGTTCAACTCAAACAAACATGTCATACCTGATTAACAACCTAACCATAATACACAAATTGTTCTCATCTCAATAATAATTGAAACAATTCAATTGATGAAGAGTATTTTTAATTGAATTTGATCACTGTATACAGGGGAGAATATATATAATCCACTTGATAGATTGAAACTGACATCGTAGCCCCTGTGTATAGTGGGATTATATATTCATTGAGACAGCTGGACCAGTAGCTAGCACGCTGAGCCCTCATCCCTGCATTCCTGTCTATTCCTGCCATTTTCTACCATCGTGACAGAAATTCCTGTACTTTCCTTCTTCCGTTCAATTTCATGGTTCAATTACAGGTGCTATAAAAATATAGAAATTCGTCTCCTCTTTTTTCATATATTTCACGAATTAGTGTATTTGAATGATAAATATATCGACACCTAGTTAATGTTATGTTCTTCACTTCTTTTTTTGGTCCTCAAACAGTTTACAGAGAATACGTCAATGAATACCAATAATGTGATGAAATTCATTGACGTATTATCTTGAAACTGATTGAATTCACAAAAACACAATGACATAATAATCAGAGAGCATACAATTATCTCGTGGGTCGTTATCTCGTCATTAACACTGGTTCGTGAATATGGATAACAATAGTAACGATGAATTTCTCTATTTTCATAGGCAACCCCTTAACAACAGGACACGACCGATTTCTTCCCAATATTCAAAAATATTCAATAGAAACACCTTCATCTCATTCAAATCATCTCATTCATCACTAAAGGACGCCAATAGATCCTAGATCAATAGATCATCACAGGACGTCGTTGAACGATCAGACCGCCACTCTCATCTCTCCTATCCAAAAGCCCGTATGTTCAGACTGGTCGAGCCAGAATAATAATACTCATCCCCGAGAAGAATTTGACCTTGCTATCAGCTGAACTGGACAAATTTTATAAATCATCTTTAAATCATCTAAATCATTTTGTGTATTCATTTGTATGTGTGTTAGTGTGCTATTCTAGTGCGTCAGTGTTATAGTCTGTGTGCCCATATTGAAGGGATCTTCTCATATCTGTGATATCACATGTTATAAGCGTCGCGACGCTTCTCAGGTAAGGTGAATGATTCAATTATATATTGTAGTTTCATCAGTCTGGGATGTAATACAGGAGATTTAAAGTAGATCAAAAGAATGTCAAATGTGTTCTTAATAATATTGTCAGAAAGTAGATGACGACTTGGAGAGTTCTCTACAATGTTTTTGGTTACACCGCATGTACAGTTAAAATTAGGTTTGCAGTCTTTTGCTGTTTATAGCAGTTCAATAGTTCTAAATTGCGTTCACGTCGTGAAAATAGTGTAGATTGGTTATAGAAAAAGTATTTATTCTTGAAATTGTATATCTTAGAAATTATGTGTTTCCTATTGTTTATGTATTCTCAACGATTAATGTACTGAATATATACAAATTGAAGAACTATTTCATCACAGGAGGGCATTGTACTCATGTTTGATAATAGTATTGATGGTCGTTCTGTGACAACGTTTCCAAGCCTGAGACGTAGTACGGGTTTAATGCACGCATGTATGTATTACTGTGATAAGTGCATCGCCAAGTTTTTAATACTACGTTTGTTCCACAAAATGGCTTGAGAGAACATGGCACTCGATTCAGCGAATTACCAGTTTGATCCCAATAGCTTTTGACTGGAACAATGTGTCTTAATTCTGTTGATATTGGTACAATAATACCTTGAAAATGATTTGCATCAATATTCTAAGACCTTATTAACCTAACATTTCCACAAATATTGACCTTACACCTAAAAAATATATTTTGTAGATTTCTACTTGTGGAGTGTTTAGGAATAATGTGAATGATTCAAATGCATTTAAATTTCCATGTTAGCTGAGAGATCCGTGTTTTTTTCGGTAGTAGTAGATTTGTATCTCTACCACTCCAAAGTTATCACCAAAAAACGGGTCTTAGCTTGAATATAGACTCATGTGCGCACTTTACGTGGTTTACTGCGTTCAACGTACGAGGTCAAAGTATGGCGTTGTAAGAAGATCGTTCTCTTATATTCTCTTTGCGTTTAATCCAGGATTTCCTGCTGCATCAGTTTTCTACTTACTTCCTAATGAGTTCATTAACAGAAACCACTGACGACTCGTTTGGGAGCTTTCGAAAGCAAATACAACAGAACTTGAAATCGATTATGTATATACTTCATTCTAAAGAACGTTAAAAAATTCAGGCATTAGAGTAGTTTCATTGAAAGATCAGTTGATGTGATTTGTTTTAAAAGCTATGAGGTATAAATATACTCAGTGTACACATTATAATCTTGATCTATATTTATAAATGTAAAATCCTTCACGTTTGACTGTAGTTTGGAATGAATATTCTAATTTTTATTGCCCACCTCTATGGATGACGCCGCCCCGGTGGCTCAGTCAACTATCGCTAGCGGTGAAAACTTGATGAAGTCACCGTTGGCAGTGGGTTCGAGTCCCGCATAAGGCATGGGTTTTTGTCAATGTCTTTTCACATATTATCACTTCAGCTTTTCATTATCATCCGCACAATCGTATAGTATACCCCCGCTGCTTGACGCGGTCATCAAGCAGCATCGAAAAAAATTGTTTATGAATGAATACACACTTGAGATAGTTTGATGTAGTCCGATCTCTAATATCTCAGCAAAACCAACGGATAGTAAATTGACACGTCCTTTAATGATTATAGTTTCACTAATTAATGACGTTCATGACGTATTACGTTTTTTAGGTTCTAATTCGTTCACCCAGGTTTGGTGTGAATATCCTATATATATTATATTGATCGGTACAAAACAGCCAATGAGATCGAATGAGAGAAGACTTACATATTATCATACAATTGAAATTATCCACGGAAAAAGTGCATGCATATCCATATCAGTCTAGTTTTCCATACAATGATCTACTTACGCTACTTGAAACATACACGCTGGAGTTAGTTCCTTTTGTAGCTCCAGGCTGTGTTGTTCAAAATATTATTATCAGATATACTTTTTGTTGTATCTCATTAGACATTGTTGTCTACGAGAGACAGAGATAACTAGAGAAAGACAGAAAAAGAGAGAATGAAAGAGAGAGAGAGAGAGAGAGAGAGAGAGAGAGAGAGAGAGAGAGAAGAGCACAAGCTTCATAGGATAAATTTGCATGCACAATGAGTAATAAAGTTAGTTGAAAAGTAATGAATGAGTTTCGAGAATGTACGGCGAATTGAGTTCATAGCAAAGACGATGGCATTTTTATGGTAAGTAAAAATGAAAGAACTTCAGTTTTATTAGAAATTTAGAAGTTGTTAAAAAATAAATTTGATCTTACAAGGGTTATTGTTTGGCTGATTAGATACAAAGTTTACCAACTTGTAATTTGCCACGGAAAGTTTGAGAAATTAATGTTTGTAGGTTATAGTTCCATTCCCTGTGAAGTGTTGAATGATTTATATTCATAATAATTGACAACACTGTGCATCTTCATTATAGTATATGAATTAGCATTGCAAACATCACGAATGCAACAATCTTCCCTATTCATAGGACTATTTTACCATTTTTTTTCCAAAGTGAAGTGATTATTGTCGTGGTTGTTGTTGTTTCTGTTACTGCGCTGACATCAAGTTAACCTTCATTCACGTAACCTATTCCAACAATACGTATTCACGTCATTTAATTTCCAAATGATTCTATTTTTGATTTGAAATATGTCCTGTGAATAATAATAGAAAACATATGATTTCACAAGAAGATCTTGAACTTGAGATGGCGGACAATATAGCGAAAGTTCTGTCCATGATATTTTTCGAACGGTATACGATAGGCCTAGTTTGAATTTCAATAATGGAGAATTACATATATTTGAAATACCTTCAGAATGATGTGAAATTAAATTACTAATTGAGTTGAACTCTGACATTTTCACAAGTGAACAGCTGAAAATATGTTTCATTGCATGTATCCATGTGAAAATTATGCGATATGAGTCAAATATTTTCTACGTATATACCATCGTGAAGTTATGAGAAATATATGTGTTCCCCCGTATTAAAATTTCGAACCGTTCAGAAGCCAGCACCGAAAAAAACTTTTATTTCATTTAATCGTCTCTCATGCACTCCCAAGTGAATTAATTGAGAACTACAAGTTGAAAAAATGGCAGCACACCCATTTGAGGGGTGAATAATTGCACACGCACTTACGTTCTGTCCGAAAGAAGAATCATACGTCTATCTGTTCAGTTGAAAATAAGAATATTATTGCAGACTACTCAACTATATTTTATAGAACGAACGATATGAAAAATGAGTACGATTCTTGAGGAGTTGGAAAAACTTGAGTTTTCTGTATACTTTTCATTTCAACAATGGGCCATTGTAGAGAAATACATTTCCAATTACTCCTTTCCTAACTTTTCTCATGATAATTTTATTCTTCCAATAACTATTTCAACATTCTTTCGAATAATATGACCATGAATCATTATTCTGCCAACCGTGCTGTGCTAATGCGGTGGCTTGTTATTCGTATGGGGTGGTACAATGTAAAGTTCGAACTGTTGTGGTTGTGGGTTCGACTCCTTGTTGCTGCCATGTAATAACTAATGGCCTGTAAGCCAGCAATACCCGTGAATAGCACGACCCTCAGTTGAATGTGGTTTTATAGGGGTGAAGGGTTGGCATGACGGCTTGAGGGAGAGGGGTGATTTAGGAGGCGATGGACGAAATATTATAGAGCTTATAATATCAAGAGGTATCTTCATCTAAATGACCAGGAGCGTGTAATCTGCATGCCTCGGATTATATCTCATACGATAATCAATTTATGAAAATGAGGTTATTCATGGTCGTCAAAAAATTGAGTCGTGCATTTCCGTATCTCATTTCGTTATTTGGTGGGTATTGAAAAATTGATAATTGAGCATGAAGTGTAATCAAAAATTAAAACATAGGTTTGCCAACTTTTGAAAATTGAGGAAAAAATCGAAAACTACTCCAGTATCGATTTTGAAGTTGAAATAATTTTCAGGCATGATGAAATGTGGTCGTTGACGACACTAACGAGACGACAACAGATCTCTACTATGATCACATTAGTCGTTGAACTCATTGGTTGAAAAATACATTGTTGTCGTCATTAACTCAAGTCCTGGTGTTATAGTCCATTGAATAATGTTCGAAATAATTGAAATGGGGTGGTAAGAACGCCCTATGGGGTACCTCGTCCAGAAAATCCTACTTTCACCCATAGTCCTAATTGGGAGTGGGAGACAATGATTATCTATCAAGCTTCGATGTTATTTCAAAACAATATTTATGTTACTGGTCTTATCGATTCTCACGGGGTTGAATCATCTGATGTTTCCCCTCATTTTTGTCAAAAAGATTCCAATCTTTTTTAACACAAAATTATACATTTATATGCTGATATGTGGGGGGCATTCATGTACGTCTAGCAAAATGTGGCTAGCAGATCGCAAGTTGCGATCATCAAAAACCCTCCCCGCAAAGTTGATAGCAAATTGCCGCCAAACGGGTTTTGTGAACTTCAACCAAGGCCCAGCAAGCTCTAGCAAGGCCTAGCAAGGCCTAGCAAGCTTTGCTAGAGCTTGCTATGCCTAGAGTTTGCTAGACGTCATGAATGCCCCTCTGTTTCAGATGTTCGAACCATTTGTTCCGTTGTTGGTTGCGCACTAAACACATTCACAAAAAAAGAAATTATTTCCACGAAATTTATTTATTTCAAAGAAGTTACTTGGCATCGAGTAAACTCATTCGAACAGGTGTCAAAAAGCTTTCAAAAATCTAATTTATTCTTTTAGATTAAAATTGATCAAACTATTGATGTTCGAGGCGAATAGAACCGTGAAGCCTTACATCTAACGATTTTTGGAAGGTGTTCTAAGGCGTTTTGCTTGTATATAAATCTTAAGAAGGGTGGTTGTTAGGGTGAGGTGGTAAAGTAGAATGTGTCAACCAGGAAGTGTTACTGGAGGGGGAAGGGGAGTTCATCTTGTGTTTGGCAGTTTGAACCTGCAAGATGTTATGTTATGGAACAGATGCCCTGTCCATACAGGGCATTACTAGGACAATCTTATACAGTGTTCAATTTTTCAGCGACTAACTTTAGTTCAAAAACAGACATTCAATTTCGGTTATGTGACATTTGTAATGCTCAAAAATGTAATCTATCGATTTGATAACTTCGTTGAGTTGGTGGAATTGATCGAATTGAATGATGATTATAAAACGATCGAGCTTAAATTTTCATGTAAAGTTGAATAAATAACATGTGAAATGGTTCACGATTTTATTCATGTCGGCGTGAATTAATTTCATGGTCATGTTTAATTGTCATTATTGGTCATGTTTTTAGCAATCTTATGTTGTCCCATTTTTCAGTCTTCCAGGATCAATTTCGCGAAATTGAAATGGTGGACGCCTTTTCTGAAATCCTACATGTGATTCCCATACGCGATTTTGATCTCAGCTCTTTCACGTCGGGTATTCCAATCGTGAACATTGGAAGACTCGCAATGCCAATTTTCCATGTGAACTGGCTGATGAAGTTTCTACTCAACGAAACTTGACCTAGACGAATGACTGTGTCCCTGCATATATAACCTCTTACTGCCAGGTGTTACGACCCTCCAAATCTACACCTATGCTTGCAGAGAGATACAGTGATATAATTTCGCTTGAAAATAGAAAGACGTTTTCTAAAGTTTTCGTAGAAACGCATTGGCGTAGCGATTAGTACTGGAATTGACAGAGAAAAAGGTAGGCATACTAACTTGATTGAATTTCTATCTTTCAATAATAATTCATTTGATTGATACGTTTATACAAAATACAATACTCAATACAATTATTTCAGGGTTCTCGTGAATATTTTCTCATTATATTTGTTATATTTCTCGAGAATATACATAATAGGCCTGATTAATTTCACGTCGTTTTCTTTTCTATCGTTGTTCGACCATTTCAAGAATATAAAATTCAGATGCACAATGGTGTTCCTAGTCTCATATGGAATAATTTATATGCTTCTTTGTGAATTACAATTTCAGCATATTATCATAAGCTGTATCATAAAGGTTTCATTATTTGAACTTTTCACTTTGAATGTACCGTTAAGAGTTTTAATTGCATATAAACGATGTCATGTTTTTATTTCACCCGAGTACGTTGAAGAAAACGTAATGAAACTTGTAACATCCAAAATACACTTTTCGTGATAAAAATAACGAGTGGAATTGTTATAGCAGCAATTACTGAAAGAAAGAACACACCATTACACTCTTGAGGAATCATTAAATTAAGTGACGGGAAGAACGTTGTTATACTTTTAATTAAAAATATGACAGATTAAGACATTCCCAAATCACAAAAATGTGCTCTTCTCAATTTAATGAGACAAAGGTTATTTTTGCTTTCGGCTTATTGTGAATACAACGTGAATTTTATTTCGGTTCCACAGCAACTTAGATATAGAATACGGTAGGATTGGACAAGATTAACTCATCTCTGTTGGAAGAAGAAATTACTTCAACTCATTTCACGGAAGCTTTAGAGTTTAGACGCGAAGAGAAGACATACAAAAGTGCGTTCTGAGACCTTGTTTTCTATTTGTAAACCGTTACTGGATGAGCGTAATTGTGAAGACTTCTTCTATCAAGATCTGTTCATTTGTTCTATTTGTATACGCTTCACAAGTTAGATGGTTCGATTGATCAATCTATTTCTTCATGGACAAGCATACTTATCTATAGCCTATAACTGTATCGGTTTCGGTAGTTATCGCTTCGCTTCGACCACTTTGGAAAAAAATATCAACTTCTTGATGAAATGGCGAAGTATTGAATTCCACCCATCGGATGTTTTTCTATGAAAATGGAATCTATTGTAGACCTACTCAGATCTGTACACATTCATCTCAGAACAATAACCTTGGTTTCAGGATGAAAATGAACAAATATGCCACGTTTTTAGCATATCTTGGACCTATTTTATAGTTGTGGCAATTGATTATAGGGAGTATAGGACCATGATAGGGCTTCTATGAATTGTTCGTTGCTAATTATTATTGACGTCATATAATATATCTACGGCCTAGATAACCAACTCCGTTGGGTCAGGGGATGATTACCACCAAAATGACATATTTGTGATAAATAATTACTGTCAGTGAACTACATTGATGGATTGAGAAAATAATTAGCATTATTTTTGTAATTGCATTTTTGGTTGTAATGACCAAACAATTGCACAAATGGTTCAACAAAGAAAAACTCTTCACTTCTATTGGCTTTTCATGAATAATGAGCTGCCCCCATGGCTCAGTCAATTATCGTTGGCGGTAGAAAATTAGGTCAGGTTGGACGTGGGTTCGAGTCCCGCATGAGGCACGTTTTTTTTGTAAACGTCGTCCTTTCAACTATCATCACTTCATCGTTCCATTGTAACTCGCTCATTCGTACCCTCGCACAACATTTATATATTAGTGGGGGTCGTTGAGCAGCATTTAAATGGAATATAACTGAATGAATCGAGCCACCATTTCTACACACTATGAAAACGCAGCATATTTGTTTTGTGATGAGAGAGTTCGAATACGAAATGTGATGGAAAGCTATTCCCACCTTTATTTGAATTCATTAATCTCAGTGACTTCCTGAATTACCTATTTACTTCTACTTATATCAGTCGTTTTAGAATCTGATTGATTTCACTTGCTGATCTTGTCGATAGTTTGCATCATAGCTCTGATTAATTGATGTAAACAAACACAAATGAGTGTATCTTCGATACGGCTCATCTAATTTGTGTACAACTTCGGAATCATGTGTACAAATCATATATTCAAAGTCTATACAAATATGCCTTCATCCGCGAGGGTTTTTTTCTCCATATTTTCCCTCCCTCTGAAACAGTTTCACATCATTTCGGAATCATTACTCTCACACATGGTACAACCGATTGAGCCTCAAAACTACACAGTATCGATTTTTTTGTCTGTGGTTAGATGGTGACAAATGTATATGCCATGTTTCATCGAAAACATTAATTTCGTTCGACCTGTAGGGAGCGAAAAAAATGTATCGTTTTTCTAGCGTACTGTAAAATTGAGTCTTCGCTTTACTCGTCCAATTTTGATATTGTTGTTTGTATTTTTTGTGTGTTTAGTGTCTGCTTCTATTTGCACTGCTGTCCAGTCATCAACACAGTTTAATTGAATCACTTTGAAACTTATATGGCATATTTCCATTCTGCCCCTGAATTGGCATCCAGAGAAAAAGGTACGAATCTTTTTATAAAAATGACGTTATTTGGTATTACATAAAATATGACACTAGCCCAGCGGAGAAGCGGACACTATAATTATGCTTCTTTCCTACATTAAATTGAAATTGGTCAGGTGATTCTGAGGTATGTGAGTGAGTAGTTTTTTATATTCTCATCCATGGTCATTCTGAAAACGATATTGTTTCTCATACTTCACATGCTGTCTCATTTATAAACGCCAAAACGATAATTTGTATTCTCAAATTGGTCGCGATGTGCGGCGAATACTGTGACTTCTAATTTTCACTGATATTGAATTAATTGATAAAAATAATAAAATCTCACCCAGTCAACAATAGTCGGGATAGCTAGGGGGTTTTCCTGATGGAACACAAAATTTGGCAAATTATACGCGAAGTGTTGTGCTCGCCAGACACAACACCCTCTCCACACCCACCATCTTCAACTCCCTCTAGTTCCACTCTCCCACCCTCACCCCACCACACTTCGTGATTCACTCTCTTCCACGATTCTCTTCATACCTTCACATCCCACCTCATCACTTCTTCCCATCTTATTTTTGGTCTGATATTCGACAAGAAATCAAGATGGCCATTTGGCAAACGTCATAACTCATTCTAGTTTTGCTCTTGTTCTAGTTATGTTATATGGACCGATGATGAAGTTACCTACTATTCATTACGACCCATTTTCTATATGATTGTAATGGTTGTATTTCGATATGAACTTCATCATATTATATTCAAGTAGAATAACATCTGAGCTATGACTTTGTATCGCAACATCTGACATGACTTGAAAGCATACAATGTGCATGTATTAATATCCACTAAATGCACAACAATTCCTCCCTCTCGAGTCCTGAGGGATGTCACGTCGTTAATATCCCTATCACTCCAATAAATTCGGTCGATTACACTTCACGTTCATACACTCAACCCCCCCCCCCCCTCTCTCTCTCTCTCTCTCTCTCTCTCTCTCTCTCTCTCTATATATATATATATATATATATATATATATATATATATATATATATATACGCTCTCCCTCTCTCTCCCTCTCTCTCTCTCTCTCTCTCTCTCTCTCTCTCTCTCTCTCTCTCTCTCTCTCTCTCTCTCTCTCATCTCTCGGTCTTCAGTGCACCGAGTCACTCGGTCTATCATATGAATAAACAGCAAGGGAAGTCTTACATAGTTCAAGTAGGTCAGTGCATACATCAGGCAGTAGTATCAGGAGATGAGAGAGTTGCAGGAGTCAAGCTGTACATCTCTCATTCATTATACTGTGTTGTGAGTTTGATTGAAAAGATGTGCAACTCGATTCGTGGAAAACCGCTCTGAGGAATTGGCTCATTGATTTCAAATGCTGGAACTTATTGGAGTGAAATTTCATGTGTGGATCATTTCATTCCATCTCGTGAGCATTTCATCAGCAATACATCTCGCGAGCTCTTGAACTTCCATCTCATGAATTTGTCTGATCTTGTTGATGCATATATACGTCGAACTATACGCAAGTGATGAAATGATGTTATGATGTTGTTCAGTTTGCTAAATTGATTACAACCTATTGAAAATTCAACTAATGCTTCAAAAGAATCTACAGTTGTATTATTAGACAAATGTTTGCAAAATATGCAAATTGTGTCACGAAAAATTGAAATCGATCATTCAAACAAAGAGTTCATTAATTGAATATGGATCCAAACGTCATTGTTTGTTTGTATGCACCTTCGTGTTCCTTAGATATGATGTAGCACTTGTAAGTTCTTCGATTCATTGATCATTGAGCACAATTGTTGAGCAATTAACAGATACTACATTACAGTTTAATATTTATCGATCAATATTCCTAGTTCTCATTCAAACTATGTTGATGTAGTATTTTCATATCGATTGTTGAGCTTGAATGATGGTAAAATGTATTTATAATCGAAAAGGAAGTGTAATTTGATTTTTTTTCCCCCATTGATATACAGTGAACAGTTTTCAATTTCTGGGAACAAGTTGAAATCGAATCCACAAAATTGCTGACACTAGTTTCAATCAAGTATTCAATCCCAATTGCAAAAATTGAGAATAGTTTGGTTCACAGAATACTCTATGGTCAAATCTCGTGTATATCTGAGGAATATGCGACTATATGGCATTGTACGAATTAAAAATGGTGCCTGAATGATAACATTTTCGCAACATTCAATATATTAATTCAAATGAAACAAAAATGACGCACGAGCTTGAAACGTAGTCGAAAAATATGCTCTTTCCCAATCAATCAAGTATCTGCGCAGTTTTTTGAATATAAAAAGTGAAATAACTTCATTAAATCTTTCACAGCTTTCAATTAAGTGCTGAAAATATACTTTCATCTCTTATTTAACGAAAAAGTTTATCAATTCCATCCATGTGATAGGCCTACTTCGATTAAAGTATCGTGAAAAATATCGGTTCCTTTATTTGGTGTTCAAATGCTATGTGTGCAGTGGAGCTTGTATTAGAACCGAGATAGATTATTGGTAACGTATATCGAAGATACTTTCTTTCTTATTTCTTTTTATTACACTTTTATGTGCTATAGATTTGTGCCGTGAAAGGTTGATAAATACAATAGATCGTATATAACGGGATATAACCCCTACATGTGGAATCAATGAAACGAGGATAGGTTCGACCAGTGGTGATATCTAGCGGAGAGCTTGTTTAATGGTAGGAGTTGGAAATTCTCGGTAGATCGAGCTACTGGATGAAATTTGTAGGCCCTGTGGCCACAAGTATTATTTCAATAACTAGTATTTTATGAAATATCATGTATTAATCACCAATGTTGATTCAATAAACTCGTCATTTTCATTTTCACACAACACAAACAAGTCGTTATCCTTTGCGTGTTTTTCATAATTTTTCATGTCCGCTGGGCTCAGTTATAGAGGTATTGTCTTGAAACATGTCTTAGATTATCATCATCATTTTCATCTGTTGTTTTACAATTGAATCAGTACTGAACTAACTTCTAAATTCACATTGGTTTTCCACGTAACATCGTAATTGAATACAATCTTATGAAAGCATCTTCAAATTATTCACAACCCATAGGAGATTGAACCAAATGCATAAAAATGGTAACTCTTCTACAAAATAGAATGCATCTTTGAACAATGAGTATAACATTGATATGAGTCCATATTTTACACCAATTAAATGGGTAATATTTTATTCTAGTGCTTTACTACCTGTTTTTGAAAGAGTAGTTTTGTCTTGGTTATTAGGTAATCATGAATATTATGTAGAAAACAAAATCAGGTGATACAAAAGATAACTTCTCTTTACAGTATAAAGTGAATGAACCTGATATTTTTATGATAGCTATAAGCTCTGCTCAGCCTAACAAAGTGCGTCACATACCTCTCAGTCACCATTCGAATAAATCTTCATCTTTCGTTTCATGAATTTCAATTTCATATTAAACGTAAAGCATTTTACTGATTCTGTTGATAAATGAGTTCTGTCTTTCGGCCGATGAAACACGAAGTTGATGTAGCACAAGTTGTCTTGAAGTAAACCAGTGTAACCGACCGAACGAGAGAGACGGTAAAATAGTACTACCGAGCGAGCAAGCGAGACTGGCATCTCCTTCTTTATACCGACAAGGGATGTCCTATTAATTTATCAACTTCAACGTTGCGATGCGGAGAGATAAAATACTATTTTCTTATTTCACGTGGCACTAGATATATTTGCACGCGCATTGATACCCTGACGTAGGCATCTGATTCCGTGACGTATGATTGGTATGCCTTGGTATATCAACGTTCCTAAACGCATTATTATGAGTTTACTGAATTATCACTGAGATACATTCTCATTAGAACTTGTATGACTATTTTGTTGGGTATCAGCCGTTTTCATATTCCTCTCATTTTCCTTATGATTTTCCTCACTACCAATGAGCCAATGAATTATTAATCATGGACAGCCCACTTGATTGGACGACATTTTGTGACGTTGGAGAAGCGCGAGAACCCAAGTTTCTCTGAAATCTATTTGCTCGCTATAACTATGGAGCATGGACTTACTCTGAAAAAATGTGAAAATTGAATTGTGTGAGGTCGTGCAAGATCCGTTCAAGAAGAACAGTATTTTATTATTACAGTTGGGCCCTACTGGATCTGTTATGACCTTGTTCTAGCCATACAGGATCATTCTCGATTACATGTTCATGTTAATAACGTGCTTGTACATTTTGCGTGTTTGTCCCAGCACACAATGTTTCAACATCTGTTCCATTTGGCGCGTCAAGATGGCGGCTTCACGTTCTACGGGGAACCACATCACCTCACGGCCTTCTATTACCTAGACTTCGGTTTCATCTTGCTAGTTTTGACGTCATCAGCCGCCGCTTGCATTCTCCTACTTTTGCTACCCGGGCTACGCCATCGCTGTGCCACGTTAGGATTGGTAAGCAGTATATAAGCAGTATGTAAAAAGCACAATGGGGCAGCATGAATACATTTGAAAATTGAATATACCTGATCGATTTATGTTCTGACTTGATTACTTATGACAATGGAGACTGATTATGAAAATTATTTCAATAATCCGGAGCCAGTTATATCATGTGGAATGAGTATTCGATTTCAATATTAGATCAATTAATGATTTCTTCGAAATCATTAAAAAGCATACCCATAATACTCGATCCATACCTTATAATAACACTTCACGATAATGATGATGCACCATCATGATGATTCCTCTCAAAGATTACTCGTTAGCTGATTGAATACTTCATTGATTGTACACGTACATTCATATCATCTTGGACAATCAGAACAATTATATTGCTTATTCAGAATAATCATGTAGTTTATTCCAAATAAGCATCCAATTCAGAATAAGTCTAATAATGGCCATACTATACATGGCCATACTGACCTACTGGGTACTCATATTTTTATAATACCTCAATCAGAATAATACTAATAACCACATCATTATAGTACTGCCCATTGATGAGCATTGAGGAATACATTTCATATGATATACAATACAAATGATGGTGCATGCACGCTGCATGACACAGGGCAGCTAAAAATAGCAAGATCTCTATCTAGTATAGGGCCTACGTCTGTGTATGCTGCCTATATTTTATACCCTCAAGATTCAACAATATATATGTTGCAATAGTATAAAGACCATTATTGTACATCCGACTATTCCATATGTAAGATACAGAATTAAAAGTGAAGTATAACAATAGTTTATTCACGAGAACAGCATTTCAATGTTTATTTTGTGTATGTACTTATATTTTGTACTGATACGTCGCATATAGCCAGACACATGATTACACGATGTAATTCAGATCCAGTATACAGAATATTCATTTTGAATATCGAACGATAGATATGCTTAACTGGCATGAGTTGAATGACAAAATGGAGATAATGGCAAAATGGGAATACCAAAATTCTTTTACTGTGAACACTGTTGTAGCTTTTGAACCCCTGGATCTTGAAAGATTGTTAATACGTCATGTTGGAAGGATTGAAGTTTGGTTTGAGATATGAGATTGAATATATATATATATATATATATATATATATCGATAAGTAGCTTCATGGATGAATTGAATCAAATTTGAATTATTCTCGTTCGCGCTCGCACAATTATAATTTCATACAGTCGATCTCACAATGACGTCATTGGCGTTATGTTCTATCCTATCGGTTGCATCACTGAAAAACTAATAACCATAATAACTAGCTGCATGGTTACCAGACGATTATACGCAGGAGAAATACTTCCAAGTATAATCCCAATTCATATTCTCGCTAATAATCTGAGCATCAACTCATCTGCTCTCAATAACCGCGTGGTGTTGTTTCGTCCGGTTTGTTAATGAGAGAGTCGGTTGCGTCATCATGCTGCCGGGGAACCACACACACACACTCTCAATTGCCTCTTGCCAGGCTAATACTACTACTACTACACACACACACACACACACACAGAACATAGGAATAATAGCCCCGTGTTTGTTTAGGACCAACACAATGGCATGCATTACTTTGAAGGTCTTCCGGCCGCCGCAACGTGATCTATTAGTACTATCCGGGGGAAGTGTACAGGTCTGGTGGGTTATTTACCTCTCAAATGTGTCGTGTAAATATAGGTTGGTGCTGTTGAATATCTGCAGAGATATTTGCACTCAAGTTCCACTATATACCTACTTGTATTATCACCACTGGGAATGGCCTAACCCACTATTCGCCCCCATATGTGAGTGTATAGCAAATTGATCGTATATTATTATTGAGTATGTCTGTGTTCGCTCGATAACTATATATGAGTTGAATAAGTTATTTGGAAATGATATAAATATTGAAATTTCTCAGGAAATGCAATACCTAAGCTCACTATATATATTGCTCCCTTTATTTGTGACAGGTCTCGAAATTCTTGAAATAGCAAATATAGCGGCGTCGTTTCATTTACATCTTCAATTCATTCTCATAGACAAAATGAGGGAACACTGATACAACCGATATTGATTAGGGATGTATATATATATATATATATATATATATATATATATATATATATATATATATATACATATATTGCATCACAGTTACAATTTGACTATTGTACGTCTGAACTATTTCACTATTGTAACAAACACGAACTGTTTTTTATCAGTGAAAGGTTAATTCCAAGAGTTGATTAATGTCAATCTCAACATCGAGTTTCAGTTGTGTTTTCTATTCGTTTGTTATTGCGACGAAACACACACAGAGGTTTCTTATTCCCTTGAAGAAAACAGGAAATGAAAATTCAAGCAGAGATCGCTACTATATATATATATATATATATATATATATATATATATATATATATATATATATATATATATATACACATATATATTTGATAAGATCGTGTACCTAGACTAAAACTGTGAAGCCTATGGATCACTACAAGCTTGCAATAAGTCTAGCATGTACTGTTTAACAATAGAACGGTTGGATGGCTCGATCCGCCAGATGATCACATCACAATAATACACATGTAGCATGTAGAGTTCAGAATAAGAGAAGAGGTGAACACTATATACAAAACTTTTCTCTATTGGATGAGCGAATCTATCATGGATATTTGGTATATATATTTTCAATTTGGAAATATTGTCATCACCCTAATAACAATGAACATGACAAAATCAAATCGCATTCTCTGAAAATGATAGTCACTTTTTTCTATATCCGTATAGGCTTCTCAGTGCTACGTTTATGTGATCTTGATCACTCTATCCGTCACAAGTGAAACAATTTACCTGAATCACCCCAGTTCTATTATCGTGTGCAATATTTTGTTCCTACTATCATGCATCGTTTAATGCTGTAGTCTCTAGTTTTCAGACTGCATCAGATCGTTATAACGAATCATTCTCATTTTTTTTGCTGTGACTTGTTCGGATGTTTTTTTTCTATTGGAGAGGTTTTGATAACCGAATTGTTCCTAATTGAAATAGCGATCTTATCAATCACAATACCAATACCGATAATTTGATCCTACCGTATAAGCAATCCGCAAAACAGATGAAGCAGTGCCGTTTGGATGTGTCATTCCCCTTCCCCCTCCCCCCTTTCCATCATGCTATCGGAAAAAAGATCGATCAAAAAACAATTATAGACGGAAATTCTACAGAGAAACAAACAATCTTTTACTACGAGATGAGAAGAAAGGGTGAGATTCATTCTTTTCCCATTTTTGAATGAAGCGAGAAAGATTTACGGTGTAAAACTGTATAAGTAAGTGAGATAGTTTATGGTCAGTGAGGAAGGTGAGGAACGTATTAGGAACGAGTTGGGAATTTTGGCGTATTGTACATAAAGCACGAGCTTGAATGACTGATTGGCTGAGTTACAACTATCTTATCGCACAGTATAAGTTGGCGCCCACAAATCGATCAAGTTCAATTCCTTCGAATAGTATATGCTGATACGAATTTGTGTTCCGCAGAACAACACTAATATTGGGACACATTACAATGTTAATGTTCCTCACCCGTCCCACCCAACGTTACTCAGTAAGCTAAGGCATCGCTTTAGAAACTGTAGTGACTGTCAGGCGTGAGCTTGAGCATAAGGTAAGGGTGGCTTTGATTTACCATCAATTCATAGTTTTATTGCCACTTGCTCATTCGTACTTCCATTTAACCTATAGCTGCTGGTTGGGTCGTTAAGGAAACAAAAATCAGCTTCAGCTTCACAATGTAAATCAATTGTTAGAATTGCATGCGTAGCGCAATCCAGTGAATAAGTATGACCAACAGACTTGACTGTTTCAGAGCCTGAATGCTTTATGGAGTGGCGCTGCGATCACGTACTGCCTGCTAGTTCCCGAGTGGCAAGTAGGATCGTGCACGCTACCTTACGGCACATCTCTGACCTACTACAATCATGCAAATCAAGTTAAGACCAACTACTCGCTGGGACTCGGTATCGGTCTTAGCACAGCCAACGTCACTCTGTTCGCCCCCGGCTCACCTGACATTTACTATGACGAAACAATAGATTTGGGAGATACCATGATGGGGTTGCGAAGTCAGTACCATGAGGCTCTTGTCAGAGGAATGCCCACGCCTATACTAAGCGTCTACGAACAGGTAAGATCTTGGTACTGCTTCAGAATTGATAGATTCTCTGAACCTATACGAATAAGGAATAGGTTCCATCTTATATTGGGCCATAAGGGCCTGAGTGTTATTCTCGAAATTGTTCAGGATAAACGTTTCAATTTTTTTCCAAGGTTCGACTTATATATTGGTACCAGAAATTGTTAAAAAAATAGTTTGTCAGTAATATGTACAAATTAAGTTGGGTCATTTTTTAAGAAAAGATTTGATCAAATATTTTTCAACGAGGCCCATCTGCAAGGTAAAGAAATATCAGTTAGGCCTTTTTGGAGGGATATATAATTCCGAAATTTTCCATTTGCCTCATAGAAGATAGGTCTTTCTGGCGGATAATCTTGGAGCTTACAACACAGATAGACCCTTCAATCTTTTTACCATTACTCGTATGGGAGTTAGGCCCTTTTGGCAGTTGACGGGATAGAAAACGGACAATTTTACAAACTTCAAATGGTTATATCTTTCCAATTCATCACTGTAGAGATATGCCCTTCGGGAAAGAAAATACGCGGGACATTTTTATGAGCAAAATGATATACAAAAACGAATTTCTCAAAAATCGTTAGTCAGGCCCCCGTTAGTCAGGTCTTTGCCATAGGCCTCAGGGCCTATGGCAAAACAGTGACGAGACAAATTACTGGTACTACAAACAATACGAAATATATTCATTCTTGTTCTGACTTACGAATGAGTAGTGAATAAAAAAGGAAAGCAGTGACGCTGTTCGGAACACAAGGTGCATATGGGCCTATAGCTTTCCCTAAAAATTTCATATAGACATACATTTATCGCTCATTCAACAACGCACATGTTGAATTTTCCTGGTAATGATATGAAAATGGTTATAAAATAATGATATTCTCTATGATTCCAGGTAGCTTCAAGTGGGTCTGACGGTTTCACATGGCCGTTCTTCATTCGACTAGCTGGCTATTACTGCGCTTGGTCATTGAAGCTAGCATTGGCCGTGTGGGCTTACGGCTTATTGATGCACGTGTTTGTACCATCGCTCAGTGGTATCTACATTACTACGTCTGGTCTCATCACACTTGCCACACCGGCCCTTTATTACTGCATCCAAGGGACAGCTCAGGTGACTAAAATCTCTCTCTCCCTCTCTCTCTCTCAGCCCAACATATGAGTTGATTCTAAGAAGACAAATACACGAATAATCTATATTCACTGAAATTCATCACCGTGGTATCATACATTCAATGTTTTTCTATAATTAGCTGATTTTTCAAAAGTTTCAATTTTCTCATTCACCCATTCATGATCATATAAATTCAATCATCATATATGATAGATAATTATCCTAGTATACTCTAGATGTTCGCTTTACATATTGGATTCCAGATTTCCCATCGGTGGTTGATAGTTGAGTTGCACATGCAATATCGATTTATTTATTAGTGGAAAATATTTGCAGTCATAGAGAGAATTTCACTCATCATTGTTATAATAACCGACTTATCAATAAGTTATATTCTGTTTCTGCAGAGCAACATGTACGTGAACGGTGTCCCTCTTGTTCTGCATTACGGCGCTTGTTTCTGGACGTGTTCAGTCACAGGTATCGCCGCAACTATCGCTGGCATCGTTTTACAAATAATCAGCAAATTGCGACCGAAAAGCGTGCATACCACTTTCTCATTGGACCAATGGGCAAAATCACAACGACGGTTGAAGAAGTTGAGGTTTGACAACAAATTTATGGCATTGTTCTCCTAACGAGAAATAGGATAACAAATAGCATTATGAAATGCATCAAAAGAATAACATACAGCTGTTGTGGTCACATGGAGTGGCCGATTACTTGAAATGTGTTAAATCGATTCAAAAATTGTTTCTATGAATGGATTTTGAATTGATCACATCAAAATGCATCCTGGAGAGACTTTATTTCCTGGAGAGAACGCACTAAAACAGTAGCATGCAATCTATATGCAAACCAAGTACAGTCTTGAAATATGTAGAGATTTAATACTTGTGGATTTTATTCTTATTCCGATTATAAATTCAGAAAATACCATTTATGTGACTGCTAGCGTACTAATAGTGGCGTGCCAGAATCAAGCGCTTTGCTAGCGCTAGTTTGGCCCAGCATACGTCACGGCTAGATCGGCTAGCTTGCAATTCTGGAACGACCACGAGCATCTTTTGCAACTAGCTGTCAAACAGCTGTCAAAGTCATGGCGGAAGATCAAATCGTATTGGGAGCTGCAGCATTTGTATTAAATGCAGGCATTTCTTCTGATTCCTCCTCCAGTGGATCAGAAGAGGATTACGAAGTTTCCACACTTTGCCAATAGAATTGAATATTTTCAAAAACGTTTTGGTCATCTATAACCGCAACGTCGAATTTGTTCCTACAAACAATTATTCACTCATTATATTTAAATATTTAAACTCCCCATTATTTAATTGTTCTGCAGTACTTTCTCCACAGCTATTGACATTATTTCATTATCATACTCAATCTGCAGCTCGACAATATCAAGCGACCCAATGATCTTTGAATTGGCGCTCTAAATTATGGCTGATCTAGCAAGTTAGCAACCTTTTTCACCGCTAGATGAGCTATGTCAGCGAACTTAGCAGGCTAGATTCTGGAACGATTTGCTAGATTCTAGCGGAATTAGCCGCTAGAAATTGGAACGCCATTTCGACAATGCTAATCTAGCGCTAGCTAAGCGCCTCATTCTGGAACGCGACTAATATAATTGATATAATATATCAACATTCTACAGACGGATTTAAACAGATTCCTATTATTGATATAACGTGTATTTTCTCGGTAGCCCTCGTTATTTTTCCATGTAGGTTGGACTTTGGATAATAATATGTTGTAAATTTTATCTTCTTCGCAGTTCGCCTGAGGTGATGTCATTAGTTGAATTTGAGGTCAGCAACCCTTGGATCTCTCATACGAAATAGGCAACAATAGATTGGTACAGTCAATACTCTCAATGTGATCTGATCTGCACCAATAGAGAAAATGCATTCACAAGAATATAATATAAAGAAGTGTACGAGAAGTTCCATTATATTTCTCTACTGTCATCTGTAACAGGGCTACTACCAATTTTTTGCATTGCTTGTTAGCCATTATTTTTTCCATTGTTAAGTAAAAACTGTTGTGGAAATTTCCGATGTTTGTGTCCATGAATAAAAATAATATTATTCTATCAAATATCAACTGCTACTATACTATACTATTTGTGCATAAGTTCCATGGTTTGTGAGAAACAGATTCCGAAAAATACAGACTCAAAATAGTCACTATTGGGCTTCTTTTACATTGAGTTCTTCTTCCTCATACACCTTATCACAAAGTATTTTATGGCAATTTGCTTCAACTTTATTCATTTCCTTCTTGTTGATGTATAATGTTTCCGCTGTCTATTCTCAACGGACATCACAAAGCTAAGACTAGATTTTAACGAATAAATAACGAGTTATATTTCCCCTATTTCAGAGAAAACTAGAATCATCATCTCAATTTCATGAATCAACGATGTATTTGTTCTCAAGGATCGGGCAATTTTTCCCGAGTCGTGACGTGGACGGTTTTACTCGACGTGTTTCCATACAGAATCAGTAATCCCTACGTCATGACTCATGGTCTCTAGAGGGCAAAAAAAGTATTTCTGAAATTGAGATGAAGATTTCTATTTTTCTTCAAAATCAGGGCAATGTCTATCGTCATCATTCAATAAAATCCTGTTTCTTGGTTGTGATGTACTTTGATATAAGCCTATACGTGTCTATAATATACCTGTCATATTCCGACCTATCAATACGTTCAAGAGGTAATATCTATGGCTTACGTTATTAATAAGGCTGTAAACTGGAGTTCCGATTGGTATCAAGGGCGTGAATAGTTCTGCGTTCAAATCATCCATGCCAATGTCACTAATGCCCCATTTACAAAGACCAAGTTGTCATTCAACTTATGTGATTCAAGATTGGTTACCATTTCTTGGACCGTCTAAATGGAAAACTTGGAGCAAATAGCTCTCATCCAACCCTTGGACACATCCTTTCATCCAAGTCATTTCGTTTGGGAAATTCCTATTTTTCGTCCAACCTGTGATGACACCAACCAATCAGAGGCTTTGACGCATGCGCACTTAACGGTGACAGCTTGGTCTCCCGCCATATCTGATTGTCAGTCAGCTGTTACTAAGTCATCTAGATACTCGATCAGAATGTTCAACTATTGGGATTAATGTGCCGTGTATGGCCTTCAATAGATTGGACCGTGTAGACAGGCGCTCAATGTTTCATCCTAGTTGCTGTCAAAAGTACTTGAACAAACCCTTGAATCCACGGACTTGGGTGAAAAATTGGACCGTGTAAATATAGCTTAACATTGCCTCGCTCACTTATATGATATACACCGGTAGGCCTACTCATTCGAATACGATTGCTTACTGCTATACTAAGATTCCGCACTTGTTTCATGGGATGAGTCGACCTATGGCATCCACTGCTAATTCCTCGATAGAAAACAATCTTCATGGACCATGAGCTCGTGTTGGAAAAGACGGATCGACACTTGAGTTTTTTTGCATGGGTTTCTCTTTTTCACTGTTTATGATAGGTAGGCCTATACATTCACAATTCATAGTTTGATTTCACGTATGGATGGAACGTTTGACCAGAAAGGATGAAAATATGTCGAGTGTTTTTTCTTTGTAGAAGACCAGATCGAAGAGAATGTTATTATACTACCATCAGACTTCAGGCTCGCCCACAACTGCCATTTGTTTCACTAATCCTTGAGGATTAAAAGCCAACGCGTAGCTTCTGCTGGAACTTATGGGAATTCGAGAGAGGAGAATTATTCCTGTCTTCTCTCCTTAAACTGAGAAACTCTTTTCTCTTTGCTTTCATTACTCTATAACACATATATATATATATATATATATATATATATATATATATATATATATATATATATATATATATATATATATATATATATATATATATATATATATATCATATTTATGTATAAAGATGTAGCTTTAAAAAAAATATAGACTACGTTATTCCGTATGCATAGTATATCATGAGTTCTACTAATAAGCTTAGATACAATAGTTTTACAATACAAGTCTAACAATATTTACAAAATATTATCAATGTCCTCATTACATGTGATTTATCGATTGATCCGAGTGATTTATCATACTACTAGTATAAGTCTGAATCAGAAGAGATAATGTTCTAGCAAGTAGCAACTGAGTAGATTCGATTTTAGATGCTGTAGTTTGATGTATATTCAAATAGGATGATAACATTTGTACAACAATAAAACAATTACCCAGTCAAGACCGGACATATGCTGAATGAAATAACTCTGGTCACTGCTGACATGTCCGCTATCATAATGAATCCGCGAGTTACTGCGCTGTCCCAGATTGTCGAAAGTAGGCGCTAGTGTAGCTTCGTTCGTTTAGTCATTTCCACTCGGGTTGTTTTGCAGCTGAGAAAGAGAGAACGCGACATGTAATTTGTCCGGTAGACGGTGAGAATGTTGACGGTGCGACCTACATCATTGTTAATCTCGTTTCTGAATTGAATACCTCCTAACAGAATCATAATTTTCATACACGCAAAATGACAAGCGCCACCTCACTGGCACAATCAACTGAGACACTGTTTTAGAATTTGATGTGTAGGTTAGCGTGCGTTCGACTTTTGTGGAATACATGAGTTATTTTGTGCACATTCAACTTTCGTCTGCTTGTCATAAACTCAAATAACGTATGCAAATCAAGCTACGGCAGATCATATTCACAATGGCGCTTTTTACCCAAGCAAATATATCAATTACTATTATAACAAGTATTAACAAACTCTTTCTCATCGTTCCTCTCTTTTCGCTCATCGCTCATTCTTTCATAAATCTTTGTCTGCACTTTTTGAAGATTATCTATCATTCTCACATTCATTAGGTCGACTATAGTCGTATTTCTTTCATCTAGTTTTCAAAAAGTGAAAATCTTTCTCCGATTTCATCACGTGACGTGGCATGATAGGTGATATCCAAATGATTGTGACCAGATCAGTCTACACAGATACGAGCTCTATCGACTGAACAACAACAGTATTATTGGAAACATATATCTTCACGTACTGGTGATATGAGCTTTGACATTGTCATCGTTCCGTATATTCACACAACATCGTCACGACTATCAAAGCACTTCATTACTATAACACAAAGCTATTGGTACATGATGTTTTGTGAATTGTAATGAATGTTTCCCAAATGCAATAACTGATTACGGAGCATGAATCCAGTAATAAATGACTCTACAAAGAGTTTAGATAATAATAAAAAGTAATTTCTGTATGATTCGGACAGGCACACACATGTAACAATTATGAAGAACTTTTTGCTTGTCGATATAGGTTGAAAAGATACTTTTGAAAATTTGATAAGACTCTTGATAATCTTGCTCTTTTCGAAGACCCAGAACATCATTCACATCAACAACTTATATAATCCACAAGAATCATCAGTGGAGAAGTTTTAGATGTAGGCCTAGATGAAGATAAGATTTAGTTTTTCCTTCATGATATCGGCATTGTCTTCACTCTTCATCTATCTAATGGTGTAGATTGTATATGTATGTGATCGCTAATTAGCGAGCTAATAATGTTTCACTCTGTAAAGAAAAGTCGTCCCATCACCTGAACCATTCATACAACTTAGTTATTGTTGGGCAAATTTAAATTTGCACAGAATAATGCAAGAATTTTTGGTCTTTGAACACTTAATCTCATAGTTATTTTCTGATTTGATTGGCGAAAGTGAAGACTTCCATTTCACTCTTACGGTGCTTTGTCTGGTTTTTGGTACGTTTGTACGCACTGCACTGGTAGCACGGTTTGGCTGATCGAAATTAAACTTTTTCTGGATATTTCTGGACTTATCGAACTTTGAACTTCAAAGATTTGAGAAACATCATCACAAATTTTTGAAAAATACCCTATAAGATTCAGCCGGTCTGACAAATTCTAAATAACCATTCTTCTCGAAAGTTTCAAAATTCCCCTGAACATGAATACCAATATGACAAATATTATTTCGGTTCAGAAGAGAATGATCATCTGATGAATACATTTGATCGAAGAGCTTGAAATATTGGTTATTCTTCATTAAGTATTTTATACACGGTGATTCGCGGCATTGTAGACTTGACAACATTCAACAAGGTGTGTATAATTCTCGAGTATATTTCATATGAGTCGCGGTGTATAGAGTTTATGAGTAGACTCCATCGTTCATCTTACAACTTATGCTGTGTTTGCCTATAGTAGGCCTATATGAATCCTGTCCGTGAAAAGTTTCGACACTCACAATACCAAAGCATACACAATACATGACTGCGAAATTTGTGTTTCTTTGTTTCGAGTCAATTCACCTTTCATATACTCTATCGAACACAATTGTATAATAAACTCAAGTATGAATATTAAATAAAACTAGAATGCAAATATGCAGGTTGTCTCCAATTCACATTAGATCGGGTGTATGATATTATAATCATTAATAAAATATAATTCAAAATATGCACATTAAAAGCATTTGAAAATTGCATCTGAGCATTGACAATTCCACATGGAATGCTCCATTGAAGATATGAATTAAAATCATGCATATATCAGTATCACTTAATCCTTCGCTTCTATCTGCATGCTCATCAGCTGTTTGTTTTCTACCATTGTATAGCTCGACGAGGGTTTTAATTGCGCGGTGAACGTGCAGTAATTATTAATGACGACTGCAAATTACTACCATGAATAGTGATAATAATAATAATGATAATAATAATAATAATAATAATAATACTAATAATATGATGGATGAAGTTGATTACAAACGACAACAAAATATGAGAACAAATCATTAGATCTATTGTTGACAGGAAATCAAATAACCAATCATACCGTCAATGTTGATCTGTATCATTATGAAGCTTCAATAAACAAGTGAAGAATAATGAGTGGCATATACTTCTGAAAATGCAAAACTAATCAATGCATGAGAACCCCATTGGCATGGATTATCAGCTCATTCCTTTTGGCCACTGCAGGTCAAGATGTTATTAAGTTCGAGACTGTAGAAAAAGGAAGAGACTGTAGGGTAGTATACTTTAAGGTAGTCAAGATGATTGGATTTAGAAGGAAATAAGTTTACATATACAGCAATATTTTTGCACTCGTATATAGAGGTAGAAAATATGTTATCCAAATAGTTACACCATCAATGATTTTTTTCAAAGTGATGTGGAGATCAACTATTGCATTTTGTCAGAATCATCAAATGGAAACAGAGTTGCATTCCTCTATTAGCAAAATACACTTGAGTTTGATACATAATACCGGTGAATACCTTGGAATAGTCATATTTATATGCCATGGTATTAGTATTTTAGTATTGTATAGTATTTATTAATAGTGACTGTGTGTGAGTTTATGGTTAATTTTTCGATTTTGAATGGTGCAACAGCACACTAATGATAAGTGACAATAACTGGCGTATTAATTCAATAGTGATATGATTACTATAACGAATCTCGAATCTCGAACTCGACACTTGTTTACAACGTTAACGATAAACTCAAGCAAGTATAACGTATTTAACGGCACGTTTAGTGAGTTAATAGTAAACTTCGTAACGTCGTATGTATTGTCAGCATACAAGAGGAGACTACAAGCTTTGTGGTGGTTTTTGTTGTTTCTATTTTATTGTATCTAACTTTCTCCTGCCAACTCGCTGTTGCGTATCGTTTCGTATGTGGTCCACAGTCTCCATTTTCTATACACGCAGATACATTCGCAATTTGAATGAACTTCCTTCATGAACTAGCGTGTTTGGATTCTTGATCTTATCACTCCACATATCCAATAGTCAATAATGTCATTTGTCGCATTATGAAAAAGAAAATGAAAAAGTTGAAATTCTATTGAAAAGGCGTAAACATTGAAAGTGTTGTTCATCTCTCAAATATTTGCTACTCGCAAGTATGGAGTTCGTTTTAACTCCGTGCCATTACAATGATACACACCAAACAAGAGTGTGTACATAAAGCTACTAACGAACGATTGTATCATTCATCAGTCAAACAAATTTCAATTAGGTATACATTATTTGTTGATTCCGTACTAGGGTGGGTGAGTGTGTGTGTTTGTGTGTTCAGAGAGGAATATATGTGACAGAAGAGAATGTCAGTTGTTGAAAATGTACCAAAAATGATATAACCCACTGTCCAAACTGAAATATTCAAACTCTCATCACATATATCTGATTCTGGTGTCGTTCAATTTTCATTTAGGCTGCTGGGTACTGATGGTATGTGATAACTTGAGTAAAAATCGAACTCAGAATCTCGAGTTCCAGTCAGACTTCAGACTGTCTGTTGACACATTTAGTTAGTTTAGTTGTTCTGAATGTACTCTCATATGTCGATATGTTATATGTTTGATGTCGATCTTTATTACTAAGATCGAGATTTGGTCTTGCATAGCAAACAATCCCGAATGAGATTTTTCGTGGTTTCCCCTTAGGTCATTGCATTGAGCTGATCACTTTGGATTACTGTGAATGCTTCTTTGATATCAGACTGCGACCGTATCCTTATTATTGTGACAGACATAAGTAGGTCATTCATTCATAAATGGTAAATAAATTAAAGTTCAAAAATGATAATAGGTTGAACTGTATCGAAGAAATGGAACGAAGAGAACCACTAGTGCTCGAGAGATTTGGGATCGGGTAACGGTCGATACAGAAACTATCTTCTTCCACGAATACAAATATAGTCCAGGCTTCAGCACAACAACAATCACTAGCCATCATCTTTCTCATTCGGATTCATTAGTTTCCTCATGTTTTTTACGCAACAAAGCCCATCTCTGTGACGTCATACACAATGGGTACAATGTTGATAACAAAACACATGTAGCAGAAACAAATTACACTCTTTCAACATTAAAAAGATAACACATCTTCCCTGTTGTTAGCTAGTTTCAGGCATTGTTCTGTGCCAGTCAGCGACGGGTCAAAACTGTCGTGAATTACCGTTAGTCTGTGGGATGGACGAACTAAAGTTCTTAGGGATACCAACGGATATATTTGTACACACGAGAAAGAAGATCTTCACCAACTGAATAATAATTAGGAATACGTCGGTATCTGTTTATGAAATCGCTGCAGCTTCAAATTTTCTACGATTCCAGGAGATGTTTTTTTTCGATAGTGAATCTCACCCTGAATGATCATTGACCCATGAAATACCGTGACCTTCTTCATCAGTGAATAGCAATTTAATTTGTATCCACACATAGAGGCACTTCGGATCACACAAAGCGGTTGCTTGAGTAACATCAAAATGCATCTTGAAAACCAATAACTCTTATTATAACACATACTCACTGAAAGTGAGAAATCGTGTATACTGTGAATACTCACTCCACGAATGGATTGTCATAAAGATTGGCATTTTTCAATTGGTGAATTTTAACCAAATTATAATTCAATTTCAAGAAAAAATATAAGATGTGATCGCAAAAGTACACATATAAATAATCCGAGTTGTATTTCAGTGTAGTGATTTCACAAGCATTTAACATCCAGTCTATTTTATTCCACTCTGTGATCAAATGAACAGGTAAAGCGATTGAGTTTGCTGTGTCTGTTATGGACATACTTTTGGTTTTAATGACAGTTTAGCACACTCGAGCGAAGGGGCTGGTATATATTGGACAGACATTCAATCGAAGCCAGTACTCCAGTTTTTTAGTAAATGTAGTCAATATAATATTGATACTGGTCGGTAGATTATGCAGTGCTATGATGAAGAAGATTATCCAGTAGATTCAAGAGCACTTGGAGACTGAAATCAAACAGGTATTAAAATAAGGTATTATATATTGGGTTTTTTCGTCGCGCCGTTCGAGTTAAATTCTTACTCGACGTCTTACTCGTCCTACTCGTCTTACTCTTTCTCTTTCTTCTGAGACGGTTTTATTCTTCTGAACCAGCCTAACTCTTGAGAAAGGTAAAAGGTCTCAACATGGAGACCGAAATGTCGAGTAAGAATTTAACTCAAAACGACGCGACGGAAAAAATCCAATATATAATGCCTTATATTCGGGTCGCGAAAACCTCAAACAACTCGGGTTTTGAAATATTCACCCATTCTTCGAAAATTGTATTCATTGATCATACTTCTTATTCATTTATACCTAATTTGTATCAATATGTATTCAACCAATTCATTATTTATTTATTTCATAAAAATTTGTTTTCATACATATGGTGCTTCATGACGCACCGTAATGATGTATGAGATTTATTTTCGTTGGATGAATGATTTATGAGATGATAGGATTATCAATTATCAATAGATGATAGGATTATATGATACGGAGATTTATTGTGGTCGCCCCTTACCACCCACACTGAATGTAGAATAAGAAATAATCGGTAGCAGCACAAAACGATTTTCAACAGCAAATATCAGCACAGCTAGAATGAGCAAATTTGATAACCTTCATCGAAAATATATATTTCGAAAGTTGATAGAAATTAATAGAATGGTAGAGTTTATCCTCTCAAATTTCTTCACGCCATCACCCAAAAGATCATGCAGGCACAATTTAAAAGCCCAATATATTTCTCACTGTGAACGAATGCAATACAGCTGTAAGCATTATCAAAGTTACAACATAAATAAAGATGTATTTCTTCTATGAACAGTTAAAATGAACTTCATACACATATAATTGAATTGCCTTGAAGTGAAGAATTAATGCCAATCTATAAGAATCAGTGTGAAAAAATGAAATTCTCCCGGGCACATAATATAACGATCACATACCAAGTATGAACAATTGACTCATTTCTCATGATAAGTAATAAAGAATGTGGTAAACTTCTGATCACATAAAATAAGTCATTTTTTCCAGAACAAGAATGAAAAATTGAAATATACCGGTAATCTATACACAACTATTTCAGAATTGATTTCCCATGGCCTATAAATGTGCTGTTGGGTAGGTAGACATGGTTCGCTAGTTTGACTACGTATGTTGGCAGTTATATATTTTCAGGATACATCTTATAATATAGCTCGATCTGTCACTTTATGTGACCGCAAGTGTACAATTAAGGGTGGGATAATTCATGACCTTGGCCTTCTCATCCTACCCCGTGAAACAGAAGAATGCTATAAAAAAGTCATCACGAAGTAATTTCGCAGCAGAATTACTCGCGTTTTACTGCTTAACAAGTGAAGTTTTATTTCGTTAATTTTACGATGCTGTAAACCCGTACTGCCGACAGCTTTATTGATACGTATCACTACGGTGGTGTATTATTAGTACGTACCCACCAAGGATTCAACCAATCAGAGCTTTGCCACGTAACAACTTGATTACACGGTCACACAAAATGAAATCAAAACGTAAGAATTTGGCAAAATTGCTTCAAATTATGTTTTTCTCAGAATATTTTCGGAACATCCAATCGTTCAATCTAGAACTCGTTGTAGAATCGTTCATTTTTTCCTGATCTAAATTGATAATATCAGATTTGGGGTTTTTGAGCATAGCGGGGATTCCCATTCAATTGAATGAAGAAAAATTCGGGATTCATTTTTATAACTTTTGCGTGGCAATAAGGTCGGGCAAAGTAAGCAATCATCTTGAACTGTTTTCTGGGTTTCGTTGTCACCCATGAAAGATATACGTACTAATCCACAAACCAGATCAATTTGTCGTTTCTTTTAGAGAACTTTTTGAAAATCTGGTCAATGTGTATAAGAATAAGACTAGTATTTGCGTGAAATATTCAGTCAGTATGAAGGTGATCCAATAGAGAAGAAAGTTTCGAGGAATGTCAATATTGTTTTGTTACATACTCACTAAGCTTAGAGCAATTTGTTTCGAACTTTCTCATACAAATATTATGTAATAGTATACTTAATTATATTTTGTAAGTATTATATTAGTGAGACGGGAAATAATGAGTCTCAAATTCGATTGTATAACAATTGGAATTATCAACAGGTAAAATCAATTAGAGCTGCATAACGGAGACGGTGGGTGATGAATATAACATTTTTTCGAATTCAAGGTTTACAGCTCGAAAGTATATTTCACATGGATATTTCTCTCATCCACCTACAACGCGTATTCTGCGTTAGTCTGAAGATGAGTAACATTCAAATGTAAAATTCCTGGCACCTCCACCCATATAAATTTGCATGTCTTCCTTGACGAAATGATACGAAGGCTGGATTTATTTACCTTTTTGAGTGATTTAGAAGAATTGGTGACTTGCAGAGTGAGTTGATAAAATCCCAAATTCGATTCCATTTTCCTATTCTGCATAAACCATGTTTAATTCGAGATGTTCCTAATGAATTGGGCAAATTCCTTCCTTGAGGCATGAATAGAACATTTGGACATTTGAATTGAAAATGTGAATTTTGATAGCCTTAGTTTTCTACACTAGAGTCTGCATGGGTATTTTGGAAAATTTTTTGGGAATGGAATTTTGAAAAAAAGTTCCGCGTATTCGAAAATGACAATTTCAAAGAGACAGTCGTTGGAGGGATTGATCGTCGAAGCAGCAGCGCAAGAGGCAAGCGGCAAGTTCATACAGCATCGAACTAGTGGTTGTGAAGAAGTGGCAATTCAAAATTATTAAATTCTCGTTGATCGTTTTTTTCAATTAAAAAATTGTATGAAATGTGTTTTTTGATGAAAGCTTTTTGATCATTGAAGGATTTGAATCAAGCGTTGGCTCTTTCAAACCAAATACCATTACCAGAAACAAATGAGCGCACGCTTCTAATCAACACAGCTTCGGTGATCGGTTTTCTCTTGGTTCTGCCTCGTACATTCGAAGTGAGCGAATTTTTGACTGCTAGATTGAACGATTCGATGTGATTGTATGTATCGAAACAAACTGAAAATATATCGCTCGACGCCCATTGTACGGTGGTTCAACTATCAAAAGTGCATGAACTGTACTCTGAAAAAAAAACTCAAATAATGCTGAATGATGGAATCAATTTGTTTCTAATTCCAAATAGTTACACTGACGAGGTTCCAGGTGAGTGTGTGTGTAATAACTGAGACAAAAACATGTCGACATGAGAATCTGGATAGAATCGGAAATAAAAATATGAATGATAGGCCTAATCTGAATGAGAGGTCTATTCACAACCGTTTCAATATTTGTGTCAGTCTTAGTCCTGGTCTGAGTTTACATTTCTAATTTAGAGAATTAATGTTGATCTTCGGTACTGTCTTAATTTGAGTACGGCCTCAAGCTCGTACTGTTTATGAAATTCTATTTAGTTAGAACGAATACAATCTATTGCTAAAGATCAATCAATCTGATTCGTAATTTTTTTTTTATACAGTTCAAACGATTTTCAAAGCGTTTCTGTATGCGCACTCGAACGCACTCGAAGTTTCAAGCAGTTATGAACCAATTGTAAACTGAGATGGATCTAACTTCTAAGCGCGTGTTGAAACCAAAACGGAGACCAAGACGACTTAGTCGTTCAAACCGTTGTGAATCGAGTTCCAGGTACCGTACTGCATGTTTAGCATTGCCAGTATGTGAGTTTAGCGTATACGTGACATCGTGTATAGCAGGAACAATGCGCATTCGTTAATAGCTCCTATAGCAGACAATGACGTCATTAACATGCAGTACGCACCTTCCTCTACTAGCACACGTTAACTCACTGCTAGGTAATTTGCCGCCATTATCTACTTTACTAATAGACTTACACAGTATTATACTGTATTACTGACTGGGCTGCTGAACTTCATCATACTGTTTTACTTGCCAATAGCATGCAGGTCGAAGTGTTATTTAAGAATGGGAAAAATCTGGTCTGAAATCGAGTTGAAAATTAAAGTTATATGAATATTTACATAGCAAATATAGACCTGATATATGCCTATATAATATCAAATTATCATTTCCCATCAAATTTTCCAGAGTGAAGAGTGTACGAAACACACTTTTGGTAACGATACTTTTTACCACGTACGTAAGTTTTATTCGGAAAATTACATAATTCGATCAAATATGGAATTTCATTGAGCAAACTGTTTTTTTTGGAAGATGTTATCGTTCATATTGGTTCAGCAAATCAATATGGAAGAGTGTGATATAAGTCTAATATGACAGCATATCTCGATCACACGTCTCAGGAACACATTCAAATTGATCGGAAGAATCATTTCATACGTGTTTAATGTAATTTTGATGGTTTTGTTCCAACGGATGGTCAGATGCCTCTTAACAATGGTAAGAGTATAGAAACCATGATTAAGTGTAGGATATTATAACGACCATAATAACTTCTAGTTCCTATCCTACATCAATATTGTCTTTACATAACAGTAGGACTTTCAATCTAATACATGCAGATCCTTTCTTAAGGGAGATTCCAGTGAGATAATCCACTTCATCTATACGTTCAAACAGTGAACTAATATATTCATACACTACTTGTCCATTTCGACCACAGCCCCGCTTAGGCTGCCGGACATTTGAATAATAATCACGGCTTCCTATGTCGTGGATTAGTTGTCTAATTTGCCTTGACTCCCTCGAGCAGTGGTAGCGTAGGAGCTGTGGTTGGTTGTGATTCTATATTTGAATATATTGCAGTGGAATGGTGGCGACAGTATACATAAAGGATTATGTTTATACGTATGAAACAAGAAAATAAGCTTATTTCTTGACTCTGTTTAATTACAGGTGAGTGTAGGTTGGTATTATTGAGAAAGCGGATTGTTTATGGTAAATAGGATTCATTGTAAGTGTTTGACATACTAATATAGATATAAGGAAAACGCTGAGTAAATGGTCTTGTGCTAAAAATGAAAACGTATGAATAAGTTCACATCGTTTCGTTATCATCCACTCATTCGTACCCCCTATAACCTAACTGCTGGTGGGTCGTTGAGCAGTATTAAAAAAACGATACTGCATGAGCAGCATGATGAAGGCAGCGTAGACTCACTAGACGACTGAATTGATAGTTTCGAAACCAAGACGTGTTTCTTTTTTATATATACCACTACCAGGTAGCCTACTATCCATACAGATATCTCCCCAATCGCATAATGCTCTGTTTATCTAGGAAATATAATAGGAAAGCTATCATGAAATATAAAATATACTCCATATTTTGACACTATGTTCTTCTATTCGCATGAAGTCTAATCGTGATTCGTGCAATCCAAATATAAGAAGAGAGAGAAATCTTTTCACCGCTTACAAAAGTTTGTATCGCGAATATGAAACATACTGAACTGAAAAAATCTCGGTATGTTTCTTTTCCACCGGAGTTGGACAGTTATGCGTGAAATCATGAAGGGTGAACGAAGTAAATTATTCCATCAAAAAATGATGTGAAAAAAAGTTTTCAAATATTTGTTAAAAGTTTCTCCATTCTTCACTGGCGAATGACAGAATATAAAATATGACAGAATTGAATATGAAATATCAAACTAATATGTCAACGGAATGTGACGAGCGCTACCAAGAAATATTATATTCTCTCTACAATACAATATGCTTGTTTGCAATTGAAGAAATATCACATGTATACTGAACATATACCACATGACTGAGTCTTTTTGTTATAATAAAGAGAGATAGACAACTCACAAGAGAAAGTAAGTACGATCAATTCTTCGATTAATAATCATATTGAGTTCCATTTCATTGCCGTACGATTATGTATACCTCATTTGATATGTATATTTGACATACGTATGATTTGGAGTGAAACTCGCATAATCTGAATATATTTCAAAGCACTCTTCGGAATATATCTCAGGTGCAGATACTGCACTGACCAATTTGTGTTCAGATAAGTTTCAAAACAAAGATACCGTACGTCTAGAATATGTGATATGATTATTTGGGAGACGACACATATTTCATCAATCAAAACTGAAAATTCATAACTTGACGTGTTTTTTCATATCTTGGATTTAGGAATCGAACATGATTCTTCCAAAGATATATGTATTATTTATGATCAATGTTTCAATTCTAGAACAGGGAGAATCCGATTTTCTTCTAGTAATCATAGTCTACCGGTTTCTTTCAAGGTCCAAGTATGAAAGATTACAGGACGTCGTCACCATATAGCAATACAGCGGACATTATTGTTGTTGATCAAGGTACTTCAATTGACAGATGCGTTTATATTTGATAATGCTTTAATCTTTCGCTAATGATACATAAAGAGTAATTACAATATCGTATAGTACCAGTAAATTAGATTTACTTTTGTTCAGTACCGAAACGCCGGACTCACTATTTAACGTTCTGCAATCTGCATATTAGGCATTAAAATGTATCAAATGTGAATACATAAATCACTGGATGACCTAATCATAATGATAATGATATACATGACGTATTGAGGACAATGTATCGGCACTATTCAAGTTGAGAAGGATAAATCATTGGTCAGTTCGGAAATTGTTCTACTTCATGTGCCATGAGTTATTAGGTTCTTCAGACAATACAGTGTCCCATATGTGATATCAAGTGTTCTTACAAGACGATTTCGAGATGATAATCCTGGGAATATGTCCGGTACAATATCTGACAGAAGTATAATATGCGTTACAATATTACACGTACTATATATTTGCACACAGGTGATTACAGTCGCGAAACAGCCGCAGCAGAAATGATTTCATCCATGTGATATCCATTTGAATCTAATGAATTGCATGCTATTTTTCATTTTCACATTTTGTAAGTTTTGAAGATCGCGATAATTTGGTAGAAATCAGATACTATACATGCACCTTGTAGAGAAGGTGTTACGATAAAGCTCGGATGACTTAATAATCCCATCATATGTTGAAAGATTGACATTGTGTTTTAGAATAGTTTACTATAACTAGTTGAATATTGGTACACATTCTTTGTATTGTTCTGAATTGTCAATAGAGCAGGCAGTGTTGAAGTAATCATTACTAGGAAAACGCCATATATGCGTTGTTAGACGAGCGAATAGTAATAGTATGGGTGAAAATGGGTGAAAACTGCTTCGAGTGGTACCAATTTAGCACATTTCATGTTTTTTCTACAAAATGGCTGACCCGATCATGCTGAAATTTTTTAGAAATGTGTATCAGAATGTAATTCAACTCCGCGCAAAATTTCATTTTTTTGGAAAATAAAAATATTTTCTTTCTTTTTCCGCCATGTTCTTGTAATGGGTATTTTTGAAATTTCTAGAATTCATAAAAAAAAAGTTATCACCCGACAATGCCACAAAACTATGCAGATCTAAGTTAGATGAGGAACTATATTTAAAGAAGTTTGAAGTCGATAGCCGTTTGACCTGTGGAGAACCGACAAAAAAAACATAAAAAACAAACAAACCGAAAAAAAACAAAAAAAAACGGACACCAATTTTTCCAGTATGTCAAATTGAATCCTCGCTAAAGCTCGTCTAACCAGTTAATTGACTTTAATGGATACTCAAATCAGTCTGTTGGATCACCACGAAAGTATGTACATTGTATAGCTATATTTTGATTTTCAGTGGTTTATATAGAGTTTTGATGTCTGTTCAGTGTTTTAGTGGTTGATTTGAAATCAAAAAAAGTCACCACTATATTGTAATTAAAGAAAGAATAAAATTCTCCGTTCTTGCTTACAAATGTTTTGAAATCGGGTTGTTTCTCTCTGAAAATGATTTCCTGATCGAACCCCACATCATTCAGATGGAGCCTATACTGTTCTGTATTATGTTGGAATGAATTTCTCCATTATTAGCTGAATTCAAATCAAATTGAAATCGATATCAACAAAGTAAGACTATTCAAATATAATAATACTTACAAGCGAGGTTAATTTGATGTTGAAAAAGGTTCTGTAACTTCTGCCAGTGCTCGTGGATATGTGCGATGATTTGAACGAAAAGAATATAACTCTGTGGCTGAAAGTGAGGAATACGTTCCTTCTAGGATTGTACTTGATTTGCATTATAAATCACTCCTTAGGAACAATAATCCTTCACGAGGTTGTAAATCAAACCAACCTGACAAAACTTGAGTTTCATTTATGTATACACACCACACTAGGTTTAGTAGCTTGTTTTAGGCAGTGATGCATTGTAATAAGGTATATTGTGACACGTAGTAATACTGACTGACTATTGGTTCGTTTCACACAAAGCTTCGTATATAAAGATAGTCCAAGATTATTCTCTAACCAAGATTTCACAATTTTTGAAGAGCTGTATTTAACACCACAGAGGATGTACTCATCAAATATTGAATTCATAAGAGGAAGAGAATGTTAAAATAAAATTACCCAATCCCGTATACTTCCATAAACTAACATAACTCAATCAAATCCAATTCAAACCAGGAAAGTAACCAAGCCAAAGTTGGCAAATATCATAGAAGTTCGATAAGTCTGGTCTAATGGTTAATCTGCACCGTGAACGGCAATCTTGTTGAGTTGCCTTTACTGCCAATTGTTTGAACGAAAAGAACGGTGGATGTCCTTATATTGACAAGCTATCTTCAGACATTCATCTACAATTCATCTGCAGGACCTTGACATGATCAATTCAGAATAGTTGATCCTTACTTGTATGGATATACTCAAGCTGCAATACCAACAAAGGTAATGTGAGTGCAGACATAAGTTCAGTCTAAAATCCTGAACACATGCACTTGTAGTCGAACGGAGTAGTCGATCACTCACACCAAAATGCATTCTGTTGGAATTTTAGCAACTGTGCAAACGCAATAAACTGGGCGAACAATGTATACTTGCGGTCACATAAAATGGTTCCCTCCGAAATTGAAATTTTGATTACATGCACATGACACCGCTAATTTTGTCACAGATTTTGCGTGAAGTGCATAAGCACTTTATTTGCTTGTTTAGTGCCTGATAAATTAGTGTATTTTTTCCATGATGCAGTTCAATATAGCTTGATCGATCATTTTGTGTGGCGCACTTTAGATACACCAGAGCCCATGTGAAATAATATTGACATGTAAAATAAACCTGAAAACTCATCCTTCCTATAGCCGTTGGTGAGGTCGTTAGCTTCATTAGAAATTGAAATTGAATTTATTTGAATTCAATTATTATTTTCGATATGCATGGCATGTGATCGAAAGTGTACGTATTCTTCACAATATTGTAAGTGAATATTCCTCCATTAAAAAACCCTTCATACAATTCAGAAAGTTGAAATAAGATAATACAGTCGTTCGAAGTTCGGCAAAATTTTTTGTTTGTACACTTATACCGTGAAAAAGTATCATTTACTTATCATCATTTTCCTTCATTCTCCCTTCACTTACCGTCGTTTATTAAACTTTCGTCCTATTCCTTTGAACCTTGTCTACTTAGCAACTAAATGCTACGTCATTGCAGTGATAAGATGGCATTTAATAAGTCCTCCTATACTACGTCACAATCATGCTCGAAACTTCCAGCCAACAGTACTGTACCATTGGAGAAAACAGTTGATCGTACCTCTAGGACGTCAGCTGATTCTGCTGACTTACACTTTTCTTGCAGCAGAAAGGGGGATTTTTTTAGTAGCCATTTAGCCTCGTGTAAATCGCAACGCGATGAAACGGATCGCTCCAGGCTGGAATTTATCGCAACGTTAGGGAATATTGCCAAGAGTAAGCAGGAAGAATATCCTGTTTGTAAAGAGGAAAGTGTTAAGTACATCTGAGACAGAAGACGTGGTCATTTCCTGCATGGTTCAATGTATAAACAGGACATATTATGATATAGTATTTGAACTGCGTATTAGACTTGATTAGATAACAATAATAACAATACATAACAAATAACATCAATGACTTGATAATTATTTTCAAAAAATTGTATTTTCATATAGAATGGATTACAATTGGATGAGCGTGAGCGAAAACTTCCATTCGGTACAAATCTTGTAATTCTTTGGTTGTTGCTGGATTTTGTTGCAAATCGATTAACATGAAACAATTGTTCGAGCTAGTTATTATCTTCTACCTTGGTACTCCAAGTGTTTGTATAGCAATCATAGTCTGCTGAATTCTGAGACGTTCTGGAAATACTCGTCAAAATAGTATTGGTGAAAAAAATTGGACATATATCTTCTAGTTAAAAGATCAACTATGCTGAAGGAGAGCAGTGACAAATATTTCAGACGAGTTACGAGAAATCAAGTAAGATAATACCATAAATGTAGATTTTTACTGTATCATTCATGTATCTCTAATCTTCAACACTTGTGTGCGTACTTTGGAACAGTTGGATTTCAGTAGTCAATTTTCAGGTCAGTTGAATTTCAGTGCAGTCACGTTTTAGGTCAATTGATTTTCAGTATAGTCGAGTTTTTAGGTCAGTTGATTATTAGTACCGTTAATCTATCACCCTTATATGTTGCGTTTGCCTAGTTATCACTATCGTTATCTTATGATACTTAATCAACAGCTGTTGACCCGCTTGTCATGTGGCATCAAACCATTGCAATGTAATCTAGAAACATTATTCTAACCGTATTGACATCCGTCGATCAAGCACCGCGACGCCAGCGGTGAAACGACATGAAACTCTGCCCCACCTACCGATAGAAGTAAACGTCTAAGAGAGCATTGGAGTCGATTCAGCGGAACATCAGTTTTTTGCTGATAACTTTTGAACGTTATGAGATGACGCAATTCTGATGACGAGGACACACATATGTTTACAATACCTTCGAAGTGGTGTGATGTATAATTATTTCATCTCATATCGTGTAATTGTCTCGCGTATACGATTGAATAATGTGTTTTTGTTAGACATAAACGCGTGACAATCAGACGATATGAGATTATCGGTTTTTACTTATAATGTCTCGAAGGTATCAAAATTATCTGTGTTATACTTTCATCAGAATTCTGATATCTACAATACACAGGTTATCTCCAGGGAACTGATATTCTGCTAAATCGACTCCATGGACTCTGAGACATCATGGTTTCAATCACGTGGCAAGATGCGTGCATACGCATCTTGCCACGTGATTGAAACCATTGAAATCATGTAATATTCTTCAAACAAATAGGTATCCATTTGGTATGTACGAGGAGAAATCAGATGTGTTATGTAGCTTTGTAGGGCATAATACCATGGTGGCGCCTCTTTGGCTTAGTCAGCTAAGGCACTAATTTTGAAACTAGCGTCTAGTCAGGCGTGTTCAAGTCACGCATAAGGAATGAGGTTCTGGAAAAATGATTCGTGTCCAATCAGATCATTCGTACCCTCAAATGAGCTAGCTATTGATGATTCGATGAATAAACGATCATCATCTTCATAGACAAAATTGACGAAGGTGATTTAGAGTTAATTGAAATTCAGGACTGTTGCTGTTCAACTCGAGAACGATTTAAGATGTAAAGCTGAAACTGAGGATGTCTCCAAATTTCCATACTACTAATTGACAAACATTCACAATTCAGTTTTTGTAACATTACTGATATGTTCACAATTGTCCAACTGGTGACCTTTCTATTCCTTCATATAATTATTTTTTCCTATGATATCAGGGTTTAGATAACATTTCAAATTCATTTAAGCTCTCGTTAAACGATATTGCGTATCTATGTAAGATACTTCTGAGTGTTAGGATTCTGTAAAATTTGAGTTCCTTGATCAAATCGTATCTGCAACATATGTGATGAACAACTTGAAAGTTTCATGTTGGAAGGGATAATAACGTCCAGATGCTTCGATTTGATGAATAAAAAGCGTCACATTTGATCATAATGAACAGCTTGTTGTTGTGTCTCGACTCTCGAGCCTGAGGATGGAACCCCTCCTGCCCCTTCCCTTTCCCAGCAAATCGCGCACCATCTACTTGGTTTACACCAGCTCACCTTCACATGTTAGGATCTATACAATGGTGACAGTGATAGGACATGTTACATGAAAAAATGACCCATTTCCACTCATTTTTGTTTGTTTTCATTACTCTCCCTCTCCCTCTCTTCAACTTCATTCATTTCTGCACCCTCTCTCACTACTTCTTTTCTCTCTTTTTATCGCGAACCTTCTTCTTTCCACATCGTTTAATTGAAATACTTCCATAAATGGAAATACTTTAATGTGTCACTCTCTTGACTTATTCTTGTATTTCATCAATCATCAACAAACGGGAATAGAAATGAGAAAATTGAATAATTCAGTGAAGGAAACCTAGAATAAAAGCGTAACTTTCGTAATCCTAACGTCATTTTACGTGTCTTCAACTTGTGCGGATTATTTTGTGTCGAATGTTAACAACCCTGTATTCAAGTGAACATGAATATTCATGTTGTTACACAGAAATAACATCATTGTCTGCGCTTATATTTTATATTTCAACTCACATTTGAAATATGTATCACAAGTGGAAGAGATGATGACGTCTTGTATCGAATAATTATATTCCTTATAGGATCAGGTATATGAAGGAAGTCCACATTGAAACAGACGGTATACGTTTGTAAATCGCATTTCTTCCCTTTAATATCACAAATGAAGGTTACATGGTTTCGAATACCAAAATGAAGATGATAATGGGTATCATCCCTAATACTTCGCGGGGCACTGTCTAACGGGAACACATTTCCCATTGCCATCCCTGGCATATCCCGAGTTACAATAACATTTATCATTACACTTGATATTCACAATGGGACATGGTTCACCCAGAGTAGCACATTCGTTGTCACAAGCCGAACCGCACTCGTAGTGTTCGTTGATTTCATCACATGTCAGAGGAGCTGTAATAACAGTGAATTAATAATATAAGTTTTCATATTTTCGAGTTATATTTTTGATAACTTTCAGAAGATTTGGACAAATCATTCTTGAAAGAAAATTTGATTTGAAAAAGTTGAGTCATATATGTATCTCCCTTTCGCTCTCACACTCTATCTATCTCTTTGAATATAAACATATATACACACACATACCGGTACCCATATATATATATATATATATATATATATATATATATATATATATATATATATATATATATATATATATATATATATATATATATATATATATATATATATATATATATATATATATATATATATATATATATATATATATATATATATATATCAGGTTCTTTGATTATCAAAAATTTCATCTTTATTCGTCCTCTGATGAAGGGAGCAATATAGCTCCGGGCAATTCACTTGATAAAGCTATTATATATTCGAATTTGTCATTGTTTTCATAATACGCGTTGAAAACCCTGAAGTAATGTGTAATTATATATATATATATATATATATATATATATATATATATATATATATATATATATATATATATATATATATATATATATACATATATACATATATATATATATATATATATATATATATACGTATATACAGTGGTGTAGTCGTAAGAAATAAAGTACCAGGGCGGTGGCATCACAACGGCTGCCCGGCAGTGGTGCTGTCATAAAAATGAGGGTTAATTTAAATAGCAGTCAATGCGATTCCCAATTGTTGGTGGGTTGGCCCTCCACAACGCCCCGTAAGGAAAATAATTTTTTTTTTTAAACAATTATATTCAGTAATGTTTTGGTACTTGTGATTTTAGCACGTGGCTGGCAGACTGTCCCAGATGAGTATATGCTCAAGTTAATTATAACTATTATTACTAGATTTTTATTTTAATACGTAGACTCTACTTTGTCCCATGATTAGATATAAAATAACAGAATTACCAAAGATTAGCGCCCTACGCCCTGGCCCCACTGCATGCCTGCATATATATATATATATATATATATATATATATATATATATATATATATATATATATATATATATATATATATATATATATATATATATATATATATATATATATATTTGTTTAATCTTAGGTTTTCGCGGACATAAGTAATGTTGTCGTTGGTTTCCGGATAATGCCGCTTATAATTAAAACAAAGACGTGGAGACCCCACTCTCCACGTTGTCCAACTCACTTGACGTTTCGGATGGATTACACCACCCATCTTCAGAAATGAAGTGAAAAATGATCCGGTCTCGGAAGACAAGTCCGAACCCGACGAGAACTCAACACCGAATGGTGTGACGAATCGTCTGGACAAGTTTTTTGTCAATTTTTATATTTTCTGTAACTTGAGAATGAACGATGCAACTCGTTTGAAACGTCGTTTAATTGATAATTAAATATTTTACACACAAGAACAATCCTAAAACCATGATTTTATCTCTCTCTCTCTCTCTCTCTCTATATATATATATATATATATATATATATATATATATATATATATATATATATATATATATATATATATATATATATATATATATATATATATATATATATGAATAGTGGATGTGATCTAGAATCCAGATCTAAGATACGCCTCGACCGGTCGAGTCCCGGTCATGAAAATTTGTCTGCAAATCGGTTTTTAAATGGGACAGAATGTGACCCATGGGAACGCCACGATTTGTGACGCAGCACCCAACTGTGCTATGATATGATAAAGTAGCGTTGCTTCCATAGCATGCAGGGATGAAGCTATAGCAAGACTGCCTCAACTTTTGAGCGTCCATGGTTCGATTCTCGACGCTGTAACTCTTTGTTTGTAGCAAAATAACTATCAAATGTTGACTCGAGAGCAAGGTTATGGTTAAGGTTATTAATTCTCTACAATTGACCACCGAAATAAATATATCTACTGAAATTTTGTGATTTTCAAGTATTGTTTCAAGTCCCATGTATCACCGACTTGCAGAAGAATTCTCGAATTATCTATTAAGTATAAAAATGAAGTATAATTATATCGAGTATGTTTGACTGTGATTTCATTGGGTATAGTTACCATTACCACCTGTTCTATGAACAATCTGTAATGAATGATTAAAATATGTAAATATGTATTACGACATGACTATCACAACATACAATCTCGATATCGAATCGTTTCCATGGAGTTTAATCATAAAATCCATGCAAATATATTATATTATAATATATATATATATATATATATATATATATATATATATATATATATATATATATATATATATATATATATATATATATATATATATATATATATATATATATATAATGAATCACAGAATCAGCTGGAGATGAAGAAATAAGTCCATGTTCCAGCTGTGAATATAAAATATTGTGAAATGTAACTTGAATAACTCAAAATGTATTCACTGATGTACAGTGGTGGGCGTGTGGCAGCTGTTGTGTTATTACTGTCAAAGTCCGCGTGTCAACTTCTAGTCAGAACTCATTGAATAGATTCACATAATCTACCTCCATCAGCCATACGATTTCATTGGTATCAACATGTATAAGCGGTACAATTAAATGTCATAAATTTTTTGGGTTACCTCGTCCCAAGCGGTTCATTACGCACTGATAGGGAAAGACGCATCTGTTGATTTGAGTGTCTCTAACACGTCCCTTGCTACACGAGCATCCTTGCAGGCAAGCCAGCGTACATATACGCATCGAATTCATGCTGTTACAAGTTGTCGGACAAGCAGTGCCACATTCCGTATATGTCTCGTGCATAGGACAAGTGATAATCTCAGAAGCAGTGGCTATGAAAACAAACAGAAAGGTTCATGCCACATATTATTGCAGCGCTATGCATCTGGGCCCTTTTCACGACTGCCACTAAAAATGACGTATTGGGCCCCGCTAGCTAGAAAATGATATTGAGGACTTTGATTGGACAGTGTTCTCTAGGAGAGCTAAATACTATGATAATACGAAGTGACAACAGAGTCACCGTCTCTTGGATCGCAAAAATGTTACATATTTGTAGCGTTCCTTGAGAAGTGGTATGTTTTCGTCCTAACAACAATGGATATACACAATAACTGGACATGCTGGCATGGTTCTTGGCTCGACTAGTAAATAGAGCCCCAGTTGCAGTTATATTTACGGTGCAATTACACCAACAACTTACTGTACGATGCACTTTCCATGACAACAGCAACCAAAATCAGGAGAAGCATTGGAAGAAACATGACGACTGCACACAGCGACGATACCACGAAGCTGATGATGCTGATAATACACTGGTATTCATATATATATATACTCATATATTTTAATAGCCAAGGTTGAACACTGCAGTTTCGCTACTTTACTTGCTAATCAACTCCATGTAACTCAAATGTCGTGCGTCTAATCAATGATGCATCACAAACTGTCAAGAGGCAGAACAATAATACTATCGCTCAACATTTTCATGTTTTGGAAAAAAAAATCCTCATAACAGCGTTTCCATGAAGATGGTCTACATTCTGTGGTGATTATAGTTTCTTTATCTAAAGTTCTAGTTAGAAAGTGATAATTTCACAAACGTATACGCACATTAACAATTCCCCCTCCTCTTCTTACCCTTCCTTATACCACGTTTGAAATGTAAGTTTTCTCTGGAGGTATTGAAATGTGGCATTTTTGTGTTGAAATGTGTTGCAAAAGATTCGCTTTGTGCTGTTACTGTTCTTTGATTATTTCAATTGCAATTTAGAATAATATCATGTGAATTTGAGCCATCCGACATTTGAAATATTTTTCATAACTTTGCTGGAATGTATTGCAAATAATTCGTTTCGTGCTGCAACCGTTTCTAAGTTATCCCATATTTAGCGTATTGGTCAGCCCTTCCCCACAACACACATTCGAAATGTGGGCCTATGCCTATCACGAGGTTTTCAAAATGTGAGGTGTTACTGTTTTTTAATTATTCCAAATTCAATTTTATGGGCAAGTTATTGCTAGCTCTCCCCCATCTCACATTTGGAATATAGCCCATCTATGACGTTTTCAAATGGTTCTCGTTCTGTGCTGCCACCCTTCTTCAGTTATCCCAAATATGAGAGGGATGGAATGAAGCACAACATCACGAGTCGCTATACTCACGTCAAACAATAATGTGTCAATATTCAAGCTTCCAAAGCCAGCGATTAGGCGCATCACCTTTTCAAACTCAGAAAATGCAACAAAGTAAACAGTTATACGTCATGAAACACGTTAATAAATTCGAATGAGATGGAACGAGTAGTGTTCATCAGTGATGATAGTTAATAGCTGAGGATCATTTACATGTAGCGTTTACTTATTTCGTACAACTGAAGAGTTCGTGGAGGGAGGGAATTCCTCTACACTCCAAGTATAACTTCAAGGATTGACGCGCGCTTCATAACAAAAACTGAGAAGTTGAAGGAGTTCTGGGATGGGATGCAGACTGCAACAGCACCTGATAGGGCGATGTATACATACTATTTCCCAAAATTGGTAAATATGTATTATAGATAACTCGCCTATTTTTGGATTTTTTTTGACGAAAATGCCTGAATATTGTGTATTTCGTTGCATTAATCATTTAAACGAGGACACATTTTGTCATTTTTACATGGTATCATTTTTTTACTCACTCTAAGTGTGACGACAACGAAAAATGTGTATGGAGTCCGCCATGTTGGATTGCGGCGTTGCCAACTAATCCTCACTTAACTCGCCCCCACTCCCCCCCCACCCCCCTGGATTATATAGTTCGGCAATCATACGAAAGAAGGCATGTATTCTCTCCTTGTGCACTGGTATAGTCGTTTTCCACGAAAATTCACATAAACGCGGTTCGATTCGCACCACTTAATAGACACTTCTCGAACGCGCATATTTTCGAAACAGACATTTCCGACCTTTCGAACCACGAATTCTTCCGCAGGGTAACTGTGAAATTACAGCGTTTTCGCTTCTTGTTTACAATCTTGACCGCAATAAAACTTCCACCCCCCAGTTATTCTACACGGGATGTTACAGGACGAGCAGTTGACACCGCGACGTAAAACTCCATGATCTTGCAACCATTCACGCAAACACTCATCATTAGCGGTGATCCTACTAAAACTCAATACCCCTTGAACACATGAATAACAAACCATCTCAAAGCTGGACCAAACACTAACTGGCGTCATAGAATGGGCCACAAAATCAAGAATATCAGCCACCGCCTGGGTGGCATCCAGCAATGAGGTAGTGACAGATCCTAACCACATGGTTGTTGAGCGTCAAGAACAGGGTTGGGACGGGGAAATAAATACATGGCAACACCGTCAATGAATGCCACAATCAACCGGTGATGGCGCTAGTGTATGTATGTGATATGGCTGTCAAAACGAAAAAATGTTCTTAAATTCGTATTTTCACAATACGATAAAACCATGAAAACGCCATTCAAATGGAAATGTGCCACCATTTCTTAATAATATAGTGACGGTACTATTAGAAAATATCAACATCAGAAATGTGTTCCTTCAAATAGGTGAGTTCCCTATAATACATAATTACCCCAAAATTCTGTTATCCGAGAAGCAGAATATTATCCTGGCAATACATCACCCGTAGCTGATTAAGGTACCTTGACACTCGGAGGTAGATGAAATACATAAATCACTGCACTAAAAATGTATTGCTAGAAATTGGTAATGATATAATTCTTTCAAGAAAGATGGAATAATCAAGAACAAATAGAAGAATAATGAAAATGATTTTCGCTGTCAATGTTCTTCTATGAGACCACTTTATTTGTCGCCTGCCACGTTACTTGAAGCCCCAATCGTCTCTCCTGTCATCATAACATGTGCTCGGATGAACACACATCCAAGTGTCATGGCGCACAAGCCCGTGTATGCACACACATCCTGGGATGCAATGCTGGTTGCATCCACCATTTCCACCATGGAGCGTCTCACACGAGTTTTGACAGAATCTTCCACATGGATCGTACACCTCGTCGTATGGACACAGCATATTGGGACGACATAGCACTGAAACATGACCCGTCCTATACCAGTTGAAACAGAGTTGTTTTACACAAGTTATCATATTCGAAGAAACTAGAAAGATGTGGTCCTAATGATTGATCCATTTCACATATTTAATATATCAATCATACACAATATTTTTTTTCCATCAACATCGAAACTTGAGACGGAACCATTGTTCTCCAGTAACCATGGATGAGCACAGTACACAAATATTGCTTGCATTATTCTATAATGATATTATTGCTTGCATCATTCAGTTCAGCAGCCAGCGTAGAGCACCCAGTGACTCGAAGCTTGCTTCAAATCAATGTACGCAGTATTAGGAATAAAATCGGTAAATTGGAATTAACTCTGGATCATCTCTCTCCGGACCTTTTGTGCGTGTCAGAGCACTGGTTGTGCGAAATGGAGGCGCAGGTAACCAGTGTGATGAAGTATAATACGATTGCCATCTATAGTCGACAAAGAAGAGGGAGAGGAGGTGGTGTATCCATCATGGCAAAATCTTCATTAGTGTCAAGTGTGACTGATATTCCTCGAATAGCATCGCAATCCATCGATCATGACTTTGAGTGTTGCGGCGTCAAATGGGAATCATCTGGAAGTATAGCTGTGGTGTTGTCTATATATCGCTCTCCAACAGGCAACATCAAAGCTTTTATCGATAACTTAGAAAAAGTACTCGAACAAATAATTACTGAATTTGGCCAAAATGTAAAAATTGGAATCGCAGGGGACTTTAACATCGACTTGTCGCAAGGACGCAGTTCGCCCGCACAAGTACAACTCATGGATCTTACTGCTTCATTCAACCTGACACCAGTCATCAATGCACTATCAAACATGCCTACCCGTATAACAGATACGTCATCAACGATTATCGACAATATATTTACTAACTTTGATGAGGCCATAGTCCATTCAGGCACCTATGATCTCGATATATCAGACCATCAAGGAATAATACTCAAGTTCCAATTAGCAAAATGTAAACAGGTTAGAGAACCAGCCCACCACCAGAAGCTACACGCGAACCTTCTCAGTAACTCAAATCGAGCACTTCAATCAACTTTTAAGCCAGACAAGCTGGGAGAGCACCAAATCAGCGCGTTCGGTAGATGAGAAATTTGATACTTTCCATTCTATTTTTATGCATAATTTCAATTGTGCATTCCCGAAACATGCAGTGCGAGATCTGAGGAAGCCTGGAAATAGCTGGATAACTCCTGAAATCAGAGAATCAGCAGATAAACTAAGATGTCTACATTCTCAGATTCAGCACGATTGCAGTGAAGAACTGAAACGAGAACACCGATCCCTCAAGAAATCTCACGCAAGAGCTATAAAGCATGCAAAACGAACACATAATGACAACCTCATAGCTAGCTCAACAAATAGATCAACTACAGCCTGGCGAATCATCGAAGGAAATACCAACTCAACATTAGCAAAGGCTCAAAAACTCATCCTCCTATCAGATGGCGAGACTCTCACCGACCCTAAGCTATGCGCAGATCTACTCAACGATCATTTCTGTGAGGCGGTGAACAACCTTCAGCGCAACAATAACAGACAGAAGACAGACAGATCCACGAACCCACAGCCTGCGGCAGCTCGTACCAACTGTCCCCATGGCCAAATATTCTTCTATCCTATTAATCAAGAAGAAGTAATGAGTGTTATAACCAAGAAATGTGTGAAGAGATCATCCGGAATAGACGAAATTCCAAGCAATATCCTCCGAGCATGCGCCAAGTACATCTGCGAGCCACTCACCGTTATCATCAATTGCTCACTATCCGAGGGCATATTTCCAACCAAGCTTAAAACATCAAAAATATACCGATCCACAAGAAAGGAAACAGATCAAACCCTGAAAACTACAGGCCAATTGCCCTCCAATCGGCATTCTCGAAGATCTTTGAGGTTGTAGCTTACACTAGAATAACCCATTTTTTAAAGAAGCGGAACCTTCTTTCGAACAATCAATATGGTTTTCAGAAAGAAAAATCCACCACTCAAGCAATTGACAGTTTTTTGAATCCTCTTTACAAAGCACTTGATGAAAAAGCTCACGCCATTGGACTCTTCTACGATATGTCGAAGGCATTCGACAGCCTTAATCACGAGATCTTATCCAAGACATTGTAGTCACTGGGAATAAGAGGAGTAGCTCTCGATTGGATCAACTCATTTCTACATGAGCACCATCAATACGTGTCACTATCATCAGATTCTCATCCTGAACCTATCAGGTCCACAAGAAGAGTCACGAACATTGGTGTTCCCCAGGGCACAGTCCTCGGTCCACTCTTGTACCTTCTGTACGTTAACCATCTCCCTACAGCCCTAGGCCAAGGAACAGTTACGCTCTTCGCTGACGACACTAGTCACATGCTAACTGCAAGCAGCCAGGAAGAGTTGACTCCAATAGTGAACACTGCAGTGCTGAACATGACAACGTGGTGTGAATCGGCTAAATTGATTATAAACAGCAGTAAAACTACCTTCATACAATTCCACGCACGTCAAAGGCACATAGATTCAAATCCACTGATTAAACTTCTAGGCAAGAGTCTGCACGAGAGCACGGAAACTAAGTTCCTAGGAATTACCATCAGTAGTACTCTTGATTGGGTTACGCATATTGACAATATTGCCAAAAAAATATCAACTGCAGGTTATCTTCTTCGCCACCTTAGACAATCAACCAGTATCGAAGTTAGAAAGTTGGCGTACTTTGCTCTATTGCAATCCCACCTAAACTACGGCATCTGCTTCTGGGGCTGCTCACCTCATCTAACACGCCTACTTACCCTACAAAAAAGGGCCATTCGAGCCATGGTCGGCGCACATAGTCGGACTCCGTGCAAACCACTATTTAGAAGCCTGCAAATATTAAGTGTACCATGTCTCTACTTGTTCTGTACAATCAAGCTCGCAAGGTCGAATTTAACGAACCAACCAACCAACAGACAAATCCATAACCACGACACACGTCGAAAAGATGATTTCTTCCGCCAAAAACATAATTTGTCAATATTCACGAAGAGCTCAGGGTACGCTAGTGCATTACACTACAACAATTTACCTCAATTCATCAAGGAAATCAAAAACGAAGTTGCTTTTAGGGCACAGCTCAAAATATTTCTGCTGGACAAATGCTTCTACTCCATCAGCGAATACATCTAAGTTTTATACTATGACTGCAAACTGTTGGGAACACATTTAACATTTGACTTTATTTTTAACATTCAACATTGCAACCGATATATATAATTATTATTCTACACAACATATACTAACCTAAGTATACATATATTACATTATACATACATCTGATGACATGTTCTACAACTCTGTAAAGAAGTTACACTGAATAAAAAACTTATTATTATTATTATTATTATTATTATTATTATTATTATTATATAGGCAAGATTATGCATTATAATATAAGGGATAACAGAACATTTTTTGTATACTGAAAATCTGAATATAGCAATCTGAATATAGAAAATTGAATTGAATTAAATTATTTCGAGCTATTATTATCGATTATTCTATATGAATCAACTGTACTGTTGATATATGGCCTATATGGCCTATACTGTTCGGAAGTTTCAAGCTTGGTTTTCACTCATCATGAATTTATAGAGAACTTTTCAACACATTAAAAATGTATTACCAGAATGATCTTCTCTCAAAATCTTGTAAAAGCATTACACATCTTCTAGTAAATCTGATGATGACATGTATCATATACAAATTTCCATCATAGTTTTCTCCGAAGCAAATTTTGAGTCCTTTGAGACTGAAAACACTGTAATACTGTATGTAAATGATTTGTATTTCAACGTACCATTGTTAAATTGTATACTGAAGCTCGAGAGAAAAAAACTCATTGTCAGAAGAAGATTCATGACGTTCGACTGGTGAGCTTCAGGGGATCTTGTCAATCTCTTCTATATTTCTGTATGATATATATATGCATACAACTATGTGCACTCTTCTATAGAACTGTTCATTCGATACACAATTGACTTCATTTATATCGCCACTTATCAGTACTAGTACAATCGGTATGCTGGCAATAGGCAAACTCATCAGATCAACAACATGAATCAAAATTAGTTTTCATTGAGATAAACGAATGGATTTTATCTTAGATGATATATCTGAAGACTGGATTCATCGAACAATGGTGATGATGATAAAGTGAAGATAAACTTCCTTGATGCAGAATGACTGCCAACGTATTGGAGAGATACTCATCATCGACTGTCATTTAGGTATAGTACCCTGACCCAAGGTGAACGAATGATGATCTTGTTTTGTTTATATATTAGTCATCTGTAATGCGTGTATAATACACCTCATGCTATGGTGTGAGATCACTCTGTCCCTCCATTCAGAAACAATGGCTATCTGAAATATTATTTATCGTGATTTTACATATTTTCATTTCATATTCTATTCTTTATTATATCGGAAAAATATATAAAATTTGAATACCATTTGATGAAATATCATTGTGAAACACGCGCTCATCTTGAAATTTGGAAATTATTTGAATTCTTCTGTGAGAATTCTCATTGTAATTTCTTGTTGCAAATTCTTGATTATTGTTTGCTAAACGACTCCACCATCAGCTAGGTTATACGGGGTGCAAATTCTTCAAGAAAGTTGAAAAAATGCAATAGTGAGGAATTTTATCAAATTGGTGAGATAGTTTCGCAAAATAATTCATTCAAGTCAAGATTTTTCAGTTATTTCTTCAAGATATTATCTTGATCACGTTCTCAATTTTTCCTGTGGAAATTTTCATTCATCAGTTCCAAGCATTTCCGAATCTCTTCAAATCAACAGATCAACGAATCAACAAAAACCAAATCATGGAGTTGGGAGCAAATTTTTTTTTTCTATTATTGTTTCATTCTGATGTTTTTTTTGAATTGATCAAATCAATTTCATGGAAATTATAACAATTTGCGGTTTGTTTTTTGTTTGTCTTTGCACTCTAGGTGTTATACTGTCTGATTTCAATGCTATGCTGAAGTCTATTACTCTCAGTTTTATGAAATGTTTCACACATGTAACTTTCAAATACTATCAGGGCCTATACTTGGAATCGATCGTGATTCATTCATGGACAATCTATAATGAATAATTTATTTTCTGTGGATATCTTCAAGAATGAAGAATCTAAAGGATGCGGAAACATGGAACGTGCCATTTTTTCCCCTTAAAAAATGTTCATTCCAATTTGCCAAAAAAATGGGATAGACGCACTCGAATGAAACAGACTTGGTTTAAAATGTGTCTCAACACTCCCACAATAAGTTCGAAAACTCAGTAATATCAGTCTCACATATGTTCTGGAAAAAGAACATTAAGGAAAGCAAGTTCAACTTTGTGGATATAGGCCTTTCCATCTCCCAAAGTAATATAAAAAAGACGTATGTTATTACCAACGTGAGAAGCTGTAATAGGTTGCTGTTATCATCATGTTTATTTGGTACCAATAACTCTAAAGTATAAGGTAACTGGACTCTTTAATATCGTGCCTTTGAAGGCTGATATTATTATGAAGTGTTGATTTAAAATGCTATGGAGAGATGACAAAAATTAGCACGTTCACTGCTAATAAGATCTCGGTAGAATAAGTTATTCGATTAATAACTACTACTGACTTGAACGTTATGAAACCGGTAGTATATTTAATGCCAAGTTGTTCGGTCTCATCAACTTCATGTAATGTTTCTGTATCTACATTCTACAGCGCAATGAAGTGAAGCACCTCGCTTTCACCGATTGCGGTGTACTACACATAAAATCCAACAGGTTATAGCATGACGTGTTGTTATCACCTATCAATGCAGGTGACAGCTCTCAGCCCATGAGTGGCGTTATCTTTGCAGACAATTAAAACACTGAATAGAAGTCAATACTATACTGACTAGTGTTTAGAATAGCGTATATAAAAGACGTGAGGCCATGAAACACTAGTAATGTTATATTAGTCATCAATTCATCATGAAGCAAGTATTAGGTTTACTCATTTTACTCGTCACAACAGTATTGGTGCTATCGGTATACGGTAAATTTTAACTCGTGCAATCAAGAACGTTCTTGCAGACTTCACTAAATAAGCACACCTTCATATATTCTCTATTCACTCCATATCTCAAACATAATTCGATTGAAATCTTGTTGAAATGTGCATGGGTACTACAGTAAATTGGCTTGAGTAAAACATCATAAGTTTCTCTTCAAGATGAACGGTATTTTATGTGCAGAAACAGAAGTTTGTCCGGCAATACATTTTTATGAATATTATTCAGAAACCCCCATTACATATTAGTGTATGCTTTGTCTGAATTTCTAGTAATGAAGTCATACTATTCACAGAGAATATTCATCGGAAAATACTTGCCTCAACAGAAAATCATGAACCGAATTCTCAGTGTGGCTCCCATTTTTTAACATAGCCTTCTGTTATATAGTTTGTCCTGGACATCGATTGCATGTAATCTGTGTCGTCATAGCCCTATGTTACTCGTCGGTAATGTCGTCGTTCACTCGTTTCAGCCACATCGTGTCCATCAAACGAGGTATTCAAATCTTGTGGCACTGCTTGTCAACGCTCCTGCGACACGCTGATCGAAAACTCGTGTACCAAACAATGCGTTCCAGGCTGCTTTTGCCATATGGGCTACGTCAGAGACGACAGTAAGTCGTGTGTCTTGCCGTATGAATGTTTGAAGAAACTGGCAAATGCGGAGTAGTGGTTGACGCGCTCGCTACATGTGATCTGGGAGACGAGGGGAATTTCGGATCCGGTTCGATCCCCGTCGCCGTCCATCTTCACAGGGGTTTTTCGTGGTTTGCCTCTGTAGTTCAAGCTAATGCCGGGATGGTTCTCACAATATAGGCCACGACCACTTCCTTCCCACTATCCTTCCCGTTACCTAAGAAACCTTCATCTCATCGTCATAATCATCCATCCGACGTAAATAGATATGATATATCATTACAGTGTGTCGTTCAACCTAATATGAATATATGTGTAAAGAAGATGATGGGACCATGAAGTTGCGGATGAGAAGACGATCGGGAGTATTGTGACTTCCGATATATCAATTGTATGTTCAAATAATTACCAATTAAATAGGTCATGTGAATAAAAACACTCATATGCAACATATAAGTATATACACAAACTCACACACTAATAAGTCACAAGGTATATTCACTCGAGTCCCTTCACTAAATTTTTAGCTTCCTATCAGTTTGATTCCTTCAAATATGTTTCTTCCGTGAATGGAATATAGTTATCTTTGTAATTGGTATCATTGGAAAACATTTTCCATTTGCTACTTTGAATTGTGTCTGTGATCTTCCATTTTTGTTTTGTGAATGAGAATTAATAAAACAATTTTATTTCCAAGTCGACTCAGTTTTTCACCCTGTTACCTCCTCTCAAAGACCGACTATTTTACTGGTTTATAGAATTTATAACGTGTTTTACAAATAATCATGAATTAAATAGGAATGATTCGGAATTCGAAGAAAGGGAAGAGAAAGTTCTTTTCTGAAATGATTTCTCATTGCTTCCACGCATCTGATTCGAAATTATCCATTCAGTGGAATATATCAGTAGAAGATATACGTGTTCAGACGATCTTGTATGGATCTCAAACCATACGAGGTATTTAAAGGAAATGGGAATATTCAAACGAATATATTAATGTAACAACAATGTTTAACTTCAACAGAATACAATTTTATGGACATTGATTTTATTTGTGAATTCACATGCAGTTGTTGAATGTTAATATTTCATCATATCTGAGAATTCCAGAACACTATCAAATACATGTTAATGGAAGCTCACCTCAACCTGCATATTCCAAAAGACTTTGTTGAAATGATATTTCATTTCAATATTACGTCGTCCATTATAATATTTTTCAGGTATTTGTAAGCTTGGATTATAGCTCTCCCACCGATAGACATGAAACTGCGTTCTAAATCTGTGCAAGCAGTTATGAGCCTATACCAAAAATCGAAAATGTGCTGTGCTCATGGTCGAAATATACTTCACAACCTCATCATGCGTGAGAAGAGAAGACAAGTTGACGTGTCACATAATTTTTTGTGCAATATCTCTTCCGTCTATATTGACATGTTCTTTGTAAAAGACATTTCACACACATCGGAAAATTGAGTGGACCCATTCACAATCAATTTTGAACTCAATTCACCATGAAAAATGAAAGATTTAACAATTCACACACAAGTGTCTCAGTCTTTGAAAGAGTCTGCATCGGGAATGAGAAAGGGTTGCGTATCTATCGGTGAGATATAACTATATAATCCAAGGTTCGAATGAATGATAATGGAGTCTTCACTTAATTATGGCAGGACATTGGCTAATGAGAATACAAGCCCCCGCGTTGTTTCTAGCGTAGCCATGCTTGCAGTAACAGCGTTCGACGCAAGGTTTCTTTTCAGGACAGACCTTTGTAGGGTCAGCGCACGTTACATCACAATCTGAGCCACATTCCAAGGTCTGATTGCTTGCTGGTCCTCCGCACCATTCTGTAAGCCAATTTAGTGAAGTCACATAATGTATGATTATTGTAATTTGTAAACTAGGAAAATGCAACATATGCGTTGTTGGATAAGCGGTATACGCATATTAAGATGAGCGTAGCGATGACTTCCATTTCATATACATCAACGAGCTTCGTTTTTTTTGTAATTTTGTGCGTCACACAGATTAGGAAGAAGTACCGAATTGACTCTAAACTGTTCATGCATATCGATGTCTCACCATAATAGGTTGAAACTGGTTTAAGAGATCTCGGTCGAAAGGTTCTCTCGGAAAAAATTGGGAGAGTTCGGAAAATTCTCGTGAGAAATTCCGAAGAGAAAAATTAATGTTTGAAAATAAAATTCGGAATGATGAGTAGGGCCTACTCAAAACACGAAAGTTCAATATAATAATGATGGGGCCTTTTATTGAACTTTCGTGAATATTTTAATTTATTCGAAGGAAATATTTCGTCTGAAAATTTCCCTCTGAGTTATTCTCTTATGGCTTCTGAAAACTCAGAAATGGGCTCTCTCAGAAGTAGTGCGTCCAATTACGCATCAAAAATGCTTCTTTTTCGAGTATGATGGAATTTGGCCTTCTCTTAATTAGTGACTGAAAAATGCGTAAATCTCTAAGAAAATCAAATCCCGTGAACCCCCGTATAAACAAGTCCAGTAATCCGTATTTTGAGACAAGAATCATGGTAACCATGGTGATAATAAGTTCTAGGACAATTATAACTTTTTTTTTCAGAGTACGGCTACGGCACTTGGCGATATCGAACAACTCATTTCAATGAAACTTTGAGCATTTATTTATTTCTCACAACTTCAATGGATTGTGTAACTTACTCGGACACTCAGTGCTACTGACGCATACACCAGTCGAGTTTCTTACTAGTCCTTCTTTGCAGAAACATGCATTCTCACAGAAGTGGCTACAAGTGATGTTGTCGTGAATAGTGTCGCATGTACGTGGACATTGTTGTTTACATGGTAGATATATCTCTTGAGGACTGCAATCTTCGGCTTTTTCCTCTATAACAAGTAAAACATTCTCCTACAGAACACTGTTCCTTCACTACTATGCCACGAGTTTAATTTTGTTGCGTTTATTTCAGTGACTTATCTGTAAAACATATCCAAGAGGCAATACAAATAGATTCGGTTTGATGAACATGGGATATGTGGAAGGATATAATAAAAACACGATTTAGTACCTTGACAATGTCTCTCGTCCACACACATTCCTTCCTTATTGCGCGCGGTACCGTTCACACAAAAACATGCTACCAGCCCGGTGTGATTCACGTTTTCTGTTTCGAAACCGATCTGGATTTTCTCACCATTGGCGAGTTTGGCAGTAGTAATGACACACACTCGCTCGCCTGCTGTCCCGTTGCGGTACTCTTGATTCTCACCACAGTACATTTGATCATCTGTAACATGACAGTCAAGGTACATTGTACATTTCTGCTAGTGACTCAACCAAATTGCAGCATATCACATCCTCGAAGACCCAAATCCTCGAAAGCACGTACCCTTAGAAAAACCATATCTGAGAAAATCCATTTGTCCGAAAGTTCGTGACCAAATCGCAGAAAACCCACATGTTAGAAAAGCCATTTGTCCGATACTGGTTTACTGGACTGACGAGATGGAACTGGACTGTAGATATTAGGAAATCTACATCTCAGACAGTTCGAAAATTTGGTTTTCTGGAGTTTTTGGGTTTGGAAGATATGGATTCTCCAAGCTTTGGTATGTAGTCAATTAAATGCCGTTCAAATGAGATTATGAGAATGGACGAAACTGCAGTAATACAATTATATCATAATCCACACAGAGATATAACGATACACATACATTTTCCAGTCTATTTCAAGGTGATAGAAAGCGGCAACTACTAGCTCTTACCTGAAAACCATGTCGGTTTATTAGTATCAGTTGCATTACCTTACATGTTCCACAAAATGTTATTGATAAGATTATTATAAAATTGATAGTGTCTTGAGTGACAAGTATTCTCTTTTGCTCTTACCTCTTCCAATTCGGAGAATGCAAGAAGTAGGTGAAGGTTACGTACATCGCGAATAATAAGAACAAATACAAATTGATAGTGTCTTGACTGACAAGTATTCTCTTTTGCTCTTACCCCTTCCAATTCGGAGAATGCAAGAAGTAGGTAAAGCTCACGTACATCGCGAAATATAAAAACAAATACATTTTCCGAAATATGTCGGAACAACATGATTACTATTTGTATTGAAATAAAATACTATTTGAATACAATTGAATAATATGTCATGGGAAGATTATCGTGAAGCTCCATACTCCATTGCATGACGGAGTCAAGTATTACGAATAGCTCCATCAACATACCTCACAAATGACACCAGATTTTGAAACAAATACATTTACCGAAATGCGCTAAAACACCGCTTCGGATACCAAGTATTTAAAATAATTCTTGCGGGACTCCTTCTCTTTGAGGGTGGCAAAGTCTGAGTGAAGCTTACGCATACCGCAAGAATACGAAACCAATACATACACCACTCCTAATTATATATCGAAGACCAATGTTAGGCTGTGTATTTCATAGCTTGTAAAACAAGAGGAGAACTCGTGAACCAAATACCACTTAAATGATTAAATCAATCCACAGTTTGAAGGAGCCACACAATTTTCCGACTTCGGCGAAAGTGCCTACCCTACTTGCAATTGGGCTATACCCCAATTGCAACTTCTGGAGCCCATTGAATTGTTAAATCACTTTATCAGTGTGTATCACTGAGCACGTAACTGACCATACTACGGTTGGCGTGCTACAAACCCTTCCTCTCTACTTTTTATACATTTTCCTAGAACTTGTCATAATTCTCTTTCGAATATATCTCAAATACAGTCAGAGACCTTTTCGAAGGTCAAAAATCATACACACACTGATCAATGGCTGTGTAGCTATAGAATGATACTGGAGGTAATGACCAATGATTTGAGATCAATTCATTGGGGGTTGGTGGGTAATACAATATTGAATAGGCTGTATGTCTCCGGGCCACATTGGGAACTTCAACACGCTACTGTTCACGCTACAAAATAGTTGTAGTAATCAGAAAACTCACGGGGCATTCAGAATAGAAATTAATATAGAGAATAACTATAACTGAATAGCTATCTATAAACAAAAATCCATCTCAAAATAGCATTTTGATCAGTCAGAAGTATGAAGCAACGATTAACATGATTAACTATATAACATGCTAGATTTTATCGAGAACAAGATAGGAAATACCACTTTTCACTGTTCAATAACTATATTTTACAAAAAAAAAATCTCTGTTCTGAAGAGAAACGAAGCTTTTGATTCTCCCAACGATTGATGAACTATCACGGTCATGATGTTTACGGATGAGTTGAAACATGTTGTGAGAGAGATAATATAATAACATATAATATCTTAGATAGAGCATCAATGCTGTTCCAATAGACAAAATCTTGAATTTAAATGTATAATTTTCAAATTGTGAATGAGTGAATGTTAGTTAGTGTTTAGGGTCCCGTCAACGATAATGGTCAATTGTTAACCTGATATTCAGTTGCACTTGTGAATTACCGACAATTATATCAGTACAATTTACGTTTCATGCGTTACCTGTAATCACTTGTATAGCCTTGATGCTGAAACAACTTTCTCTTCCAGATAACCGATTCAGAAAGTATATTTTTGAATCATTTTCTTCAGAACAGCCCACCCGATTCGATTTGGAAAGTTTTATGATCAGGAAATTATTGGATAGTACTATTAATGAAATACCTTACCTGCTTTCACTTGAACCATTGCTATGAATAGCAATAGGCCAATGCAATATGTAGCCCCTGTCTTCATGGCAGTTATGTGGCTGTTTTCGCGACAACTTGGTGATTCTAAAAAACAACTCAATTGAGTGCGCTTATAAACAGCACATCAGTCAGCTTATAATATCATTCAAGGAATAATTGTTCATATCTTCAGCTGATAAAGCACATAAGTTTAGTAAATGTATATGTCAGCAGACTGGCATCGTGATTGATTGGACACAACAGTAAGTCAATTGAGGCATGCATTGGTAAGAACTAGGAGATTAGGCACTGAGTTTTCATTGAGATTGTAGTATGTTTCAAATTCCTTATTCTTAACACGATTTAACGTGTTTCATATGAAATTTGGATTACAAAATCAATTGTTTTGGAAAACTAGATAAGCCCAACGTTATTTTGCCAACCATAGTTAGATGAGCGTAGCGAAGATTTTCATTCCGAATACTTGAAAATTTTGGGCTTGTGTTTTATGTTTTTTTTTTTTTTTTGTTTTTATGTTGTGATTTTGTACGCGGCATACAGGTCAGGAAAAAGTTTCAATCAACTCAAAACTTTTTTCTCAGATTGGTGTTATACCAGAATAGGTTTTGATTGTTTTTCAGAAAAATCGATCAAACGGTTTTTCCGGAAAAAATTTGGAAAGTATGGAAATTCCCCATAAGAATAGGCTGGGGGAGAAATACTTAGAAAACCAAAATTTTCCAAAAGCTCTCAAATTCATACTCAATGTGGAAAAAACTATCATACATATTTTAAGCGATTTATGGAACAATCGGATGTGAAATACCGAAGAAAACGCATTTTTAATGTACTTTTTTACACATCAATAAAAGCAATTAAGAAAGCAATTAAGGAACTATCAAATGTGAGCAACAAGTGTCACCAATAAATCAAAACGATTAAAATCTGTGATGGATATCAGGAAGGCACTGGTACCATTGTTGGGAAACCAAGGTCCATGTACCAACAGACAGCCGCGGTTTTTAAACCTTTGAAGTGATCCATGGCCAGTATATGTACTGTACATTGAGCAATATTGAGCTAACCATATGTTCTTAATTCTACATTTCCATACGTCTTTTAAGCTCATCTCACAACGCATATAAGGCGTTTTCCTAGTTATTGTAACTGCAGGGTCGTTCTGGGTCATTTTAGCGACACGGGCAGGGACTCAATTATTGTGAGCCCCAAAAACTGAATGTGCATAGTGAAAGTGAATGCAAGTGAGGGAGGAATCAAGCCCTGCAGGGAAATTGTCGAAAATTTATCTTTTTGAATACGATTCCACGGGTTTGGGAACTGCACAAAATTTCTAGAATTCATGAATTCTTTAGTGTGGCAAGGAAGCTAGTATTGCTGAACGGCTGTTCGAGCAAAGAAAACACTAAATTAATCTTCGATTTAACAATGCTGTTCGAATAATTACATTCACTTCATCCAATAATCTTTTAAGAAACTCAGCTCACCTCTACATATACATGCATTGAATTACTTCATACCCTTTTGCTACTTGTGGACTTCAAAGTGCGACCTGTTGATCTTCGTTTTGCGAAGTCCCTTTTCATACTTCCAACACCTGTTGAGCCTTATACTTTTGAGGGGTTTCTTCCTCATTTCTCATATGATTACCGTATACAAAAATGAGATGATATACGTATGCGTCTATCTGTTATTGCCGCTTCAGTCAGTTTATTTTCAGACGTTTTCTAGAACTTTTGTCTCACAAATATTTTTCCTCCGGGTTTTTCTAAAAGAGACCTATCAAACTTTTCAAATTTCATCATAGAAAGTGCCGAACCAATTTCTCTCAGAATCAATGGAGATCTGTTCTGGTATCACATCATTCTCCTGAAAACATTTCAAGTCGATTGTTGGTTACTTGATCTGACCTCTATACCGGCATGAAAAAAACAGAATCGAAGTCCGATTTTATCTGGTAAGTGGAATGGGCGTCTGCTAATCTGAACTGAATTTTCTACTCTCCCGGTTATTGAAACCGTTCATCAAAATTTCATTTTGAGAGAGAAGGGCACAAAAATCTTCTAGACACAGTGTATGGTTCAAATTTTACTGAAATGAAGAATTGCTCTGTTTCTGAATAATTTCTACTCGATATTTCTGCTCTCTCCGTGGTTATAATCAACTAAGGCACGACTTCAGACAACAAATAATATTTGCGCTTGGATTCGATTCTCGAGATAAAATATTTCTCGAGAAGACTTTCTCTTTTAGTGGAAACCTAGAATCGAACTATGCATGTATCAAAATAGTCACAATTGTGAAAAGTACCCGAGAATAATCACCTGATGCGACGTCACTCCAAATTAGTGTTACCTACTCAATACAAGAGGGTATCTCATCTTGTTTGCCCTGGCGCTGGCACTTTGAAGTCATGGAGATTGTGAAACGAAGCCCGATGTTGTGAGCCTTGATAAACTTGCCTTGAAGAGTGCTGAATATATTTTATGTTAGTGAGTAGGCCTACCGTAATATACCATTTATTATTCATTATTTTATTGTTATATTGATCATTTTTCATAAACGACTACACCAACAGCTAGGTTATAAGGGTTCATAAGGGAGGGGGTCAAATGAACGGGTGTGGATGAAAATGTAGTGATGATAATTGAGAGAACTTTTCACAAAAACTCATACTTTTGCGGGACTCTAACCCACGCCCAATTTGACTCCAGTTTCTGAAGCGGTGCCTAAGCTGACGGAGCAACCTAGGGTGACATGATATATTGAACCTCAGTATAGCAAGTATCAACGTTTGTAGAAAGTGAGACTGTGTCTTGAATTGTGAATTATATAAAAATTGTGTGTGAAATTCATCCTCTATATAGTGAGCCTGACTGGAGCGTACGAGATACGGATTGTGACTTTTGATATTGTGGGCTCCGATATAGTGATCCTCGATGTTTGTATAGAGACTTATCAGATTTTAAGAAAAATTGCAAGAGAAGAAAAAATATTATGGGATACAGAGGAATTATTACCATGATCAAAAGAAGTATAATCAAGTCATTTTCCGAAAGAGTCATTTTATTCAATGTGATTATAAGTAAAATACATCGATGGGATGGGATTAATATATGAACATTAGGTGTATTTCATCCATAAATCAACCTGCTATATTATGTAGTACGAGAATTTAATCAATTTATCAGGTGCTTCCATGTACTTATATATATATATATATATATAATACTGAATTGAATGATGAATAAATTAAAATTACGTCCTTTCAATTCTCAATTATTGTTCCCCAGAATTTAATTTAATTTCTAGGAATTTAGTTTTATATAATGTTTTGACCGTCGAAATCCAAGTTGATCCTGTGCAATAACGCTCAGTTTTAAATCTGATGATGATGAATATTCTTCTGACAAATGTCGCAACTCATTGATGAAAATGTCGAACATCGAAAATGCTCACCAAATAGTATCGACTAATCATAACCTTCGGTAGTTCAACTAATTTTATAACGAGACATATTTTGTCTCATCTGTAAATTGACAGGAGCCCATTGGAAACCACCGAGCGTAGCATAAATTGTGTTGTCACAGAGCGCGGATTCTCAGTTTTTATTGTACACGGTACTGTCGCAGTTATCGTCCTGTAACATAACAAACGAATCAATGTCATCCTGATATTTCTAATAGAAACATCATCGATCTACTACTGTCGTTTATGAATATTCAAGATCAAATCACTATTTATATTCAAATGTAATATATCTCTTTCATATTGGAGTCTTATATTCATATTCAAATTCATTATCCTCGCACAAAATTCCACTGATTGTGTAGTTGAGAACTAATTCCAGTGCGAGCACAAATGCTAATGCTGTAATGCACATAGCGTTGTTTTGGTTATTACTGCAGTCTAGAATAACCTCTTAAATAACCTCTTGAATAAGACTTACATATACCATAACCTAATATAACCAACATAACGTGGCCCAACCAAACTATATCAATCGAACCTGAAACTCTCTCTATATACCAACGAAAAGTAATGTAGAATAATATTGTGCAGCATATACGGTTGTGAATATAATAACTTCGACTTGTCGTTTGCAGTTCGTATTGATATGTTTACATTTGAATAGCTCAATGAGTGACTAACTCGCACAAGAATGAACAGGGACACATCGTCCTCCAGCAACGTTTCTGACGTATCCACTTGCACAGAAGCATCCTGATTTGCAGGTCGAGATACACAAGTAATTGATCAGAAGCCTGTCACAGGAACGTTCGCAAGAGGTACCACAGGACTTGTACACTTCATTCGCCGCACAATGTCTTGTGGAAGCTGTAACACAGATCAAATAATGTACCATATAATTATGTAACATTTGATCGAAATAATTAAACTTGTTATGAAAAATTATGAAACAGTTTGACCCAACATGAAGATTTTAAAAATATGCGTTATTATTTGATAGTATTGTATTTGTATCTAGTTTCTGTTCGTTCTCTACAGTTTGAACGATAAACAAATAGAAATTGACCTGTGAATTTCACATTTGTTATGCATGTATAATTGCCTGAATCGCTCCTGATAGAAATTACAATCTTGACCACTCCAGGAATAAATATGGTGGAGAAATTAATAAAAGACGAGAATATTCGGGAAATGTTCAATATTCACTCGTTTAATTTGAACATAATAATGCTAGATTTGGCCACAATGTGACTGAATTGAACTTGAAGTTGTAACGAGAAAAATGTTAATCAATTTCCCAACTGAAATATGAGTTGGGTACAGGTTCACTCAAATTGGAACTACATAGCGGAGAGAGTGACTATATAGACTTGAGAGGTTGAAAACTAATTTTCGTAGATGTTGACTACATTTCATGGGCCTACACAAAATCATGTTCATCATACAACGCATGTTATACTGCGTATGTTTGGTTTGAATGTATGAAGCATAGGCGTACCTGCTGGGCAGTGCCTTTTTAACACACATCTTCCAGCTGCATTCCTCAGGTATCCATCTTTACAGAAGCATACAGGATTACATTCTTTACTGCAGACGAAGTTTAGAATTGGCTGAGCACACGAAAGTGGGCACTTGGTACCACAGATGTTGTACTGTTCATTTTCTCGACATCTCCTCGCTGGAAAACGAAGTGATTAATTATTCTCAATTTTGGGTCCAAGTGTTGTTAGTTGATTTGTCGTGTGCATAGGCCTAGTTATAAAATCTATAAATAATCAGCATTCAGTCTACTCTCACGAGGAAATGTATTCTTCGATTCACGTCCATAACGGTTTTCACAGCCTGTGATCTTCCAGACAACTGATATACCATGCACTATTGATACTATTCATTTGGAGGGTAATATGGATGTTTCTTCAATTCAAGTACCTTTACTGTACCTAGATCCATATCTTCAAGTGACACGTCACTTATATATATATTTTTTGAGAATTGTGAAAAATGGTTGAGATATGATTCATAAAAAGGTCTCCATAGCCTTATATTAAGCCTTTATATACCCATAATATTATTCAACCCTATCATATAACCCTATAATCAATATTCCAATCTCTCTTTATTCAATATTGGTCTGAATTAGTCAGTTTTTCATGATTATCTCTTCTTCCATTCAGCCTCATATCAGAACTAATGATCTCTGATCAATGAATAATACAATATATAAGGGCTATATCCATGTTGAATCAGACGGAATTTGAACAACTATAATAATACCGTACATTTTACAACATAGGGTGAGGCATTTGCAGTAGTTCCAAGTACTGTCATTACTATTAGTAGTACTTGGGAGAGGGTATGCATTTAATTTGTCGAGGAAGATAAATGGTAGAACGAAATGAAATATCGTCCGGTATGCTAGGTCTTATTCTGAGATGAATTTGATCCAAGTTTTGAGATCAATTTTCAATTCATGGTTATTGCACAGTGGAAATATATGTGGTAGGCTGATGAAAATTCAAAATTCTCAGTGCTTGAACTTTTTCTATCCATTTTTTCATGTGTGCTGAATTCTAAGAATAGTTTTTCAGTATTTAAAGTTAATTTTTGCTGAATGTCTTCTCTCTTCTTCGTCTGAAGATTATTATCCATGGTGACTGATTCACTCAGACGTTGCATGGTAGTATTGAGATATCTGTTGTTTCTTGTGATATTGGAAGTAATTATTTTATTTCAAAGAACATATTATTTTAGTGATAAGATTTTATAAATGAATCAAATTGTTATACCAATAGGTATAACCTAGACAAAAAAATGCATTGGTCAGTAGATAATTTTTCAATGTGAACAGGTGACTGTATTGGGTAGAATTCGGTGTAGAATTAAGTGGTGAACGATAAGTTATAGTAGATATCAAATTATAGCCTACCTGCTGGTGAGGACGGGGAGTTTTTTTAAAATGGAGTTATGTGGTAGCAACAAGAGAATTAATATATCTCTGAAGATTATTAGATCAAGAAAAGAGATTTATGTTGTTAATTTGATAATGGTAATAGAGGACTGAACTTTTCGGTACCCAATCCCTCTCCACTTATTACCTCAATAATTTGTTATTATAATATTAATTTTGATAGTTTTTCCTTGAACCACGCTAGAGTCATATGATTCCTAGTTGAATTTCTGCTCGTTATACATTGAAATACGGTACCTTTGTTATTAGTATCGAACACCCTTTCGGGATCAATATATTTGTATACTCTATGTGTCGATTTCTTTATATTCATAGTATATTGCGTATTTGGGAAGAAAACCTATTGCTCGATTAGTTTGATTTGACTCAATGATAGTACACACCTGGACATCGACTAGGCTCCACACATCGTCAATCTGTATTTCTTACGAGTCCTGCTTCACAGAAACACCCTTGTACACATTGCATTGTGCAAACACGAGTACGGTCGCCACGGTTGTCACATGTCCCCTCACATGCAGTGCCACACTCTTTGAAAACTTCTCTTTCGGGACAGCCTTGCGTGTCAACCAATAAACAAAACTTGGTTAATACACATCAGCAAAATCGTTATTCTAGTTGTATCCAATTTTGAAGAATTGAATATCTCAAATTATTTGAAAAAAAAACACAATGGAGTGGGAAACAAACATAGATCCAGACTGTTGAATATAAATTAATGTCGAATGTCTTCCTTTTGCATTTTGCAACAATTAGTGACTCACTTGGGTGAAGTCAGAAGTCTTGACTGTACAATGATTTTTTTTTTAATGTTGCTTAACGACCTCTCCAACAGCTAGGTGATACGGGGGTACGAATGAGCGGATGATAATGAAACGATGAAGAGATGATAGATGATAGGACGTTTACAAAAACCCATGCCTTGTGCGGGACTCGAACCCACGCCCAACGGTGACTTCAGTTACTACCGCTAGCGATAATTGACTTAGCCACAGTTGACTTAGCCACCTGTACAAAGGCTCTGTACAAAGAAATAAATGATGATAATTATAGTTGTTTCAATTTATATTCGCTGTGCTATTTCGGATTTTTAGATGTGGTCACTAATTTTTTGGCAATAATGTTACCTTCGCATTGTTCCACTGGAACGCAGGCGTCTGCATTTAAGTCTCTAATGTAGCCGTCCTTGCAGTAACAGCCAGGTTTGTCAAACTTGACCACACAATGCCGCTCGCCATTGACACATGTTCCTTCGCAGTATGTTTGAGTCAACTCCTCATTCTCGTCGTCACAGTAGTCGTCGGTGTCGTCAGTGCTTCTCACACTATATATCACGCGAGTAAGTGACATTACTGGAATAAATGTCCATATCAGTGATACTTATCAGTTGATCAAGTGTAGTATTTGAGAACTTCCTTCAGTTGAGGAATGAAGTGATCGATTATTGATTCATGGAAGACCCCACCAACAACCCGACTTTTATGGGGTACGGAAGAGAAAATGGCACACGAATACTAGTGTCCGTACCACGCTCTAATTGCCGCCAGTATCCAAGGCAGAGGCTACCGTCTGAACTAGAACAGCGGTTTTTAGATATTTTAGTATCTCAAAAGACCACTGAAAAACAGATATTAGTGTCAAAACTTATATCTGTTCACTTGAAATGTATTACCATGCATACAGCAAATTGAAATCTCTCACCGACATATTTATTGAAAGCTCAAATTCTATCATGCCAAATTTTGAAGACGAAACTAGAAAAAATAATATATGAATCGGTATCAACAGAGTAAAATGTTATTTTTCTACTCCAGCTCAACTGGAATATCCATTTCGTAAATCATTGTCCGATAATTCATCAGAATATGCTAAACATATCATCAATGATCAATTGTTGATCATATTAATCACGTTATTGTACGTAGGCCTACATTTGTATCAGATAAATACAATTTCGGTTTTACCGTACATTGCTTGCAAGGCAACAAGACTCAACACAACTAGCAGCTTCATGTTGGCGAATGTGTTTACTTCAACTAGACACTTCCTGACAGCCAAATGAGGTTATATATATATATAGGCTCAATAGCTATACCTGGTTGCAATGGTAGACTGGTAACTGTCAACAAAAGTAAATGAGCCGAATCTAAGCTTACATACCAAATACAGAAAAAATCATTTCGTTGGTACAATCATATTTTCCGTGCGGAACTGTCACCGATGTGTCATAGTTCTCGCGTTCATAGGGTCGCCGTCATAGTGCTCGTGACCCTACAACATCTTCACACTCCAGTATCCCAATACGCGATGCCCCTATTACCCACATTTTTTTTTCTTTTGGTTAAACATATTAGAACTTTATTGAAAACACAGATTAGCACGTAATATAAATATATAAGTCAAGTCAAGTCGGAATACAAGCTGAAATACGTAATGCTATACATTGATTGTTGTTTATACCCCAAAACGATTAGGGTGCATATGACTGATTCGTTGCTGAACGTAGCGACAACTTCCTTTTCACATAACGAAAAAAATGGATCTTCATTTGTGTTCTGTTTTCTGTGATACATGTCAGGAGTATAGAAACTAATCGACATGGACACTTTTCTGCACATTGGTGTCATACACCAAAACTGGGAATCGATTCGACGAGTATTTCGTGAAACATTCGAATACTTTGGCACATCTCTATGAGAATAGCATCGGGGAGAACCTTGGATGTCTTACTTTTATCTCTATGGTTTCAATTTGATCGGGTGGATGTAAAATTTTCACAGAGTGTGATTTTTGTTCTGGTACATGTTTCCACCAAGTATGGAGAAAATTTGGATCAGTCGATTACAAGAAATTATGTATCATACTGTCGAAAATATATATTATTCATTTCAAAGTTTGTAACTTGCAACTATATAGTATGGAACTATGATCAAGAGGTTGGGTTGTAAGCGTGTAAGGTTGGGTTGTGGTGTGGGTTGTAGAAGGCTATACGTTATGAGGTGCGCGTGAGGTTCAAAATCAAGGTGTGTGTAGCTTTCAATCTTTCGAGTAAGCCTGCATTTCTTAAAACTAGGAAAACGCCTTATATGCGTTGTGAGATGAGCTTAGAAGTATGGAAATGTAGAATTAAGAACATTTTGTCAGCTCAATGTACATATACAGGCCATGGATCACTTCAAAGGATTAAAAACCGCGGCTGTCTGTTGGTATATAAACCTTGGTTTCCAAACAATTATACCAGTGTCTTCTTCATATCCATCACAGATTTTAAACGTTTTAATTTATTGGTGACACTTGTTGCTCACATTTAATAGTTTCTTAATTGCTTTCTTAATTGCTTTTATTGATGTGTAAAAGAGGACATTAAAAATGCGTTTTCTTCCTTATTTCACATCCGATTGTTCCATAAGTCGCTTAAAATGTGTATGATAGTTCTTTCCACATTCAGTATGAATTTGAGAGCTTTTGAAAAAAGAAAATGTCCAAGTATTTCTTCCCTGGCCTATTCTTATGGGGAATTTCCATACTTTCCAATTTTTTTTCGGAAAAACCGTTCGACCGATTTTTCTGAAAAACAATCCCAACCTATTCTGGTATAACACCAATTTGTGAAAAAAGTTTCGAGTTGATTGAAACTTTTTCCTGACCTGTATGCCGCGTACAAAATTACAAAAAAAAAATAAAAAAAAATAATGAAAACCAAGCCCAAATTTTTTCGGTATATGGGATGAAAATCTTCGCTACGCTCATCTAAATATAACGATTGTAGATATAATATGCACTGGGACTGGCTGCGTTACCGTAGGAAATAAATCATATATGGATTATTTTTTTATCACATCATTGACCACATGGGACGCGCAGAGGTAGATCTTTCGATTTGGACCTGAAGATCACCTCCTAGCATTCTAGCTGTGCTCAAACTTTTTGTCTCAAATTATTGTTCTCGATGACATTCTAGCATCTTGCTTTGTTCTCTACTAGGATAACGCCTTATATGCGTTGTGAGATGAGCTTAGAAGTATGGAAAGGTAAAACTAGGAAAACGCCTTATATGCGTTGTGAGATGAGCTTAGAAGTATGGAAATGTAGAATTAAGAATATTTGGTCGGCTCAATGTACATATACAGGCCATGGATCACTTCAAAGGTTTAAAAACCGCGGCTGTCTGTTGGTATATGGACCTTGGTTTCCATACAATTAAACCAGTGCCTTCTTCATATCCATCACAGATTTTAAACGTTTTAATTTATTGGTGACACTTGTTGCTCACATTTAATAGTTCCTTAATTGCTTTTCTTAATTGCTTTTATTGATGTGCAAAGAGGTACATTAAAAATGCGTTTTCTTCGTTATTTCACATCCGATTGTTCCATAAGTCGCTTAAAATGTGTATGATAGATCTTTCCACATTCAGTATAAATTTGAGAGCTTTTGAAAAAAATAAAATTCCAAGTATTTCTCCCCTGGCCTATTCTTATGGGGAATTTCCATACTTTCCAATTTTTTTTCGGAAAAACCGTTCGACCGATTTTTCTGAAAAACAATCCCAACCTATTCTGGTATAACACCAATTTGTAAAAAAAGTTTCGAGTTTATTGAAACTTTTTCCTGACCTGTATGCCGCGTACAAAATTACACAAAAAAAAAAAAAAAAAAAAAAAACATAAAAACCAAGCCCAAAATTTTTCGGTATATGGAATGAAAATCTTCGCTACGCTCATCTAATTAAGAACATTTTGTCAGCTCAATGCACATATACAGGGCCATGGATCACTTCAAAGGTTTAAAAACCGCGGCTGTCTGTTGGTATATGGACCTTGGTTTCCAAACAATTAAACCAGTGCCTTCTTCATATCCATCACAGATTTTAAACGTTTTAATTTATTGGTGACACTTGTTGCTCACATTTAATAGTTTCTTAATTGCTTTCTTGATTGCTTTTATTGATGTGTGAAAAAGTACATTGAAAATGCGTTTTCTTCCTTATTTCACATCCGATTGTTCCATAAGTCGTTTAAAATGTGTATGATAGTTCTTCCCACATTCAGTATAAATTTGAGAGCTTTTGAAAAAAAAAAATTCAAGTATTTCTCCCCTGGCCTATTCTTATGGGGAATTTCCATACTTTCCAATTTTTTTCCGGAAAAACCGTTCGACCGATTTTTCTGAAAAACAATCCCAACCTATTCTGGTATAGCACCAATTCAGGAAAAAAGTTTCGAGTTGATTGAAACTTTTTCCCGACCTGTATGCCGCGTACAAAATTACACAAAAAAAAAAAAAAAAAAACAAGCCCAAAATTTTTCGGTATATGGAATGAAAATCTTCGCTACGCTCATCTAAAAATAGAGAAGGCATCAAATCGTCCATTATTCAAATTCTGCTGTATGTTTCATACCACTTGCAAATGTTGATTTGTATAAGTTATATGGTTCAATTTTTTGATTGGTAAGGAGTAATTTTTAAGGATACTCGTTTCATAATGAACCTAATATATTTTCCTCTGCAAATGCGATAACGTGCGGTCACTATTTCACCTCTATGTTCACGAACCAGTGGAATTGAATAACAACTAGGAAAACGCCTTATATGCGTTGTGAGATGAGCTTAGAAGTATGGAAATGTAGAATTAGGAACATTTTGTCAGCTCAATGTACATATACAGGCCATGGATCACTTCAAAGGTTTAAAAACCGCGGCCGTCTGTTGGTATATGGGCCTTGGTTTCCAAACAATCAAACCAGTGCCTTCTTCATATACATCACAGATTTTAAACGTTTTAATTTATTGGTGACACTTGTTGCTCATATTTAATAGTTCCTTAATTGCTTTCTTAATTGCTTTTATTGATGTGTAAAAAAGTACCTTAAAAATGCGTTTTCTTCGTTATTTCACATCGATTGTTCCATAAATCGCTCAAAATAGGTATGATAGATCTTTCCACACTCAGTATAAATTTGAGAGCTTTTGAAAAAAATAAAATTCCAAGTATTTCTCCCCTGGCCTATTCTTATGGGGAATTTCCATACTTTCCGATTTTTTTCCGGAAAATCCGTTTGACCGATTTTTCTGAAAAACAATCCCAACCTATTCTGGTATAACACCAATTTGTAAAAAAAGTTTCGAGTTGATTGAAACTTCTTCCTGACCTGTATGCCGCGTACAAAATTACACAAAAAAAAACAAAAAAAAAAAAAAAAAAAAAACATAAAAACCAAGCCCAAAATTTTTCGGTATATGGAATGAAAATCTTCGCTACGCTCATCCAAATATAATGTTATGCTCTTTGAATAATATGAACTCCTTTTCTTGTAAATTAAATAATTTCTGAGATGATACGACAATGAGTAGCAAGAATGTGATGAAATTCATCGACGTATAATCTTGAAACTGATCGAAGTCACAAAAATGAGAGGGGTAGATCATATACATCTCATTCAATTACACCGGTTCCTGAACATTAGAGTTAAATAGTCGAGATAAATGGTCGATATCTGTTTTTATCAGCACCGTGCATGCACCCGCTTAATAGTCGCCGTGAGCAACTATTTCGGATAATTGGTGAGGGCATAGAGAAGCTATGGTTAGCGTCAGTTAGGTTGGGTTGTCTTCCCGAATCTTTCACATTTGTATTTTGATTTGGTCAAGTTGAAAAAGGTTTACACTGCAGTCCTCCGAAGAGAAACTTGAATTAACCATTCGTTTGGGAATGATTAATGATAATTTAGATCGTGTACCTATAACTATTTCGGATAATTGGTGAGGGCATAGAGAAGCTATGGTCAGCGTCAGTTGGGTTGGGTTGTCTTCCCGAATCTTTCACATTTGTATTTTGATTTGGTCAAGTTGAAAAAGGTTTACACTGCAGTCCTCCGAAGAGAAACTTGAATTAACCATTCGTTTGGGAATAATTAGATGAGCGTAGCGAAGATTTTCATTCCATATACCGAAAAATTTTGGGCTTGGTTTTTATGTTTTTTTTTTTTTTTTTTTTTTTTTTTTTGTGTGTAATTTTGTACGCGGCATACAGGTCAGGAAAAAGTTTCAATCAACTCGAAACTTTTTTTACAAATTGGTGTTATACCAGAATAGGTTGGGATTGTTTTTCAGAAAAATCGGTCGAACGGTTTTTCCGGAAAAAAATTGGAAAGTATGGTAATTCCCCGTAAGAATAGGCCAGGGGAGAAATACTTGAAATTTTTTTTTTTTCAAAAGCACTCAAATTTATACTGTTTATGGGAAGAACTATCATACACATTTTAAGCGACTTATGGAACAATTGGATGTGAAATAACGAAGAAAACGCATTTTTAATGTACTTTTTTACACATCAATGAAAGCAATTAAGAAAGCAATTAAGAAACTATTAAAAGTGAGCAACAAGTGTCACCAATAAATTAAAACGTTTAAAATCTGTGATGTATATGAAGAAGGCACTGGTTTGATTGTTTGGAAACCAAGGCCCATATACCAACAGACAGCCGCGGTTTCTAAACCTTTGAAGTGATCCATGGCCCTGTATATGTGCATTGAGCTGACAAAATGTTCTTAATTAGATGAGCGTAGCGAAGATTTTCATTCCATATACCGAAAAATTTTGGGCTTGGTTTTTATGTTTTTTTTTTTTTTTTTTTTGTGTAATTTTGTACGCGGCATACAGGTCAGGAAAAAGTTTCAATAAACTCGAAACTTTTTTTACAAATTGGTGTTATACCAGAATAGGTTGGGATTGTTTTTCAGAAAAATCGGTCGAACGGTTTTTCCGAAAAAAAATTGGAAAGTATGGAAATTCCCCATAAGAATAGGCCAGGGGAGAAATACTTGGAATTTTATTTTTTTCAAAAGCTCTCAAATTTATACTGAATGTGGAAAGATCTATCATACACATTTTAAGCGACTTATGGAACAATCGGATGTGAAATAACGAAGAAAACGCATTTTTAATGTACCTCTTTGCACATCAATAAAAGCAATTAAGAAAAGCAATTAAGGAACTATTAAATATGAGCAACAAGTGTCACCAATAAATTAAAACGTTTAAAATCTGTGATGGATATGAAGAAGGCACTGGTTTAATTGTATGGAAACCAAGGTCCATATACCAATAGACAGCCGCGGTTTTTAAACCTTTGAAGTGATCCATGGCCTGTATATGTACATTGAGCCGACCAAATATTTTCTTAATTCTACATTTCCATACTTCTAAGCTCATCTCACAACGCATATAAGGCGTTTTCCTAGTTAATGATAATTTAGATCGTGTACCTATACTGGGATGTGAGGCGCAGCCATCCCATTCGGTCGATGGCTCGAGAACAGCATCTCTGTAACATTTGGGCTTTTCACACATCGACAATGATGGTGTGGTGCTACTAATAAGCAATCTTTGATCCTCATCGAGATCTATACATATATTTTTTCATCATATATTTGGAAATACACCATAATATGAAACTTGAGTCAATTTTTCATTTTCTATGTGGATAGATTATCCACGAACGAACATTTTCATATGCCTAATCTTAGTCTTATACGTGATGCATGCCACTAATAATGTTGCACTGATAGAACACTTGAGTTGATTATTGTATTGAGTTATGAGCACATATACAAATTTTCGCGCATGAGAATATGTGAACTGATAGGGTAGAATTCTGCTTAGTCGAACTTCATTATCGACTCTTTTATTACGATGAGAATATTATGCATATTTTGCTCAATTTGCCACTGTTTTGAATATTCTTGAAAAAAATACACAAGTGTGGGCAGCTTTCCGGTGTGTCTCTATCTTGCCTCGTGCTTTGATAGAATACAGTACTTTGATAGTGCTTAATGAACCGAATCGTATAACAATATTGTTCATGCCATTTCATTGTTATTTGAGCTTGTTATTCAATTTGAAAATATTGTATCCTAGTAATAAATTCACACTGTCAAGATTTGATGATTGATTTTTTTTGGCATAGTTGAAACTCAGACGTTCGTTATTTCAGATTGATTTGGAGTATATAATAGGACATATTCTATTATCCAGTTCTGGCAGTTTGAATTAGTAAAATGTTGACAGTAATTTATTCTCAATCTCAAATGTTATTTCTACGTCGAAATATAATATCAATATTTGAATGTATGTGTATATATATATATATGTATATATATATATATATATATATATATATATATATATATATATATATATATATATATATATATATATATATATATATATATATATATTTATATATATTTATATATATATATATATATATATATATATATATATATATATATATACACTGGCTTCGGAACCGGGGGGGGGAGGCAGGGGGGGCTAGAAAAATGTCTTGCAAGATACAATTTGAAAAGACGAGAAACAGGAAAGACGGGAAAAGAAGGAAGAGAGAAGGAAAGAAAGAAAAAAAAGAGAAGGAAGGAAAGATGTAGGCCTATATAGATGAATAAAACCGTACATAGATTCATATTTCACATTGCATAGAAAATCGAATATCAGATAGGCACCTTCAGTTTTAGAAGAAAATTGATTTTTGCATCTAAATCTCATCTGAAACACGTTGAACCATTTTAAAAAAGGTGTGTTTGAAGGAATTTGATGTACTGTTTCGCAATGAGAGCTCTGGTGAGTAGTTTATGAATTAGGATAAATCAACAAACAACTCTATGCTTCTTCCAGATGTAAATTATTCATATTTTTTTTTTAAATTTCCAAAATTCCAACAGTCGTAACAATGACAATAAAGTGAAATGGAGAGAAGGAACTTCCAGGAGCGTCAAATTTAAGGGGCGCTATCGGCGCATGCACTTTTGTAACATTCTATTAATATAATATTCCATGAATCATATTCTATTTCACTCATGCATAATTGGGTGGAGTAAATGTTTTTATTCGAACAGCATTGTTATCGAATGATATAGATCAATTTAGCGTATTATTTTCTTGGATCAGTCATTCAGCAAAACTAGCTCTCACCACACTGAAGAATTCATGAATTCCAGAAATTTAGTGTGGTTCCCAAACCCGTAGAATCGTAATTGAAAAGATGAATTTTCGAAAATTTCCCTGCGGGGCTTGATTCCTCCCTCGGTTGCATTCACTATCACTATGCGCAAACAGTTTTGGGGGCTCACAATTGATTCCTTGCCCATGGCGCTAAAATGAGCCAGAACGACCCTGCAGTTACAATAACTATGATTGGCAAATATCAGTTGGTCACCTCTAGTTCTTCAGAGCAATTAATTTTGTCATCTAAATCCTATCTGAAACATATTAAATCGTGTTAGAAAAGGGGTAATTTGAAAATGTCCCTGCGGAGCCAGAAGGGGTCCTTCCCCCCTTGCCCCCCGTTGGTCGCTGGCTTCGCGTTAATTGTCCTTTGTACAACTGTTCTTATAACTGAGATTTTTGTCTCCTGTCCTGAAAAATACCCAAATGTTATTGAATAAGTGGCACCCCATACTTCCTTCCTCCGCAAGTCACAATTGTCGAGCTTGCCCCCCCCCCCCCCAACTTTGAAAACGTTCTGACGCCCCTATATATATATATATAAATATATATATATATATATATATATATATACTAGGAAAACGCGTTATGTGTTTCTGCGTTGATGGATGAGCTAGTAAGAATGACACTGAATTCTTTCAAAAAGTTATATCAAGTTGATGTTTTGACGGCATTCAAGTTAAAAATCAATCTTTCCATTTGGTTGGTTTATTTCGTAGACTATTCTCATGAAGGAAATATTAGATGCAATTTAATATTATAATAATTATATTGTAATATTAGACTACTATATGAAACGTGATGACAGCTGTATACATATATACACCTTGAGCCCCTCCTACTATATTCATTTCTCATTCTCAATAATTTCTTCGATAATAGAGAAGGCCTCGTTTTAATCGTTCTCCATTAATTGGTGACACTTGCTGCTTGGATTTAATTGGTTTTCTTATTTAATAGCTTTAAAACGATGTGTAAAAATGTAATTATATAATTATTTATATCTAAACGACTGATTGGATTTCACTAAAAGTTTACAATAATCTGTATCATCATTATATTGAGATCTGGTGAAAATATGAATTTTTTCGAAAGACTTTTTTTGTACGAAAATTCTTCTCTCGCTTTTTTTTGTCATTATATAATTTTTTATATCAAAACGACAAATTGGATTTCAGTGAAAGCTCGGAATAATGTGTATCATTATTATATTGAAATTTGGTGAAAATTTGAATTTTTTCGAAGGACATTTTTTTCACGAAAATTCTTCTCTGGCTTATTCTCATGGGTGATTTGGAGAATGGAGGAAATTAGTTTTTGGAAATTGGAAATTAGTTTTCTCAGAAGTTGTGCAAACGATTGCGTATACAAACTAATGAGATTCAATCCAGATGATGACACATGGGCATGCCAAGTTTCAATCGAATCTGAATTTTCGTCTGACCTGTAGAGCGCGAACAAGAAAAAAAAAAAAATGTACATTTTGTTCGGGTCAAGTGAAATTGAGTTTTCGCTTCGCTCACCCAATAAGTACGAGGCTTTCTGTTGAAACGTACAGCACGTGATGTTGATAGGACGGGTATTATTATCACTGAAAAATACCTCCTCGTCGGGGAATCGAACCCCGGACCTTATGCTTGATACACATATGCTCTTTCCTTCTGAGCTAACGAGGGGGGTATCTTTCAATGATATTAAGAGTCCATGGGAGTCGATTTAGCGGAATATCAGTTTTTTGGTGATAACTTATGAGCGGTATGAGATATCGAAATTCTGAAAACAAGGAAACACAGATATTTTCAATACCTTCAAGATGGTGTAAGTAATAACTATTCATATCAGATCGCCTGATTGTCAGGCGTATACGATTGAAAAATGTATATTTTCAAGCGTATACGCCTGACGATTATGCAACATGAGACAAATAGTTATTACTAACATCATCTTCAAGGTATTAAAAATATCTGTGTTTCCTTGTTTTCAGAATTTCGATATCTCGTACCGTTTTGATATTATCACCAAAAAACTGATATTCCGCTAAATCGACTCCCATGGACTCTTAAGGTTGTGTGATAGGCTATACTCGGGATGTATAGAGTATCACTTTGGAATTTTATATCTGACAAGTTATGGTCCTATAAGTCTAAAATTAACGCCCATTATTCACGCATGATCTCTTTTTGTAGTAAAATACTACCCAAGATTGTCAGACTACTCGCTTGGACACACTTTACTAAATTACGTAACAAAATGTAAGAAAATCATGTGTGTGGTACTTATTAGGGTGCAAATACGACAAAATAATTGCGTTACAAATGTAAATCCTTCACTATGTGTTAGGTATAGTTAGTGTCATAGTGTCCGGTCATTTTGCGTAGGGTGCTATTTTTTAAATAATTATGACTTGAATTATTGTACTTTTAGATAATTACTCAACTTCAAATAATATCATCCCAGACTGTGGCGATATCCCACATTATGAAGAGGAACTACAGCGAACTAGACACTGTAAGCCCCGCCCACATACACATTTGCACAAATTTGACATGTTCTGGTTTGATTCCGATAGACGAGTATTTGTTGATGATATGATTCATTGCTGACATTATATTTCTATTTCTGTTTATTTTTTTTTTTGTTTGTCGGCTTTATTTTCTCATAGAACATTGTTATTGTGTGAATGCATCGAAGCAATTATAGACGCTATTGATTGTTTTTGATATTATCTATGAACGTATTCCGTATTTCACGGGGATTTTAACCAGTATTCCAATTTTTATATTCTATTTGAAAACCTTGAACGTATCATTAGAATAATGAATTACCGTATTGGTTTAGAATTATTCATATCTGAGGCCCCTAATATCCCGTCATATTTGTGTACCTCTATTCTCACGTAATAATATTATCGCAGATCTCAAAAAAGTAAAAGAAGTGAGACGTGACACGCGCCAGTTTTACTCTCGGCAATTTCTCGTTCCCCAAATAACCTATAGCTGTTGTTGGGAAACAATAACCACGTATCGGTTTACTATATTATGTATCAATCCGCGTCTAGATGTGTTACTACTTCTCCTGCATTCTGCCGCGGAATTATATTTTAATATGTGCACGATAAAACCAATTAGCATCAACACCTCAACATTTATAGCTACTTACAGCAACAGAAATTTGGATTTAGATAGGAGTTAATGTGTGCTTCCTCTTACGCGTGTACGTATTTAATTATTATATGAGCGTATATAGTGACGACTTCCATTTCACTTACAGAAAAAATATCGGGCTTTATTTTCATGTTTTCTTTTTGTTCGTGGCACAGGTCATAAAAAGTAACTAATTGGCTTGAAACTTATTCTAGACACTGATGTCATACAGCAATAGTTCCCTGTGATGTCATACAGGAATAGTCCCCTGTGATGTCATACTGGGAATAGTGCCCTGTGTGTTTTTTCATTATTTATTCATTATACCGTTTATTATATGCATTATTCATCCGTATTTTTGGAATAAAAATTATTCACATGTATTATATTTTCAGATCAAAATAATAATAATTTAATAATACTGAAATCTTTCAAGAAAATGAACACGTGAGACCAATTTAACCGTAACACGATTGAAAATAATCAACAGGTACGTCGATAAGTGCTGTGTAAGGAGGCTCAACTCCAAGATCTGTAGGAGGAAATCGAGTAATTCATAATTATGAATAACTCTCGATCATCGTACAACGCATAACTTACGTTTTCTCACATAAATACAGGCCTATAATACGTTTTATTTCAGGAATGTCCAAAATGAATACTTTCAACAAGAAATAAACAATTGAACATTAATTATTAATAGGTAGAAAAGTTTAGTGGAACAATGATCAACTATCGTTATAAAACATGAAGAAAGTAACACAGTAACTAAGTTTATACCTATCAAGTAACAACAATGAAAGCCCTATTTGGAGATTTTAGGAGCAGTTGAGACAGTTAGGAGCAGTGAGGGGGAAGGGGGGGGGGGGGTAGCAACACGTGAGCCGGCTACACCATGCAATTCCAAATATATTTTTAAAACAGTGGGTTACAACAATTGAAATAATACAGAGTGAGATAGAATTTGAGAGGCGAGCTTGGCAATGTAGGGTGGAAATATACAGTGGTGGGGGGGGGAGGTATCTAACAGTAGTATTGCTATCTCGAGACATGTGCTCGCGCTGTCGTCCTTTGCACACAATGGTTGTATAGTATAGTTATTCGCAAAAAAAAGTATAGAAGAATTGATTCTACTCTTTCAAAATCGTTTGGCGTCAGAATCGATTCTCAATCGATTCCCTAATATCTATATAAAGTATACTCTACACTGCAACTTGGCTCATATAAAATACACTTCATTCGGTTACTATCGAATCTGAGAATCTCAGAAGCATGGTTCTGCTATCATTTCTGTCTATATTCCACGAACAAAAATTATTTACTTCAAAACGGCCTGTCCGAATCGCACAGAATTTCATTATAATGTTCACCATTCATGAATTCACATTCGGTGAAAATTTGAATAATTTTGGAGATTTTTTCCAAATTTTCCCGTTCAGCTCAATCTTATGTTTTTTTTTCAGTAACTTTGAGATAGTATTTCTCAAAAACGATCCTACCGACTTGACCCACAAACTATTAATGTCCAAGTTGGATAAATTTAGGTTTACAGAAAAAGTTTCATGTCGATCAGTAGGAACCGTGCAATCTGTGCAGTGCTACAAACAGACAGAACAACTGAGAGCAGAGAGTAATGAAGTTATATTGATGTCTTCGGGTGTCTTCGCTATCACTCATCTAATAACTTATACATATGTAAAAATATTACATATTTTGTAACTTGATTGACAGTGTATAGGCAATCGACAGTGGGTAGACAATGGATGTAATGTAGGTTCATGCTCGTAATGCATAGGGCATGATGTTCAATCATTGTGGTGAAATCGTTCACAAAAGACGAGCGAAATGAATAATTATTTATTATTTACTGGGTGATAATACCCGAATAAGAGCCAAACTCCGTCTAGAGCCACTATAGAGCCTATCCGACAGTATAAGCTTCACTATCCGACTGTCTATACTTTTCTTTTTTTTCAGCTCTCGAATTTTCTATCACCTTCAGATAATTTTCTGTGAATTTATCACGTCCGTGAAGTTGGCCCCTCATGTATCTCCGATCTCTAAAATTCCAACGGCATTCGTTAGTGCTTCGTTAGTGCCCGTTAGTGCCGTAGAAACATTCGTTAGTACCGCTCATGGTACGCCGTTGTAACGCGATACCATTTGGGAGGCCAACTTCACGCCAGCCCCTCATGTATCTCCGATCTCGAAAATTCAAACGGCATTCGTTAGTGCTTCGTTAGTGCCCGTTAGTGCCGTAGAAACATTCGTTAGTACCGCTCATGGTACGCCGTTGGAACGCGTTCCCATATGGGGGGCCAACTTCACGCCAGCCCCTCATGTATCTCCGATCTCTAAAATTCCAACGGCATTCGTTAGTGCTTCGTTAGTGCCCGTTAGTGCCGTAGAAATATTCGTTAGTACCGCTCATGGTACGCCGTTGTTACGCTATACCATTTGGGGGGCCAACTTCACGCCAGCCCCTCATGTATCTCCGATCTCGAAAATTCCAACGGCATTCGTTAGTGCTTCGTTAGTGCCCGTTAGTGCCGTATGAACATTCGTTAGTACCGCTCATGGTACGCCGTTTTAACGCGTTCTCCACATGGGGGGCCAACTTCACGCCAGCCCCTCATGTATCTCCGATCTCGAAAATTCGAACGGCAATCGTTAGTGCTTCTTTTGACCCGTTAGTGCCGTAGAATAATTCGTTAGTACCGGTTCCGTTTCTCCCCTATAACGCGTTGTTCATGTAAGGGGTCACTCTCACACAGGCACTCATTTTAAAATTCCTCTTTTAAATCAATGGTTTGACGCACCAACAGCTAGGTTATACGGAGGTCACAGGTACGAATGAGTGGGTGATAATGAAACGATGAAGTGATGATAGGTGATCACAAAACCCCAGGACTTATGCGGGACTCGAACCCACGACCTACCTGACTCCAGTCTTTACCGCTAACGATAGTTGAATGAGCCACGAGGGCGTCTTAAAATTCTGTCAGCAATAGGGAACATGCATGTATTTTAAATTCTATTTAAATTGGATTATTTCGAACGTATTTTCCATCAGGATAATTAATTCAGCACTCAAAACGGTATAAAAGAATCTGGAGTAGCTTCAAAATGACATTTAAAAGTCGAAAATATAGTAAACATTGGTGAACTCCGAAAACGCAATCTGACTGGATAACCTTAATCTGACGTCACTCTTCAGACTCCGCACCATTTTTGAGGCCATTGCAGCATGGAGCAATCAACATTTGACTGAACGATGACGTCACGATGACGTCACGTCGGCAAGAAATGTCACATTGTCATTTGACTAACTGAGAGAAGTGAATATTTTTAAAAAATCGTAATTAATTCATCAATTAACCAAAATTCAAATTTCAAACGACCAACATTATCTATCTTTCTTTCTTTAGAATAATAACCTATAATACCAACGCTATAATACGGCGCTATAATACCAACGCAGGACTGCATTCCTTCCTCGGCAGAGCTACCCGCTTGTGGAACAATCTCCCGTTCAAGCTGATAGAAAATTTCCCAGACCAGGCACAAATGAGATCAATATTAGACCATTTAAAATAGATTAGGCCTCAAAATATATCAATCCTCTAGTTTATAATAATTATCATTGTCTATATAATCATCATTGTTCATTATATTCTTACTGTATATTAATATATTTATGACTTTGTCAAAGTAGAGCAGAGTAGCTTCCTACAGCCACCGGAATAGTATTTAACTACAGTTAAGAGTTGTTAAATGTGTTACTTTCCTGAGCTGTAAAAAATCAATAAACTAAACTAAACTAACATCAATTGACATGCACTCAGTTGAAATTATTCCTGATTACCAAATCTCAAACACTCTCAAATCACAAATATATATTTCATTTTCAATATTTCAACTTTATTTTCATTCGCATTCATTGAAAATTCCGTTGAAAGGAATTTGTCATTCAACAGAACCAAAACTTGATTTAATCTGATGTTTATTCGAATTGCTTGAATGTTGAGAGGTGTTTGGCTCATTCAGCTCAACGACATTCTGAAGTTCTGGTTGATGCTTGCGTGTGCATTTGTTATCGGAATGAACAATTTTTTCTAATATTCAATGTAGCTATTTGATGTGAGTCTGCTAGTTGAAATTTGACTTGGAGTTGGATATTATCAAATGAAAATATGATCACTTATTTCCACAGGTGAATGTGTTTTGTGGACACTCGAGAGTGAAAATGTTCTAGTCAAGATGACCATTTATCGGACGAAAATGATGATCGATGATTATAATCATCACTATTAATATTTTGCTATAGAATTCGAAATCATTCCCGAACATTTAACAACTATGTTAATGATAGTTAAAAAATCTTTTTCTTGAAATATCTAATGAAATAAATTGAAAATAATGAATCATCACATATTGAATTCTGATTGGGCAGATGACTGATGAGGCAGTTTGCAGGTAAAAACGCAGCACTTCCATCATAAACGCGTATCACACTTCACTTTTCAATGTTCAATAACGTACATTGTACTGATAAATTTTGAAATAAATAAAATTCAACATTTCTATAAGAGATAATAATAATATCATCAATTTGCTCCCCAGTTCAAAAGAGGATGTCCGTGTATGGGAATATTTGAATCGCATATAAATGCACACACACACACACACACATAGATATATATATATATATATATATATATATATATATATATATATATATATATATATATATATATATCCAATGTTTGGTTCTCCGAAAAGAAAATCTTCAAAACCCCCTCGGAAAATTTATGATTTTCTTCGGAAAATTTTTGTCGAAGCCGTGAGTAGCATCAAAATGCTCGGACGATTGCTAGCTTTCCGAAAATCGAACAATCAGCCCGATCGCATCATGGGTTCTCCAGCAATCGCCGATCGAAGATTGTCGATTTATTGTTGACATACGGGTAGGCCTACTAGTACGTGGAAAAACCCAAAAAAACAAAAAAAGTCAAAGTTTTTTGCCGAAGCCGTGTGTAGTATCAAAATGAAGGTCCATTCAATTGATTGCGAAAAAACTCTATTTCAGCTCGATCCAATGTCTGGTTCTCCGTAAAAAAATTCTTGAACACCCCCTCGCGCAGAGGGGTATAGGAAAATTTAAGATTTTCTTCGGAAATTGTTTCTCGAAGTCATGTGTAGTATCTACATGAAGGTACATTCAATTGATCGCGGAAAATTCTTATTTCGTCTCGATCCAATGTCTGGCTCTCCGAAAAAAAATCTTGAAAATTCCTCGGAAAATTCATGATTTTCTCTGGAAACTTTTTGTCGAAGTCGTGTGTGGTATCAAAATGAAGGTCCATTCGATTGATTGCAAAAAATTCTAATTTCGACTCGATCCAATGTTTGGTTCTCCGAAAAAAAATCTTGAAAACTCCCTCGGAAAATTTATGATTTTCTCCGGAAAATTTTTGTCGAAGCCGTGAGTAGCATCAAAATGCTCGGGCGATCGCTAGCTTGGCATACGGGTTGTAGTACGTGGAAAAAACAAAAAAAAACAAAAAAAGTCAAAGTTTTTTGCCGAAGCCATGTGTAGTATCAAATTGAAGGTACATTCTATTGATGGCGAAAAATTCTGATTTCGGCTCGATACAATGTTTGATTCTCCGGCAAAAAATTCTTGAACACCCCCTTGCGCAGAGGGGTATAGGAAAATTTAGGATTTTTTCTGATTTTTTTTTTGTCGATGTTGTGTGTAGTATCAAAATGAAGGTACGTTCGATTTGCATAAAATCTTTATTTCGGCCCGATCCAATGATTGGTTCTCCGGCAATCGATTTTTGAAAATCGCACATTTCGCGTGTATTGCGGGTGGTATCGCTATTCCCGTATGGCCGTAAAATTGAAATTCGGTTCGAGCCCCCATTTGCGAACGCGGCGTCCGATCGGCGTCGTTCGACCACTCAAAGACGCGGATCGTTCACAGCTACGCGTGTGTGCTCGAACCGTTGCGATTGGATCGGTCTTTCTATCGAAAAAGTCCGCCCGTCCGTCTCTTATGGCGTCCCCATGTTAAACGTTATTCGGCGCCAGCCGGCGGACGGGGCTCGAACCCGTACTCAATCGCATATACGGATACGTGGTTTTTCGACGTGCATCCAACGGTGCCGGTCACGTCCCGATCTGACCAGCCGTTCACCGGCGATCGTATTTTTGAACGACGCTCACCCCGGGTATAGGGAATGCCGTGCATTTTGGTCAAAATTTTTTGCGGAAGCCGTGAGTGGTGTCAAAATGATGGGGTAATCGGAAGCTTTCAGAAAATCGAAAAATCAGCCCGATCGCATCGCGGGTTCTCCGGCAATCGCCGATCGATAATTGTACATTTATTGTTTGTACACGGCTGACAGGTCGGGGCTGGTTTTGCAATACCTGGGTCAACTTTTTTGCCCATTTCGAACACGATTTTTTTTTCGTAAATCTTTTGCGACCGCCCCTTCAATCGACATGTACTCGTATCCAAGCGACATCACATACATTACACTAGTCCGTAATGACGATGCATTAGAATGGCAAAAAATTATGATTTTTTTTTTTCAAAAATCTTTCTCGATACCGAGAGTGGCATCAAAATGACGAAGCAATCAATAGCTTTCAGAAAATCGAAACATCAGCCAGATCGCATGATGGGTTCTCGAGCAATCGCATTTTGATCGCTAGGCCTAAAGCATAGGGCGTCCCCATGTTAATCGCGTCCCACTTGTATCGGTCCCCGGACCGACTTCCCGCGGCAACCCGCGACCGAAAAATATGAAAAAGAAGCGCCCATCGATACTCTTTCTTCCGTTTGTACTTTCGGTTAACCTGTGGAGTGCGATCGGAAAAAAAAATATCATTTTTTTCGAGTACGGCGAAATTGGGTCTTCGTTTTCCCTTATCCAATTATATATATGAGTTAAGTACTGTACAATCAAGGAATCGAACCTCACACCAACTAACCGGTGTTACAGAAAATCGCTGAATAGTTTTGGCTTGATCATAGAATTAGATAAGAGGTTGGTTTGTGGAAATACTCCTGTTCTGATCTAGCGGAAGGAGTACTAACAATATTGTGATATTACTTACGAAGTGCTATAACGAATGCAGTTAAGAATTTCAAGATAAGACATATGAGCGAAGCTGATTTTTTGGAACTGAATCCGATATCCTGACCAAATGAAAATAGCACTAACGGATGTTCCTAAGGCACTAACGATTGCAGTGGATTTTTCAAGATCGGAGATATGGGAGGGGCTGGCTTGAAATTGGCAGATAAGATAGACAACGCGTTATAGGGAATTAAACAAACTGGTACTAACGAATGTTTCTACGGCACTAACGGGCACTAACGAAGCACTAACGAATGCCGTTGGAATTTTAGAGATCGGAGATACATGAGGGGCTGGCGTGAAGTTGGCCCCCCAAATGGTATAGCGTTACAACGGCGTACCATGAGTGGTACTAACGAATGTCTCTACGGCACTAACGGGCACTAACGAAGCACTAACGAATGCCGTTGGAATTTTCGAGATCGGAGATACATGAGGGGCTGGCGTGAAGTTGGCCCCCCATATGGGAACGCGTTCCAACGGCGTACCATGAGCGGTACTAACGAATGTTTCTACGGCACTAACGGGCACTAACGAAGCACTAACGAATGCCGTTGGAATTTTAGAGATCGGAGATACATGAGGGGCTGGCGTGAAGTTGGCCCCCCAAATGGTATCGCGTTACAACGGCGTACCATGAGCGGTACTAACGAATATTTCTACGGCACTAACGGGCACTAACGAAGCACTAACGAATGCCGTTGGAATTTTCGAGATCGGAGATACATGAGGGGCTGGCGTGAAGTTGGCCCCCCATGTGGAGAACGCGTTAAAACGGCGTACCATGAGCGGTACTAACGAATGTTTCTACGGCACTAACGGGCACTAACGAAGCACTAACGAATGCCGTTGGAATTTTCGAGATCGGAGATACATGAGGGGCCAACTTCACGGACGTGAATTTATCACTCCTGTTCTTAGGTCGAGTGAACAAGTAAAATATCAACGAAACAGTTACACAAATCTAATACCTCATATAATATAATATAGGAACAAAACACGATTACTGAAATTTGACTATATTTGTCATCAACTAGCTTAGAGTAATTGACACACGCCACTTTTGATGGTAATTGATAAGTGAGATGGTCCTTTGAGCTGTAAATGTGTCCGACTCAAACCGAGGTGTTAACAACTCCTGAAATCAGGTGTACACTTGCCCTGAAATCCCATGAAATCCCATTGAAATCCCTGAAATCACCTGAAATCCCTGAAATCACCTGAAATCACCTGAAATCACCTAAAATCATCTGAAATCACCTGAAATCCCTGAAATCACCTGAAATCCCTGAAATCATTTGAAATCACCTGAAATCACCTGAAATCTTGAAATCTGAAATCAGGTGTACACCAAATTTTCGAGTTGTAAACCCCACGACTCAAACGCAACGATAGAATATACAATGATCAATGAACAATATCATCCGTGTGCTGATAAGTCTGTGATGTAGTGGAGAATGAACCGAATTAAATATGTAAATGAATAAAATTATGTATCTTATTGATTTATTTTGATAGTATCAATAAAGTACGAGTTTTCAATGTTGTAAACTGTAAAATGTGTATGGTGTATTGAAACGACCAAAGCTTCGAGTTATGATGTTATCCACGATAGTAGGACACCCGCGAGCTAGTGGTATGGGATAGGGAGGACGGTCGCTCGGAACCTTCATATCTCGTGGACACAAGTACACAAAAGATGAAGACGTGAACCATCCGCGCGCTAGTGATGTAGGATAGTAGGGACGGTCGCTCGGAACCTTGTTTCGTGGCCACACATAACCATGGACTTATAAAACATATTGCCAGTAGTAGTCGTTTTCTCGCCGTCTGTTATATCATTCAACCTCTCGATAATGAAATGTCGAGCTGGGATGGTAACGAACTGGTAATGATTGTTGGACCAGATAATTCATTTTCAACTCGGTATTGACGGTTGAAACGCTCAATCGTCAATACTAATTGATAGTAGAGACGACCAATTGGTCATGTCCTAACCACTAGATCAGAAAGTACAGAGGCCTGCCGACTGACCTTCTACAGTTCCAATTATATTAGTATGTATTTACTTCATTCTATGGTATCAGCCTACCTGACCAACATTGTCACGTTGACTTATTCTCATTAGTCATCATCTAGCCTGGCTAACAGAAGTGGTGTGGGGAGAAGGGATGGAGGCCTACCAGAGAATATTTTCAGCTTTACTATTGGCTGATACGAAATTGGGGCGGGACGTCGATAAGATAGTTGGAATTTGTCCCTCAGAGCACAAAGTGACGTAGGTCTGCTCTGTTAGGCGGTCTCACGCCGAATGAGGCAAAGCGTGGTCTAGTGGTGAAGTTATACATCATTTGCTATCACCACTCCTTAATGTGTGTTTAATGGTACAGATGGAGGTTGAGGGGTAGAGATATGTTCTACCAATTTAAGAACTCAGTTAATACCATGTGATATATATATATATATATATATATATATATATATATATATATATATGTGTATATATATATGTATGTATATATATATATATATATATATATATATATATATATATATATATATATATATATATATATATATATATATATATATATATATATATATATATATATATATACGTTCATGAGTTATTTTATTTCATTACCATCAAGAACTTGACATGAAGTCATTGTTTCGCGAATGAAGATTCAAATTGAATTTTTATCTAAGGAACACCTCAACGACGATCTTACCACCCCAAGAGAGTAGTTGGATATAAAATAGCTCAAGTGAATGAATTTGTGAAAATGCAAGTGACAAGTTGATGAATTTGAACAATGGATACAAATGGAATCTTCTGCCTCGATTCCTCGAAGGAAATGTATTGGAATCTTTGAATTATTCTCATGTGGATGACCCATAGGGGAAAATTGGATAATTGGTCTGTTGTAAATTCGAATTTTCTTGGAATGTGAACATGAGAATGATGCTTATTATTCCAGAATCTCACGTGAATTGACCCCGTCCCTTTCAAGGAACAAAATGATTATAATGTAATTTTCTTGGATCAATTGGGAGGTGAGGCGAAGTCGATCGTATAAATTGAAGAAATAAGCATCAATAAAACAGAAATTCCGTGAATTGATAGATTCAAAATCAAGAAGGAATTGAAGCTTTCCTTAACATTTCACAGAAAATCCCCACCGGTACATCGCTTATACTACGCATGTACTATGTTCCTCGATTTCCAATATATTCATATTTTGTGGGGTATGATATTACGGGGTGAACCTGACATTTTAGTACATGTAGCAACATCTCAATCCTATTATTAGTTCTATCATACAAGGCAACTGGAAATGATGGTAGCAGGTTTACTACACTCAAATTGAAATTACATCATTTTATTCAATTGATACCTTCATACGTATTGTTGAAAATGTATTGTAGACGACATAAGTATTATAATTATATTCATTATGGTATTACAGGCCTATAATATGGCAATTATTTACTCATTTGTTCGCGCCATAATCGCAATGTTCTTCCGGAATGCACCTGTTATAGCTATCCCTGGCATATCCTGTGTTGCAATAACATTTATCGTTGCATCTGATATTGACAATAGGACAAGTTTCACCGAGCGTAGCGCATGTGTTGTCGCAAGCAGAACCGCACGCGTAGTGTTCGTTGGATCCTGGACCGCCACACCACTCTGAAACACCAATCAACATTATTTTTGATTCATCTATTTACTAGGAAAACGCCATATATGCGTTGTTAGACGAGCGAATAGTAATAGTATGGGAAAAATGGGTAAAAACTAAAAACTGTTTCGAGTGGTACCAATTTAACACATTTTATATTTTTTCTTCGAAATGGCTGACCTGATCGAGCTGAAATTTTTTAGAAAAGTGTATCAAAATGTAATTAAACTTCACGCAAAATTTCATTTTTTTGGATTTTTTTCTTTCTGCTATGTTATTCTAATGGGTATTTTTGAATTTTCTAGAATTCATAAAAAAAAGTTACCCCCCGATAATGCCACAAAACTATACAGATCTAAGTTAGATGAGGTACCATATTGAAAAAAAGTTTGAAGCTGTAGCCGTTTGACCTGTGGAGAACCGACAAAAAAACATGAAAAGAATAAAGAAAAAAAAAACATAAAAACGAACACCAATTTTTTCAGTATGCCAAATGAATCCTCGCTAAAGCTCGTCTGACAATAATTATCATGTTTGTATTCAATGAAAGTGGCCACATAGGTCTACTTATGTGTAAGTACCCAAAATGATCAAAATGTGTAAGTCGAAATAGAAGATTAATCTCGATATTCTTTTTAGAATTCGCATTATCCTACTGATATCAAAATTATTGTTTCGTAGTATATTTCATAATTTATTCATGGAGTGTTCGTATCATTTTTTGTCGGGGGGGGGGGGGGGGGGATCGCCCTTGTTGTGTCCCATACAAACGATTCTATCTTTCATCTGTAGCCTTACTTGGGGAACAATGATTAAATATCAATTTTTCCATGTTGGTGAAACAAATTTTAGAGTTGACTACTGCACTCACTTGGACATGTTTCTTGCCTGACACATATTCCTTTATCGTTCCTCACGTATCCATCTCTACAGAAGCATCCTGCTTTACAACGGTCCAAACACAGTGACCTCACCAAAAGCGTGTCACAGGTTCGTTCGCATAAGGAACCACATATATTATACACTTCATTCGTTGGGCAGTGTGCTGCAAAAGATTATATAATATGAGAAAAAATACATGCTTAACGTGGATTAGAAAATGGATGAGAAAAAACTGGAACCCCTGTTTCAACAGCAGATAGTCAATGTGACAAGGAGAATCATGATCCAAGAAACTGATAAAAAAAACATTACGTACAAGTACATGTCTCTCGTCGCACACAAACTCCCCTTGAATTTTTCAAATATCCTGGCTTGCAGAAACATCCAGATTTACATCCCCTCGTGCACTGGGCGTTGGGAACTGGTCTATCACAGGTTGGCGGGCAATTTGACCCACACTTATAGTATTCCTGGTTTCTTCCACATCTTGAGTCAACAATTCCTGCAACATGATCGCACTGTAGCAAAAATGTGTATACATGTATAATAGTTGTACAATATGAACATCTGAGCGGCAGAATATTAGTTCAGATTCAAAACAATTGAATTCGAATATCAACAAGGTTATTCTTGAGTCACCTATTCATAATTATCACCATGTCACCGTGATACTATAACCAGATTCATATCACATTCTTCGAGATCACACAATTATTGTATACATCAATTGAAATACCTGAACACATGTTTGGCTCTACACATTTGCCATCTCGGTTCCTCACGAGTCCAGTATTGCAGAAGCATCCTGGGACGCATAGAGTAATGCAGGCAGTAGTTGGTCCATTCATATTCTCACAAGTTCTTGGACACGCAGACCCACAATCAGTATACGTCTCTCCGGTAGGGCATGCGGAGGGGTCAACTGGTTTCTTGATAACACTTACAGAGCCTGAAAATATTCAACAGATTCAATTGCTTCAAAAATAAAATAATACTGATTAGTGATGACTTATTCCTACAACGATCTCTATCCTTCATCCATGACAGAAGAAGCTCACCCACAAATATAACAAACATAAATATCACAATCTCATTCTCACAACTGTGCATGGGGTATTTCTAGGAAATATCACGATATTTCAAGAGGAGGTATACGATAAAAATTCCGATTTCATCGTTCAAAAGTGCTGGATCTTTGAAGCTGTATCAAGATTATGTTTGATCACCGCAGATTTGACAGTAATTTTGTAGGTAGACAACCTTCTTCCACCTTGAATAGAAGTAGTCTTACTTTGAGTGTCTTTTGGAGAACACAGTCCACTCTGCTGGTTCCTCACGTAATCTCCCAAACAGAAACAGCCTGATACTCCTCGTTTATCAACGCAATACACCGCTTCACCATCATAAGTTTCCTCACAAACAGTACCATTCCTTACAATCTGGTGGTCACCACAATATTGATCACATGAGACTGAAAATAAACATCAAAAACATTAATTAAAATGGAGTGTATCGTGAAATATTGGCAAAAAAGGTGTTCCCCAAGGTGAATATTCAATTCATTAGTTGTTTTATGGTTGTTGTTTATTATTTTGCAGAGTTCAGATGTCCAGTTTGACAATATGAAATATAGGTTCTGCATCTGCATTCAGAACAATTTACATTAGGAGAAGTCAATCAATGTCATGAATTATTCTTCAACAAATAGATGCAATGTTATTAACAATAAATTGTCAATAACACGTACTACACGTGAGTGCAGAAATACTAAGCAAATTCTCAGCACTTCTCAGCAAATAGTAGTCAAGCCGGTAGTAGTAGTTGTATTGGAAGTAATAGTAATAAAAGTAGGAGTAATAGCAGTAGTGATAGTAGTAGTAGTGGTTGAAGTAGTAGTAGTGCACCTACTACTAGTACTAGGTGGTTAACAACAGTGCTATTGGCTTTCAAGGTTTGATTATTGTTTTCAGACATTATTACCACTCAGGACTGAAACATTGACTCAGTATGGCTAGAAAATGAATGGCACTTTTTTCTATATTGAACTCCACATATAACTAAGAAAAGTAATCTAAATATCATCGAGATGTGAATTACCGTTCAGAATTAGCAGCGCTACAATGCTGAGTGAGACAATCAGCGTCATATTGATGACAACTAGTGAAAACCACTACCGAACACAGCTCTTATAAGAGGTTTTATAGGCTTCTGTTAGGATGGATGTATGTTGGATTTCACGCAGTGAATTCACACGAGATCGTAGATTTGGACATTATATTTTTCTCAACAGATTTCTAGAGAAATGTAATGCCAATGCAAAATTTTAATCAAATACATGTACACTTGCGGGTACATAAAGTGGTAAAACAAGCCACATCCCACATTATCCTGATGTAAATGGACTGACATATACGCACTGAAACTATCAGATAATATGCGTACGAGCTCTACGCAAATTCTATGGATACATCAGCAGAAAAGCTATGTATAGCATTCATTCAAAAATGTGTTCATTTTAAATCTAAAAATGTCATATGAGCACGAGTGTACTAAATCGTCACGTGATTAACTGCACGAACGCGTGATTAACTGCAATCGTCTAGAACGCCTACCCGTTTTTAAGAACAACAGTCCACATAGAATATATCAGTATTATTGCTATTTCTACCATAATTAATCGAGCGCAAGCATTTCGTGGTCAATTCGCTAGTTCAAGAAAAACATCACATCATTTTCTCAAGTCGGTATCACGTTCTAGTATATTCATTTCAATTCTCATAGAGTCAGAGAGATTGTATAATGAGCAATTGTATTATGTAATTCTTTCAAGGTATCGTTCACATTCCAGATATGCTTTGCAGATGGATACACATTTGAATAGAAATCATTGTGATAATTTCACATAGTAGGCATATATGTTGAGTTATTTTCCGCGTGTTCTATATTATTGGACAATAAAGTGATAAGTATTTGTCCCAGTTAACTTCTCAGTGCAGATCATAGAAATAAGTATCATTATTAATAATTGCGCTGACGACAAAATTGAATGCCTGGAGTTGACGTTTTTTCATTATTAGAACTTTTTCATTTCTTCGTCACATGAGAAAATACCTTTTACACCCTATTGGCCACCTCCCCACCCCCTCAAACCTTACCCCCGTCACTCCCATGAAACCTCAAATGGTAATTTCCACGTGCCTGAATACTTGATTCAGTCAGTTTATAGCTCACAGCAGACCCAGGTTCCACCAGCGTATCAAATACTATCTAGTTCGTCAGTTGTCTAGGTTCCGCTACCATCCGTATATAGGCCTAGCTACACAGCTATCGAGACTGAGAAACATACTGGATAATTACATTGCATTCTGTTTGAAACATTCTGTTTTATAATTTATAAATTAATTTATAATGGCTTTCTGGTGGTAACCTAAAACGTAATTAACCAGAAAGTTATTGAAACCATATAATCCCATCAGATGGATTTAGCTGATGATGTCGATTAAAAAGCAGTACAATTTCTGTCAAGTTGTCAAGTCTGACTGTCAAGCTGTCAAGTCTCTGGCGGAGTTGGTAACGCGTCAGACCGGCAATGTGGAGATTCGGGTTCGACTCCTGTTGTCGCAATTTTTAAACAGTTTCGAATCAAATCATGAATGAATATATATATATATATATATATATATATATATATATATATATATATATATATATATATATATATATATATAATATATATATATTATATATACATATTATATATATATATATATATATATATATATATATATATATATATATATATATATATATATATATATATATATATATATATATATATATATATATATATATATATTTATATACATATTATATCTGTTGTACAGATATTCTTGAGACTTATTATTCATTATCCTGATCATAAGCACTGCTGTATTAACATTTCTGCGATGGGACATATTCAACCATCCAAGTTTGATGAACTTGGATGAGGCCATAATGGCGTCAATTCATTAGTACAACAAAACGTGCATTTCGGTGGTCGTTTAGTTCTTACATAAAATATGTTCGACGCATTCCAGCATTGCACATCTATGGTTATAGGTTATCTGTGATGTTATTTGTTAGATGAGCGTAGCGAAGATTTTCATTCCATATACCGAAAAATTTTGGGCTTGGTTTTTATGTTTTTTTTTTTTTTTTTTTTTTTTTTTTTTTTTTTTTTGTGTGTAATTTTGTACGCGGCATACAGGTCAGGAAAAAGTTTCAATCAACTCGAAACTTTTTTTACAAATTGGTGTTATACCAGAATAGGTTGGGATTGTTTTTCAGAAAAATCGGTCAAACGGATTTTCCGGAAAAAAATCGGAAAGTATGGAAATTCCCCATAAGAATAGGCCAGGGGAGAAATACTTGGAATTTTATTTTTTTCAAAAGCTCTCAAATTTATACTGAGTGTGGAAAGAACTATCATACACATTTTAAGCGACTTATGGAACAATCGGATGTGAAACAACGAAGAAAACTCATTTTTAATGTACTTTTTTACACATCAATAAAAGCAATTAAGAAAAGCAATTAAGAAACTATTAAATGTGAGCAACAAGTGTCACCAATAAATTAAAACGTTTAAAATCTGTGATGGATATGAAGAAGGCACTGGTTTAATTGTTTGGAAACCAAGGTCCATATACCAACAGGCAGCCGTGGTTTTTGAACTTTTGAAGTGATCCATGGCCTGTATATGTACATTGAGCTGACAAAATGTTCTTAATTCTACATTTCCATACTTCTAAGCTCATCTCACAACGCATATAAGGCGTTTTCCTAGTTATTTATTTGTGTTAGTGCATCCGCGCCACGCTCAACATGTGATGATGTACGCTCATAATGACGATAATTGATAATAATAAAAATCGATTATTGTAGCATAATTTGTACTGAGTGAGGGAATATAAGATTACTTCATATGTTTCATATAGTGTTCTCAACTATTGGTCATTGTGAGAGTTATTAGATGAGCGTAGCGAAGATTTTCATTCCATATACTGAAACATTTTTTGAAAAAATGTTTCAGTATATGGAATGAAAATCTTTCAATCAACTCGAAACTTTTTATACAAATTGGTGTTATACCAGAATAGGTTGGGATTGTTTTTCAGAAAAATCGGTCTCACGGTTTTTCCGGAAAAAAATTGGAAAATATGGGAATTCCCCATAAGAATAGGCCAGGGGAGAAATACTTGGAATTTTATTTTTCAAAAGCTCTCAAATTTATACTGAATGTGGGAAGATCTATCATACCCATTTTAAGCGATTTATGGCAAAATCGGATGTGAAATAACGAAGAAAACGCATTCTTAATGTACTTTTTCACACATCAATAAAAGCAATAAGAAAGGAATTGGGAAACTACTAGGAAAACGCCTTATATGCGTTGTGAGATGAGCTTAGAAGTATGGAAATGTAGAATTAAGAACATTTGGTCAGCTCAATGTACATATAGGCCTACAAGCCATGGATCACTTCAAAAGTTTGAAAACCGCGGCTGTCTGTTGATATATGGACCTTGGTTTCCAAAGAATTATACCAGTGCCTTCTGCATATCCATCACAGATTTTAAACGTTCTAATTCATTGGTGAAACTTGTTGCTCACATTTAATAGTTTCTTAATTGCTTTCTTAATTGCTTTTATTGATGTGTAAAAAAGTACATTAAAAATTAGTTTTCTTCGTTGTTTCACATCCGATTGTCTCACAAATCGCTTAAAATATGTATGATAGTTCTTTCCACATTCAGTATAAATTTGAGAGCTTTTGGAAAATTTTGGTTTTCCAAGCATTTCTCCCTGGCCTATTCTTATGGGGAATTTCCATACTTTCCAAATTTTTTCCGGAGACAACGTTCGACCGATTTTTCTGAGAAACAATCCCAGCCTATTCTGGTATAACACCAATTCGGGAGAAAAGTTTCGAGTTGATTGAAACTTTTTCCTGACCTGTATGCCGCGTACAAAATTACACACAAAAAAAAAAAGAAAAAAAAAACATAAAAATCAAGTACAAAATTTTTCGGGATATGGAATGAAAATCTTCTCTACGATTTTTTTTTTCTTTGGTTTTTTGTGTGTAATTTTGTACGCGGCATACAGGTCAGGAAAAAGTTTCTATCAACTCGAAACTTTTTTCCTGAATTGGTGTTATACCAGAATAGGTTGAGATGGTTTTTCAGAAAAATCGATCAAACGGTGTCTCCGGAAAAAAATTGGAAAGTATGGAAATTCCCCGTATGAATAGGCCGGGGACGAATACTTGGAAAACCAAAATTTTCCAAAAGCTCTCAAATTCATACTGCATGTAGAAAGATCTATCATACATATTTTAAGCGATTTGTGAGACAATCGTATGTGAAACAACAAAGAAAACGCATTTTTAATGTACTTTTGTACACATCAATAGAAGTTAGAAAGCAATCAAGGAACTAAATGTGAGCAACAAGTGTCACCAATAAATTAAACTAGGAAAACGCCTTATATGCGTTGTGAGATGAGCTTAGAAGTATGGAAATGTAGAATTAGGAACATTTGGTCAGCTCAATGTACATATACAGGCCATGGATCACTTCAAAGGTTTAAAACCCGCGGCTGTCTGTTGGTATATAAACCTTGGTTTCCAAACAATTATACCAGTGCCTTTTTCATATCCATCACAGATTTCAAACGTTTTAATTCATTGGTGACACTTGTTGCTCACATTTAATAGTTTCTTAATTGCTTTCTCAATTGCTTATATTGATGTGTAAAAAAGTACATTGAAAATGCGTTTTCTTCGTTATTTCACTTTCGATTGTTCCATAAATCGCTCAAAATATGTATGATAGTTCTTCCCACATTCAGTATAAATTTGAGAGCTTTTGAAAAAAATAAAATTCCAAGTATTTCTTCCCTGGCCTATTCTTATGGGGAATTTCCATACTTTCCGATATTTTTCCGGAAAAACCGTTCGACCGATTTTTCTGAAAAACAATCTCAACCTATTCTGGTATAACACCAATTTGTGAAAAAAGTTTCGAGTTGATTGAAACTTTTTCCTGACCTGTATGCCACGTACAAAATTACACACACAAAAAAAAAAAAAAACATAAAAACCAAGCCCAAAATTTTTCGGTATATGGAATGAAAATCTTCGCTACGCTCATCTAAAAATTTAAAATCTGTGATGAATATGAAGAAAGCACTGGTATAATTGTTTGGAAACCAAGGTTTATATACCAACAGACAGCCGCGGTTCTTAAACCTTTGAAGTGATCCATGGCCTGTGTATGTACATTGAGCTGACAAAATGTTCCTAATTCTACATTTCCATACTTCTAAGCTCATCTCACAACGCATATAAGGCGTTTTCCTAGTAATGGATAACGGGAAAATGGTTTCAAAACCATGGTGTATCACAACCTGATCGTACCTCATAGTGCGTATATATATATATTTGAATGTGCTTATGTGCGTATTTATATTTATGCATTGTCACGCACAAATTCTTTCAAGACAAAGCTCTTCACAGTTCTCTTTCGTAGAGTACACATCTGATACGCCACACCCCCATTCAATGCTCGAAAACTGAGAAACACAACATCTGAATGCGTTTTACACTTCCTGTTCGCCATATCAGATATTTAGGAAGACGTTTATTGTGTAAAATCCTGCCAAATGAATTCTAAAGAAAGCATTTCGAAAGAAGTTTCAATGACACCGGTACATGCATATATACCTGATATAACACCTTTCTAAAATTGAAATATAGGCCCTACATATGAAATTTAGTGTGAATTGGGCTTTAGATTTCGTAAGAATAAGTTAATGTGACAATTCTCACCTGAATAAATGTATCATTAGATGAGCGTAGCGAAAATTTTCATTCCATATACCGAAAAATTTTAGGCTTGGTTTCTATGTTTTTTTGTGTGTGTGTGTAATTTTGTACGCGGCATACAGGTCAGGAAAAAGTTTCAATCAACTCGAAACTTTTTTCCCAGATTGGTGTTATACCAGAATAGGTTGGGATTGTTTTCAGAAAAATTGGTCAAACGGTGTCTCCGGGAAAAAATTGGAAAGTATGGAAATTCCCCATAAGAATAGGCCGGGGAGAAATACTTGGAAAACCAAAATTTTCCAAAAGCTCTCAAATTTATACTGAATGTGGAAAGATCTATCATACATATTTCAAGCGATTTGTGATACAATCGGATGTGAAATAACGAAGAAAACGCATTTTTGATGTACTTTTGTACACATCAATAGAAGTTAGAAAGCAATCAAGGAACTATTAAATGTGAGCAACAAGTGTCACCAATAAATAAAAACGTTTAAAATATGTTATGGATATCAAGAAGAAGGCACTGGTACTATTGTTGGGAAACCAAGGTCCATATACCAACAGACAGCCGTGGATTTTAAACCTTTGAAGTGATCCATGGCCTGTATTATGTACATTGAGCTGACCAAATGTTCTTAGTTATACATTTCCATATTTCTAAGCTCATCTCACAACGCATATGAGGCGTTTCCCTAGTTATTATGCATTCGAACAAGAATGTTTCAACGATCACTCTGTAACTACCATGATCAATTAACATCAAACGGTTTTCTATCCTTACCAGTATTGAAAGTTTCTCTCTATAATAATCGATTCATGCATTTTCATAGATTTTTTTGTGGCATGAGAAGACTTTCCACCTCTGAAAACTCTTCTTCTCTGCAATCCCCTCACTTGGCTTCTGGTGATTACCACATGCCTGAGCGCTTTGCGTCAGCTTATAGCTCACGGACCCAGGTTCGATACCAAGGATGTGACCCGACTACACCAACACGCCATGCAGCTCAGTGGCCCAGGCTCAACTATCTGTATCCAAACACAAATAACAAAGACGAAACAACACAGACCAGCTAATTACACTGAATCCTGTCTGAAATCAGATTGCAAGTTGGGCTTAAAATTTCTGGTGAACATTTCGTGCAAGCTTATTCACATTTACGTATCGTATTACACGTGAGTGACTGTAATAATGGCTACTTTGGGTTTATATCCAAGCTGTTCTAGAATTCATTCATCCCATTCCATTCCATTCAATTCTCCATTTACAATACAAGGGAAAAAGTAAACAACACAAATAGTACGAAAATTAACAAAATATCGTGAATTTACATTGTAAGATCGAAAGAGAATGAATAAGTAGTTTGAATGGATAACAACGTTATTATTTATAGCTTCGATATTCATGGAAATGTGCGAGAAGAAACCGAAGCGATGGCAATTATTTATGTGTAAATAGACCTCATAGTAAGTCATTGCGATTGGACATACAAAATTAATAGTGCAGATTTTCTCATTCAAATAACAACGAAATCTTGTATACTAGGCAAACGCAAAATATGCGTCAATCGCAAAATCTACACACCTTGATCATATACAATACTCCAATCGATACCAACGAATCTAGGGAGCCGTGCACCTATCATTGCACCATTTTTCTGCTATTATTTCCATCTATTCGATGAATAAAAAACATTCATTACATTATTTTACAGTCCAAATTGCATACACATTTTTAATGATGTATATAATTTCCGTATTCACATTTGAGGAAAATTTGAATGATATTGTAGAGATTTTATTTCTCAATTTTTTCCGCCCAGTCTGATCTTATGGGTTTTTTAGAAACTTTGAGATGATGTTACTCGAAAATGATCTAACCTATTCGACCTAAAAACTTCACAGTTCTAAGTTGAATAAGTTTGGGTATATACATGAAAAGTTTCATGTCGATCGGTCGAACCCTGCGACCTGTCCAGTGCGGCAGTGCCCACAAACAAACAAACATATGAAAACAGACAGAGAAAGCTCCGTGAGAGTTGAATGGCAATCTCCGCTAACGCTCATCTAATTATTTAACTTATTTTTTTCTTCTCCCCTTTGCCGTATTGTATTGTGAATATCACTCTCCAGTTGACCGCTGGTTATAAACCGTTACCAACAGAAATTTGAGTAGTTGTTTCCATTTATTGAATTAAATCTTGGAAATAAGAAATCAATTGGAACCAACGTTATTATGAATAATCATAGAGTTCACGTCAATCAACTCATATATGATGTTCCAGAATAACAAGCATTGCAATTACTTTTATATCATGTTGCTGCTATTTTGTTATACAGACGAATGCGGGCGCATAGTCAGGAAATAGTCTCCATCTATTTCCTGACTATGCGCCTATTAACTCGAGAGAGTGAGAGAGAAAGAGAGAGAGAGAGTATGAAAGCTGGTATTTGAATCTCTCTGGAGAGCTTGGAACGAGGTGCATTTTCATTTTCTCAACGATGCGAAGTGTGTGAAACTTTGTGGCTAATGCTCAATTGAAACATGCGTTTACGTAATAACTTAACTTTAAAGCTGACTTCTCACTAACTGGAACGTTTTTGGGTGGACGATGCTAGCTCATTGCGTTTCACATTATTATATAATATATTCAAGCCGTTTCAAGATGGAAGGTGAATAGCCATTATAGTCTACACATTTAAATTTAGTTTTAGCGGTGTGAAAACATTATTTCATTGAGAAATTATACAGTGATATGAATGGTTGACGTCATACTATAGAAAAACTCTCAATGATCACTATATGATAAATGATCATTCCTCAGTATAGCTCATTTGCACATGCAAATACGTGTTCTTAGTGTTTCTCCACAGCTTTGGACGCGTAGTTCATTGCATTGCGAAACAAACGCGCTATATGATATTGCATTGAGCTTTCGAGTCATCAATTAGCTAATGTCTTGCCTCTTCCTTCAATAAATATCCCATTAAAACTCTTCAATTCATATAGGCCTACTGGGCAAAATCTGGATTGTATTCAATGTCGGACTTGGTCCAAGAGTCCAATATTATTTTATATGTATATTATCAAGTATTTATGTTATTTTATATTCATAAATTACATCATTATACATAATATGATATTCAATTTCAGAATGAATAACACATATTCACACTGGGGTGTGTGAAAATGAAGTGCCAGAGCGCTCGGTAGTTCGGTGATAGACGGGAAAGCACACGGCCACGCAGGTAAGTTTTTGAAATAGCAAGAACTTGTGGAACTGTCTCGTTGTTTCCTGTTGAAACCCACTTCGTTAGATTTATCTGTAATTTTTTCCACGTTCATTTTTTCATTGACTTCATTAACTTATTCGTTTCCCAGCGGTTCTCAAATGTTGAGAACTCCCGGTTCGAAATCACACCACATAATATATATATATATATATATATATATATATATATATATATATATATATATATATATATCAGGGACTGAGACCGTAACCGTAACCGAAACCGCAACCGCTAAAAACCCGTATTTTTCGGGCAACCGCAACCGTAACCACAACCTTTATTATTAGTGTGGTACAACCATAACCACAACCACAACCGATATTATTTTCGGGGCACAACCGCAACCACAACCGATAACCTTTATGTTGAGGAGATGACAACCACAACCACAACCAGCAACCTTTATTATATTATATTATATCGGGTCTCAAAAAGGGCCCAAAAAGGGCTTGAAACAGTTGTCTCATCAAATACACTTAGTCTGAAGAAAAGGAAATACATCTTGTTTTTCAACTTTTAGCCCCTCAAACACAAACTCTTTTATTTCAAGGTTGTTGAGGCCGAACCTTTTAGTGGGGAAAGGGGAGGGGGGGGGGGTAGTCGAGAGACAGAAAGTACCTCTCAAGATTTTAGTGTCGGATTAGTGCGAGTCAAAGTCATGCCGACGACAATTTTGTGGGAATTCCCTAGTCCAAAACCACAACCCTGAGAAAAGAAGAATATAATAATTGTATTGACACGAGAGATGTATCCACGAACCCTCCGTTCGCCAGTGATGCGGAATAGGAAAGACGGTTGACCGGGACCTTCATCTCTCATGTGTATATGTTTCAACAAATATGAAAAATGTGAGAAAAACATCTACTTGGCATCTTTTTGTCACTCACGCCCAACACGCATTCGGTGTACGCGCGTCTCTGGTGAATGACTTGTGCTAAAAGTTGAAACGTGTGTGAAGGTGATAGGGGTTAGGGCTGAAGCTAACATTTTTTATTTTATACTTTTACTTTTATACTTTTATATTATACTATTATATCTATTCGTATTCAATCAAATTTCGTGTGTGATCACCAAGTATTATTATAATTAATTATCATCATTAAAATTAAATAAGTAGCCTTAGAGTTTAGAATGGGTAAAAAAAAGAGTAACCCGATTCGGAATTACTTTAACTACTATACCGTATTGTGGACGAGTCGTCTTGCTCAGTGGGAGAATGTGCCGCAAAACTCAAGGTAAGCAGCCGGGATTTGTATAAACTGTCCTTCGTAACAGTAATCGGGACCTTTATAAAGTTTGCTACATAACCATAACCGGGACCTTTATAAAATTTGCACCATAACCGGGACCGGGACCGTAAATAATTTCACTTAGAGACCTTAACCGAAACCAGGACCATTATAAAATTTGCTTCGTAACCGGGACTGTAACCGGGACCTTTATGAAATTCAGTTCATAACCGTAACCGTAACCGAGACCTTTATAAAATATGCATCATAACCATAACCGGGACCGAGACCGTTATTAATTTCACTTCGAGACCTTAACCGAAACCAGGACAAACATATGAAAACAGACAGAGAAAGCTCCGTGAGAGTTGAATGGCAATCTCCGCTAACGCTCATCTAATTATTTAACTTATTTTTTTTCTTCTCCCCTTTGCCGTATTGTATTGTGAATATCACTCTCCAGTTGACCGCTGGTTATAAACCGTTACCAACAGAAATTTGAGTAGTTGTTTCCATTTATTGAATTAAATCTTGGAAATAAGAAATCAATTGGAACCAACGTTATTATGAATAATCATAGAGTTCACGTCAATCAACTCATATATGATGTTCCAGAATAACAAGCATTGCAATTACTTTTATATCATGTTGCTGCTATTTTGTTATACAGACGAATGCGGGCGCATAGTCAGGAAATAGTCTCCATCTATTTCCTGACTATGCGCCTATTAACTCGAGAGAGTGAGAGAGAAAGAGAGAGAGAGAGTATGAAAGCTGGTATTTGAATCTCTCTGGAGAGCTTGGAACGAGGTGCATTTTCATTTTCTCAACGATGCGAAGTGTGTGAAACTTTGTGGCTAATGCTCAATTGAAACATGCGTTTACGTAATAACTTAACTTTAAAGCTGACTTCTCACTAACTGGAACGTTTTTGGGTGGACGATGCTAGCTCATTGCGTTTCACATTATTATATAATATATTCAAGCCGTTTCAAGATGGAAGGTGAATAGCCATTATAGTCTACACATTTAAATTTAGTTTTAGCGGTGTGAAAACATTATTTCATTGAGAAATTATACAGTGATATGAATGGTTGACGTCATACTATAGAAAAACTCTCAATGATCAGTATATGATCAATTATCATTCCTCAGTATAGCTCATTTGCACATGCAAATACGTGTTCTTAGTGTTTCTCCACAGCTTTGGACGCGTAGTTCATTGCATTGCGAAACAAACGCGCTATATGATGTTGCATTGAGCTTTCGAGTCATCAATTAGCTAATGTCTTGCCTCTTCCTTCAATAAATATCCCATTAAAACTCTTCAATTCATATAGGCCTACTGGGCAAAATCTGGATTGTATTCAATGTCGGACTTGGTCCAAGAGTCCAATATTATTTTATATGTATATTATCAAGTATTTATGTTATTTTATATTCATAAATTACATCATTATACATAATATGATATTCAATTTCAGAATGAATAACACATATTCACACTGGGGTGTGTGAAAATGAAGTGCCAGAGCGCTCGGTAGTTCGGTGAGAGACGGGAAAGCACACGGCCACGCAGGTAAGTTTTTGAAATAGCAAGAACTTGTGGAACTGTCTCGTTGTTTCCTGTTGAAACCCACTTCGTTAGATTTATCTGTAATTTTTTCCACTTTCATTTTTTCATTGACTTCATTAACTTATTCGTTTCCCAGCGGTTCTCAATTGTTGAGAACTCCCGGTTCGAAATCACACCACATAATATATATATATATATATATATATATATATATATATATATATATATATATATATATATATATATATACATAATATAATAAGTAAAACTGGACTGTTTTTTCAATCGTTATATTTTCTATTTAGCAGCCAGAATTCTATATGTTCTATAATTATATAATTATATATGAGTAAATTCATATATATATATATATATATATATATATATATATAGATATATATATATATATAGATTATAGATATAGATATGGATATATATATATATATATATATATATATATATATATATATATATATATATATATATATATATATATGTGTATATATTATATATATCCATATGTATATAAAAAACTCATATTCTTCCGTTGAGAAATTGCCCACAGGAACAGTAGGCTTTCTTGATTGTCAATTCGTATCTGCTTTAATCAGAATTGATCAAGCAAATGCAATCTGAAGAATTCTAATATTCAATTGAGTTGGATCTTTTCTCATATTCTGGCTGGTTCCATATTTCAAACCATTCCGTTTCCATTCATTGCTTGGTATGCTTCCCGTTGAACTAATTATGTTTCGCTCCGTAAATAAAACACGTATACACGAACTGTAAAACATCGAAACAGAAACGAAATGGAAACACAGAATATTAAGAGATGGAAGCCATTCGTCTTTCCAACACTGAAAGACTAACAAATTAGATTTATATTATTTTTAATGAATCATCAAGTCTGGAAACCAGTCTTATTCATTCAAATCGAATTTACTTTCTCATTTGGCAAAGCTTTTAAGAGCCACCGTAGTTTCCCTCTCGAATATATCTGCATAAATCACCAGAGTTTGTCTCATCTCTTGCTTCAGGTACGTCATGTTCCACTCAAGAAGAGTGTGGTTGTTTGAGGCGGTGGATACGGCAAGGTGCGAGTTATCAGGGTTGAGGGGAGGGAAACCCTGCCACTTTCTTTGATAAATTTCCCGTCACTACCTCCTTGAAGACGCGATCGTCGCGATCTCTAGCGGACAATTACAGCAAGAACACACAAACACACACCCACACACATAGCTTCCTTCGCCAATCTTGCACCATCCATCATCAGCTCCCCCCTCCCCCTTCCACCCTTCCACACCAACACTCCACATGTCACTCAAGACGACTCTCCTTCTCCTCGGTCAATGCCATGCGAAAAGCGCGTGTTTGATGAGGGAAACGAAAAGCAGTCCCCACTATAGACTTGCAATACCGCTCGGCAGCTTCGAGCTATATGATTTAGGAGGATTGCTGATTGGCTCGCTTCCAAGAACGAAGAGATTAAATGTGATCTCTTAATTCCTTATTATAAAAACAATTTCAAACTCTTCATCGAGCTCAAGTTGTTGAAAAGCGATTATATTTTCACCATGGGCAGGATTTTCACAGATATTACTGAAACCTATTTTTAGAACTGTATAGGTTTTTCCGAAGTGCCTCGAGTCTCGTGTTTTCATGTGGAAGCCCCAAATAATCTAGCGTAGATAAAATACAACTCGAATGAATTTATATGAAAATGAAAATGTTAGAATATTTGATCATAGAAAGGCAAGCTGAAATACAATTATTGCTGATGATCGGAGAAGAAAAAATAGCTCATATTGTCGTTCACGGGCTTACAAATAATTTTTCTGAGCAATTTTGTCTCCTCAAATATATATTATCAAGGAAGCATTTGGTATTTCAGTCGACAGTGTACTCGGTGTCCCCGTTCGATTACTTCTTATATCCGCGTATGAGTGTGTAAAACACATGAGTGTGTACAACACATGAGTGTGAATGTGGCTGACTTGAAGATGACGTCATCAGGGCTGTCGCGGAAGAGTTGCCAGTAGGCTTCACATAATGCAAGACAGACATAGCGACATTATATTTCATAACATGAATAAAGTGAGGGCAACCGTATTGGAGAGAAGAGAGAAGGTTTCAGGGGATATTTCAATTGTTTCATGTTCATGCTTTGGTGAGAATGTACCAACTGTACTGAAAACCAACTGTCCAAAGAATCAACTGTACTAAAACCAACTGATATACACTTCTACTTCTTGAGCAATCTGTACAGAAGTAGAAATGGGAGGTTTGACTCTTTCCCTTGAGAAATTCAATTGGACACAAACCTTACCCACATAATCTCAACCATCACTATAGAGACTATATAGAACATTCAATGAGTGGTAACAATTTTTAGTAGGCAGAGATGAAACCTTCCAATTTCACTTTTTACACAGAACCACACACACACAGTCACAATCACACAGTTTGCTCAAGTGATAGAAGTTTGAGTCGATTGGTTTTCAGGTCAGTTAGTTTGTCGGTACAGTTGGTTTTTAGTACAGTTAGTCGTTTTTTTATGTCAGTTGGTTTTGAGTACAGTTGACCAATCAACATATCAATACTTGAACCATGCGGGAGTATTTGGAAGTGGGTCTCTGAATCGGTCTAATACTCCAAACAGAAGTGTTTGGCAAGCTTTTGTTGTAGCAATAATACCCGGCACCTCCACCAATTAATAGTCACGACCGTATTTATCTTACAATTTGCTAGTCCTCCAGTCATGTGAGTCACAATGAAGTCAAGTATGGGATGAATATACACGAGTTTCACTCGGTCAGCCTATATATGTGATGATAATTTTATAAAATAATAATAAGAACATCGGAAATGATCAACATGTGAATAATAGATACAGTCATGTGAATTGGAAGAATCTCGCATCCTTTTTTCTTCTGGATGTATTGGTAGGTTTATTTGACAAATTATGACCTAATTGTACACAACGAAGAATGACAAATACATATATACATAATACATAAATAAATAAATATATATATATATATATATATATATATATATATATATATATATATATATATATGCAAGCATAGGAGCAACCAACTAGGAATATTGGGTCAGTATGTAGCTATAAATTCATTTTCCATCCGACGATGATGTCAGGTTAAGACCTGACCTTTCGGAGACGATGATGTCTCCTTGATCACCTGTTGTAAAATTCATTTTAGTCACGCAATTGATTTCATCTGTTGTAAGCAGGTAGACAAGATCATCTTCGAATCATCAGGTATACAATAATTATGCATATTGACGTACTGTTCTGAGTTGTTTTTTGACTTGGAACAATGAATCATACGAAAATATCAACTGCAAGAAATCGACTTGAATAGAATAGGAATGTAAATTCAGTCACAATACAAGTAATAGTTACGCAAAATTTACATCTCACTTGAACAAATTATATACGTTCAACTTTCACCTGATGAATGATTATATATATTTCTTATAACATCATATCCATGAAATATTCATATTTTTTGTACAGAAAGAATTATTATTCGACTTCTAGACTTTTTTGTTTCGAATTAAATACGGGAATTTGGCTTATTCTAGCGCGAATTCTCGTATTTAACGAAGTGAAATGAAGATTAAAAAACATACTGCACCGTTTTTAGAAAATGTCTCTCGAATCAGCACCGTATCAATAATAATGTTTGAACGCCTGTTCCGTTGCACTACCTACCATTGTCGGTCGTCTGTTCTCACCCGTCATCTCCAGCATCAACGTGCATCAGTTTTTTCAAGCTGCCGTTACAAACGACTGTCTCTTGCGACTTCTTACCATTACCGCTCGTGGGTCTCCGTACGTCATCATAATCGCGTAGTACGATTTCTCTGAATATGTATGTGCGATGCTTGTAAGGGAGTTGCATAATCAGCAGAGGCTGATGTTCGGCTGCACTCGTGTTCGGTCGGGTGAGTTCGGCATGTTGGATGACAGAAGGTGCATGTGGTTATCAACATTTTGAGATTTGAGAGGCGAGTTTACATGAGTTTCAAGAGCACAGAGTGTGTCTGCATGGCCAGCTTTTTAACAGGGAAAGTTGGAGTTGTTATTCTGGTAGAACTCCGAGTTGAACCGTTCAACTTTTGTGGATGCGTTTGTCAGGGAGGAGTAGACGGAATTGTATTGTTGGAATTTATTCTGCTTGGCTCATATGCACAACTAGTACTCAACATACAGAATAGGTACTATGGAATAACAAATATATGGACAAAATCCTGAATGGAAAAATCCACAATGGTATGGAAAAGAATCGGTAAACGAAAAACAGGTTGGAAAAAATACTCATCCAGCTGAAAACCTATATTGATGAGCACGATTCATTTGATGCTATCACATTAGTGTAGGTTACGTGCTATAAATATCTATCACACAGCGCTCCATAGTTTCATCCTCTCTATGAGCATTCTCGGATCAACTCCTGAGGGATTCTGGATGAATGAAGGATTAGATGTGACATGCTAATTACATTACAATTTTAATAACGTTTTGATTCATGAATTCACTATATATTCTGACAGTTTTCTCAGTTAGTACAATGTATATGAACGAACAATTTGATAAAATATAGATGAGAAATAATTATAGTGAAATGACTGATATTACATGACATGAATTACAACGACGACGTATTGTTATCTCTTCATTAGTTAACTTTTTGACATTCAATAGTAAAATCATATGTAAAACATGAAATCAGATAGCAATATTTTATAAAAGTTATTATTATCGAAGAATTAAACAAATGGTTAATTTATTCCACATTTTTTGGGAGGGGTTCAATTATATGTATGATGATATAAGATTAATTACAATTGTCAGTCATCATGCTGTTACGATATTGATCTTGTTGTTATTAATGCATCATTCATCATGTCAAACTTCATATAGGAACTCTGCTTTCGTTTCAATTTTCTCGTCGGCTAGCAAAATATCTCTTTTTCTTGAAAACAAACTCAGTTTATCAGGAGACTTTTTTTTACAATTTAATTATTTTTCATAAGTAGAACGTAGAGTCTCGAACGTCAGTCTTGATGCCCAGAAAATAATAGCGCGCATTCACATAGCATACTCACAAATCACTAGAATTGTTTTCTCACAATCTCGATTTTGGTATATTCACTGACTTTATTTCACCATTGTGCGCTACTCGAAATATTCACATCTCCTATTTACACATAATTATTTATTGTCTTGAACAAAATCTTGAACATTTGAGTGATCTGTTGAACACTTCACAAGACACCCGTGTTGTCAGCTTGCACCTCTCATAATCATCTTGTTGCGGTAACAGTGTGCGCAGTGCGCTGCGCGAAGATTGAATACAGGTAGTGAAGAACAGAAAATAATACCATCATCTGATTGGACGATACATGAGGAGCAGAACTGCGACGCTCATGTTGCATTGCTGCAGGTTTCTCACCTGAAATACAAACAGTTTTATTCATATTTGTATCCCCACAACAGCTAGGTGATCAGGGATACATCCTTACGGTACTAGAGAAATTCATAGTTAACGTGAACTAGTTGGAATGGTTCTCTGAATCTGAAATGAAGGATTATTGTGAAGAAAAGTGAAGTCGGCTCTTGAGCGTGTGTGTGTAGACTCTGCAGCGTACCTATATACTATTGATGACTAAATTAGAACAGTGAAATGTTCGAACACGACTAGGTTGTAATACATAAACAAAACGTTATTCATCAGAAATATCAATCGCATATAAACATACAGTTTCATATCCATTACAGACAAAAAAAAACTGTATGTGTAACATTCCATCCATGCATACCATTCCCTCGGTATGGAAAATATATTTGCTCGTCATATATATTTCAATGCCATACATTTGATCGTTTGAGACTTATTATCTAAAAGAGATGTCTCACTAAATATGTGCACTCTGGACACACAATGAAACTCTCCGTCCATAACTTCGATAAATCTACTAAGGGTTCAATTTTGTCTTGTTCAAACTTCAAATATAACTTCTGTGTATCTTAACACACACACACACACTTTGCGCATCAGTTTTATGTTAAAACATATCTCAAGAAATATATACTTCGTCTCGAAAGTTTACCCAGACAGTGTGTATGAATCAAGTACATCAGAGTTGTTCTTAATCTATATACTGTAAAAGATAACTTCAATAAAAACAAACTTCGACTGAATGTCTTGCTTAGATCGAAATGTTGGCATGTAACAATCTGACGGAGAGGTTTTAGTCGACGCTGACTGTTTTAATATATTTTATGCCCAGAGTATATGAAATACAGAGATAGGGAGATATAGAGAGAAAGAGAACGAGAAAGAGAGAGAGAGAGAGAGAGAGAGAGAGAGATGTCTCAATCCAGGTAGCATATTTTATATCCAATTATGTGGTCTCGCTTTGTAACTGTTGTGCCTTGAACTACAGCCACAGTCTGTGCTACAGCGAAATAATCGTCTTCCTATGATTTTTCCGGATGATTTGTCGATTGTGAGTTTCTACATTAAAAATAAACGAAGACGTTTACTGAGTATGGAACTGATGGCGAATCAAAATTTCATTATATGAAATTGAAAATCTAGCAGAATGTTATTTCCAGGAATATTTCCAAACATCATGACAAAAAATTCGAAGTTTGCCGTTACAATTTATTTTAAAATTACAATTCTCCCATCCATCGATATTTCCACGTCAAAGTTCGTATACATAATTTCGAACGACATGCAATATGTTACAATATATGTGCCAGAATTCGGTAGAACCAAATATTGTTATATGCCTATTCGTGAGAAAATGGAGACAAGAAAATACCTGGAGGCGCATTGGTTTAGTTCTAGAGAATATAAAATGGATTCATAATACTCAGACAGATGTATCAGGCTATTCTAATATAATCTCTGAAGACGCAAAGAGACTGAGAAAGAGAGCTCAGAGTCGACGTTGCCTCATATACTTACCATTCAACACGTGGACATTGATACTCGCCGGCCTCGCATTCGACGGCACACAACTGTAATTCCCCGAGTCTACTTTACTGGCCACACTGATGACAAGTGAACTGCTGGACCGATCACTATGCACAGCCACGCCCCTTTCCTTGTCGTAGTTGATCATACGCTCGTCGTGGTACCAGAACACGAATACAGGAGCCTCGGTGCTCTGACGCAGGGTGCAGACGAGACGCAGGGTACTGCCGTTCTTGATATGTAGGTCCGGAGCGCCAGATATCTCGGCCGTCGCTTCTACAACATATCGTACAAGCACGTGGTTAGGACGAGTTGAGAATTGTTGAGACAGGTTGAAAGTGATTAATACAATGCTGATAAAGGCTATGACAGGGTTCAGCTGAGTTTAGCCAGGTTAACCCAGGTTTTATCACTATTACACTACGCACGATCGACAGTTCTAACGATTTGGCTGGTAAATTGGTTCATATTTTCAAATGAGGGGGGTGGGGGGGATGGGGAGATCCAACAGCAAACCAACGCAATTCTTACTGCATCTCAGTTGAAGCATTCTATGGTTAAAGCCATAGACTATGGGTTAAAGCTATGCTGGTTGAAATGTGAACCACGGTCTACTGACAATGGAATATCGCTTGAATGTGTATCAAGGTTATTGAGAAGCTCAACACGTATTTCGTGATGAGCATAATTCATGAAGTTTGATTGATCAAAATGTCGACGTTCTTTAAAACAATCAGAAAACGACCAATAGACAAATGTAATTATCTTTCAAACTAATTTTTTATGGGTTCTTGATGAGACACAACCTGAGTATTCGAGCGCCAAGAAAAGACTCCCCAGTTGTAAACAAGGATTTTGAAACTAATAATCACGAAAAATGTAACGTATTTAATCTTCAGAATTTCTAGCTGATCAATTAATTTTGTTCATGAAAAAGACGTGTTCCAAGGTTGTTAATACGTACATGAGGGTGGTAAGATCGTCTTGTGTTGCCACGTCTGAACGATCCTATGTTTCATTCTTAGCCTCAATTGGGGAACAAGTATTTTGTATCAAATTTTGGTGTCATTCAAATCATATGATATGCATATGATCTATATTATATATATATATATCATATATATATATATATATATATAATTACACATTGCTTCAGGGTTTTTAACGCGTATTATAAAAACAAGGACAAATTCAAATATAAAATTGATTTATTAAGTGAATTGCCTAACGTTTCCGGAGCTATATATATATATATATATATATATGTGTATACGGGAATCAATTATTTGTAGTTACCGATGACTTTGAGCTCGACGAAGATGCTTGTCGGCGGATGAGTTGACACTTGGCATTCATAAAGTCCCGCGTCTCTTGGCTGGACGTATTTGATCTGAAGGCCCCAATTCTGTGGAACATCCAATGCAAAATTAAAAACAATGCAATTTTCAATGAAACATACGAATCAATATTCAATTAAACACACGTCTCGGCTCTCGGCTAAAGGTCACCGACTTTATTATGAGTAAACTTTCTAACGAGCATTGGAAGTTAAAAAGTTGGAGATAGTAACTCCAGTACCTCGGATCCATGAATTGCTAATATTTTCATATGAAAACTCAATTCCATTCTACACACTGGCGTACGGAAATCAGCTGGTTCGATTGCTGGAGTCGAATTTATTGATTGTAGTTCCGAGTTCTACTCACGTCCAACTCGAATTTCAAGTTTCCAATAAAAAAATTATTGACTCGAGTCAGATGGTAGACTATTGAAAACAACTTGTTCGTATTTCGTGACAAGCTAAGATTCTCATTAGGAGATTTGAATAAGTTCAAATGAAACTATTTTCAGATTGTGTTGAGCTGCTCGATGGAAAAAGCGATTAGAATGTTCAATGTATAAACAAAATAACTGCTACATGGTAATATAAATTAGGTATCTTTATAATATTCTTGGTTTGCTAAATCATACCAATTGAATTTCAATGCGGAACTATCATAGTAACTAGAGTTTGAAGTATCGGGACATCCTCTAGCCTTTGTTGAATTGTATGGGAAACAGTTGATCGAGATCAAAGCAACCATGGAGAACATATTTCATGGAATTTGAAATGAATGAATCCAATAATAGATTTACAAAGTTCAGTCACGCGAACACAGATGTCGCATGACCTGGAAAATAACTGCATCCAAGTTGGTAAATAGAATGCAGCCCAGCCACACACGTGATATTGGTGGTTTAGAACAATATCAAACTTTACATCTGAAATGTCTACAAAACATTGATTTGAACTATAGGACAAGAAAAGAGGCGAATATTTCCTATTCATTGAGGAGCATGGCTGCAATAATGATTGGAAATAATTATATTCTCGAAAATGGATTGATGTAACGTGAATTGATACTTAGCAACTATCGCAAGTTGCAACTCAACTATCGGAGCATCATAGTTCATTATATATGTATATAAATATGTGATATATAATATATATATATATATATATATATATATATATATACACATGTATATCGATCGATATAATATGATATGAATATGAGACCTTAAATTTGTTCCTGAATGGAGTTTAATTTATTACAATTCTGTAGGTACAGTTTGTTCGAACAACCTCAAAAACGTTAGTAATCATAATTGAACTCATCAAAAAACCTAGACCCTTGAAGATGAACTAATATCTCATGAAACGAATAAAACCTTGAAACATTTCTGTTGAGGAATTGTATTAAATTAAACTCCATTCAGGAACAAATTGGAGGCCATTTTCATTCTCTCATGGACTGCATTCTGCTTCTTCGGGCTTAGTCTGTCCACTTACGTTCTAACAAATTTCTCCACTGCCATATTCATTCAATCAATTTCCCATTTTCTCAAATTGGAACTTATTGTTTGAATAATTCAATCTCCATATTCACATCATAACGTATGTCCTCTCATGTAAAAAATGAAGTCATAATCGCAATTTCTGTAAATACAAATATTCTGAAATAATCTTAATAATGACGAATGTTGAGAATGAGAACATTTTCTTGTAATTCTCACTATTCCCATCGTGATGAACATATCACGACCATTTTCAACCAAAAATGTGATAGGCCTACGCATAAATTATATTCATCAATTCTAAAAAAATAATTATGAACCACAATTGTGCGACATAAGTGTATAGAGAATATTTCACCGGATATGTGATACGCATATATTCAATGATTTGAAAAAACTGCATTATAAACCAAAATTGATGAGAACATCTTCTCACAATTGAGACAAAGAAAAGGAATATTGTGTAATATGTGTAATATTGTGGAGCATAATTGCCTGAATTGCGCCGCAGAACACAAGGGCAGGTCAAATGATAAAACGTTAATTTAGAAATGTTTCATAATGAAACATTGTACGTGAACACTTGGTAGATGTGTGAATAATATTCATATTCCATACTCAATATTGAATTCTTTTTCTCAGTGGTCATATTAGTGAAAATTGAGAACTGAGCATATGAAAAAATCAATTATATGAAGACGTAGGTTCCGTGCGGATATTGGGGGGAGGGCTCCCGCATCACAGCCCCGCAGGGATTCAAACTATCATGTCACTATTTGGGTATATGTAGGCCTGAGGCTGTTGCTTCATAGTGTATTATTTGCGCGAAGTATACAAGTGTTTATTATTGGGAGAAGAATAAATAAATGGAAGAATCATGCAAATCATTGAGCATAAGTATGAAATAATGTGGTTCGAAGACTGTCGATTCACTTATGCATTTTACAGCGGCGCAAATTGAAATTAAGAGCTGCACTTTTAGAATCCAGAACTGCGCATATTCTTCTCAATTTGCACGGAAAATGAGAAGTAGATTCTCTATTGAAAAATATTCATTAGGTCAAAAAGTTATGTGATGAAATAATCCATGCAATCATAAAAATCACGTTTCAGTTCCTCAACTTGTCCTGAACAATGTTTTTAACGTTATTACAATAATATTTTTGTTGCTATCTTCAATGTCTGGGTGCTAAGTACTAGTTTGTACAGTTATTTGGCGCTCGTTTACCTGAAGATGCCTGGCGTGAACGATTAGGAACCTATCATCACTGCTATATGTTGCTAAGCCGACAGTCAGCAGGTGGTAGTCTTTCCTACGAATCCAGGACACCTATAACAAAAAGATATACGTACATCAACCTCAGAGAAGAAAGTACATGTCACTGAAATATGTTGGTCATATTTTTCTGAATTCCATACATTTTTCCATTTTTTGGTCACTCAACAGTGAGTGAACCATATTCCATTCTCAATTACTATATATTCTTGATAGATATTAACTTTTGGTCGACGTGCTGAAGAAAAAATAGCATATTTATCTCAAGAACGATATGAGAATTCCAAGTCTTTCAATGTATTTTTTTTCATCAGGCTAACAGCCACGGTGTTCCGGCCATCTATTAATGTTATGTTCATATATTTCCTTCGAAAAATCAAGCTGTGAATGTTCTCTCTTTGCGTTGATCTCAGATTTTTGAAATTCATGTTCAATCAATTCATTAGTAATTCCTGGGTCAGAATGATGTTATCTTTAAGTGGATACCATTGTATCAAACTGTCGAATATTTGAAGCAATATTGTATATGTACGGTTTTAAAAAGCTCCATATTAGTAAGAGGATCTGGTAATCTAAGCAAACAGTCAATGACTCATAAACACAATGTATTCTTATATTCGAATGTTTTTACCATTCTCATATCCATCATATCCATCAAATTGAAATGATATGTCATTCAAGATTCAACTTGTTTGTACATCCCAATCAATTCCATCAAAATAAACATGATATTTCGTTTGCATATATGAATGTATTTATATGTGTATTTATTTGATGTGTTTGCATTGTTAGTGTACATATTTCCGAATACTCACATGATCATATAGCTTACATGTTATTCCTGTAAGAATGTACTCTTTTTCAAAAAAACAGGTTCGGGCCCAGATAAAACAATGCTCCATAGTACCGAGTTGAATAATACGTTGAATAATACGCAGGAAATGTACTGCGGAGTTGAATAGAAATGGCCTCTGGTTATGTCCGTGTTTGTCAGATTATTATCCAATGTTCTCGTCTTGAACAAACAAAAGTCGTTCATCGAAGTTATAAACCCAAAGCTTCTAACAATGTAGTAAGAAAAGAAAATACAAGTCGAATGTAACAGAGGACTTCAATTTTCAGTTGATCAGTTGACTTGTGTGTTGTGCATGGTCTCGTGTTCTGCCCAATCACGCTGTTGTAACTATTGGTCATGCTCACCACTGAATATTGCAACTCTTTGCAGACATCATTTACTTAAAAATGCGTGAATTTACCCAACTAATCATATTATTGTGTGGATACGTGAAAACATTCTATCACTATGAATACTCATTTAGAAGTTTTCAATCATCAATATACGTATGTATTTATTATTGATAACATCAAAACTTGATACAAAATGATTTTTTCCAATTGGGACCGAGGATGAACGTTAAGATCTTCCGAACGGGCACCACAGAGGCGATTTTACCATCTCAATGAATAATTATCATCAATATGAATCAGTTAACGGATAATGAATCTTGAGGTGGTGGTTCCAGATAAGGGACAGTTCGAGCAATGGAAATAAGGAGACAAAAATCTTCAAACTTCTCATCAACATGATGTAGGACTACTCTTTATTATTATTCTCTCGAATTCTTCCGTGTGATTGCCTCTTCTTTCTCCTTCCATTTTCTACTAACTTGTATCTATAATACAATTTGTATTTTCGTGCCTATTTGATCCAATCCATCCTTTTTTCAATAATTATTCCTTAATTCCCATCCGTTGTTACCATACATCTCTTCAATGATTCTCTCATTTTCATTTTTATCCCAATTCTATCAATTACGGCCGGTCAACTCACATCAACAAGGATTCATCAATTCATATTCAGAATCAAATATATTTATATATATATATATATATATATATATATATATATATATATATATAAATATATTTAGCCGCCCTCGGTAGCTCAGTCAGCTGAAACATCGCTTCAGAAACTGAAGTCACCGTTGGGCGTGGGTTCGAGTCCCGTATAAGGCATGAGTTTTTGTAAACGTCCTTTCACTAATCATCACTCCACAGTTTCATGAGCACCTGCAGTGGGATTCTGTATAATGTTGCCGATCGAGATCGAGTAATTTTCGTCGACAACTAGGTTTTTGGTCGATAACTTCACCTAGCGTGATTCTCTATGGCAACTTGACGATATCGATCGACAAATCTTCTCGACTCGACAAGACCCTGTCGTTAACTATTGTCGATGTCGAGAACTCTTACGTTCAGACGGAAATGGCGGCGGTATTTATGTTTTGAAATATCCAAGCAAAGATGAACCGTCATTCCACCGTTTTTTATTGTTATATAGTATGGTTTAATACCGATTCCATGTTTTAAATACCATATCTACGCCAAAACTCACTTCAAAAGCTCTTTTTAATCCAAGTAATTGTATTCCTCATTTTATTATCAATTTGACAGCTAAAATTTGAGGTTATGTTTTCAATGTTTTTGTATTGGCGTAGTACACAGCCTGTCATGTAGCGCCGGCGCACTGGCGGTTCTTGAAAAGTCGAATTACATAGGCATCCTATTGGTCAAAAACGGACATCATATGACGTATATAATGACGTATTTGTCGACCCAAGACTTCTCGACATGAGCTAACGATCGAGATCGTGTGCTCGTAGAGAATAGGCAGTTAACCTTGAGTGAGTTGTCGATCGTTCGCAGTCTCGATCGGGATCGCTCTCGACCGAATTTCAATGAAGATAGAGAATCCCACTGCTGGTCATTCGTACCCCTGTAAAACATAGCTGTTGGTGTGGTCGTTAAGAAAACAATAATCGTCATATATATATATATATATATATATATATATTTTTTTTTCTATTGATCAACATAATACAGAAAGAAAAGAATAATACAATTACAACAAAGCATCCACAAAACCCTAGAAAAGGGCTTAACTGTGGGTCAGAAACGGTAAATAATAATTAAGAATTCGGACGTATTTATCCTATGGTTAAAGAGTAATAAATTAGGTAGTAATAACATCGAAGAAAACAAACAAAACCATTGATTGGTATACATTGATATACAGAAAGGAATTGATCATTATCAATAACACAATATAAGTACGTTAAAGCAATCACAGACAGTTGTACAAAAATTGTAAACAAATATAAAAATTGAAAAATATAGGTAATCAGTCTACTTCTAATATTGCTGATTAAAAACATGATGCATAAATGAGAGATGGCTCTCATAATACATACCTTTGCATATAAAGATATCACAGGATACACAATATAATAACAATAATGAAAATTTGTAATAGGCCTATAGAGTTATTTTGAGTAAGCAGATACAGGAATGAAGACATGTTTTGAAGTTACAATAAAATAATGAAGTATATTAATACAAGTAACCAATTTTACTGACTTAACAATGCTACCTTTTTATATTTTCTAGCAACCACTCTTTAATTTCTCGTTTAACATCTCTGTATTTATCCAATTTTTTTAAATGTAATTCTAATCGATTAAAATTATATGGAATTGATTATTCCAACCTTCTCTCACCATGTGTATTATTAAATGTTGGTAATTTTAATTTTTCTTGTAATTGAAGTCTGGTATTTATAAATGTTTCATTTGGTACTTTATGAAGGTCATTGAAATAATATTTTAGGATAAGTTTATAAGAGAATAGTTCTGCAATCGGAAGAACATTACAATATTTATACATTTTATCTGTATCGTTATTTAATGTAATTACTGTAGAGGTAGGAATCATACATTTGATAATTTTATTTTGCAATGATTGAATTGTTTTTAAATGTGAATTGGATGCATTACCCCATGCTAATAAACCGCAAGAAATTATAGACTCAACCAAGGCTAAATAAACAGTACGAAGTAGTGAAAAAGGAAGGATGTATTTGAGATTATAAATTTGATTTGCACAGGAACGCAATCTATTACAAAGTTTACCAATATGGATATTCCAAGAGAAGGAGCTGTCTATGTTTAGACCTAAATATACGTGACTAGTCACAATTTCTATTTTAGTGCTGCAGTCAATACAATTATTTACATTATATGGTTTATGTAAACATTCAAAAGAATGACATATTATATCTATCTGTTTGCTTCTTTCTTTATTCAGGGGTGTACAAAAATGGATAATCTTAGTCTTGTCAGCATTAATTATTAAGTTCAAATCATGAGTTATTTTTAAAATATCATTCAAGTTATTTTGCATGTTAGTTACGGCAGATTGTAATGACCTATGCTCACTCAAAATGAGGGTATCGTCAGCATACGTATATATAGTTCCATTATTGATGTAATCTGATATTTGATTAGTGTAAATTAAATACAACATAGGGCCTAATATAGATCCCTGAGGCACCCCGGAAGTTACTCTAATACGCGAACTTGAATTATTTCTTACTTTAACTACCGTATAACGATTACAAAAATAGTTTTCAAATCAACGTAAAATATGGCCTCGTATACCAATGAACTCTAAAGCTGTTAATAATTTTGCATGATTTAAAGTATCAAATGCCTTTGAAAAATCTATAAATAAAGCCAAAATATGCAAGTTAGAATTTAACCGTGAATTAACATAATCAGAAAAAAGTGTAAGAAGGTCCGCAGTACTTTTCCCTTGTTGAAAACCGAATTGTTGTGAATTAATAATTTTACAATCTTTCAAATACGAATTTAAGTTGCGAGAAATCCAACGTTCCATTATTTTTTCTATTGTTGGTAATATTGCTATGGGTCTATAATTTGAATAGTTAGAATGGTCACCTTTTTTATAAACCGGACGCAATACCGAAACTTTTAAATTATCTAGAATAAATATATATATATATATATATATATATATATATATATATATATATATATATACATTTATAGGCCTACATAACATGCAGATATATTGCAAATATGCTATTGGAATATATGTATTGGTCTTCCTATCTCCATCTTGAACGTGAACAATAGATGTTGAATAGGAGGCAACCTGTGATTAAAATAGCTGGAGACGTTCATCTTACAAGGCATTAACCCAACCCCTTGATACGGAAACCACTGTGAAAAGATCGAGCTTTTTTTTATAATGCCATAATCATGTGAGTTAATGAACGAGCATATTTCTAAAAGTGACTTAAATGACTATAATGATAAACATCGAGACAACGTGTGAAGTGCTATCTGAAAACATAGAGTCTTTGGTATGTGAATGAAGAGTATATATAATTAGTCATGTTAAAATATAGTCTTGGAGTATACTTGAAATCTGAAATGTTTCTTCTTGGAACTAAAAAAAAGCAATTTTCTTTTAACATCAATCTCCATTTGTGAATGGCAAGCAGAGAAACTCTGAAGAAAGTTGAAAGCAATTCGAATTTAGAACGTCAGTAGCATAGAGAAGATTTTATTCGACGAAAAATATACATTTCAAAGGAATTAGAACATGATTCCTAAAAGATGCGCTCGGAGACTTTATAAAATCTACTCCATCTGTAGGAATACTAATGAAACATAATAAAATATCATTCCTGCTTTCTGAACTCGTTCACCAGGGCAGTGTTTCTCAGTGGAACAAAATTATAATATATTAATGTCCTTCCTATAGAATTATATATTATGTGAATATAATTATACATTTTGAAGCCATTTCTGAGAATAGGCTTTTTATGTAATTGTATGCTCTACATCGAGATGGGCAGCTCTATGCATATTATGTGAAAGATGAAAATGTTTCTACGAAATGATTGTAAAAATTATCAATGATAATAGTTATCACTTTATAGGTTACAGGATCATAAGATACAGAACCAGTTCTGAACAACGCCTGATAACTAATTATACGCCTTCAAGCAATAGCGAATATAAGCAGAAATAAGATAATGGTATTAGAAATGAAACATTTTGATTAGAAGTAGCATGAATGAAATAAAAATGTGATCTATCGAAAGAAATCTTACATGTGGATTGCAAAGCATGAGTTGACAAATCTTATTCAAATCGATCGACACCAAAATAAGTACCGTGGCCAGTTCCTATACAAATTATGTTATCGGCAGACATCGTTAGAATGTAAAATGAGGGGTGGAACGAACTTATGATGACTGACAGATCGCATGATTATATGAGAAGAATATGTTTAATTACATATTTTCAGACCACTGTATAGGCCATATATGTATAAAACATCGACATTTCATACTGTCGTATTCTGAGAGTAGAAGTGCGATGCTATTGTCTTCGTCGTCTCGAACTAAAGGCCTTCAGTTTCATCACGGAATATCTCGTAAAACTCTGCGATCGTTCTGTTCGGTTTCAAGGGTTAGAATCACAGCTGGTTTGATTTACCACCCGCAATATCGTTCATTTACAGGCGTAAAAACATGGCCATTTTCATCGTTATTAATAGTATTATTTGATATATGAGTAGATATCCATCCCACATTCTGCCCACGCTAAATTTACTCGATACGACCAATAAAATACATTGTAATGGTTTCCACCGTGGAAACTTTATGTTTTATTCTTCTACTTCGTGGAAACCGAATGCATAGCAATGTAACATTTCTGTAATAGCCAATCGGTGATTTAAGGGATGGTTTTGGTCCAAGTTGGAAAATGAGAAACAATTTGAAATGTTTCACGAACGTTAAATCTTCGGTTAAATGGAACGCCGATAATGGTGAATAATGGTTTTAAAAGGATATTAAAATAATGTGAAACAAAAACATGGTGATCGAGTTAACTTTCTCTTGAATGAATTAGAGAGATTTTTAACTCAATTCAACGTTTTATCAATAGAATACTATAAGCTACGTTGAAGTACGGTAACCAATTGTAATGAATTATGTTACTAACCATTTTAGCAGTGAGATCATACTAAGAACTATTTTCCGAATTAAGTAATCCATATGCCTATGTACATTTTACTTTCTCGACACTCACTCCTCCTTTGATATTAATTTTTTTTCATATATATATTCATATATATATATATATATATATATATATATATATATATATATATATATATATATATATATATATATAAGTCAATATAATAGACATTTCGAAAGCATCAAATAAAATCCGTATCTTTCGGAGATCAGCAGTGAGGTTCTCTATCTTCATTGAAATTCGGTCGAGAGCGATCCCGATCGAGACTGCGAACGATCGACAACTCACTCAAGGTTAACTGCCTATTCTCTACGAGCACACGATCTCGATCGTTAGCTCATGTCGAGAAGTCTTGGGTCGACAAATACGTCATTATATAGGTCATATGATGTCCGTTTTTGACCAATAGGAGGCCTATGTAATTCGACTTTTTCAAGAACCGCCAGTGCGCCGGCGCGACATGACAGGCTGTGTACTACGCCAATACAAAAACATTGAAAACATAACCTCAAATTTTAGCTGTCAAATTGATGATAAAATGAGGAATACAATTACTTGGATTAAAAAGAGCTTTTGAAGTGAGTTTTGGCGTAGATATGGTATTTAAAACATGCAATCGGTATTAAACCATACTATATAACGATTAAAAACGGTGGAATGACGGTTCATCTTTGCTTGGATATTTCAAAACATAAATACCGCCGCCATTTCCGTCTGAACGTAAGAGTTCTCGACATCGACAATAGTTAACGACAGGGTCTTGTCGAGTCGAGAAGATTTGTCGATCGAGATCGTCAAGTTGCCATAGAGAATCACGCTAGGTGAAGTTATCGAGCGATAACCTAGTTGTCGACGAAAATTACTCGATCTCGATCGACAACATTGTACAGAATCCCACTGCTGCGCGTTTGATATTGAGAGTAAGAGTGAAATTGGTTCAATATATTTTGGAAACACTCAACATTTCCAATCAATATGAGGAAATTCTATCAATTACTATCGGCAGTATTTTCCAGACTTCCACTCACTGTGATTTCAGTGTCATGTGTCAGTCTACAGTCATATAATTGCAATCACAATAGAGAAATTCCCACGAAGATCGACGAAATTATGTGAACATTTCTGGTAGTTACAGATATAATGCCGCTGCAAAGATAAGAATTTGAACGCTGTCAATTGGTGCTGAACTCTTTCGTTCTATTGGAGGCCCCATTCCGAGAAATAAATATATGATAATATACCTACTACAACTTCAGAAATATGAGGATCATATATAATATATTCACGGATTTTCATAGACAACCTCATTTTTACGTACGTACACTAATTACAACCTAAATTCACCTAAAATTGCATCAGCCATGCTCTTTCAATATTTTCGTATTTACTCACTTCTAAACCACCTCTGTATATTTATATCTATCTTTTTTTCCTCTCTGAAACGTCATGCGCTATACCGATTGAATAGCTGCACTTTTATCATATCACTTGTGTATTGCCTCTTATTCTTTGGTTCATACCATATCAGAGAAACAAAATTGCTTGCATTACATTGAGAATCAATTATAAGTGAAATGACACGGTGAAAATATTCAAGTTTCATCGTGGAAAACGTTATTGAAATTCTCTTGTGATGCGAACAATAGGCCTACCTTTTTTTATCGCAATTTATCATCGTCACCGTCTTGGAAAGTATAACATCCAATACAGACTGCTGGAAACAGTCTTCAATAATTATTCTATAGAACATCTCCACCTGAACTACACATTTTTATTGAATTTCTTATATGGAACATGACATGAAACAATCAAAATTCCTATATGATCGATGCATTATTGTATAAGTTATGAGAGTAACAGATAAAATAACACAATACATAATCTGAAACCGTATAATTCCCGTTCGTGGGCACGTTTATCAAAACCTATTGAAAATAGAATAATCTCTTCAATAATGAGTTGCATTTCTTTTGCTAGTGATAATGTGAGAAAATCTTCGCTCGTGAATCCTTAAATCCCTAACAAAGAGCAGAGTTAGCGCTTACATAGCTCGAAGCGCTCCGAGTAGCTGCTTGATTGAGACACCTAAAGGAACACACACCAGATCTAGGTCGCAACACCGCTTCAATAACAAACAGCACAAGTGGCAAAATCACCATTTATATTGGAAGCTTAAGACAGAAGAAATACAAAGGTGAGAGAAAAGTTTCTATTGGTTTTTTCTTCAAGTTGTGTTTTAAGTTTGTATGGTGTTCGAACCGCATATCAAACTGGATCTATTCCCTGAATGATCAGTTTAATGATACGTAATTCTACTTTCGAACAAGTTTAATATATATTATAGAGGCAAATAACTGAACTTCAAACTTGTTGGAACACGAGAGCAGAAAATTTCCATCATCCATACGTTCCGAGTGGTCTTGTTGTCAATTCAATGTAATATAACTGAACCGAATTATATAAATTATCTTCATATTATTGTGCGATTGGCACTAAGCAAACTGTAACGAATATAACTTCACATTGCAATATATTTCATCTGGATTGAATTGACTCAATATATATATTATTAGATGAGCGTTAGCGAATATTTCCACTCCACTCTTACGGAGCTTTGTCCCGAGGGGTTAACAACTCCTGAAATCAGGTGTACACTTGCCCTGAAATCCCCTGAAATCCCATTGAAATCCCTGAAATCACCTGAAATCACCTGAAATCACTTGAAATCACCTAAAATCACTTGAAATCCCTGAAATCACCTGAAATCCCCGAAATCCCTGAAATCAACTGAAATCCCTGAAATCACCTGAAATCACCTGAAATCCCTGAAATCACCTGAAATCACCTGAAATCACCTGAAATCACTTGAAATCCCTGAAATCCCTGAAATCACCTGAAATCCCTGAAATCACTTGAAATCCCTGAAATCATCTAAAATCACCTGGAATCACCTGAAATCACCTGAAATCACCTGAAATCACCTGAAATCTCTGACATCACCTGAAATCACTTGAAATCTCTGAAATCACTTGGAATCCCTGAAATCACTTGAAATCCCTGAAATCACCTGAAATCATCTGAAATCACTTGAAATCACCTGAAATCACTTGAAATCCCTGAAATCACCTGAAATCCCTGAAATCCCTGAAATCACTTGAAATCACCTGAAATCCCCTGAAATCTTGAAATCTGAAATGAGGTATACACCAAAGTTTCGAGTTGTAAACCCCTCGCTTTGTCCGTCTGTTTTCTCTTATTTTTGTGGGCACTGCACAGGTCTCAGGGCTTGACCGATCAACATGAAACTTTTTTTATATACGAAAACTTATCCAACTTGGATCCCTTTATTTTTTAGGTCAAATCGGTTAGACTATTTGTGAGGAACATCATCTAGAAGTTTATAAAAACGTCATAAGATTAGGCCGATCAGAAAAAAATTGAAAATGAAATCTCTCCAATATAATTCAAATTTTCTTTAAATGTAAACATGGAAATTATACAAATAATTACAAATTTGAATGCAATTCGGACCAGCTGTTTCGAAGAAAATAATTTAAGACATGTTTTTCATTCATCCAATAAATAGATTTTTTTTATAGAAATAATAGCAGAAAAATGTTGGATTGTTAATTCACGGCTCTCCAGATTCGTTGGTATCAAATGAAGTAAATATTATATATGATCAAGGTATGTAGAGTTTTGGAATTTACTTCTAGATATCTCGCTCATCACACAACGCATATTCTGCGTTTGCCTAGTTGAATATAATGTAACTCTTTACACCAACCATTCAAATGACATATGTTCTAAATAATCTAGATAAAGAAACAAACATTCCGTCGTCTGTTTGGGGAGAAATGAATCCCATTATGATCTTCTCATCGATACTCATATTTCGTTTCTACGATTCCCTCCAATTCGGTCTCTCTTTCTTGTGAATATTTCTCCTGAATCCTCTCAATTTGAATTCAAATTCGAAATAGTTGTCCAATAATCATGGTTCAAGAATAGTGTCTGTTGTATATACCAGAATTTAATTCAACTCGGAGAGTTCGAGTACATTAAATCTTCAATCTGAATGTTACGTTCATATTCAATGTTAGAGAATAGGAACGTAATCATAATTACAGCACACACAATCTAATTACATCATCATCCGGATAACCCTATTTAAGAGCATCATATTCTACCATTCCTCAATTAAAATGTAATACAATATTTCTAGCGCATCTGGCTATTTATTAATACAATATAGTTGCATGGTTGTCCTCGAAGCTAGAAACTAATGTCATTATAAACATATGCAATGAAATATAATCCAGTTAGTGGAATGTATGTCAGTAAACATACAATGCACGTAGATAGCTAATCCCGCGACAAACAAAAACACCGACATAATTCGTTAAATAAACACGACGCAGAGTGAACTTTTGTGTTCTACATTATTTATGTTCAGCAATAATATTAATATTGGAGATGAAATGTATGATGCAATTATATATTATTCTACGTGTATGATTTCATTTGTAGAAATAAAATTGTGTATTAAAATGTCAGAAAAAGAGATGCGACGCGAACGTTGATTAAAAAGTTCGCCTCACAAAATAACATGTGACGATAAATAAATGATTGGTTAATAAAATATTGCATTAGTGAACTGTTTGAATATCTGATCAGCTCAGAATACAGCGATTCATTTATGTATAGCCTGGCATATTCTATGAAATATTTCAATAATTGAAAATGTCATAGACTTTCCGCTGATTCGGTAATGAATCATTCAGAATTATTCCAATTTTGGTTATTGTGTTCTATTCACAGGGTGTAGAATAGAAATTATAACTTTTGTGTGAGGCATATATTCATAAATTACCGTCTATGAAAGGACAAAATTGAGGGCAGATGCAGGTGAGTCGAATGGATTTCTATTTCTGTATGCCATTGAAAATATTCAAACTATCAATGTGACATTGGGTATGAACCATATATAGAATGAATTAAATATTGATAGTTAATTAATAGTTTCTACATACGATGACATTATGATAGACCCACCAAATTTTAACGAACTTCAGACTTCTAACAAATGATTCATAACACGTTGTTACCATTCATTATTGATGGTTGATGATCCTACCAACATAGGTTGTTCAGGGGTACGAATGAGTGAGAGATTGACTGAAGAAAAGCGATAGGGTTGAAAACAAATTCGTGCTGAAATCACAAGTCATAAAATCAAATTTCATATGAAGATGAGTATATAAAGGGTTGGTAATATTCATTGAAACCTAGTTTCACTTTTGAGAATCGGGATTACCAATAATCACCACTGCATAGATACACGTGAAGAATGATAAATTATTCAAATCGTTGCCAATAAACGTTCATCATACATGAGATCCCACAATGACAAAAAAAATATGAAAAAAAATCATTCGTGTATTCGGTTAAACAGATCGTATTCAACCTCTACATATTTCATCAACTTATTCGTTTCATAAATTTCATACTAACAAAATCTATGATCTTTGCACCAAATTTTCTCACAAATTTTATTACATTTGGTTTTCAATTCTTGAAATCATAAATAATGTATCTAAATTCACATCATAGTTTACATTTTTGTGAGCACTGAAGGAAAAGGCTAAAAGCCTCTTTCTTCTTTCTTGGCACCAATCAAATGTATGCGTTTATTTTCTCTCTCTCTCTCTCTCTCTCTCTCTCTCTCTGTCTGGCTCTGACTCCCTTTCTCTCACGACCGTACAGTTGTACGTATACGTGCTTCTCACACTGACTTATATTAGCGCCACCTTGTGCAATCCCTGGCCTCAGAAACAGATTCTCACTACCACCAAGAAGCACAAGTGGAGAAAAAGAAGAGGAAGAAGAAGAAGAAGAAGAAGAAGAGACGGGGAAAACGAAAGGAGAAAAACAGAATTCTTTTCTTTCGTGACAAGTATAGAAAATCAAGAATGAAAACATTTTGATAGTTTGCCAAGGCGTGTCGAGGGGGTAGTGGGTGAGGGTAGGGCGGTGACCAGCCGCGTGGGGGACAAAGCAGGAAGAAGAATGGGAAATGGGAGAGACCAGGAAATGGCAAAGGGGAAGAGCACCATGAGGTAAATGATGTTGGTAGAAGATCTGGATAGCTGGACTGAAACCGGGATTGATTGTCCCTAACGAACGTTACTTGTTGGTTTGGGGTATAGGGGAATAGATTGACTGAATATCCATCCAAAGACAGAATTACTTTTCTTCAAGACTCATCAACTCGATGTGGACGACTCAATAGCAGGCGTTGTGAGTGGGTATTTTGTCACCTTCAAGACACTGCACATGTTCGAATGTGAATTACACAATTCACAGTCTAGGAAGTTATTAGATTCAATCCAGAACAACGATGGATACATGTTAGTGTCAAGTTTATAGACGAAAGAAATGATAAAATGTTAATTTTAAAATTCTTTCTTATTCAGTATCAACATGAGCTGGAGAAAACTCTGAAATTGAATCTTGGTGTCACTCTCTAAAACAAGCTTCAAATTATTGTTCATGCCCAGAATGGGGTGGAATTACAAATGGGGTAGAAGAAGCTAACTTCTTCGAGTGAATGAGTTTCTAACTAATAAATTCGACAAAATAAAAAGTGGATCGCAGATAAACAAGAGTGAGAATAAGGTTTTCTCATATTTAAAATGCTGCATATGTGACTGATAGAATGGGTGATACATTAATTATAATTGTATGTAAATCTACACACTCTGTTCTCAAACTGAGTACCCGAATTTCATCTGTTATGTCAAACACGTCCCTCATTGTTTTCCTCAAAATTCAAAATATTTCTAACAAACCTCTTCTCCACCCTTTTTCGATCTTTTGGAGCATTGCGTATTTTCGAAATTCTATGACTATCAACATTCAAATCATCTCGGCCGGTTGTTATACCAACACTTCACAAAGTTTTGAGTTGAACTTACAATACGTCGAGATATTCAAGCTTCATTCTGCCTTCCACCTTCCGTCCTATTGATAGCTTCGACAAAAACAATTATTATACCTTTCAGACGCGACTTAGGTCGAATGAAAGTTTCCACAATTGTTCATCCAACGAACATACTCATCAAATTAGAGTTGTTCACCTCACAACTTACGACTTCAGTTGATGACGTCTACGATGGCTTTTCAATAATAGCGATGACGTGTAATACTAGTTTGCTTCTACACGTTATCAAACTCTCTCTCGCTCCATTTTATATGTAATAAGAACAGAAAATATTGAATGTTCTACCAAAGTAAACCAAGCTTAAAATAATGCGAGATAAATGAAGTTTGCCATAAAATTGAGGAAACATTACATAATCTTATCCCCATAACGACGGTCTTTTTTCCATCACCTTAATCTTCTTTCATTTTCTCTGCAAAGAAAAGTAGGCGTTTTCTATCCGTAAATCTCCTAGCAGCCAATGAGGATCGAGTAAGTCTTTGAACACAAACATTAAGTTGGTTTCAAGATAGAAATGCATTCGATCTGATAGAATCTGCTATGTATTATCCTTTAGCAACTATCTCGAGCGTGCTTCTTGCCAAGACCGTCTAATAAACTATTAGATAGCTGCAAGGCACAGTACGTTGTAGATTACACTGCCCATGTGACACTACGCTTCACTGAGACGTATTATATAAAGACGCATTTATCATTGCATTTGTTATCTATAGTGAAGGAAAACGCTATTGCCTTGTTGCGTTGATGGATGAATGGATACTCATACTTCATAAATGCTCATGTTCTCCAGACGGATTGTTTCATTCATTATTTTGAGGGTAAAATTTCAATTTTGACATAACAAAAATGCACCATTTGAAACACTTGTAACTTAACGGACGTCGAATCGGGTCGCGTGTTATAAGCCTTATATACTTTGTCAATATTCGTCCACATATTATAAAATTATCAAACCATTTTAATCTCACATATTTCCTCACAATGAAGTCCCATTACCCAGTAGTAAGAGCTTCGGGAACACAAATTGTTTCCATAACATTTCCGCGGTCATTTGTTTAATTTATATGAAAAAATAACACATATTTCTGTGTTCCGATGATGTTATCGAAGGCATTCTGAAATTCTGTTGTTTGTAGGCATTTACTCGGAATTGTCTTTAATGCACATATTATTCGAATAACTATACAAAAGCTCCGTATCTACTCGTTAAATCGCTTGGTGACTTCCAAACTCACCTCATTACAAAGTCACCTCTTTCCAAACCAAATCGTTTCACTATTCGAGTTATAAACATAATCGAGAAACGTTTGTACACAATATACGAGGCACCCTTTTCCAGATGTATTTAACGTCTGTGTCCATAAATATCATAATTATCATAACATTCATATTCTCAGATTTAATAGCTTCACTTCAATGACTGTGCTGTAGAAAACTCAGTTGAGACTTCAAAAACGTATTCCAAATTAACGTGAGTGAAATAGTAGTCAGAAGTCAATGCCTTTTCGAAAGCTCATCATTCTTCGAGCCGTAATCCTTTTTACGATTGTGAAAATCACATTTCTTTCCAAAAGACGTTTTTATCGTGAAAATAACTGACTTTCTCGATTGACATTTAAGTTCATTTCAGTTGTTTTATGTGTGTTTCCGAATAACACGCGTTTGAGATAAATGTCTGTAATCCAATGATAACGCCTTCTTCAAAAGCTGATCTGACATAGAACAAATCGGTTCGTAATCAACCTGAATGCATGGAACATTTCTTCTAAATTATCTTCAATAAGAAATAATTTTATATTTGTATATGTTATAACATTAATCAAACAAACTCTATAATGAGGTACGACTGTAAGTTTAATGTTAGTTTCACATCGGTAAATAACGTTGGCTGGGTTAACCGGTTGTGCTAACCACGATTATATTCGAATTGATGAATCATAGCACTAGGTGCGGAAATAAGATACACAACCAAAGTAATAACTAGTTGATTCGATAATTTTCGCTCGATTCACTAAAACACGGCTTACACGATCAACCTGTCAATATGTTGAGTTGACTCAAGAAGCTTGAACCCACGTCGTGTATAGGCTCCGAAAACATGTGTTGACGTGTTTCCTGCATCTTAGGTAAATCAACTAGCCTCCGACACTAGCGCTTTTATGGATAATTTATTAAACAGATTCGATTTTCGAAGATTTTCGACTCTCGACCCACCGAACACATTGGCTATTAACATATAACATAACAATAACATATTGGCTATTTTTGCCTAGTGATAAACATGACCTAAATGTATTGTCCTAGGTATACGCGCGGTTTAGTTTCAAAACAGCCTTGCTCAATTCTCTAGAAAAAAGATACACGTTGAGAAAATGAGCAGTTGATAACCTGCAACTATTTATACTCAACGAAAGTTCTCGGTAGAAACTATACGTATTCAATGATAATATACCGCGTAACTTGTAACCGTGCCATCATTGGTCAAAGCTGTCAATATTGATGATATAATAGAGCATGTTCAATTCAATTGTTGGCAACATGTTGACGGCAGCCATCAACATCCTGCCGTCGTGTAAAGGCAAGATCAGAAATACGGGCATCAATCTAAAATCTATTTCTGGTCCTACGATTTTTTGGTCCGAAAAAATCTAACCAAATTCACAAACAAGACACGAGAAAAAAACAGAGATTTATATTTACAGAAATGCCCCTTGAAACTTATAGTACTACAGGTAAACTCTAATTATTCAAAATTCAAATTGTATAATGAATCACCGGAAGCCATGAAAAATTCAGAATCATTTTCAGAATTGAAAATCGAAATTGAATATAAGCATGTATAAACTCAATTCTCAGGTCCAGCTTGTGAATATGAATAATTCTATTTCGAGAATAATTCAAATTATCAACTAAATATCAATGATTCTATGTTGTAAGTGAAGGTCCTCAGGTTATTTGAAGAATGTTGTTTCATTCGTCCTTTGCTCCATTTTGATGAACGACAATAATACGACTGTGAAATCACCGTTATACTCTGGATTTTTTCAACCTGAATTTAAAATAATTACTTCAACGACAAAAAGATATTCTAGCATGGATACCTCAACTCAAAAGCCATGTCACTGTTTGAAATGACAATATTCTACATTTCAATATTTAATCACGACGTCAACTAGACGACGTTACGGTCATCCGTCTCACCCTTGTATCAAAACTGACGGTTAGCAGTGTCGACTCATTAACTTGTGTCGGATGTAAATAATTCTCTATAGCATTTGTTTGGCTTTGAAAACGACACAACTGTTTCACTAAAGCAAATCATGATATACGTCATAGTAACAGAATAACATGACACTGTAATATAATTATAATCTGTTATACCACACCATTCTCTCTCGCTCTCTCTCTCTCGCTCTCTCTCTCTCTCTCTCTCTCTCTCTCTCTATCTCTCTCTCTCTCTCTCTCTCTCTCTCTCTCTCTCTCTCTCTCTTTCACTCTCATTCTCTCTTCATATCTCTTCCTTTCTTTCCTCAATTTCTTAAACTATTTCATCTCTTTCACTCTCAGTCCTATACTACAATGTCTTTGTCCGTCTCTTCTATTATGTAACAATGCATGTCGGATGTTCTGAGCGTTCAACAAGCTTGAATTACGAGTGACTGTTTCCATTTTCTGGTAACTATATAGCTCGGCTGTTTTTTTGAACTTTCAACAAGATCAGGATGGAGACATGTACCTCGACTCGTTCGAAGGATTCATACAAAAATGTTTATGTTTTTGGTTCTCCGGTTGAAATAATGAAGGTCTGTTGAACCGCGAATTACAAATACAGTCGATGTAAGGGAAACAAGTAAACAACCCGCAGGTATGGAATTAACGGGTTGCTCAGTGTCGCCAACGTCCTGCTAGGGCATGACGTCTTATCACCTCCACCGAAAACCCATCAAAGTCGTAATTCAATAATGTCGTTATCGAATAATCATAAATGAATCAGTCAATTCGCTATAGTTGAGTGATACCAGCAGACTTTACCATAATGCAAAGAAGGTGTTTTCACTCACATACTAATAATATGACCGGTGTTAACGCTTTTTTGAGGACAACTCCGAGTCAAAAGTCCCATCTGCTTGTCGCGATCTAGTGACTCCCTTGTGAACCCTGGATGTAGATGAGACTGACTACGGTATACCGGTGACATTGTTGACGTTCAATATTTAAAATTTTCGTGCATAACAAATGCGACTGCTAACATGATTATCTACTGAGCCGTGTATAGTTCAATACAAAAGCGTCAATTACGCTAGCACCAAGTGGAACTTGGACGAAGATTTGAGTGGCTATGGTGCAGTTGGCATTGTTGAACTTACTGAAACTATTGAGCCTTGTATAGTTCGATACAAAAGTGAGACAGTGGCGCTACAGACAAGAGGGAGCCTAGAAATAGATTCTGAACCTAGAAATACTTCAGTTGGAAGACGCGAGTCCTCCAAAACGCGAAACCTTTATGTATTAAGATAAATTCTGTTGGTATATCACTATATCTTGCGTATGGTGAATAATGCCTACTGGATAATAACACCTACTGGATAAGGTGATCGCTTTTGGTGAGAGGGCGTCCAGCTAGATTCCAACCCGCTGCTATATTTTGGTTTCAAATATCTTGGTATTTAGTATCATAATACCACGTAGATCTATTATGGTACCTGATTATCTCTCTGATACCGATATTGGAATTGTAGTTCATCAATTTATAACTCATGTATTCTGTGTCACAAGGGGGTCATGATTCAGCAGGATGAATTGTCGACACTGAAACACCTGATTTATGACCTACATGTTTTTTTAATAAGAAAACCGTGATGATTATATAGGCCTACTGACAAAATTATTTCTTTCAAACAGTGTAAATGTGTAAATCGAATCATCTCTCAATGAAATGTGTACTCACTCCAGACGGAACTCAGTTGTACTCAATATATGCTGTGGATGTAGAAACTCCATACTTGGAAAGACATATCATATAGTAATAGAATAGGGAAGGCGTTGAAACATATCGTTCTATACAGTTTCACATTCATTTAATATCATTCATCCTTCATCAATTAATCATTCATTCTTCATTAATTCATCGTTCATCATCCGATTAATTCATCATTCATCATCCGATTAATTCATCATTCATCATCCGATTAATTCATCATTCATTAGTCATTCACTCTTTATTCATCTATTCATTCACCTATTCATCATTCTATGCTTTCATTCTTCCATTCGTTTGTTCGTTCATTCGTTCATATTCCTGTATGTCTTCATTCATTCCTCGATGATTCATTAATTCGATAATTCATTCGCTCGTTCATTCATTCAACTATTCAACTATTCAGTTATGCATTATTGTTTCATGCATGCATTCATTTATGCATTCAATAATTCATTCATACACTCATCCATTATTGCATTATTTCGTGCTTTCGTTTGTTCTTTAGTTTGTGCGTGCAATCAGTCATTCATCCATGCACTCATTCATTTGTCCATTTATTATTCTATCAATATATTGATTTATTCAATCATTATTCGTTCATGTATTCATTCATTCATTCATTAATTCCTTCATTCATCTATTCACATGTTCATTTATTCATTCATCCATCAACTCATTCAATTGAGAATTTAATATTTCACTGCTCAACTTCTTCAGCGTCATTGTCAACGACATTAGACTCAACACAATAGCATTTAAACGTAACAATGTCTGAAGCTTCTAAGCGATCAATAAATTGCATTAAATCCCATCTTTTCACAAAGCTCTACTTAGAAACCACTTGAGATGTTCGCTCTATTAGCCCAGGTAGTTAGTTCGGTAGGGATTATTTACAAGTAATTACTGTTCAAAATGATTATATCATGTGATCAAAATGATATCAGATATATGACAGGATAATAATACTACAATTAACCCAACAAGACTTTGAAACGACGAGATGTAGAGCGTGGAGCAATAAGGTTTCTTCCAGTTCGAATGATCCGTCGGAAATGTTGGAGCTTTTGATGTGGTATTATACGAAATATGGTCGAACATGCTACAGAAAGATTTGTTAGTTCCTACTAATTGAAGCAGTTTTATAACAGTGCATATTATTAACAGTGCCAATTGCCTTCGTGTTCTTTTATCAATAAATGTTCTCTAATGCTGATTCTTCAAGAGTGTTTGATTTGAATGACTCAAAAACACTCCAAAGTAGGCCAAATCCATATTTTGTTAGCAGATTCCAAAACTGATTTTGAGAAAATTCTCATTCAGAAAAATGTTATTCGAGCTCTGATTGAACTCTTTTGAAATCTTTTGGAATATAAATTGCTTCCTAAACACTGTCATATTTTTCTAGCTGAATATTAAGTTACAGCACTCGCAATACATAAGAAATTGCTATTTTCATTTCATTTGACTCCATTTCGCTATAAAATAAATTTTAAATATAATGGCAACAACATGTGTACATTCTAGCTGATTAACATGATTAAATCGAGGTTGAAGCATCACCAGTTCATTGAAACTGGGCAAAGCGACTGAAATTACAAGTTGTAATTAACTTCATTCGATTATCTAATGATCATCGTGGTTTTAAATATACCAACCACAGACTAACTTAGAATAAACAATATAGTTTGTAAAATGACTAACTAGAACTTCAATCACCCATTGTGATCTCTATCCAAATTAAACAGTGCATTATAAAGTTGAGAGTGATTAAATCATGAGATAGACTATAAAGCAAAGCTGCTACGTTATTGATAAAAAGAACGTATAAGTACGTAGACTTCCTGCGGTGTGAACCGAGACACCATATCGTTCGTACGTGCAGCACTGCGGCTAGAAGACATTAATTGGCATGGAATTGTCAGAACCAGGCAAGTCTAGGTGATTAATACCAACCGTGTGATTAATACCGACCGAACTAACCAAGCTGGTAACTAAGAAAGGGTTGAACCAGGCGGTAAAGAATCTACTACTTTCCCAGTCTCCGCTCCGTCTTATATATTATATACGTACTGCACGTTCATAAAAACGAATCCATAAATTTCAAGTATAATTCTTAATTTTACACACGGAAAAATCCTCCTCTTCCCACCCCCTCCCTGTGCTACCCCTCGCCTGTAATCTCGCACACGAATTAAAGCCAGCGTGCCAAGTTTGGTTACACATTTTACAGTCTGCTGTCCGCCCTTTTTCTGACTAATGTCTGCCCAATTATTTAGTTATAATGTCGCTAAGATGTTGAAAGTATGAGTTAGTGGTTTTCTCTTCGCCGCAATGAAAGCTGAGTCTCGAACGGTTAATTGCGTGCGCAAAGCTTGGAAGTGCGATTTGTTATGCGTGTAAGTGTCTCTATTGGTGAGGTTATTAAATAGTAGAGTAGTTTATCATGAATTGCACTGATTCCTAGATTAACTTGCTCACGTTGTTGATGTTAGTAACATGAAATGAAATTTATACCAGGTTGTACTTAGTAAAGAGTTGCTTTTATTCAACTCGGCAACAATTAAAGACGATACATTCAAGAGATAGATTCAAATACAGGCAATAATATGTCGACGATATAAGTGTAACAGAGCTATTCTTAGAAACATTCAGTTCATTCAACGGATCATTATGAAATTTGGAGATCATGAAACATGTTATAGCTTTATCTTAACAGTATAACAGATGGTGATGCACAGAAAATAATTGGTTCATGTGCATGGTGAACATTGTTTACGCCTGATGAGTAATACTCGAACTTTTTGTCAGAGTGGATATTTTGCGGATCAGAATCTCTCAAAACTGTATTTATATTATATATATATATATATATATATATATATATATATATATATATATATATATATATATATATATATATATATATATATATATATATATATATATATATATATATATTGTCGGTACTTGTTTTCTCTGCAAGTCTTACAAGCGAAATTATTGTTGACGATGAAAGACTCTCACATGCTATCAGTGTGTAATGATGATGAGCCTTGAAAAACGGAGCACATTAGATAGCCTTTTACTTTCTGATACATGTTTCGTCTTCGAAGATATTCGATCTGAAACGTTTTACACCAGGCGATCATCACTTCCACTGTGATAAGCTTTCCATCAGACAAAACATCCTACACCAATCACGATCAAGCTCAATAGCCAGCAGCCAATCATAGCTCAGTTTGAAGATTGGATGAACCAATGAGATATCAGTATCTGACAATATCCATGAATGTAGGTCAACGGTAGGCTATCACTGAGATGATAATAGCGCTCTGGTGAGGTAGTGAAGAGAGAGATCGTGTGAGAGAGAGAGAGAGAGGGAGAGAGGGAGAGAGAAACGAGAAGAGAGAGAGAGGTGATGGATCTTCTAGACTCATAGCTGTCAATGTCAATATATAAGAACAGATAGAAGATTGAACCTGATATTATCTTCTGTATCCAGGTATCATTACTGTAATTGGTTTATGATGAAGAAACTGTTACAGTAATGTGAGTAGTGGTTTCAAAGAAAGCATATTGAGGAGATAACATAATGGATTTGCAATGAATTCAGGTTCCAATAAAGGTGGAGGTTTGGTTCGTACGTTCATCGCAAGCTCCAATCTCACATATACTACAATTTTTATTGTTTTTAGGAAGATCTTTGAGCGGTGCGACTGAATGAACTATACTTGATCTCTCATCCCAACTGTTGCCTTCATTCTTTTTCAAAATAATATCATTTGTAATGGTAGGAAATATATTTTTTTCATGTAGCTATCATACAGCTCTCCAAATAGCTATTAAAATGATCAGAATTCTGAAAAAATATATGTGACTCGTCGTGAGATGAGCCTCTAGAACTGAGAATAGAATACAATCTCAAAATGATTTGAGTTTACAATTATCTTGACTTCAACTTGACTTCACAATAATATACTAGGGCCTAGAGACGTTTCCTATGAACTAGAGCCTTCAGACGTTACAAAACATATTTTTCCGATGGTTTGAGATTATTTCTTGGAATGAGTCGATCCAATATAATTGCTCGAAAAAGGTACACAGTTCAGTTCACATACTGAACTTTTATTGGCAAAATTGTTGAAGTTGATTAGTATCTCCATCTTACATGTATAAAATCCACAGAAACAAGAACACATGTTTCCACATTATCGGCGATAAAGTCTCTCTCAATGAAGTCTCTCTTAAAAAATAATTTGAGAAACTTACCACTCCGTTACCGAACTTGCGTACTGCGCATGGCAGCATCGTCGTACCGCCAGTCTGCGCCATCACAACCGTGGAGTTCTCTGTGGTGAACACATTGCTGCCGTGACCAGCTACCAGATTCGCAGAGTCCGAAGAGGAACGATGCTTGTGTCCGCCGTTCTCGTAGCTCCGTGCTACACGCGATCGACTCTCCGTCAGCACCGGTTCCAATTCTACAACAGAATAGATATACAATCAAATCAGTAATATAAACAAATGGATACGTGTAGATACAAAATACACCCGGAAACACATTACACATTGAATATATCCCTCTCATATCAAACTGATCCACTCACAGCACTTCAAAGTGATAACAATAATAATATACCGGTGTATCATTATTGTGACACTGAATCAACAAGTGAATAATTACGTTTAATATATGTAATAGATGTGAAAATATTTCCCCCCGTATCAAACTCATCACGTACTATTCGGCAGTACATCAATCAATTTCTGCAGTATATTTCAAGGAAAGTAATGAATCAATATTTCCATATTCCATACTCATCTACCGGTATGTGTGTATTTTCACCAGACAACTCGCATGGTTTTTTTTTCATACCACCGGTATATTATTATTCCTATGTTCAGCATGCACATTCAAATATACTGGATACATAATATTCTACCGGTATATTTGTATGTTAAACCCATCCACAATAATCTTATCCCGGTATATTATTATTTACATAAAGTTATACCGGTAAATCTTCAATTTTCCATACTTATACCACCAACAAATATACCGTGACACCGGTACAAACTTAACCACTGCGTATAAGTATCGTTCCATTATATTGACGATCGATTCCGATATATAAATATATATATATATATATATATATATATATATATATATATATATATATATATATATATATATATATATATATATTGCATGACGCTAGTGAAACGGTTAATCTCTGGCACAAAGGCTTCTTTCACTAATTGTCCAATAAAATTTTTCTCCAGATTGTATTGTCCACTCTCAACATCATAGTTGATCTGTTTGGCCCAACATATCAGTTGCTAAGACAACCTGACAAGCGTACGCACTCTTTGGAGGATGTTGAATAGCTCTGTATGTGAGGGCAAAATGTAATGGCAAGAAAGGTTTCAATTCTTAACTAGCAACTAGCAAGTACCTTGAATGGTACATTGTTCCATATAATACGAAGATACTCTGCTTCAGGATACTGAAACTCCAGGAATATGAATGAATGCTCATATTCCAATATTCGTTATATTCCCAATCTTATACTTTCGAGTCATACTTCTTACTTTCACTCCAACTTCCTAGTTCAATCGCTATATTGTAGTCCACTCTTGAGCGTTTCAAAGTTGATGAAACTATCTTGGTCTAACCAGATAGTGAGATATAAATCGAGGGGTTTACAGCTCGAAAATTTGGTGTACACCTGATTTCAGATTTGAAGATTTCAGGTGATTTCAGGGATTTCAAGTGATTTCAGTGATATCAAGTGATTTCAGTGATTTCAAGTGATTTCAGGTGATTTCAGGTGATTTCAGGTGATTTCAAATGATTTCAGAAATTTCAGGTGATTTCAGGGATTTCAGATGATTTCAGGTGATTTCAGGTGATTCAAGGGATTTCAGGGATTTCAGGTGATTTCAAGGATTTCAGATGATTTCAGGTGATTTCAGGTGATTTCCGGTGATTTCCGGTGATTTCAGGTGATTTCAGGGATTTCAAGTAATTTCAGGTGATTTCAGGTGATTTCAGGGATTTCAGGTGATTTCAGGGATTCCAGGTGATCTCAGGGATTTCAGATGATTTCAGGGATTTTAAGTGATTTCAGATGATTTCAGGTGATTTCAGGTGATTTCAGAGATTTCAGGTGATTTCAGGGATTTCAGGTGATTTCAGGGATTTCAAGGGGATTTCATGGGATCTCATGGCAAGTGTACACCTGATTTCAGGAGTTGTTAACACCTTGATTTAAATACTTCCTAATAATTATTCAATTCAGGTGAATATATGACTTGTGTTCTCAAAACACTATACTTTCTGATGATCATCTACATTTATGTAATTAATTCTCACCGTGAATTCATTCTTTGACATAATTGGACAAAGGAAAATAATTTCCATTATGCTATAATAAATTTCAAAGCGTTGTTCTTCAACATTTTTCAATAGATAATATAAAATATCATTTTGGTTTTCTTTTAGAGAAGTTTCCTTCAATCAGAAAGACCGCTTCAATTATACTCATCCTTTGTTGCTTTTTTCCTCATTATTGTATTGTGACTTTCATTCTTTTTTTATCACAATTCCTTTCAGTAACTTCACAAATAATATCTCTTGTCTGACCTAGAATTTTTACCAACTGTGGAGAAATAATATCGACAAATTTCATCAAGTTTTTGTGTTCCGATGATGGTTTTGGGTTTTTGACAAGTCATGGAAAGATGGCAGTATTGCGATCAGTTTCTTGGCACGATAAGTTGTTTTTGACAGCTGGACTATAAAGGGCTATGTATGAGGGTTGAGGGTGGTTTCCAATATCGTATCGATGTGTACTACTGTATTGTAGAAGAGGATAAAACTAGTTTATATGCTTGACCTGCTGTTGTACGTGTATAGTCCAGTTTGATATAAGAAAGCGAATAAATATTTCTATAGATGATATGTTATCGCGCTAAATTCATATCTACGCTATTAAATCGAGTTGTAATTCAGAATTCAAGTATCGCAATTCAGAAGAAGATAGTGGAGATGGTATATGAATTTTCGTATCATATCTCACAATTGGTGTGGTGACGTTGAGCGTTTGGAAATAATTACAGTTTACTGAAAAATAGTTTCCTTCGATTATTTTTGAAGTGTTCAAATTTGGATAGAAACTCTGATGAAGAATTAATTTAATGCAAGAAAATGTACATAGCATGCATCTTCATTCCTCAAATTTTATCCCTTCACGTTAGTTTAGAATATTAGGGTGTTGTGTAATTATAGGCAGTATGTGAAGTTCTTAGAAGCTAAAATGTAGGCCTACTGAGGGTGAAAAGTGAATGACCAAGAAGAGCAAACTTCTAGTATTTCTCGCTTTGCCGACCAATAGTGAACAACAATAACTCTATGGCATGATAGCGATTGACCATGTATTTTTCCCAGTCGAATCTAAGGCAATTTTGTTTGTTTCCAATCTCCAACCACATCTGAATGAAATTATAAACGCCAGTTTTAGTAAAGGCTAGGTGCATCTGTGTGAGTTTTAATTGTATACGTTTGAGAAAACTACATGTTTAGTGTTTTCCTGCAGAGATTTACAAAGAGTTCAGTTAGTGTCACACATGTGAATAGTTTTGTAATTAATTATCTTGAAGTAAGTGTACCATCAAGAAAATGAGATGTTGAATGAAATCCATTTCAATGAATCCATTGTAGATGATGTTAAACCCGTGAATCATAAACGTTCATGGACAAATAGTTGATCCATGGTGGGTGAATTATGTGTATTTCGTTTGTATGAGTTGGCTACTTATTTCCAGATCTCAGGATCGAATAATTCTGGATTTCTTCCTCCAGGATCACGGAAAGTATCTGATAATGCAATACAGTAGGCATTTCAGTCTTGGAAGAATAATTATGCGATCGGAGAATATAATGGATTGATATTTTCTGCCGAATATAGACGTAATGTTACTTTATGACTTGGAAATCGTAAATAAGTATGGTTGAGCATAAAAGTACCAGATATTGTCACAGTAGTCTGAACTACTGTAGTTATTTGATCATAATTTCTATTCTAATCGAGCATTAACCACTATCAACATCTTTCACACGTTTTGCTCCGACGTCGGTCGTTAGGGAGAATGAACTATACATTTACTTGGTCAGCGTAAATGTCCCTCTCGACAGACCGGACACGTAGTAACAACAGGTGAGGTGTGTGTATAAAAGCGTGTGTGATAAGGTAACACGCTCTCTTGAGAAGACACCAGAAGACGGGATGGAGCAGAGCCGCTGTTAACATCTTAGCGTGCTACTGTCCCCGATCGACGTACTCTTTCGGGCAATGGTCTTCACCATGTGGCTAAGTATTGGTCTGGTTGACCATTTTATTAATAACTTCCAATTTCTTTTGTCGTCGGTTCGTTGAAATTTTATTATTGATAGACGACAGGTTCATTTCCTAACCTCTTTCGGCATTTGTACTCTAAATTATCTTTTATTCAATAAACACTTATTATTCAAGGTCCAATAACCTATAGATTTGTAATTAACCCTAAGATCCTACAACCAACCTCTCACAAATTCATAGGTAAGCGTTCTTCTAAATTATTGGCTACACCCTTCCTTAGAATCCTTTTAGATCGTAAGATCCAAATTCCGGTTGTAACAATATCTCACGATTGAAATGAATGAATGAGAATTCTTCGGGATCTGATAGGCAAATATCGTACCTTCCAATGCAGCATATAGGTTTGATTTTCAGATATCATCATCACAATTTGTATGAATATTTTCAACAATGCTCCTTTCCTTCTTCATTTTTCTGGAATTTATCAATATTGCCCCAGAACTTCACAGTTCTGTGAGGCAGGTATATTGATACTGTAGTAGGAATTTCAATTCTCTTGATTGACATTTATGATTCTCTCGCCATTTATGGAAGGCGAGAATAACAATTCAAAAACACTCATACAAAACTTTTTTCCAGCGTTTGAAATAGAGTCTTCAGTTTCATTCTCACTTCTTACAAAAATAAATAATGCCTGTATATGTTCAGAGTGTACAACCTAAGTTGTTACAGCGACATTTAAAGGTCACAGAACGGTTGCTGGTTTATATTGACTCAGTCAATAGAGCATACACCTATTGAAACATCGGCGCCGATATTGTCCTTCTACATTACTGTAGAGGATTACTTGTAGAACACGAACCTATTACGAGAGATTATTGAAGATCAATACGATAACAGACTAATGCAAATAGAGAATTATTGATCTGCAAGTGTGGTTATATGATTCAGCGATATAGTTTAAATATTTCAATTTTCCCTGTGCTACTGAATGACCTAGTCCACTAATAAGTTATGTGGGAAAACGAATGAGCAGGTGATAATGAACTGATGATGTGATGATGGATAATGGGCGTTTACAGAAAAACATACATCGGAAATAGACCGGTTTTAGATTTTGAAGCAAAAGCATAATTGCTGGAATCAAACAGAAAGCAGTGGTTTCATCTTCCAAATGAAACAAGATTAAATTCTCATTATTTTATCATTTGCATTCTCGAATAAAGAGTGAAATACCTTCTCTGTGAAGGTACAGAAATATTTGTGTGGTGTTATAATAAGTTTTAATCAGGGACCCGAACCGGAACCGGAACCCGAAAAAACCCGTATTTTTGGGGAACCGGAACCGGAACCTGACCCTTTATTATTGATTTTCAAGAACCGGAAGCAGAACCGGAACCCCTGAAAATCTTGGGTTCTTTTCGGTTCCATAAAGGTTCCATAAAGGCTCTCAATACCTGATTCAGACTCATTAGTCACTCATTTTGTTCATAACTTTTTAGTTATAACTTTTTTTTTCCACACATCAAAAGTGTCAAAAACCACCAAAAGTAGAAGCACTGAAAGCAAGGGAAAAAATATTATGAAACTATTTAGCAAGAAGAACCGGAACCGGAACCGGAACCCTCATTCTCACTATGGAACCGGAAACAGAACCGGAACCTTTATTTGATAAAATTAAGAACCAGAACCGGAACCGGAACCTTTATTAATTTCGGTTCGGGTTCCTGGTTTTAATGCATTGGATGGTAGAAATTGAAACTGCAGATCAATTGTTGAAGTTCAATCGATGAAGATTTGTTTTGAAAGAAATTTCAATTTAGAATCAGAATTTCCGAATAAGGCTGGGAATGGATCAATACCACCATTCAAAAGTGGCACCTCTCCATTTTTTCAAAACTTCAAGGCAATCATGCCTGCGAATATATCGACCAAGTTACTTTACATTATCAGCAAATAAACTTTGTGGCCAGGATTCCGTGGTGTGTGACCAATTTTCTCAATTGCAGATTGAAGAATTGTGGTTTCCAATAATACTGGGATACATTTATTCATGGTATACCCGTACATTTTATCGAAATTGATGGCGATAGTGAATTGCATGAATAGACGCAAGTTTTGTCTTTCTCAGCTACTGTTCTCAGTCTCTTGAACTCTCCACTCCCGTAACTCAAAATCAGATGTAAATTTCAGAATTTAAGTGACTTTATCCTATTACTGAAACATCAAATAAGTGATATTGTATAGGGATTCGACGTTATTGATGAAGACATGAATATAATTTGGCATATACTGATTTAATGAAGTACATGAAAGTGAATGTGGAGAAGATTTGTCAACTTTCAAGAACATATTGAAGATACAGAATGCGATATTGAGGACCACAAATCCTCTACTCTACAAGAGAGGTTTGCATGGCGCTCTCAGACTATGTGCTTGAATAGCACTCGAGCTGTATAGAATGTACGGTGGAGAAAATCTCAATGAGTATTGGAAACTAAAGCCAGCAATGTCAAGAAGATTCCATGTTGCAGTATAACCACTTCGCAATCGACAGTTTCTCATTTGAGGAAAATATTTCTAACGACAAGAAACAAGCATGTGTCAACTTTTCGAACCTCTACTTAAATTCACACATTGAAATAAATGAAGGTATGTATACCTACATCAATTACCTACATGCAAGTCACCTGGACTATCATTCTATATTCATAATAATGATGATAATGATAATAATAATAATATAGTTTACTGTCCATTGTTTGATTCCACATTGTGAAATATTTGACATGTTAATTGAAGATAATCAGATTTTTTAAAATATGTTCCGATGTTTTTGGAATGTTTTGAATATAATAATGGTTTCTGTATTGGAATTCTAAATCTAAATTTGGTATAGGATTCTGAATTCTGAAATTTTGTTTTCTTAATCTAAATTGGCATAGTTTCTGTTGAACATGCATATATTTTTTTTTTTTTTATTTATTTATTTATTCATTACAGATTGTTCATAAAACAGGTGGTAATGGTTACTATACCCAATGAAATTACAGTCAAACATACTCGATATAATTATACTTCATTTTTTTCTTTGCTCTCTTCTTAAATCACCAATCTTCGTTATGTTCTTGATATCTTCTTCCAATTCATTCCATTCCCGCGTCGTTCGTTGTATAAATCCATATTTACCTACTTCTCTATCCACTTTTTCCACTTCCATTCTTACCCCTCCCCTTGTACTTCTTTGTAATCCCTTTCCAATTCTATTGCTTAATTCATCCCATCCTGTATATTCATTCTTGACTCTAACAAAATTGCACATTCTTTCTATTCGTCTTCGTTTCGCCAAATTTTCCCATCCCATTTCCTCAATCATTTTACTGGGTCTTTCTATAACTTTTTCAACCACATCCTTATCGTTCCTGATAATCTTCCAGCGCTTCTCTCTCCCCAATACCCTTCTTGCAGCAACTCTTTGGACGTTCTCCACAGCCTTTATTAGTCCAACTTCATGCGGATCCCAGACTGAACTAGCATACTCAAGCATTGGCCGAATCAGACTCATGTATGCCTTCTCTTTTATTTTCATCCCTGTTCCCTTCAACTGCCTCATAATAAAATTTAAGGATCGTATTCCCTTTTTTGAGATATTTCTAACATGTTCCCCCCACCCCAAGTTTTTATTTATGTAAAGTCCAAGATATTTATATGCTTCTACTTCCTCAAGTGTAGACTCTCCCATTTTATGATTCTTATTCACTTTTTTCTTGTTACTGCTGCTAGAGAAGTGCACCACTTTACATTTTCCAACATTTAGTCCCATTAAATTTATTTTAACCCATTCATTAATTCTGTCCAAATCTCCTTGTAACTGATTTTCCTCCCTCTCACTCCTAATGGTGCTATATATCACACAGTCATCAGCAAATAGACGAATTCTTGATTGAATTCCGATTTGAAGATCGTTTATAAATATATTGAATAGAAGGGGTCCAATTACACTTCCTTGTGGTACCCCAGAAGTAACTTTTACCATATCAGAAATTTCATCACCTACTTTTACTTTTTGTGATCTACCTTTTAAGAAGGACTCCACCCATCTTGTTATCCTCTCATGTTTTGTTATTTGTTTCAACTTTGAAATCAGAAGTTTATGAGGTACTTTGTCAAAAGCTTTTTCAAAATCCAAAAAGACGGCAGATATTTTACCCCCCTTGTCTAAAGTATCAGACAGTTCCTGCGTGAATCCTTGCAGTTGGGTTACACATGAGTAACCCTTACGAAAACCATGTTGTCCATCAAATATTCCACCATTATTATCAACAATTAATTTGATTTCTGTATCAATTAACCTCTCCATAATTTTGCATATTGAGGAGGTGAGGCTAACTGGTCTGTAATTACCCAAATTTGATTTTTCTCCCCCTTTATGTATTGGAGTGATCATTGCTTTTTTCCAGTCCTCGGGCACAGTTCCTGAATCTATTGAATTTTTAAAAATTAACATTAAATACGGTATCAACTCTTTTCCCGCCAACTTGATAAATTTGTTATTAATCCCATCGTGACCGGGAGCTTTATTTCTATTCAGTTTATCAATTATTCTCTGGATTGCTGTTTCAGTGAATTTTATATTATTTTCCTCTACTCCCAATTGATGAATTTGATCATTCTCTACTTCGTTCTCCCCATTCAAAGTCTGTTTTTGAAAAACTTCACCATAATAATTATTTAATGCGTATGCCTTTTCTTTATTCGATATGAACTCCACTCCTTTTCTGTTAATAAGAGTTGGCATATCGTTTCTTCCTCTTTAGTATTATTTATGTACTTGTACATATTATTCCAACTTTTATTCTGGTCCTGCTCATCAAACATCCCCCGTAGAAACTTATCCTTTGCACTTTTCTTTTCTTTATTCAGATCTGATCTGAATTTCCTTCTCATTTCTATATCTCCCCCTTTACCTCTGTTCATATTATGAAACTTTCTTGCTTTCCTTTTCAATTTTCTAATTGATTTATTATAATCGATTGGATCTGCACTTCCAGATATTAACTTATTGGGAACAAACTTCTCAATAGCGTTTAAACATATGTTTTTGAAAGTGTCCCATTTTTTGTCTATATCCCCCTTCTCCTCAATCCAGTAATTCCTCCAATTATTTAAATGTAACTTAATTTTGTTGGTATCCGCCTTTTTATAGAACCAGACTTCCTTCTGTACCTTTATTTCATCTTTTACTCTATTTGCAATTAATTCTACTGTTGGAATATTATGCGTTCACCTTATAATAATATTTTATTATATTGAAAATTAGATCAATTCACATCTTTATGAATTGAGCCAGAAAATCGCTTAGAGAATGTTGGCAAGTGATTAAACCATGTAGGTGCTGCATAACGAGGTTGCTCATTAATGGAGATAAAACATGCATCACATGAACTGAAGTAGAAATTGTGTTCATTTACAATATGCCATCATAAAAACATTTGCATACAATGACGCCTAATGCATGAAGTGAGCAAATATTGTGAAGGTACCAGGACTCTCAGGTAAAAGTAAAAGTATTCGAGCTAGCCATTTCCTTCATATCATTATCATAGTTATCACTATCACTACGAATTCAGATAACGTATCCAGATGCGTCGAAAGATTTACTCGTTAATTAAGTTAACGATAGGCCATGGTCCATCTGGTTTTGTAGCAAGACCTGAAATTTCCAGAAGTTCATTTGTAAATATACGGTACCCCATGATGACGTTATAATGAATCTGTATTTTTAATACCATCTAAACTTGATACAAAATCATTGTTCCCCAATTGAGGCTATGGATGTGAGATATGGATATGGATGGTTATGAGATCGTTTAAACGGGGCACCACAAATTGATCTCACCACCCCACATTTCTTCAATTGTGATGCGTGAATTTTTGTGTGAATTCACATACATCGATTCATGCTTCATGAATATACAGAATGATGATTATTGGGACTAATCGGAACGTACCTAGATATTACTCACATGCATGTAACATGCATAATATACACACTCATGACTGTGTTCATATCGTTTTATCATTACTCATTAACGTTGCAAGTAAGATGTTTCATAGATATCAATTTGAATTTTGAATATATATTATGCTCATTGCTATGACAAGTAGTTACAGATTTTGTGTTGTATCACTTTTCCTCGAATTGTGAGTACAACATAATTGTGTCATCATTAAGAAAGTGAAGTTCCGTTTTACATATAGTGCACATATTGTTCTCCGATTTGACACAGATAGTGTATATTATTATTACTCATCAAATTTCATACTAATACATACTCCGATATGAAAAAAAATCAAAAAAAAAATCAAATATATATATATATATATATATATATATATATATATATATATATATATATATATATATATATATATATATATATATATACTATGTAGCTTATCGATTCCACTAACAGCTAGGTCATACGGTATACGACTGAGTGGGTGATAATGAAACGAAGAAGTCATGATAGATGAGAGAAGGTTGAAAAACATGCCTTAAGCGAGACTCGAACTCACGCCCAACATGATAACATGTCCTTGTTCATGTACACTATTCTTGTTCAAATATTGGGAAAAACAAAAGAATTTCAACTACAATAGGGAAAAAAGAGAGAATTAACATTATTGTATACATCATTACACTATTACCTATCATCAATAATGAAAAAAATAATAATGTTTCTATTGATATGTATTATTCGTGGATTTTTTTCAAGCGTATTCAAATATTATTTTGAGGGACTGAAAGGTATTCCAATTTGATTATTATCATCAGGGATCATTCAAACATGTATTTATGTCATATTTTCATTTTTGGTATTGTTAGTGCTGTATGATAATCATATTGAGAGAACTTGGTTCAGTTATAGTTTCAAATATGTACATGCTCAATCGCAAGGATTGAACGATAAAAATATGAATATTCTTTTCCACCCTCTAATTCGATACAATGCATCAGTTTCAAAGATTTTGACTCCGGTAAAAAGTCTTTGTTCTTTTTCCACATGCAAAATCCTTCCATGATAATACTTTCACTCTTGAATATCATCGATGGAATATTTCTTTGAACTGTAATTATGAAGAACAATGGCGTAGTTCACTTCATTGTTTCATCATTACTTTTCATGAACATTTATTTTCTTCCTTGAACTGATTTAAATGATTTCCGTTATTTGTCACCATTTCCAGTACTACTCTTTGCAGCATAGCAAAATAGCTTCCAGCTTTATTAATGCCCTCATTAAAATGAAGTGTATGACTTCTTCATTCAATTCTATTCAATTACATAACATTCGAACTATCGACATTTTTTACGGATATTCAAAATGAGAATTTTTTCTTTCTTCCAAATCAACAAAACGGAGAAAAAGGAATGCTCTTTCAAATACTTTATATTAATAACATTGGATATTTAAACGAGCAAAAGGTTTTTCATATTTCGAAAAACCATCTCGTTTGATTGTATATGCTTCAAATCGAAATTCGTCTGTTGAATCAGCTTCAATCATTCTACTCTTGATCGTTAATAATGTTATTTATTTGAAAGACTTTTTATATACTTATTTTTTCGAATTGATAAGAAGTTGTGGAACAAAAATGTCTTCTTCAAAGAGAATGCCTGTATGACGTGGATAAATACGTGATCATGAACAAAGCGATGTCCAAGAATTGATAAATGTGAATGTCAACGTTTTTGTGAATAGGAAATACTTTTCATGAAGTTTCCTCTAGATATAAGTAACCGAGTGAAGAATTGCAGTACGTCCTATATAATGGTACGAATTTAAAACCAGAAAAAAATGCAATGTACATCATTCACCAGCTTCCTCATCATTGCAGTAACGAACACATACATTCTTAATTTTGTATTTGTCTTATAAAAATTAAAGAATTAGTTTTTGAAAACAATCCAATACCCGTAACGTAATTGAAAAACGTATCTCAATTCCATCTTTGTGGTAAGCTACAGTATAATAACTCCAGCGATATCACTGTAAGCATAATTTTATGAATTATCATATTTTACCATTATCATTATCAATTCGTTTCCCATTATATTATTCCGTGGTTGAAGTAACTATGACGTACATAATGCATCTTCCTCTTTAACAAGCTCGAACATTAATTACAATACATAATTCTCAAGTCATCGTCAGGTATAGTGTTATTACCCTGCTCCATTGCTGGCCATCAAATTACTCCACAAATTATATTTTAATTATCATAGTATGAAACTTGAATATATATCATGCATACCGTATATATCATATGATTCACGATACTCAACTATTCGTGCATCAGTTGAAAATTACTTTGCACATAAATTAAATATCCACAAGGATGTAGATGTAATTCAGAATAATTAGAAGGTATGTTAGTTACATTACACAACTGTTGTTCTATTCACACTAAATAGCTCGTTTGTCCGTTCTTTTGCTTATTTGCTTGTTTGTTTGTGTGTGTGCAAGATGCTATTTTCAAAGTAGTACCTAAAAAAATTCGAATCTCCACAATAACATTGGTTTTGAAATGAGAATATTTCTGATATCAATGCTATGAACGTAAAAAGAACTACAAGCATACATAATTATATTCACAGTAGAGAATCGAACTCATGGTTTGAATAATTCACTTTCCGAAGCTGTAAAGTCTGTGAAGACCGTAAATGTTTTTCAGATGAACACATTGTCATGTTTTCCCCATAATGAAACATGTGTCATATTATCGAGCTATATATAAACACATCGACGTGATAATTCGTTTAAACATTATAAACTGTCGAGATTAAACGGTTTTTACATTCACGTCAGCGATTTCTAATTGATGGTTAGTTTAGTTTTATAGAGATAAATGTACCTTGCTATAAGTCAGCGCTTGTGAAACATTATTTTGCTATCCGATGTATTGTACTCGACTGAGCCATCGTTATCGACCACAACCCAATTACCGACTCAGCCATAGTCAAGCTCGTCTGTATGGCGGGTTGCATTATGTGACCAATGACGGACGTGCACAGATACGTTTTTATCCTCGTATTCCAGTGTTTATATTACGATCAGGATTAAGTTGAACTCTAATTGTGTCAACTAACATGTTTGTGTATGTGTTGAAGTTAATCTTTCATTAACTAAAGGTTATCTCGATGTGTTGTCACTAATTTGTCTATGAAAACGTCATGTCATTGTTTTTTGTTGATTTATGAGCGATGTGTCCTAGGTAATGTTTTTACTGACATATATATGAAGTTTCAAACTAAATACACTCACGTGCTTCTCCAAGGACAAAAACTTCATCGATTAGAATAATTAGTCTCACATTCAAGAGAATTCCTAATGTTCAATTATGAATGTCTAGCCAAGCTAATTTTCAGAACTGTTAATAATTGCAGATTCAGAACTATAATCTGGAAGTTATATTTAACAAACCAAAGCGCTAATTTCTATCTGTATGTAATATTATCACAATTTCTATATTATAAAGTTGGAAATATGTAACGTTTCATCTGGAACTTTCAAGTGTAGCTCTGTGTAGCGAGATCGTACATATCAGTTTATCATTAAGTAATTGAATTTTCTTTGAAACTCACATAATGGTTCTTCGCTGTCAGGTCCGCTCGCTTGAATAGAACGTCCCACGTTCATACACTGAATACGATTATTTTCGATCAGTTCCAATCGATACATATTGTATCGATACATGTAGGTCGCATCAGAGATCAAGCCTTTGAGCGAGTATCGAGTGATGGATTGTGTATTGTGCCGACATCTTTTTATCAAATATCTAGCTCGTTTATGATACAGGATATTTCATGAAATACATAATGAAATAGATGGTGGATGCTTTTTGTTGGACCAACGTTACGTTAACATGAACGTATGCGGATGAATGTAAGTGATTTCTCATTGAAATTTTTTGAATAAATTATATGAATACGTATATTGGTCGAGTATTTTGGGTAAAGAACGGTGAGCTTGGTGGTGGTAGCCGTATGTGTAGTTTAGACAAGAATGGCAGTACTCTTTGATTTGATTATTCAACATTTTAAAACACATCGATGATTGTATTACATCACCAAAAATATGGACAAATTGCACATTAAATGTCTTCATAATCTCTCTCTTATGGTATTTTTATTGAACGTACTATGCAGATACTTGAAGGTTTGGGATGAATCAAAGTTGTCAGGTTTTTGCAGCGTTTCAATGAAGATATTATTATTGATCGTATGAAATATGATACGAATATCTTGAATACACCAGTCTTAGAAAAAGTTCTATATTTCATCAAGTCAGCACAGTTTGGATCCATTCCGCATTTCATTGCAACACACATTATTAAAGCTAATTGATATCACTCACTACAGAGAATGTAACAAACTACAGAATTTAAAGCACGATTTACTATTTATCGCATTTTATGCCCAAGTCGTTTTACATTCGTTTACAACACTCACAATTTTATATTCGTTCTAAGCTTATTTTATGTACCGTATACCTGAGAGCTCAACCGACTTAGCTTTCACACTCATATTATATATATATATATATATATATATATATATATATATATATATTAAGCTATTTGTGTCGTTATCTTTTCCTCTCCCCACTCCCCCTCTACACTCTATTGCTATCGCCCCCCACCCCCTCACCCTCCTTTATAGCTAGCTGTGAACATTGGTATATGCGTGATGGATAAGCTTCAAGCTTGAAAATATCGGAAAACTTTACTCTGGTAATTTATGCAGCATGAGCTACCCTATCCTTCCCCCTCTCCTCACCATACCCAATATCAAATACCCCCTGCTCAACAGTGTAAGGTGTTTAACGGGTTATCGCCGAGCAAGACTAGACTTCGATGTATCGCAGCACTAATGTCTCGATATTAACGCGGTATCGAGTTTCACAAGACGAAAGGATATTTTCGATCAAGATGCTCAGTGGCGGACAAACCCTCGCGAGATGTTTCATTACGAGAACTTTGTTATACAAATAAACGGATATGACAAACGGTTTCCCAGAAATGGACTGAATGTTTTTGATCTGAACATGTTTACACCTGAGTAACTGCATCAGTCTTTTTACACTGAATAGTAAATACGTCGTCGTGTAAGCCTGCCATTGGACTGGAAGATGCCTACATTTAGTTGAGTTTGAGTTTATGATGTTCATAAATATAGATATTAGTCCCATTTGAAGGTTCAATTCCAATCATACCCCTAATCTTACAAGATGAGAAGACTTTCATGTAGGACCTATATGTACACTATATGCACACTATATGTTAACACTTGATGAGCTCATACAGATGAGAATGTATTCAGTTTAGATAATATATAATGACTGAAGGATGATTGCACCTCATATATCATTCTTCTAAAAGAGGTCCAAGTTAAGAGAGACAAATAATAATGAATACATATCATACTCAATAATTATTTTATGCAACCAGCACGCCACTGACACTATGCCCACGTCTTGCCTTCTATACGCATCGGTCGACGATTTATCGAAGATATTAATCTCGAACCCGATGTAAACAGCAAGTATACATATATTGATAAGTAATTTACAGATTATTTTACCCTCGGGTCGAGGCTTTTATTCCTTATACTACATTAGACTACAGATAAGAAGAGCATGCCATATTTCTTCACTCGAAGTTGCGAATTATGCATATATTATTACAGTTTTCCAGACGTAAACTGATGTTCAGCCAAGTTTTTGCAAGTTTATTGACGGAAAGTGAAAAGTAAGATATTTGCAATCACTTGAAATCTATAAACATGAAATATAACAAGATAAAAATGAGAGGAAAGCGGGTATGAGTTCCGACCAAGCCGGTATCATTCAGGAATATAGCAACGACATAAATTTATCCAGTTCTGAAAGTGTAATTATTCTTTCTTTCCATCATCCACAGTTCACCAGGCAGAACCGATCGGTAAAAAAATGTCTGTACATTGATACTAATTATCCTTATTATTACCATCAACAACGAATACTCAGACTACGTAAAGTGATTGTTTTGCAATTGTATGACGAAAGATGAAAAATTAGAAATCTTGATGGAACTTATCTTCTTATATAAAAATGTAGACTGTCTATAGATTTGTGACCATATATAACATCATGATAAATTGATGATAGGAATGTTGGAAAAATCAATCGGAAAAATTCGATAATTGGCCTATATTTCTCCACAGCCTGAAATTTGAGATGTGATAAGGAAAAATAATGACGAACATTTTCAATTCAATTCCATCACTATGGTCAAGCAGATTTGAAACTATAGGCTCCCAAACGTGTATCAGCGAGTATACAAATGTTGTCCTCCGACTAAATGATTGTGAACAGTTCTGTAGTCATAGAGAAACTCGTTGCAGCTTTAAAGATGTTTTTTGATAGAGTAGCTACTCAGGTTTCGTTTCTCGCCAGTCTCAAAGCTGATATATGTCATTTGTTTCTTCGCTAGACGATTTAAATTTGTGGCACACGAGTATGTTATAAGCTCACTACGACTGGTTATAAATATCTCGCTCATCTTATAGAAACGCATACCGCGCTCTCGTAATTTTGAAGTATTAACGGCATACAAATATAATTGTGTAATACTATTCGAAACATGCTATTGTTTATAGATGTCCATCATATTACTTTACTTCAATAGTAAATACAGATTAGAATCAACTATAATATTACTCATCTATAATACAATGGAAAACGTTCAATGATGATTGTTCAATAATGATAGCATATGCATAACATATAAGCCGAATTCATCTATAATGATCCTCATCATAAACACATCCCCAAACATAACGGGTATATTTCCGAGAATTTTCTTGTTATATAATAAAGACTTGTAATTCTGTGATATTTGATTAAGTACAGTATATCGTCGGTGAATCGAACCGGGGACTTGAGCCACGAGTTTCCTGCGATCACGCCAGAGCTTGACGTATTGCTTGCATTAATCTTCTCAGCGTTGAGTAAACACCACGACGTTCTAGCCGATAAACGATTCCACTGTAATATCGGTAAAGTTTACCTTAGAATGATTACCGGCAGTTTACTGATGATGGTATGAAATGTTTCCTCTCGTAGTCCATAAATGTTCTTATTATGCAATAACTTTCCTAACTGATACTAAACAGGCAACCACTCTTAAGTTAATACGATATCATTGAAACTGACAATAAGTACTCTCAGTATATGTGGTGTGAACCCTGAATATATCGCAGAAAACGGTATTGAGTGAACTATCGATTATATGTTAATAGCTATTGACCGATTAAAGTTATTAATATTATCATACGTATGAGAAACTAATCTATTCTTGGCCGACTCTATCCCACGTACGTTCGTGTGGGTCGTGTCTACAGCCAACAAAACTACTATTCCCACGAACTGTTTGTGCCGACATGAATCTATAACTCCTCTCATCTAGGCCTATATAACATGTCATTCATTTCATCGCATACAGATGATGCAATGCAGTGTGATCGCTGACTAACGTGAAATAAAAACGACGTGATGTACGTGTTCTATTGGGGGTTATATATATATATATATATATATATATATATATATATATATATATATATATATATATATATATATATATATATATATATATATGTATATATATATATATATATATCCATATATATATATATATTATATATATATATATATATATATATATATATTATAATAATATATTTTACAGGAAAATTATAGTCGTGTATATTGTGAAACCTTTATTTTCTCAACGTTTCAACCATTATGTTAAGGTCTTTATCAAGAGAATTATTTGTTTGAACTGAATATGACGAAAAACTGCGTCATATTCAGTTTAAACAGATAATTCTCTTGATAAAGACAATAACATAATGGTTGAAACGTTGAGAAAATGAAGGTTTCACAATATACACGACTATAATTTGCCTGTAGAATATATAATTATCATAAAATGACTCGTGAAAGTTTAAAAGTTTCCATACATATATATATGATATATATAAATATATATATATTAGATGAGCGTCTGCGGATTTCCACTCAACTCTTACGAAGCTTTGTATGTGTTTTTTGGACCGGTTTTTTTTGACCGGGTTTGACCGATCGACATGAAACTTTTTTCATACACGAACTTATCCAACTTAGAACCCTATAGTTTTTGGGTCGAATCGGTTGAACTATTTTTGAGAAACATCATCTAGAAGTATTCAAAAACCTCATAAGATTATTCCGGGCAGAAAAAATTGAAAAATAAAATCTCCTCAGTATAATTCAATTATTCCTCAAATGTGAACACAGAAATTATATACATAATTGAAAACTTGTATGCAATTCGGACCAGCCGTTTCAAAGAAAATAATGTGGAACATGTTTTTTATTCATCGAAAGATAGAAATAATTGCAGTAAAATGTTGCATTGTTCATTCACGGCTCTTTAGATTCGTTCGTATCGAATAAAGTTCATTTTATATGATCAAGGTATGTAGAGTTTTATTTTTCACTTACTAGATATCTCGCTCATCACACAACGCACATTCTGCGTTTGCCTAATCTATATATATATATATATATATATATATATATATATATATATATTTTTATATTAGTGATGCCTTCGGGTACGGGTAATGCATTACCCGGGTAATATTCTGTTACCCGGGTACCCGGGTACCCGGGTACCCGTCTAGGTTCCAGGTAATTGTGCTAACCAGTACCTATTATATAGAGAATAACTTTTATAAATCACTCAAGCTACCGAGAGAAATTCAACTTCGCATTTTACATAAGTTTTTTCACCTTCCTTCCCAGACCTCCCCCAACTTGTCATAATGCGCTCGTCAAATCTAGTCGCACCACCTACCGTTATCTGTGGTCACACGTGCAGTGTACTGAATTCCTCTCTTGACACCCGCTCTCTAGTTGCCATGCCAAATAGGCCTACTATTCTTTACCGAGAACTGAGAAGATTATGAAACGTCAGAACCACGGAACTAGACAGGGAGTGACGTGAATACGTTTTTTTTAAAAAAATTACCTGGGTAATACCTGGGTAATTTCGGCGGGTACCCGGTTCCTAATTTGTTACCCGAAGGCATCACTAATATATATATAGGCCTATATATATATATATATATATATATATATAATTACACATTGCTTCAGGGTTTTTAACGCGTATTATAAAAACAAGGACAAATTCAAATATCAAATAGCTTCATTGCCTAAAGTTTCCGGAGCTATATTGCTCCCTTCATCAGAGGACGAATAAGGATAAAAGAATATATATATATATATATATATATATATATATATATATATATATATATATATATATATATATATATATATATATATATAAGCCTATATACCTGTGTGTGTGCGTCTGGATGTATGAGATATGTTACATTCTCAATTTGTATCTATTATTCTTTCATGAGAAAAATGAGAGAGTATCAATTCATATGCATGTATATATTATGTATATTATTTGTGATTACACCGGTATGGTCTTTGATGTTTTGAAAGTTTACATCTAAAGGTTACATCTGGAATATAACAAATTATATAATATTATATTATGTGAACTTTCAGAACGTGCTTACATTTGATGTGATGTATTAGATTGCAAGGCTGTGTGTATTGTAGTCCATTTTTATTCATAAAGCGATCGCATTCGAGTTTGAAAAGCGCGTTATCAAGGGCTAACATTGGTTTCCATGGAAAATGTATGAAAAAAAGACCAAGAGAAAATATGTATTCCATTTCTGGATTCTTTTTTCACCAAAGAGTTGCAAACAAAGAGTTCAATCACGGCACGTGGTGTTGTCGTGCTGTGCAAATAACATGTATATATGCGAGTCAAAGGGGCCGTGGTGGAACCACATCATCAAGTAGGCCGATGGTAACTGATATTTATCGTCGCCGCTAGATGACACCAGTTGTCGCGGGGGTCGCGTGATGCACGCATACGAATCATAAAGAATGGCTAGATGGAATGATGGAATAATGAAGACATTAGGTTCACGTATGTCACCAAACTATGACCAAATCGCTTATCTTTCTCACACTCAATAGATTCTGAACGACTGAAAGTTCGTAGGAAAGCTATTATACAAATATTATGCGGATTGAACATATAGTTTCAAATTGTACACGTGTATAGCAAAAAGAGGGAGCCCAACCATTGATGGAATCATTGCACTATATATTCTACCCCATTATGGTCATTTTTGTACCCGTACCCAATCCAACAAACATTTCATATCATAACAATATATTACAACATTTTAAACTGATATAGGATCGGTTAGACAAATAACAACTTGAGAAGATTCAATTCTACGGAATGTGGTTGTACTCTACTAGATATACTTGATGCGAGTTTTAATATATATATATATATATATATATATATATATATATATATATATATATATATATATATATATATATATATGGGATATTTCAGCCATGTCGTAAAAGACCAGGGATCGAACCCGGGACCTTCAGATTGCCGGTCCGCTGCTCTCCCACTGAACTACCTAATCGTTACACCTAGGGGTGAATCTAAGCCCTCTATAGGGCTAGCCCCAGGAAGTGTCGTCACTCTAAGTATAGCCATGACATAAGAGTAATATCTCGGTAGCTCAGTGGGAGAGCAGCGAGGTTTCGACCCGGGTTCGATTCGTATCGAGACGTATCTTTTACGACGTGGCTGAAATATCCCACACATCTCGAGATTGGTTCGTATTCAAGAAGTTTAATCATCATATTATTCCTCATGCCTAGGTAAAGGTAGAAGAGAGTGCACAAGGACCTGTGGTAATTGGTAACGTCTCTCTTCTTCTCTCTTCCTCTATAGGGCTAGCCCCAGGAAGTGTCATCACTCTAAGTATAGCCATGACATGAGAGTAATATGTCGGTTCGATTCCTGGGCGAGACGTATCTTTCAAGACATGGATAAAATATCCCACACATCTCGAGATTGAATCGTATCCAAGTAGTTTGATTATCATATATATATATGATATATATATATATATATATATATATATATATATATATATATATATATATATATATATATATATATATATATATATATATATTTAATATATGAATATATCTCGATCAGTATTTGATTTTGAAGTTCGATCTTGTCCACAATTTTCGTAACGGACGATACCCAGTAAAAATATAGTGAACACTATTGAGCACAAATCATTGGAATCAGCATACAATTATTTTCCCATTGATATTTATTAATTATTCACTTCTAAGATATTTCACTGGATTTCACTTACAATTCTTTCCAATTCGATCGGGTTCTGAGAATATTTTCTCCAAATTACTTGAATATAGGCCTAGCTGTTGCATCAGAGGAGCCTATTAAAAAAAGTATGCACTCTCTGAAAAATCGTATTCAATCCAAACCACAATATTTCTTTCGATTCCATTGCTTTCATTCATATATTTCAGAAAATACTTCCTCAAAAGTATTATGTTGGTTTGAACTATTTCAACAAAACATAAATTAAATTATCAATTTTTTCTTCCCAAAACCACGTCAAGTTGAAACCTACTACAAATATTTTGACGCCTCTTTTATATTTTCGCTTTTCTCTCAACTGAAATTATTTCACAGAGAAATATTTGAATAACCCAATGGAGAATTTGCTTGGGGTGTGAACATGAATTAATTATTCCATCGAATAATAGATATACGGAGCACAATGTTGTTGTTGAACGTCAAACACTTTTTCTGTTTTTTCCCCAGTAGTTTTTGTTAACTCATCGCCTGTAGCTGTCTGAATGAGCCCAAACTTCAAGTAAACATAATTATTTATTCAAATATTCAGCTACGTTCTATTGCCTCTCAACAATTTAGCAAACACGTAAACAAGTTCAACTTGTTACTTACTAATTAGTTGCAAGAAAGTCTAGTGTTTCATCGGGAACTAAAGTACTTCGAGTTAAACGTGAAAATGTACAAACACAATTCAGAGTCAGTTTTAGCGAATAAGATAATTAATATGAATGTAAATCCACTTGTATTCAGGCGCGACTCACCCGTGCACTATTGGAATGAGGTTAGGAGGACGGTCGAGCGGAATCTTCTTTTTTCTTGAGCGAAAACACACGAGGTTTTTGTGAAAAGGTAGCACGTCAATAATCTTCCATTTAATCATCTTTGATTCTGCCAAAATACACTGATAAGTATATTATCAGATGAAATAGATGCATTAGGCGGAGCAGTATAATAATGAAATTACAGATCGGCTGAACTTATTGATGACACTAAGATGATAGTAATATTCAACTGAAATTATTGATAGAGAGAATTGAATCATCGATAGGTTATGGTGTATCTAAATACAAAAAATAATCCTATATCAAAATCATTGAGAGAGAGTTATACAACTATATGTATGAATCATGAGCTGGTGAATGGACATCCTCCTTATAATATAGCCTTCCAATCATAATAATCCAAATTAATTATCCAATCATTTGGATTGTTCGAAGAAAGATATAGGTATTATATGCATTATTCTATCGTTGTTCTGTTGTCTGTATTCTGTCTATTTTGTCGTTGTTTCATAAATGGCTCATTCACCTACTTTTTCAGTCTCGATATTGATTCCATTAGATTTCATTCTGATATCATATGAATTCTCGAGCTGATGTATATTTCAAAGAATTTTTTCTCTCATCAACACATTTTATTCAGTGTTTAGTTCAAAATGTATGATTACTTTTGTTTCCTCATTCTTTGATTATACTGAAACATGTATATGAAGTTTACACATGACAAATTCAAATTAGTATCACATCCAGTAAATCTTAAGTTATACATATTTTTGAATAGTGATTATAATTATTAGCATCATATTATATTGTTTTATGCACGTCATTGCATTCTATTTGTAGGGTCACGATATTTTTATCCGTCAGCTACAGGTATTATACAACCGCTGTAGACTCGATGTCACGAGGTTTCGAGGTCTTACCAGTCTGACAAACGGTGGCATATTCAAAGTATCGCTGATTGAAAGTGATGAAGATATCACCTGAAGACAGCTATTTATGAATAATTACCGGAAGTATAACGTATTTATATCTCCTTTTTATTCCTTCCTTTCCTATTGAGCATCTGAATAACACCGATCGTGTTCTTGGTCGTTCATACAATACAAACTTGAAACAGCTCCTCCCATGATTTCGTTTCTATTATGGAAAGCGTACCAAATATATATATATATATATATATATATATATATATATATATATATATATATATATATATATATATATATATATATATATATATATATATATATATAAATATAAATTATATTTATCTATAGTTGGTAGTGAACCATGAAGTTTGGTTGATCACAAGTTCAATACCATTGTGACCAATGCAATACCAATAAAAGGGATTCAAGATGGCGGACGGAGTGCACGACTCGTCAAGTAGCTCCTCAAATAAATTAGATAATAAACAAGACAAGTGTAAAAACTGCAAGACAGGTATTCGGAAATGGGTAAAATGCAACGTGTGTGTTAGTGAAAAACATCAGTCTTGTGCCGAAAGTTCATCTTTAGACAATAAGAAGATATGGACCTGTGCTGAATGTCTAGCTGCAGCTAAACGTCACATTCATCAGCCTATTCTCTCAGGCGCAACAAACGCAGTAGGAGACCTTCGTGTAAGTTCAATGCAGCAACAAATAGAACTACTAGAGGAGGAGGTAGCAGTTCTCAAGGCACAAAATTTGATTCTCATCACGAAACTTGAAATTGCCGAGGAAAAAATTGAATCTAATACGGAAACAAGTCAATTGTCAAATGTCAACTTAATTGGCGGGAAAACGTCATCGATTCCACCGCCTTCTAAAACTTATCGTTCTATTCACAACATGCAGATCCAGCTTGCAAGGTCAGAGTATAGCAACAGCTGTCACGAACCTGTATCGAGGAAAACTACATCGCGGTCACGTTTTAAAGAAAACCACAATGAGGGAAGCATGAACGAGAGAGTAAACGAGTCAATTGATGATGGGGTTACTAGTAAAGATAATAATGATTATCCTTCACACTTGGTACCCAATACAAAGAAAAAAACTTGTATTAATCGCTGACAGTCATGGTAGAGAATTGGGTGAGATGCTTCGAAATGAATTGCGGGACACAATGGACGTGTTCACTCATATAAAATCAGGTGCCACTTTCAACGAAATTGCCGATAAAGTGTGTCTGTTAGCAACTGATTTAAATGAATCAGACTGGGTCGTAGTCATAGGAGGTACAAACAATGTAAGACATGAAAGTGACAGGCTTCAGACACATATCAAGGACGCAGTCGATAAAATCATGCCCATCAGTAAAATATGTAAATTACTGATATGCAATGTCCCACGACAATTCGACCACAGCAACAATATCAAAATAAGGAGAGCAAACTTCATCATTCATCAAATGGTCAATGAATGTCAAACAGGCAAATGCAGTGCTAACGTGAGGATTAATTTCCTTGATAAAAAAATATATGCAAGACATTTGAGTAAGGATGGTATACATTTGAACCAAAAGGGGAAATACGTAATGGTAGATTCTATAGTTCACCTAATGTCTCCAGAATTTGAAATGCCATCTAGGGAAAACTCCATGAAGTCGAGCGTTAAACCACCGCTCACATTTCTCGACAAGTGGCTAGCACAAGCCAAAGTCAGCAAAGGGCAAGCACCCGCGGAAAATAGAACCAGTTCGACATGGCTAAAAAACCCAAAGAAGCCTACTTTTTTAGAAAAGTGGCTATTGTTGGAGAAGGGAAATCCCCCAACCAGTACATGCCACAAGATGTTGCCAAATCAAGAACGATGGAGGGAGAATCTTCTCAATATCATCCATTAGAAGAAAAATGCAGCAATGGGACAACAGGGAAGAAAGTGCAATCTCTCCGAATCCTACACCAAAATATTCAATCACTGCGGAAAACAAAGACCTTAGAATTGGAATGCGCGCTGAACAATGAAAATATGGACATCCTGTGTTTGAGTGAACACTGGCTCAAAGAGGAGGAGTTACCCCTCTACAATATCAATACATTTAAAAATGTTTCTTTTTTCTGTAGAAAACTCTTTCTTCATGGTGGAGTAAGCATATTTTTAAGTGAGAAGTTAGTCCTATCTCAGGTATATAATCGAGAAGATCTAATAAGGCTAAGTATTGAGAAACATTTCGAAATCTCGGCAATTGAAATTAAAATAGCGACCATAGGAGTATTGATCGTAATCACATTATATAGATCTCCACAAGGTTGTTTTAGGATATTCACCAACTACCTTATCAAATTACTTGATAAAGTTTTTTCTCATAATGAAAACAATCCAAAGGTAATCGTAACTGGTGATTTCAACATAGATTTTTTGAAGGACTCTGACGAAGTAAGACTGATGCAAGACATCTTAGCTCAATACTGTATCATAATCGCTGTACATTCTCCAACAAGGATAACAAACACTTCATCAACATGTATAGATAATATTCTCACAAATGTACCTGAAAATATGTTCAACTGTCTAGTCAAGAATTACAATGTGTCAGACCATGCTGCACAAATTATTGAGATCAAACTAGGATATGAAGCACCGCAAAAGGTTGAGCAATTGTATAAGAAAAATAGGATATTTAGAAGAACAAACATGGATCGATTTATAAATATGCTCGATTCTACCGACTGGGAGAATATTTCACGAACCAGAGATGTGAATAACATGACTCGAGACTTTTTAAATTTGTATTTAAGTTATTACAATAACTGTTTCCCTCTTCAATATTCAAGGAATATATGGGCAAATAAAAGTTGGATCACACAAGATGTTAGATTAAGAAGACAAGCTCTAAGCAACATGAAACAATTAGCTAACATGACTAAAAATGAGAGACTGTTCCAGGAATTCAAGATTGCCAAATATGAATATAGGAAATATTTACGTTACGCTAAAAGGTGTGCCGTTGAAAAACAAATTTTCAGTGCCAGCAACACTATTAAAGAAGTTTGGAAGGTCATCAAAACGGAGACTGGGAATACTGATCCACCTACATCAATTGAAAGCATCATAATAGGTGGCCGTGAAGTGAATGAACCAGCCAAGATAGCCGACAACTTCAATAACTACTTTGTTTCGATAGCTTCTACACTGACATCTAGCATCACTAAAAGTACACTCCCAGGCCCGGAAATGGCCAGCTCTTGGATAGCGCGATCAATTTTCTTAACTCCGGTGAGTGACCATGAACTTATAGATATAATGAGCAATCTCAAACCTAAATCTACTCAATATATATATGGCCTATCAATGAAGTTGCTTAAAAGCACGAGTAAAGCTATTCTTCCACCAATAAAAGCAATCTGTAATGCGTCAATGCAAACAGGTGTTTTTCCTGATATGTTCAAGAAAGCCAAAGTTATTCCCGCTTACAAGAAAGGAGATAAAAAGGACGTTTCGAACTACAGGCCCATCTCGTTACTCCCAGCGTTCTCAAAAATACTGGAACGTGTAATGCTGAACCGTGTTACTGAGTTTTTATCAAACAATAACTTCTTCTCAGAATCTCAGTTTGGGTTTCGCAAGGGTCGGTCAACAATTGAGGCAATAAATCACCTGATTCGTGAGATCCTCAACGCACGCGATGGAGGACAATTAGTCGTGGGACTTTCGTGTGACCTTTCCAAGGCATTCGACTGTGTTGACCATCCTCTACTAGTTCATAAGCTCAACAAATGTGGGATAAGAGGACTTGCAAATTCCTGGATGAATTCTTATATTACGGAGCGCTCACAGCTGGTGGAATTGGCGAATAATGAAGGTGTTATCAAATCACAGTGGGCACCTATAAACGCTGGAGTACCCCAAGGGTCAATATTAGGACCTCTACTATTTTTAATTTATGTCAACGACCTGTCTACTTATATGAGGGGAACTACCTTGATCACATTCGCGGACGACACTAATGCTCTTGTGTATGGTAGAAGCGTACAAGCGCTCAAGATTCAAGCGGAAGAGGTCCTATGCAAGCTGCACCACTGGTTTTCTTCAAACAATCTGCTTTTGAATACTGACAAAACGAACGTCTTACAAATAAAGTCGAAAAGAACTAACGAATCACTCACTCTTCATGACCGCTCTTCTAGCTCAATAATCACCACCGTCACCGACGCAAAGTTCCTGGGTATAGTAATCGACGAAAATCTAAGATGGGATGTTCACGTGAATAACGTAGCCATAAGGCTACGTACAGCTATAAACGCTCTTTTTAAACTCCGTGACATAGTCGGTAAGAATAAACTTAAACTAGTTTACCACGCGTACTTCCACTCAATTGCCACTTACGGAGTGTCAATATGGGGTCACTCTGAGAGTGGAATGAACAGGATATTTATTCTACAAAAATATGCAATAAGAACTATAGTCAGATCTCGCAGAAATAGACATTGCAGACAATCATTCATAAAAGAAGAAATTCTAACAATTCCAAGTGTATTTATCCTAGAGACATTGCTATTTATTTTTAAACATAAGTCACAACTCACTATGAATACAGATAATCATCAACACCTAACAAGAAATCGAAACAAGTTGGTAATACCAGCGCATAACATAAGAGCTTACGAGAAAAGCGTATTTTATTTAGGAATAAAACTGTATAATCATCTGCCAGAGAAAATAATGACAACAAATAACATAAATGTCTTCAAAACAGTCATTAAGAGATATTTACTTAAAAAAGCAATGTACTCAGTAGATGAGTTCTACAACTCGCCTATTGTCTTCTAATCTACTGGTATCGAGTAAAATTGTATCTGACTCACAATTTTTATTGTAACTGACTTGAATTATTTTTATACTTTTATTTTATATTTTTATATTTTAAATATAAAATTACTTTAATCCTTATCATTGTAACGGCCTTTATTAATTCAACTATCACCATTAGGCCTTTTTTAGTTGTATCTAATTATACCTCTAACTGACATTAGTCACTTTATTTTATATCTGACGAGTCCAACATCCTGTTAAGTGTATAATATATATTTCACTTATGTATTGTGATTTCTACGGACAAATAAACTATTGAATTGAATTGAAAATAATAACAACTGCAAGAATCTGCTAAAACACGCTTATTTACATAGGGTGGATTGCAAGAACGAAGTTTAAACCCCGGCCTACTTCAGACGCCGTCTAAGTACAAAATAGCATTGCAGAGGCAATGAAATTTTGTACTTAGACGGCGTCTAAAGTAGACCGAGGTTAAACTTCGTTCTTGCAATCCACCCATAAGCAATAAGCAACGAGCACTTGGTTGCTAGGCTTGTCCTTCCATCATTGCTGCAAACCTGCGTGACAGCAAGTATATTTCGCATGTAGCAATTCACTTTGTTATACGTTATGCTGTAATTCAACGTTGTTGGCCATAAAAACACGATTCTGTAAGGTTAATAAAACTCGCTTCTAATAAAAATGACAATCACTGGAATAAGAAATACGATTTAAAAATAAAATCTAGTATTATTTTATCGCTGGAATGGCTTGGGAACTGAATCTGTCCTCGCAATTCAGGGGCCCATCTCCGAGTTATCTTTGGATTCAAACTGACGTTAAATTTGTTATCTTTTCTTGTCGATCGCCAGCTTTTCACAGTCACACGATTTTTCTTCTTCTTCTCTCGCTATACTCGTTTTCTTGTTTGACATTTTCACATGAAATACTTCTGTGCGATACTGTCACGATTGGCAGTCTAGTACAATCAGTCGCCTGTTTCAAACCCTCCGTACTTCTCATCCCTCGTACTTATCTAGCTTTCTCGACGTACACGTAATGTTGTGATTGTTATATCAATGTATGCTTTGTGATACATTCAGCTATATATTTGGGAGCCATTAAGCAGGTCTCAGTCATCAATCATCATTATAGTGCGTCGTAAACCCCATATTATTGAAATCATTCTAATGATTATCATTTTGTCATTGCTCATATCTGCGTATTGTATTATTGGAACTATGATATTCAATATCATTCAATATTATCACCAAAACGATGATGCTTCGTGTAATACACTCCCATACGCTCCCAAAATGACTCGGAATTAGGAGTAAACTTCATTTCGATAGCAATAAGAAGTTTGAATGGCTACTCAGAACTTGGCCTTTAACAGAGAGTGGACAACTGGACATTAAATAACGGGGATATGTTTCTGCCAAAGAAGTAAATGTGGCCACTGTCTTCCATAATATATAGACTCTATTCAAACCATGAATTTATCAGTAAGAATCATCCGATGACATAGTTTGTTTGTACGATCCAAGTTACCTCTTACTTCTCAAGTTTGATGTTAATTTCTAATCGAATTGGCCACGCCTCACAACTTGAATCAAAATTATGAGCGATGTTTGTAGTTTTCAAACATTTCTGCCACAGCTCATTTTCATAATTTATTGCGTGGTGTGAACAAAATTATGAAATGTCATTGGATAATCCTCATCTCTTGAAGATAAGGTATTCAATTCCTATGAGGATCACATTTTTGCTACCTAATGATGGAATATTCACAGATATGAAATCATCTTTGCTGGAATCAGCCTTCATTCTTCCAAAATAACAGCATAATATAGGCCTACCAATATATTGAAGGAGGGAATTTAATACGCACAATTGTTCTCTGTCGCTTCCTCTATTTGAATTGAAAAATCCTTATGTGTGTCTGTGTAATTTTCATGTATCAGATGCTTGTTATGATTTGGAACGCTAGATTCATGATGTGTATGAGCATATTGATAAAGATTACATTTTGGACAACGAATGATGCAATATTCACAGATATCAAATTCATCATCTATTTGAGTGATAAGCCAGACAAAGGTGAACAAACCATGGAATGCATTTACTCAACTTTGATTTCAATTCAAGCAATATCGTTTCGTTGTGCATTTTTTAGTTTGCATTTCATTCGTATGCGTCTTATACAGTTAGATTAGACCACGTTCAGAATACATCTATAAGCCTACCTTCAAAAACTTTTTTTTCATTCCATTTTATTCATATCAATACTTACGATACAAGATTTTGACATCTGGGCTAGCCAGAAGGAACGCTGACATTCAGCTAATTTGATATAAAGTGATCACACAGAGTTTTTATGACTTTGAGAAGTGGTTTCGATATTAACGTCTCAATATATTGTATTTTAGAATAGATTTATGTGAGCACATTCATTATTTCTAGGATTTTCAAGATATTGGGGTCCCAAAAGATTGAAAATCACTCAAAAGAATACAGGAACCTTGGCAGATTGTTTTTGTGCACGGCCATCCGGATATCATCAATGTCGAGAGGGCTATGCGGGATCGAGATTTTCCACTGCCACTTGGTTTTCTTGCATCCATGTCATCACAACTATCAATGTCTCAAGAAACGAAGAAAACAAGAACAGACGAGAAGAATATAAGTTGGAAGAAAAAATGTATATTTCAAGACCAACAAACACTTGATCCGTCCTGACGTGGTTTTTCGTGGTTTCCCACAGTCCTCGAAGTGAATGCTTGGATGAAGTACTAATTGGCCACGACCTTAATTAGTAGAGTGACAGGCCTAGTTATATCGAGGACTGTCACTCCTTATTTTTTATCCTTTGTATAATGGTGAACTTTGCACCTGCTGTCATTGGAAGAAGTGAACATTGCCTAAGAGACTTAGTTCAAAGTGAAAGATATCAACATCCAGGTGGTCTGATTATTCCTAATACCAATGTTGGTAGTGTCCGGATATATCGCAAAAACAGTTTATATTTGTGTTCCGGACTTTCGACAACTGAAGACTTTTATCTGCGGCGAAAAAGTGTGGTCACAGACAGCGTAGGCCTGGTGTCTAAGTTCATTGCTTTAATTTAAAATAATAATAAAATGGGGTGGTAAGATCGCCCTTGTGGTGCCCCGTCCAAACGATCCTACTCTCATCCTTAGCCTTAATTGGGGAACAATGATTTTGTATCAAGTTTCGATGTTATTAAAAAAAAAAAAAAATTTTATTAGTATCAATTTGTCTAGAAAAATACTTTCTTCAAATACCAAAAAAGCATATATTTTACCTATATATAGGCGTACTGTTATTATTATCATTTTATATCTCCCTATCTCTCTATTTCTATTTCAATCTCTCTGTCTCTCTCTCAACCACCTTTTCATATCAGTGCTCTCTACCTCTCTGCTCTTCCATTCTCCGTTTTTTTGTGATATCATTTCATGAATGTTATTCAGTAAAGCTTTTTGAGAGAGCCTGCAGTAACTGTTATGTTCGATGGCAACGCCGTTTGTTGCATGTCGTGATTCTGACAATGGAACAATTCATACAACAGAGCTGCGCAATAATAAAATACTGAAGACACACACATTTTGGCGTAGTATATTTATATGAGACTACTTGTTGAGAATCAGAGTGAATTGTTGCCATCCACCAACACTAATTCCAGGAACAAAAATCACCATCATATTATTTTGTGTATTTAGATGAAATATATGTCAAGGGAAAACGATTTTTAGAGACTAGAATTATGGTTGAAAGCACGACTACGTACGTTTTTCCGAAGTATTATATCAGTTACAGTTTCCTACAATCATCAAATTATCTGAATCATTCAATTTTGAATCCTTCATTCGAGGGTGCGATTATATCACGGCACACCTCCTCCATCACATTTTGAAAATATATTCCCATATTTTTCTATGTATGAATGAGAAAATATAACCTCCATAGCTCTTATGATTTGTAACGAATGACGGAAGGTCACTAAAAAGTTTCCACAACATCTCTATTCAAGAATATGCTGCGAGTAACTTATTCAAGGATTTTCTGAATTGATATTATGGAAATTCTGATGATAGGCCCGGATTATAATATAGTACCGTTTCTATTACGTAAGATAGAATGAATAAAAGCATAGAAATCAATCCACAGAAGTGAGACAAAATAAGTAGGCCTTTTTCTTTAGTGATATGCCTATCTATACTAACAGATTTAAAATATCATTATTTCTCATTATACCATACTTCAAGTTCTTGTGTATGTTTTGATGCATTATTTCCTTCGAATGAATCATACAGATTGAAACTACATCAATATGGAATGATAGAAGTGAGATTGTGTGGCTACTGACATGTAACACAATATTTCATCTTGATCGTGGAAAATTGAGAAAAATATCATTCTGATATAAGCATTGATGAAAAAATACTTGTTTCAATTCCTACAATCGTACTAAACTAGTATTTATATAGCCTACCGTGACAGAATAATTAATCGGGCCCTCCCTGTTCACTGGTCTTCAAACATTAAAGCCACAAAATAAATGTTCTACTCTAAACTAACCTGGAAATACTTCATCAGCTAGCTCATTCATCAACACATATACCGACATAGCAATGTTTCCTATTAGTTATTCCAGCACACACACTTTATTCCCGTGGGTATACGACCTGGTTCCTGTAATCTCCACGGGATAGCAATGCACACAAGCTGCAGTGACTCAATATCTCCAGGATTCGTTTCAAGTAATTTGAATATTATGATCCTAGAGAATATATTGGAATGCTATATGCAGGGAATGAAAAGAAGTGGAAATAGTTCCAAGTTATTCAAGCAAGAAGGCACTGGTATAGTAAAAGTATGTACTTTTACAATGTTTGTAATATCAACAATATGGTGCAAAGTTCCAAGGAAGTCATGATGATATAAGTGAGGAGTTCAGTTGGATATTGTTCATGGATTTTTATTTTTTAAATCATCTTTGATTTTGCGGCAAGTGAATATTGATGTAATTCAGTACGTTACAGAGCTCCTCAAATAGTGAGAAAAAAGAACACGTGAAAATAGATGAGGGGAATACAGTCCTCCCGACTTATACGATCTTTTGTCTATGCTCAAGTCCGCCTTGTGTCCCAGATATCATCTTGAACCAAGATATCATTTTGACAATTGAGTCATTATTCTTCATCACCTTGATTGAATATCATTATCAACTGCATAATTCACTTATACAATGGAGATACGGTATGTATAATACTTTTCGTAGTACATATAAATTTTCTATCACCCTATTCATTAACACAAATATTTGCGTTCCACCATTGAAAAGCATTTCATTGTAACAGCATGCCCAGCTGTGTAGTCGCATGGCAATGTAGTCAAACATTAGCTCCATTCTTGAAGATCTTTGACTCAATCAACGTTTAGTAGACGCTGTACTATAGTCAGCCGGATGAGGGAGTAAGATTTTTTCTCATCACATTCAACATCGTTCACGAAGTGATATTGAGATAATTCCATACTTTTTGAACACAAATGTCGCCTTGTAATTAATGTATAATGTCTTATAATTATTCACATTGAATCCATCCCTCATTTACCAACCATTTCCCAATCCTGAACTGACATCAAAACCTTAATGAAAAACTTTCTCCACTTCTGTATATAATTTCAAATTTGACTAATTTCAAATATAACAGGACTGTTCCTTTCTATCGAAAATATTGATAACAATATAATCTCTCATCCCATGTTCATTATAATGTTGATCCATCACTCAGCGCCGACAATAGATCTCCTTAGTGATGACAGTGATACATTGAACCAAATAATATCAATAATAATATAAAAGTCTGAGTGCGTTGCAATGTGTATAATATGCATTCATTCCATCAGGTACAAGTCTAATGATCACGAAATGCGATATTCCTTCTCTGAAAACTTTAAGAATATACACTTCCTGAGGTAATACATCAATATAGGTTTCTCTAATATGTTTGTTTACATTTTAACCTAGATTTCTGTACGCTTACCAACGTGATGAAAAACAATAAGAAGCTTGACTGGGAATAACAATATAACTGTTCATTACGCTTAACAAGGAGTTATGTGGTTAACAAGAAGTTAGTGGTGTTAAGGGAGAGACTGGTTTAAGTGTGATTAACTTGAAGCGCGAGGACTGAACAAAACGTTAAACGCTGCACACTTCATCAGTTGTTTCAACTGAGCAGTTGTATAATGAATAGTTTTACTTTATTCGACAGAAAAAGTTGGAGATATACACTATTAGTGTCAGAGTGTTGTGTTAAAAAGTGGAACTTGTGAAAAGTTACAAGAAAAAAATGCGCGCATATTTGTAACAATTACATTGATTGGAATATAACATTGTTGGCAAGATTTTCGTAACCATTTGTCGGTGATATTGCATTTGGAAGCGCATGCTGTTGTTACTTCTCGTATTGAATGTATCAGTTTTATTAGAAAACGCCTCATGAGTGTAATATTTAGTGAATGGAGCGAGTTGTTGAAAACAACCACTTTATCACAAAACACGAATGTTGTTTTGTTTCAAAACACGAAAACAGTGATACACTGGAACTCGAACCATTGGTCTGAACACTATGATACATGAGTAATCCGGAAAATTATTCAATCATAGTCATGCTCAATTATTCGAGTAACGGTGGTTAACAAAAGTAATGGTAGTTATCATTATTTTGACTTGAAATCTATAATATAAGCGTCGAAAACTGATCTTACTAACATATTATATAAGTCATGATAAATTTGAATCGAGGAAAGTTTGAGTTAGTTATTCTACATATGTGGACTAACTCACTTCAAAATAGCCACAAGCTCAGATTATTTCAGAAACTCAAAAAATGACAGTAATGAAGAGAAATGTGAGAACAGTAAAATTAACGTGCGAAAGTTGAACAGAATGAATAATAAATTATGTATTGTAAGTTATTTAACGTTCATTGGGGTAAACAGCACTTCATTGAGAATGTGAATGAGATCATGAAGTTACCATATTCATCAATAAAAATTGTATAGATTACATCCGTGTTGTACTCGAGAAAAAACGTTTCTCAGTTATGTATATTACCAGAATCCCACAAAGCAGAATCCCACACGATCGCACATCTGTTTTTCGAAGACACGTTACCAACCACTTCAATCAGAAATCTTCGTGAATCATACAACAATGTACCGTTGTATCACACCCAAACTGCTTTCTATCGACACCGCTCAAGCGTGACGGCAAGCGTCGTTGGTGCACCTTGCCAAGCTCGTATACACACGCGTGTTTATAATACGTGGCGGCGTCGCGACGGTCTAAAACCATGGCACTTTGGTTCCTGGTACCACACGTCCCATAAAGCCATTAAACATATTTCAGCTCCCACACCAGCCAGCGGCTCGTAAAGTGATCAATTAAAAACAGTAGGAAGTGTCTAATTTTATCCAAGGCTGGTCGTAAAACTCGCGAGAATATTAACTCTATATAATCCTCGTTAATTCACAATCAATATGGCTTTAATAGCATGGCTTATGGTTTTCTTCACTGTTTTATTTGTGTATGGTTTATATCAGTATAACGAATCAATAATTTCTCTTGCATGTAGGCAAGATAGTTAACACTTGAATAGTTATTGTTAATAGCAACTTTTATTCTTCAAACAATCGGACCATGTCTCCCCAAGCGTGGACGTCGTTGCAGTCGTCGTTGTTGTTGTTGTTGTTTTGTCATCAACCACCCTGAACAGATCTAAATCAACTCAATTCAACTAACCCAATCAACCCATCATAACATAACCAATCAAACGTATCATGAACTAATTTAACGTAACATAAATCCAGTCTGGAACCTCGGCAGTATAGCACATGTACGTACTACATGCTTCCAGTGCGATAAATAGCCACTTCTGATGTGTGATGGTCGATTAGTAAATATAATCGTTAGATATCACGTGATTCTTACACGATAACGTGATAAAATATTGTTATGAGTTGAGCAAGGCATTTTGGAATTATTATGGAAATTATGGAAATCTCAACAATATTGTTTATTTCCAGTAGCCGTCTTTCTTGAATTGAGCCTTCATCATAATTACAGATTTTGAGGATAGGTATCCGTTTCGATTGGAAGTTTGAAGTTTATTGATTTGTTTGTTCGACCTAAGAGGCATGAACGGTGGATGTTAATTCGACTTCTGAAATTGAGTCTTTACTGACGATACTACATCTAATCCACTAATACATCATCAGGATACGGGAATGATCCGATAATTAGACGGTAGAATGCAAAAAGTGTTGATTCGTGTAACTTGCCGTTAGGAAAGAAGAGAGGGGTTTCATTTAATTGAAATCATGTATTTAATTTGTTGACCGTATACGAGTCACTGAAAATAAAGCTAGTCTTTTATATATGGGGTACGTTGCCTGGTCGTACCTTGTTAAAAGTTTACAGCACGATAAATATTTATCGAAATAAAGATTTCCACTCTGAAATCATGCTCTATCCAATCAAAAAGCCAATTCGCTCGAGTGAATAATCCTTCCAGGACGAGCAAATAAGATATGAGATCTCTCTGAAGCGGTCAAGAGGTCAAAAAGAAAGCCTTTCAGGCAAATACGCTCTCTTCTTTAATACGTCTTTCAGCCTTTATGTTCTCTATAAATATCGATGCTTGAGCACATCTACAAAGAAATATGTTGCATATTCTCCACATAGAACCAGATCAATAAACAGATATGTAGAAAACGTACGGAAGATTTATCTGGTTTATTAAAATATTACAAAAATACCACTAATTTGCTCTGTGATAGCTATTTGTCTCCAATTACATAGGTGGTGATGAGGGAAACGACGAAATGGTTCAGTTGATAATAAAGAGTTATTTGTGAACATATTTTCATTATTGTTCGATCTCTCGAAAGGGTAATTCTCACCTATACCGTCTTGGTACCGTCTTCGTAAGTGAGAATTACTATGATATTGTGACCGTATCTAGAAGTGATTTTCTTTCTCGAAGTCACTGAATATAGTCAAGATTGTGTAAATATGTAAAAGTTGATTTTTCTGTTTTTTTTCCTTGAAAAGACCTACACCAGAATTGTTTGAACACTGTCCGAACGAGGAAGATTATTCAATTAGAAGAACACATTATAGTGAAAAAAACAATATAATCATGTAGAAAAAAACTTCACTGCAGTATCTACGCTTGTTCTACTGATTGTTGTAGCTAACCACATTCTGTTCCAATATAATATGAAGTCGTTACGTTTGGTACGAGAGCATAAACACGACGAGTATGTTTTATTGTATCGCCGGCAGCTCTGCCGGTAGGTAAATACTATGGTACATCTAGTGTATTCAACTCCACCTTGCGTCAACAATGTGAAACACGTACGATAAACAAATAATATTATAATAATAATTTGGGGTATGAAATATACACCTGTGTCAAAGGTTGAATCAAGTGTTGAATATTTTGAATTCAATTAGTGTTTTGTGCAGGAATAAAGTATTGTTCCAGTGTTTACTACCTAGAAAAAATTGCTTTAGTCCTCAATTCAAGCATCCACAATAGAATTATATTGTATTTGAATGAATTCGATGATGAATAACCCATTGGAACAATTTTAAGTTGAATCACTGGGAAGAATACGGAAGAGATGGTTGAAACAAAACTATCACATAGTCCAACAACATTTATTCAAGTGAACAAAAGAATTAAAGTACGGTAATTCATTTTTCATATTTTCGAGAGTAAAATATAAAACAACATTTTGGAGAGGGTAATTATTACAATTTCGCTCTTGATTAGAATAATTTCAGACTTCATCATCCCAATCTCCCTCTCTGGGCAATGCATGTCGGTATAGTTCCTGGTTTTCTTATTATTCTTGAGTCCGGTATTACCAAGTTCAGTTAGCCTAGGGTTATCTGAGAGTTGGTGAAAACAAATAGCACAGGTAACCATGGTAATAACAACTTCAAACTGCCAGTTAGAGCTACTCCCACGTTGGTAAAACCGTGCCTCAGGCCTGGTATTACCGAGTCCAGTTAGCCTTTATCCGAGAGTTGATGGAAACAAAAACCATGAGTAACTAAGGTTACACATTTTTAAGGATGTTATGCGTGAAATATCACAGTCAGGAGGCTCGTCATTGAATTGAACATATTCCAATTCTGGATTTGTCTTTGTGTGTTTATTTTGTTTATTTCATGCGTTGACTTATCAAATGATGTGAAAATTGAAATAAAATGAACAATTGACTTGAGAAAAATAAATATACAATGAACTCACATCCGGGCTTACATTGGCTCACAAATATATATATATATATATATATATATATATATATATATATATATATTGTTCGATTGAGGCTTCTTTCCTGATTTAATTGTAGATTCATGATGATTCAGGAAATATACCAGGTTTCGTGGTGAAAAAATAACTTTAACTTTAATCTTTAAAGTTATTCTTTCACCACGAAAGCTGGTATATTTCCTAGATCATCATGAATATATATATATATATATATATATATATATATATATATATATATATATATATATATATATATATATATATATATATATATATTTAATTGTATATACTAACACACATGGGTCCACGAGGATGGTTCTACATTCTCTACAGTCAATTTTCATTTTCTTTGAGGTTCCACTTTTCCCTGTGCTCTGCATTATATATCAGCTACATGCTGCCGTGTTATGTGTACACTCGGTTCCAAGTCATACAACGCGTGTTTTACAATCGTGAGCGTTGAATCGATGCCTCACTTTCTTTACCTGCTTGGAAGACAACACTCACGGGTCGCATGTCTTGTTGTTCTGAATTTCTGTAACATGGTTATATTTTGTATCATTCCCTGAAAACCAAATTATATTGGGTGAGGAGATGAATATTTTCAACCTATTCAACTGGTTTGGTTCCTTTCAGTTTTCATCTTTGTTTCACCTTATCCATTTCTCCATCCTCAGTATGTATTCTTCTTATTCTACTTTGTCTTTTCGTCTCAGGAGAATCCATTATCTTCCTTTTCATATTATATCCTTTATATGGTCCATAGTTACATGATGGCATGTTATGATCTACTTTTTGCACTGTTTGTAGCAATAATTATTGAACATTTATGTAAATTTCAATGAAAATCACTAAGAAAAAATGTAGTGAACATCGTCTCTTTTCAACAAATTGCAAAATTTGAATGAAGTGACAAATTTCATCAAAATATTTCAATCACATACATATTATATTCGAATTGATTGGATAAGTATTGATAATTCAATATCTATATACCGGTACGTTAGTTTATGAGAAAATATTCTTCTTCAAATTACGCCTCCATTATTAAGTTATAATTAAACTTTTTTTTGAACATATCTTCCCATTATATTAGATTATAATCTTGAAAGAGATGTAATATTGTTACATAGTCGTAGTGAATAGCTGTATTTGTTTCTACAAGTAACTAAAGTATATTAAGCTTGTGTGTACCGCTGAGGCAGTTCCATTAGAGCTGAAATATACGAGCAAAAGACCATCTTTAATGCCTTTAGGGAGGGAACCCAGCTATACCAACATAAACCAATAACAACATCTTAGATCCCAGCCAGAACACAATGCATATATTATGTTTTGTTTTCTTTTTACAGTTGGCAAACTTTGTATAGGAGATAAACTTGCATGCATGTTATTAGTACTGCAAGTTACTCTTCAATCTGAACGTCAATTTGCTGAAACATTATTCGTGATATTTTAAGCGAATGCTCATAAACCATTATGAATAGGAAGAGCATTCAAGTTTATTTATAGATAATTGTCCCATGTCGCTTCACCTATTTCATAGTTTGTCCCTGAATAAAGTAAAAACAGTCCCAGAAATTGCACCCTTTTTCACTGCAATACGTCAACTTAGCTTCCAGAGAAAACTGATAATATTCTATTGTGGTACCTGGTGTGATGAGATGAAGAGAGAAAGATATAGAGCGATACATCTTGTTGAAACAGTCTTCACTCTCAAGTCTATGATGTGTGCTGAAGGGAAGAAATGTAATTTATTTATAAATAATGGAAAACATATTACCTCCTTCACTCCATACCCAACACTCTCCAACCTACATCACCTATCACTGCTCCACATTCAATATAAATAGTACGGGCTTAATGTCAGAGTATATACTACTCATAACAATCAATTCAAGGCAATAAATTATTCTGTGATTGATTTATCTGTGAAGTTTAGAAAAGCGTTCACTTTTCAAGTTGAAGATATATTTGCAAGTATACATAGCACCCAGTTCGTGTTAAACTTCCTCCCAAAAAAATCCCTTTCTCCCGATCAGCACATTTAGAGCGTTTTCCTGTTTCAATTATACAAACATTTGAATCTAAAATTACATCTTCAGAAGTTCCATGGATTTGTCTCGTTCAGTGACGTCATTGAAGTTCGATGCGCTAATTCAATTGCTCGCATATGTTTCATCTATTGGTCGTTAATTAGGCCACTTATCGCATGTGTATCATCTACCTGGATGCTACTACACTAATTCGATTAGTCGATTACGTCCTATTGTCAGTCGATAATGTAGTCTCGCTAGTTGTTTCGAGATTTGTAGAGGATTTGTAGGGATTGGGATTCTCCGTTGTGAATGTGAACTGCTGGTCGACGTGAATCTATAATGGCGAAAAGTTTCGAATGAATGTCAGTATTCGTTATTATACTAAACATGAAGAATAATCGGCTTTACCAGCTATGATGGGAATTGAGTGATACAATACATTTTAAGTGGACTTAGCTTCGAAAAATTATTATAAATGTCCGTTAGAAATTGAAATGAATCTGTTATAAAACGTATTAGAGTCGTTTTTGAAAGTCGATACAGGTCAGCACAAACACTGCTCGGGAATATAATACGGTTGTTTTGTACAATGTCTTCATTCAATCGAAACACCAGCTTTTTTCACGTCAACCGTTCACCCTACCTTACCAACTCTCCCAGCACCAACAAATAAGTCCGAATACATTTCGAATAGGTTTTACTTCATCCATGCGGATAATTACTTTATCATAGCTACCAGGACCCAGTTGCAGACCTTTTCCTACGATGTGGCATATCACTTCTACGAAAACGACAAAATGACCACGCTCTCGGTGTTACCCGGAAAAAAATACGAAAACTGAAATGATAATGATTCAAGAATGAGGCTGCTAAAGAGTGATGCCTTTTTCTAAACACAAAATAATTGTCTTTCGAAATATATTAATGAACGTGCATATTTTATTAACATGATTGTTAGTTGGGAGAAAATAAAATAAACTTCACGGCTTGATACACCAACTTGATACAAAGTCAGAATAGACATTTTGGAAGGTTCATCACATAAAGAATCCACAGCGTACATGAATGCATCTGTTGGAAGAATTGATGAACCTTTGGATCCTATTCTGCTCTAGAATTTGAAGAAATTAAATTATATCAGATCTTTCATTTATATGAAATGAAATATTTACAACAACTCATTCGATCACGGTCCACAAACGAGAACACCTGCTGTGATTTTGAAAGTTTTTTCAATGCTTCTCCATATTCTTCAAAACACCCCTTCCTTCTCCATGCCAACTCATATGGTTCGTGAATTTCAACAGAAATGTTCGTAATTGGCACAGTAAATTGAGTAACTAATGCTTTTTGAGTAATTAGATTGTGTAAAAGTATTTTACGAGTTCTCATTATGTCTCACTTTGAAAATCAAAAGAGAATATGTTGAATTCTGTATACGAATGTGCCAAACACGTAACGTTGGATGCACTTATATTTCAACTTTCTTAGTATCCTCACTCCTCAGCAATGCAACCGGTTCGATCTAGAGTTCTAGAGTTCTAGAGTTTTAGAGAGCAATCGCGTCGATCACAGTGACACCATCTCCTCACGGACATTACATAAAGCCTACTCACTGATTCGGATCACGAACACACGGCCACTTAGGGAATAATCATGACCAGTAAGAAAACAAAAGATTTCCAATACCACTGTATGACGTCACTGTGAAAGAAAACTTTTCAATTAAAAGTTTCGGTCGAGTTTTATTTTTGGGGTGAATTATTGTGTTACGGTGTGGTGTACACACTCAATAGAGTGTTATCCCATTAATTCAAACTACTTAGAAGTTTGAGATATTTAACATTCTTGTGGCTTCAAGTTTCTACTTGGTTCACATCAAGATTTCCATAAAGTTGGTTAATTCAAGGAATGAAAATGAAACGCCAGTTGAAATTGAATGAGAAAAGATACATTCGTACGACAAACCATCAAGATTGAACGAACAAGACAAATTAGAACGAAGCTGGGTGACACAACACTTTTGAACAGTTTAATAAGAAATATTAATGCTGAAAATGATTCGTGACCAAATATAAGTTGTGTTTCTCGATTTCTTTCGGAAGTTCTTTCGATGGTCAATATGTTTACCTTGCACTTGAAATTCAGATAACTGTACAAAAACGGAAATTAATAGGAAAATGGATCGTTTTATCTCTGTGGACATCAAGCTTTTGACCTTTCCAGGTTTGGAATTTCACACTTGACTGTACAATGAAGAGGTAATTTGTCATCATATAATTGAGAGTAGTAGTATTGTATGAGAACGAATATTGAAAAATTAAGATCGGAACAGATCAAGCAATTTGAAAGTGAAGTAGTTGCTTGTTCATTCCATTTGTTCATTATTTATTTCAATACTCTGAAGATTTTTGCTTGTAGAACAATCTTCCTATTCAATGGACTTCCTCGACCTACATAACTCGATATTATTTCTCTTGCTCCACTTGTCAGCAGTTGACCATGTTTTTTTTCCGGGCACAGTGTCGTAAGTGAGAGCTGCGGTCGCCACAAAGAACTGTTAAGAAAGATCCGGACTCAAATTTGATATAGTGAGACTGATAGCTATTTCGGTATAGGGATGATGCTCTCTCTCTCACTCTCTTTCTCTCCCGTTTCAACATAATATATTATATATATTCATAAAATATATGTGTTCGGTTCACGGGGCTTTATTTCCATAAACAAATATATTCCAGTCATTCGAGTTTCACATCTGAACATACGGGTGGAGGTGCCGGGTTTGATACATGCGCGGCTCATTCTGGTAATAATGTCACGTCAAAGTCAGACAATATAAAGAAGTGTCTCGGTGAGAAATGGTCACGTAAATTGTACGATGTGATCTGTAACATGACCTGAGATATGACCCTAACATGACTACAGCTGTAGACCTACACTACAGCTGTAACACAACCTGCAACATGACTTGTGACAACCACGTGCTACAATACCTATAGAATGGCCTCTATACTTTTCATGAAACAAGATCTGTAACATGACCTATAATTCGACCGTAACATACCGTTTCATATGCATATGACATTTGACAGGACATTGTTATATGACCTGTAACATGACCTGTCAATCATTCTCATGAATCCCAAGTATCGTGTAATGTTATTACAATCAACCAGAATTCTTTTTATGATGTGAGAAATAAATTATTCATATATTCGAGCGATTGTTTTTTTATTTCCGTCAGTCGTTATTCGTTTATCGCATAAGTATGGGTCACCCATTCTCACACGTGTACAATCTCAACTACTATATAGGCCTACAATTCCTCAGATTATTTACATACGCTCCTCAGATTATTTATACATCGTTATCAATGTTATCAATCCTTTCACGGATGTTGTAGATAGAACGGAGAATGGAGGTTTCGAAATATATTATTTTCTTTGGTAATTAGGATTGGTATGGAACTCCATCACATAACTAACATATTCAGGATTGACATACAAATAATAACTACAAACTCAAACGCGGAGATAGAAATTGAAATGAAAAGAAATTATGTTATGCGAACTTAAAATCATCCAATTAAGAAATAATTGGCGAACATTTTTCTATTCAACCTTCGACACCTGTTCTCATGTGCCTCAACCAATCATGAACACTGTTAATACGTTCTATACCTACACCTAAATTAAGTTATTCAGTCATGGAAATGATCTGTTATAGCTGCTTACTATCTGCAGATACGACTGAGTGCACTGAAACAACAACGACTCCCTCGCCTACTTAAGTACCTGCTATGTTATGCAACTGCTATTTGCACAATGTGTACACTCGAGAATTGAATGCACTTAATAGTTGTAGCATCTATCATACGCAATGAGTGTGAGAGAGAGAGAAAGAGAGAGAGAGATAACCTCTTCTGTTAGCCTCGTAAGTGAAGCAGAGAAACAAATAGACGTACTTGTATAGACTGTGAATTATTCATACAATATTCTTCAAGTACTTTTCGTATTAAATGAAATGTTCGCAAGCATATGATGTAAGTAATGATCATCAATTGAATATTAGTCATATATAATTGGATCTCGAAATATAGAGAGCGAATGCGAGTAGATTAACGAGCATTATAAATATTTTTTGTATCCAAGTGTTCTCAAAGTTTCTAAAAACCTCACTAGATGAGGCTGGGAGGGAAAGTTCAGAAGATAAAATCTCTCTCCAAAATTTCCGAATTTTATTGAATTTAAACACGGAAATTATATACATTATCACGATCTGTATGCAATTTGCATCAGCCGTTTCTGAGAAAATAATTCCATATATGTTTCTCATTCCATAAAATAGATATAAATAATAGCACAGCCATGTTGCTAAGATTCACGGCTACAAAAAGCAGTACAATTGAAGTCACACACCAATCCCGAAATTTGAATGTGAAAACAGTTCAAGAAGATATTCTTCTCTAACGGAATCAGAAACGCATGAACTGGCAAACGCGTTCCAGGTTTGACTCAATCCGGGTTTGACTCATGGTCGCAATTTTTGAACTGACTCAAGTCATACCATCAGAATAACTTACTGGTGGTAAGCGGAGAAGTGATCAACCAGAGAATCATTAAAATTATATTTATAAATATGTATATATATATATATATATATATATATATTATATATATATACATATATATATATACATATATATATACATACATATATATATATATATATATATATATATATATATATATATATATATATATATATATATATATATATATATATATATATATGATGGTGATAAACCTCCTGTATTTTTCTTCGCACTTCAGTTCGAACATCACAAGAATATATACACTTTGCCGGAATACTATCTACGCAGGATACCTGGCTCAAGAAGTGAGATTAATAATTTATAAGGCAATACGTGACTTTTCGCCCACTCACTCTCCCTCTCCCTCTCCCTCTCTCTCTCTCTCTCTCTCTCTCTCTCTCTCTCTCTCTCTCTCTTGCTCTCTCTCTCTCTCTCTCTCTCTCTCTCTCTCTCTCTCTCTCTCTCTCTCTCTCCCGGAAAGATTTTTGTGTGAACTTCAGTGTAGACCACAGATACAAATGGTCTCACTTCATTGGCAATACTTTGATCTATCAACTGAATACAATTGATATTGAATCGAATTCGAATTCATACATTCTGTATGATATTAAAGTCTCATAATAGAGCTTCACTAGAGTGCTTCACTCCTACCTCAAAAATAATATTATTGAAATTAGGTATTTCACTTATATGCCTATATTCACAAAATGAAACTGACTTTGATCAAAAAAGCCTAAACAATATAAAAGCGGCATGGGATTCTATTCGGGGATAAATCCTGTCAATAGAAACATTTACGTAAAACCGTCTAGGCGGCAGTGTGTTCCATTCCTACCAACTGAACCATTCGCTTTGCATCTGAATAAGCCTCTCACACCGTCACAACCGACCGTCTTTCTCATGATCCAACATTACCGTTCGGATGTCCCCAACATTCAGAATGGTGGATACAGGAAGAACTTTCAATTTAGAAGTACGAATACGATAATAGTATTTTCCGTTTTCTCATTTCAATCTAAGACGAGTCTGGTTAGGTTTCCCACCACCAGGGTGCAGATGCTATACACTTATCATAAATAAATAATGTAATGGGAAACGAAAGTATCTGCTCTTGTATATGTCGAAGAAATATTTATGTGCTCGAACGATAAACGTTCCAATTCATTCAAACTTAGTCGTATTTCTGTACGCCACGAGGGAAGTGCATTTCTCTGATTAACTCTATTTCGGTAGTGAAATGCGGATATGTAGGCACATTTAACATTTTTCATACATGATTCTATAATATTATATGTAGGGAAACTTATTTTCAATTTTTGTTCTCACTGAGGAAATTATTCGAGTACACTGGAACTCGTTTTCGAAAATCGGTCCAAGAGAATTTTCAGTACTTATTTTTTTCCAATTTCAGTTCTTGCTCTACAGTGAATTATCAGTTCATTCTTATTAGTTTATTCATAGTTCACGGAGGATGATAAAACGTCACTTATATGTGACATAAAAAGGAGTGGATAATATGTTTAGGCCCATGTACAAAAATGAAGTGACATGATTATATGAATTCAATCTTCCATATAATATATTGATATATTATGAATATAAATTGATAACAACGCATATAACTGTTCCCAATTGTACACATGATTATAACGTAATTACAATAGAGGTAATTATATTATGTGTAACATATGGAACATACTTCTGTTATCCATCAATTATTAAAACCAACTTTTCTGATGTCCTACAAATGGAACAATAATAATGATCGCAAAAATGTTCTATCATTCCAGGCTCCGTGTTGACTTTTGCACGACTATCATTATACCAGTTACTACTGTCTTTTTCCTTCATAACATGATTCATTAACTGGAATTAGATTAAGTTGAGTGGAAGAAATCACTCGAGCTGATATGTAGTTAGAAGGAGAAAAATAAAATGAATACCATGTTTGGAACAGAATAGTGTATATGCATACACGATAGCTAGATTAATACTCTGCCAGCGGAAAGTAATTATGACATTAGAAGGCATATGTGAGACAGTATATCAAACATCTGAATATTGATTATGTGATCAGGAAACAACTTCGCATTATCATTATCTAGACAGATATCCACATGTGAGATATTCAATTTTAATGCGAATATAGAATTATGGAATTTTCCAGTACTCTCCAGTAGCTCATTATACTGGATTGTTCAAAGTGTTACCAAGTTTGCTAATGCAGTTATTGAAGAAAGTGAAGTCAATTAGGGTGTGGATTCGCGTCCAAAGTATAGTCATGATTTTTGGGAATAAGTTTACATCCGTTCATCTCCCATGCTTGTTTGTAGTTTGAGACCCCAAATAAACCAGCTGTTGGTGCATGAGTGAAAAAACGAAAAATAATCACATCAAATCAAAGAATGCTCGGCTTTTGCTTTGGAACATTCCATACAAAAATCAACTGTTACACATTTTAATTGATAATTGTTTTTTTAATCTTCCACCTTAATGTATTTATTATGATCATCAAATTGTTAGTACCACGTTTACAACAGAATAGTTCCTATTATCTGTGTGGCTTGGTCACAGTCAAAGCATTGACTTATAAATTGAAATCAAGTCGAGCTTGGACTTGAGCCCCACATAGGCATTGGTTATTATCATTGTAGGGTCAAGTATTGTAGGCCTACCCTGTGTGATGTTCGAATGATGTTCTATTCTGACAATATTTCCTAATCGATCAGATTATCGTGAAGCCAATTCCTATATATTCAGATATTTCAAACACACATTTCTCAATTGGAGAAGTATATCATTACAATTTTGACCAAGTATCATGGGCCTACATATCTGATCTCATAATTTTATATATTTTTATATTTTAAAATCTCTGTTGGTGTTATTTATTCTACCTTGGGCGATAATGAACCCAAAGTTCTCCGAATTCAACCTGAATTCTTCAAGTTTATTCATCACTGAATTCCAAGACTTTATATTAAATATTTAAGTTAAAATTGAATGCTTCTCTCTCAAATATCTCGACTTTTTATCTTGAAGAAAGCAAAGATGTACGTTTGTATCAATATTTTTCTTTGGAGATAAATCGTTGTGTTAGAAGGTTCAATCTAGAAGCCGTAGATTTATAAATAGGAATATCGATTAACAGAATTTAGAAAGTGGAGGATACTTTGAGAGTAATCTCGTCTCCAGAAGTCAAAATACATTCCGTTCTCATAAATACGTCAAATAGAGGAATTGAACATGCTATTTCCTAGCTCGTTACGTATAAAAACGTTCAAGGAGGAGGAAATCTGGACGTTTTTCTTGCGGCGTGTTCATCAAAAAATGTTCGAAAATGGTGAGACTCATTTCGTTTATATGATATTTAATAGTTCATTGTTAAATTATAGATAGTGAAATTTACTGAAAGTGTATGATAAATATGGAATATCATTCGATAGAACTGAATAAGAGCACATCGCTTTCACTTTCAAGAAGTACTATAGTGATACCAACTCAAGTCAATTAATCACACCTCGTTATTAATTCAATAAAAACAAAACAGGTGATCGAGTGATTTTGACGAGATTTTCATCGTTTGCGCACGCAGCAGTGTCGTTAATGACGTTATCAATGCGTTGAGTAATATGTTTCAGAGGAAGGCCGCAATAACATGTCACGTTGAACTTATTTTAACGAAATTAATTACATCAAAGCTAAAACAAAAGTTTTATATCTGCCTTTCCAGGTAACCCCAGTACGAAGACCTTTTAAAACTTTACCTTTTAGTCTTCCATGAAACATGAATATATCTCGCACACCTCCTCGGTTTATTGCGTCGTTGAATCTATTTCACCTCATTGAATGTTTCAGAACATCTTCAACTCGTAAATATCATGCCATCAACTCGACTCTTGTTCGCAAATAAATAATCCATTGCCTAATGAGAACACACGGAACGCAATTCAATGAAATAACAGTCTTAATTGGTAACTCTTGAACGGATTGCGATGCAGATTATTTTCATCTGGAAACAGAAATATCCTCAATACCAGCAAAATATTCGACATTCATCTTAAGGCGTCCCCAGTCACCATGAGGGAAAAATTTCCCACCAGCAGGGTTATTATTTTTCGAATATTGCGAATGTTTATTATGGATCGGTCATATTTTGTAAGGTGCTTCTCTGAATCGTGTGCTGCAGTTTCACAACAATACGTTCATACGGCAAGCCACTATGAAAATGTATGTTTTAGCTGACACTAAAAATGCTCACAAAACATTCATCTCGCGTTACATACACCACTTGATTACTTGTTGAGCTATTTCATCGTGTGTGGTACTGATGTGTTCTTCAAAGAACAGCTTTGTATCAAGCTGGAAATAAACGGATCAACTTCATGCGTTTGGCACACAAGACCAAGGGAAGTCACGCAATTTTTTCCCGTGAATCGAGGTAACCGAAACTATTCATTTGTATTGAAACGGCTTAGGTATGCTGAAGAAAAATGATTCAGCTGGTAAAGGAAGGTTTACTCTATCAACGTATCAATTTTCATCTAGATACTAACTATCTAATGGTTCTCGTGTATCTAACGGATTAAGGTATTTTTCAACTAGTTTTTCCAAAATGTTCTCGGAATTTTCAACTTGTTTTTCAATTTCAAATTTTCAATATACTATTTCAATATACTATTTTAGCATTGATACATCAATAAATATTGGAACATTCCATACATTTTTATGGATGGGTTGCCCTCAACATCACGGCCTACAATTTTCATGTGTTCATAAAATATGTTCGAAAATGAGAATTTATATCGTGTAAATTATTTTCAACGATCTGTATTTCTGTCAGATTGCAGTTGATACCTACGGAACACAAATGACATGGTTTTCACTGAATCGATGCCCAAACGTTCAACTTGACTTCTTCTGCATCGTCGCTACGCACATGACCTCAAGTCCTTCGTGCATTCGTAGTGAGACTTTCAACAAACCGTGAGTACCAACATAATAACAATTCAAGAGAACTAGTGAATCTTAACAAGTTTTCTACTTTTCAATCTTCAAGAGTCTTTTAGCTCGTTTAGTGGATATTGTATCCGTGTTATTGATCCCCTGACCTCAGTGCCTGAGAAGGAGAGAGATGGTTGAGGTACGGTGGAATGGTGTAGGGTTGAGGGGTGGGAAGCGGGGGTGGACCAACGTGTGTGTCGTATTCGGTCAGACTGAAGTGAAAGTCTTGCCAAGGCTTTATTGGATCAGATAGAAAATTCCTGCTGAATCCGCCATTACCATCCCTTATCGCTATGCTCTCCGCCCCCCGTGACACTCGACCCCCTTTTCCCACCCCACCTCATGCCACCCCAAGCCTATTATAAAAACACTGTCAACTTGAAACCACGCACCACAATGTTAATTACGTCATTGAACAAAGAGGAGGAGAGGAAAAATAGAGATAAGTGATGTTTCTACACGGTATATGGTGTTTTGGGCCATCATAATAGCAATACTGGTATACATTTTATTGAATTTCAGAGACGTTTTATCGTTGATTGTATGTTGAAATGCTGTGCTGTGATCAGTATTCGGTGGCTGTATCTATTTCGTTAGGGTGATAAATTTGCCTATGTGTGGCCCCGTTTAAATGATCCCAAACTCTCAACCTTTGCTTTTATAATGAAACAATGGCTTTATTTCAGGTGTTCTATCTTATTAAAAATATTAGAGAAAGTAGGCCTATTTGGTGGCGATGGATACGAATCATGTGATATTCTCGATTTTTCCTCGTAATTGTATTACCAACATTGAAGTTTTCAATCATCAATTTCTCACAATTTTCCTTCTTGAAATCCTCCATTATTATTAAAAATTGTGTATTACTTTTGAGGAGGACTAAGGTGAAATTTTTATTTTTCGAACCTTTTTTTCCTTATAACGATTGATTTGTATGTAAATTTGAGTAATTTGTTTCAAAATATTGCAATACATCAATGGTTATACCCGAAATAAATTAATCAGTATCACTATGCATCGAGCCGTCAGCAAATTTTCAATATAGGAATTTACATTGTCAATCTCCAGAGGGCATTTACTCCAATACATATTTTTTCACGAAACAAGAATTTATTTTCCGTTTTAAATCTTTAGAAGTTGTTCAATTGTCTTGATTTTTTTTGTGAGTGTTCATTGATAGTTCATCCAGAGTTTCACGTATAGGTTTGTTGTATTCCGACCACCAATGAAGATAAAATATAGATACTGAATACATTTTATATAAAATTCTATTTGAAAAAAAACACATCGAAAATAAAATCGTGTCTTGGAATATAACAGGAATATCGTAAAAACGATATGTGAAACTCTGAATCAATATGTGAGCAACATTCTCGTGATTTTTTTCTCATTGTATGAGAAAAACGGAAAATAAATTTCATTGTTGAAAAATTCGTAAAAACCAAATATTTATGTCCATTGTTGTTGTTTTTTCTCCAGTTTTAGCATGATAGTTATCTATTAGTGAAATTCCAAGTGTATATGCTACAATCAATATTGACAAAGACAGGATTTTCACCTGATTTTCACCCGAGTTTTTCGAGATGAAAAACTGATTATATGGATAACTACACACATAAACAATATATGAAGGAATTGATTCTGTTGAATACAAAATGTGAAATGACAAACGTAATAATATTATGACCATAATATTCTAGTTTTCGATTTTGACATTTTTCTCACGAAAAATACCAGATTGGATTATTATGTCAGAAACATAATATTTGACATAAACTGTAAACTGTTGAGAAAAAAAAATGAAATATACGTAGTCTAAATTGTAAGATTCTCAAAGCGGTTGGATCTCTACTCCACCGTATTGATACTGCCAAACAGCGGATATACTCGCGCGATGATAATATAGAGAGAAGAGAGAAAGAGCTGACTTAGAGAGGGAGCGATAGAGGGAGACAGTGAGAGAGTTACACCACATTCTAGTTTTCCATGCACATAATCCACGCATCCAAGATTAAATTTCTCATAATATTTCTTGAATCAAATGTAAACTTCAGAAAGTGATTCGTACACTTCCACAGATTGACCAGATCCATTCGATCAAATCTTGGATCAAATGTTGAGTTGCATAATTGTTCGTTTACCATCAAAAACTGAACGAAACTGCCCAATCAGTTGACCCAGCTGGATAACAACAGTTGGATTACGGTCAGTAGAACTTGCTCTGCTCTCTTCCAAATTTTGACTTGAGTTGATTTTTCATTCGATTTGGACTTTCAAAGACTTGAGTTATTGAATTTGTGGCCATCCTTTTGTTTGATTCAACTGAGGCATAGTTATAGAAACTAAAGTAAAGCCGGGCGTATAGGTTTGACTCCCGCATGACTTCATTCATCTATAATACCATATATAACATCATCTGTAACATCATTCATCTATATTCCGCTAATTCGTAATCCCTAATAACCCAAATGTTAGGGATGGCGTCTCAAACAATAATCATGATCACAACCATTCAATTTTCGAGTCATAATGAATTGATGTCAATTATTGAATGCAATCAATATGTGAAGAAATTGCATGAGCCTTGTAAACGGGTACAATATATCAACTTTGTGGTCTACTATATCCACACGACATTTGGATACACTTTTGTGGTGAACAATATCATGCTCCAGTCTACAGGCTCCCCTTGTAAGCGATACTTACGAGTAGGTTGTTTTTGTTCAGTCGGAGTTCGACGTTGATATGAAGCTATGGAGAAGAAGAAGACGATAATTACTCATGTGTGTATATTCATCTTCACTCCAGAAAATTAACTCCAATGATCATTCTCCTACAAGAAGTTGGCAACATTCAAGAAGTTTCCACGAGTTTCGAAACACGGCCCACGGCGCAATTGTTGTTTTTCATGATGAAATAAGTTTCGTTGGTAACTATTAAACTTTACCTGACAACAACGTGCAGACCAGGAATCTTGATAACCTGAGAGGAGAACATGTTCAGAGATGGCAATTTACTACCGTACTGTTTTATAGATGTTATTTCAGCATTATTCTTCTCACATTCCAAATCTCTATATGTTACCAAACAAACTTCATCAATTCATCAATTGATCATAATAAGAATAATGGTAGTAACAATAATATCAATTGATTTCGATATTGTGAAGAAACAAGCAATCGTGTGCCGATGAATTTATGAAAAATATATCTGTATGCAAGTGTATGGGCTACATGTACAGAAGTTGAAAGAGTTATGTCGAATTATTATCAGAAAAGTGATGAGTAATTCACATCAGTAATTAGAAATCGCTGTAATACCTTCTAAATTATGCAGGATGAAATATTAACTTCAAGTTCTACTGTTTTCATAACTGAACAGCTAATGATTCTATTATTTTCCGTTGTAGCCCTATACCTGCGAAAATCAATCAATTAAGGTAAGATACTTTTCACGGATATCCAGAATGTATTAGAACATTCGTATTTATCCCGTTTCAGAATGAGTATATCTTATTGAGATGAAAGTGATCATCGAAAACTGAATCCCGCTTAATCGACTCCCATCCGCTCTTAAGCAGAAAATGAAATAAAATATGTGCATGGTAATTCATCAAAATATTGTATATATATTTTTTTATTCTGGTGGGAATGAGAGATAAGGATCGAGAGAAGAGTGAAGAGAGCGGGAGAAGGTGAGGTGGGGGGGGGGTGTAGTTACAGAACATACGGAGCAAAGCTCCTGTATCTCAGTGTAATAAAGTCACGAGTGTATTTTGTAGACACTTTCAATTTTCCCGGCTTACACTTGGCTAAATACTAATGCGTTAGCTAAACAAGAGCCACGTGAAGTTTCACTTGGCTTGAGTTAATCCTGCCTCTGCGACTTGTAATGTTAATCGGACTAAAGCATGGCCTTGTTGGTTCAACTGTGGTAACTACCTGCATGCGCGTCTTAACAAACATCCACATTTCATCGTTGACTTAATTCATCGAGTTGCGCACGCATATCTACCACACTTTCTCAGATATACGTACTGAATCATCTGAATTGATGTTTTAGCTTGCTATTTTCTCGAGTTGCGCACGCATATCTACCACACTTTCTCAGATATGTACTAAATATTCAGTTGAATTAATGTTTAGCTTGCTATTTTCTCTTGGCGTGTGAATACGATTTATTAATAAATAGTTCACTACAGTAGATTTGAATCATTCTCTTGCTTCATTGGACAATTTTTAACAGTCTATTATACTCCCAGGTGTAAAATCTGATATTTGATATTCAAGCTATTTTTATATACATACTGTTATGAAGAGACGGAATTGAAAGAAAATCTGGGATGGGTCAGCAACAGGGTATGGATGATAATTTATGGAATAATTCTAGGTTATTTCATTTGGCGTAGATGTTCTGCATGGTGGGATGGAGTCGGCCACATAATTGAAAAATGTTTTATGAAACCCACAAGACTTTTACTCTGGAGTTTCAATGCCGTATCGATATTTCAATATTCGCATCCAAGACAAATTCGAACGATGAAAATGGTTGAAAATATGGATGAATTTATCAGAATACAATCATTATCAACCCCGGAATATCGTCATCTATAATTGAAATTTAAAGTGGACATGAAATTTTGATATTATAAACTATTGTTTTGGAACAAAATTCTTCGTGAAATCATTTCCGCCAGGTTATTACCATGAGAATATTTAATTCACTTTCTTCAATTCTACCATCAGGTGATTTTGCTCGAAACTGTGATAGCATCTGTTCTATAACTCAGGTTTGAGAATAAAATGTTGAGTAAAAGTTCGAAATTGTGTGTTGTCTCTGTCGCCAGGAGAGCGAGCACAAAGAATTGAAAATGATCTCAATTCACAAAAAAAAAAAAATGTTACAGTCCCACGTGAAATTGATATGAAGCACAAACTCGTTCAATTTCATCAAAAAGTAGAATAATAACGTCTTATAATATCATCACCACTCTCTCAACCATGGTATTTTCATGTATATATATATATACGTCATTTCTCTATTTCTTGCTCTTTCCCTCTCTTCCGCCCTAGAGAGAAGAACATAACCGGAAAAAGAAGAAAGTACACACTTTATGTTGTTATCCGAAGAATGCAAGAAAACACGTCGCGTCTTTTATTTCGATTATTTAAGCCGTCTAAATGCTTGGGGAGTGCACGGTTTACTCCATAGTCTGGAGAGCAAGCGTCGGGGAGCTGCCCGGGCGTCGGCAGTGTTCCTTGAAGGAGGTGGCGTTCCCTAGAGAGTCGTTACGAGTGTAGTGCGAATAGCCAACCGTCACTGGATTATATTCCCACTCACCTTTCTGCCAACATCCTGTCATAACTTGCCAGTATATTGTTGGTAAACAGTTATTGAGTTTGGACAATACATTTGATCTTCACTGAAGAGTTGATTCCATTCAACACCTTTCATCGAAAAAAGTTCACTCATGCAATATAGAGTTGAATCCACGAGAGATATTTCCGAACTTGATAATAACTAAATGAATACATAAGCTGAAAACTGAAATTGACTGAATGATTGTAAGATTTCCGGTACTTTTTGAAGAGAAAATCACGTCAGATTTGAATATATATTACTTATGAAGATGTGAATGTGTTCACGTTGTGAATCTCGTCATGTTCATTTACCGATCATCAAAATATCATCTGTACAAATATGACGAAGAAATTTGTCCCCATTGTAATGGCAGACCATTTTGTTTCGTGAATACTAGACGTATTGTAATGCTGGAAGTTGCTATATGCATGTATATATACCATTGTATTGCGGTTCTCCCTACGGCGTATTATAGTACGCGTAATATGATATGGTTTATTATGCATTAGAATATATTGCGTATCATTTCATTCATATAGTTTATGGTTCAATGTTCCACATAGGATATTTACAGTTGAAAGAGTGTCACTGTCACTGTGTGTTAATGATCATGGCATATCGATATTGGTCGAAAATATGAGATTAATCTTGGTGTATAATCGTATATGAAATATGATATAAATATTTTTATAAATGTGTTTTTTTTTTGTATAAATATTTTTATTACGCTGAGACGATGATGCAGTAAGAACAATTTATAAGAGTATACTTATATCCCAACATCATTACTGGCCTACTGTGAGCATGCTATGAATGACGGCGCGTCATGGAAATGTGATTGTTGGTATTGACTGGTGGAGGTGCCGTTCCATGTATGAACCAGGAAAACGAGAGGGAAAGAAAGGGGAAGAGAGGTCCTGAGCTTGACGGCTTCACTCAGGGGAGTCGTTGCGAGGGTAGTGTGAATAGCCAGCCTCAGAATATCACTTCCGCTGCTTTCCTTCATAACTCAACACTGACTAGATTGGGTCAACATCTCAACTTCTTGTTAGAGACTCGACACAAACGATCGCTATAAGGAAAGTATAACAGACATTGGCGGTCGTAGTTGAACGTTTCTGATATGTATGATGAAGAAACAGAACTACAACTGGAAAGCTTTTTGAAACCGACATATGGAAATATCTGGAGTAAAAATCTAGTACTCATTTGTCTCTGGGTCAGTGAATCGATTTCCATTATTTTTTCTTCCTAAAAACACAAGTGCAAATCGCGAATGAAGGAAAAATTGGAGAACAATGATACTTTCTCCATATTTTTTATTTTTTTCCTCGCTTTGTTATTCCTTTGGGGGTATTTGATTCTCCAACCTCCTCTACTCAGAAGTGATTTCACCGAATTTCATTCTCTTCGGTTTTGTTTCAAGCAAAATTATGGTGTGAGAGTGAAATGGATAATATTCCATCAAAATATTGCACTAATCATTTTGATAGTCCATTGTATTTCTATTATTCGAATTTTATTTGAACGTATTATTCATTTGATCCTCGATATTCGTTGCAAATTCTTCTCGCCTTATAGCTCGAATACTTGAATATAAACGGTTAAATCCCTCCCTCATCTGCTTAAATTACCAAACCAAACCCCCGTTCATTTCATACATCCCATTCGAAGTCTCGACACAGCCAATTGATAGTGCCAGTAAGATCCTGGAGACGGGTGCTCGTACAGGTGATGAAGATCTCTATAATTAAAAGTAAGTAGTAGATTACTGCAAGTGAAAACTGACCTCACTGTTAAAGTGTTTCTCTGCACGAACCTGCCATGAGTCAAGAGACGTTAAAAGCGTTATGCCCTGGTGTACTATTTCCAGACAACGGGGTATTTATATGCACGGAGAGACGCGAGGGTTTTCAGCAAACGGAAAAAACGAATCTGCTAATTTGTTCAGATATTTGTTTGTGTTCAGTTGATAAATTATAGAAAACTTATCCAATCAATATTACACCACTACAGTGACTTATGAATTCTAAATATATAAATGAGTAATAATTCAAGTCAGCTAATCATCTGGATATTATAACAATTATGATTTGTTATGCACTCGTTGGAATTTCCAATTTTAAGATTCTATACGTACGCAATTCCACTTTTGCTACAGTTTTGATGGGAATAAAATGATGGCTCTAGCTTTTTTCCATCTGCTGTGGTTTATTCACGGAAATACAAATCTCCATGGAATATGGAGAAACATTCGCATTCACACAAATATCCATCATATTATCCTTCTCTACACTAATTCCATAAAAGATTTCAAAATCTATTATCTAACAAATTTCTTTAGGATTATACGTTCCACATTGAACTGTCACTGCCCTCTCTCTCTCTCTCTCTCTCTCTCTCTCTCTCTCTCTCTCTCTCTCTCTCTCTCTCTCTTTATTATCCCTCTCTCTTCCTCTCTCATCAACAACAACTTACAAAGTAGCTCAGTTATCTCAAACTCAGTAGATCACAACCTATTCACATAATGACCTAGCCCTAGACCTAGACTAAAAGACAAGTTTCCCTGAGCATCTTGATGTTGACAACATGGAATCACAACATTCAAAACTCCAGTTAGTACAATGATATCAATATCGTTCTGAGAAAACAATAAAAAAATGCCCTATACTGAGAAATGAAATATATGATTCTCAAAATATATGGTTCTCTATCATTATCCGAATGATTCAACTGAGAATCTTGTTTTTATCCATATTTGATTCCACCAATTCACTTAAATGATGAGTAATATCTATTGACATCGGTGAATGATGAAAATTGTATAATGTCGGGGAAGATAAAAGGTTATTCGATGAGATGTTGTGGAATAGTGCCAAGAAAGAGGTCTGGTCTGTTATTAAGAAACCATCTCATCATTAATTTCAACACTCGAGGAAAACCACAGAAAAGTTGTTCATATTGACATACAAATTGAACATCTAAGCCCGGTCTCGTGAATTTCTGACAACAAGCACTATCAATAGCTGATCCACCCGTTTCAGTTTGATGATTGATTGACGAATGATTTGCATGATTTGCTTCGAACATGTCATATTGAGACAGTTCAGTTTTCTTTCGGTTCACGGATATATTTACGAATCTTGTTGATAAGGTTGACGAACACATTCAAATCGTGTTCATAAGTCAGCTTGTGGACGTTTTTTCATGACGTCGGAGCGCTTGTTAACAATGTATTATTGACTCACATTCTTCCTTGATGATGTTGGTTATTATGTCACTCTTGTCCAATATTGTGTCATAAACATGGGACAGTTGAGCAGTATATAATGAGATGTGATGGTCGTCAGACTGTTATTGATTGTCAAATTTGAAATAATTAAACTGAAGTCCTTCTTCCTCCGTTCCAGTGAATCGAAATATAGTCACTTTTCAACTCAAAATACAGATATCTTCATCTTTTGTTACAAAGTGTTACAAAATACATAATCGTTCAATTCAAGTATTGGTCTAGCTTTTCATTATGCATTCTTGGATATGGTTTTTGAGTAATGTAAGTTTTGATTGTTGTGAACTTTCGAGGGAATGTTTTGTCTGATAATTTGCGTTGTCATTTCCTTGTCATCGCATTCTTTATGTGCGAGAATGTGTTTCTTTCCCAGTTACTCTTCGTGAGTTTCATTATTTCTATCTGGTAATATTTGCGTACTTGCATCGTGACGAACTGGTGAACTTATGCTGCCACTTTTCTTAACCTTCTCATATTTTGTGTCTGTGTAGAAAATAGTTTTTTATCGCCATAATCAAGCCATGACAAGACTCTGTGGATAATCGACGTAAAATTTTGTTTATCCACAATTCGTTGTGTTTGTATATTTTTCATCAATTGGAAAAAATGAGTTCCATCATTTCACAAACTGGACAATTCCAACATCATTTTTCAAAAGATTGATTAGGACCTAGTAAGATATATACATATGCATTTCATATAAGATCAATTCATCGGAGAAATCATGACTATATCAATATTCAATATCAAATCACAAGGAATAATTCATTTTCTTAGCTCAACTTTAATTAGGTCTGAAAAATACTTCAATTGGAATATTATAGCCAGTCAATCTCCTTCACAAATATTCGTGACTTTTTTTCGCATCATTTTATCTCACTTTTTGATGAGACATCGAAACACATTTCCGAGACTTACTGAATTGATGAGCAATAAAATGATGATATATTTCGTTTCATCTAGACGACCCATTTTTCACGGATACATTATTTTTCTCATGAAACTCTTCCAAGTATTCTGAATAAATATACATTTCCCGAAGCCCATCCCGAGTTTTATGACCATTTAAATGTATTCTGAAGCTTATCTTCTACAGAGTTGAACGGCCCATTAAACAGACAAGCTGTTTGATTAAAATCAGTGCGTTAAGCTTGGATTAAATATGTCAAAAGTCGCACGCTCTTTAATTAGCTTAGGAATCAACGACGAGACTATTAATTAGTCTTTTCTTCGTCATTGACGGATTATTTCATAAACATGAACGATCATTAGTAATTAAGCTTCATTTGCAATGCTGAAGGGGTTGGTAGGGAGGGTGGTAGAAGTGGAAGGAAATATTACCCGTTCCTTTAATTAGTTTATCTTTCTACAAAATAAGCATATAATAAAAGTTGAACAGTAAGTTTCTCGAGTCTTTGCCGTGACCAGATTCATCTCGGTGTTTTTAGAATTCTGGTCCTGATTACATCTGCGCGTGCAGTCAAGTTATGAAGGGAAGAACTTTTTTGGAAGTGCGATACGGCCATATAGGATTGTCCCGGGAAATAGCAAGAACAAATGTTATTGTTGTTGGATGAGGGATTGTGTGTACTTGATTACTTGGTTCAAATCGGATTTCCTTTTCTATTTCTACCTTTTGTAAGCACTCTTCTGTTCGTTTGACAAAACCGATCTACATGCAACTTTTTCTATGCATAACTCATCTTCAAATTCAGAACAGTGAATAATTTTTCGTATATCAATCGATTAGATGGATTTTGAGAAATCAACCATCGAACTTCCACAATTTTTTAACAGAATACCATAACTGAAAAAAGGGTATTTCCATCTGGAAAAATGAAATCGATCGTGACTTTCGCGTTATTTTCGAATACAAACTGCGTACACATTATCCGAAAATCACAGAATGATCACAGAATTGACATTACTAGTTAGCCACAACTATAACAACTTACATAACCTGGATCCATTTTCACGGATAATATATTTGTTGATTCAGCGGCAATTAGTGGATAAACTTGGTATCACCCTTGGTTCACCATGATAATATTCATGTTCCTTAATTAATAATTTGCTTGAGTAAAACACTTCAACTATGTATGAAACGCGCTATTATATGGATGAGTAGGAGTCAATTACTCAAGTCAATGACTTGATTCTTCAATAAATTCGAATATAAACCTATGTCCCGAACAAATATACGCCGAAACTGTTCCGAATCACAAGAGAGTTATCGGGGGATGAATTCAACTTTTTCATGAAACGTATGCTGGTATTAAAATAGAAAGCGACCATTGTATATGAGATCATCTCTTATATAACATCGACTCAAATCTTATAAAAACTGAGATATTTCAACTCTTATATGACATATCGTTTAGTCAGACGAGACTCTTGTGCTTCGTCGACAGAATAGTCCAGATGTCGGTAACAGCAGATGCTTGCTTCAAGTCGGTAACACCAGTTTCACAATGTAAGGGTTTTTGTTTGATTAAGTATTTTTCGCCCGATATGAGAATGCTTTGAGAAGATCAAAAGTATTCACGATATTATATTATTTGAAAACTGATTTCTTCGAAGAAATGCATGTATTAAAGAACGTCGTTTCCATGAAATATGAGAATTTTGTTGTGTTCGATTTGAAACAGAGATAGAGAGAGAAAGAAAGATAGATAGGGAAAGAGAGAGAAGAGAGAGAATGGAAGGGAGGCAGAGAGAATAATTTCAAGTGTACCTTCTATTCTCCACCCATCCGATCTCAAAGTAGCCTTATCTTATGCCAGTTCCATCAGATTCCTTGAAACTTGAACCTGACGCTTGGACCCTGAAGAAGTTATGATTTGTATTCTACAAATTTGTGAGCTTATTTGAGGGATTTGAACACATTCAGTAGGCCTTGTTGGATGAGCAAGATATTTCTATGACGTATACTCGGAAGCTTCACACTTCGAATCCCAAATTCACTCGATTTTCATAGATCTTGTCGCATTCTTTTCCTCAAACACGTCGGAATTGAATCTTTCCGAATGAATAATTTTCCTCTCTGTCTCTGGCATCATGTTTTTCTCATGGCTATTCCATATATCCATATTCATCGCTCTCAAAATCTATCTTCCCTATAATTACCCAAAACTATATTAGTTACTTCTGAGTAGCAACTGAATGTTGTTGATTCAAGCAATAGTTATCGAATAACCTTGTTGTCAACTCTAGTTTTATATGTGTGCAAACACAAGATTCTTTATTTCTTGCACTCAGTAATATATTTTCCTTAATCATCATGTCTAATTGTTGTTATTTGTATCAATAACATATTCTAACTTTTTGGATATTAATATTATTATCATCACTATTACTATTAATACTAACACTATCACTTTGCACAGCAATTTTAGGAAAGATTGTACTCACTCCACAGGAAATTGTAATTGCTCTGTTGAAGTAGCAAATACCAACCAGCATACATATTTAGGATTATTAATTGACAATACATTCAAGTGGGATAAACATATAGATCTGGTTTGTAATAAACTACTCTCTGGAATGTATAGTATATGTATTCTTAAGCCATATGTAAATAGTAAAACCCTAAAAATAGTATATCTTGCGCTTATTGAGTCTGTAATCAGGTATGGTATTCTATCCTGGGGATGTACAACTAATAACTATTTGAACAAAATTGAAAATATTCAGACAAAAATTGGTAAAATAATCACGTCGAAAAATCAGAACCAAATTTCTAATTTCAATTTCTTCTCGGTTCGTCAATTACATCTGTTTCTCTTTATCACATCAAACTATTTTTCACAGAAGCACAAGAATTAATTCATGCATTCACATCAAACACGTAATAAAGACAGATTAATAGAGCACTAACCACTAACTCATATGGTGAACAGGAAAATGGATTTTTAATCCCTCATTTATTCAATAAAATCCCTTCTGAATTTTCAAGTTTCCAAAAATGACTCAAGTGAAAACAGAACTAAAGAAATTTATATCATCCAACATAATTACTGAAGAAGTTTCACATTATAAGTTGCTGTTTTAGTTGATGAAATTAGTGAGTAAGTGTGGGTGTGTGTGTGTTAGTGTGTGTGTGTGTGTGTGTGTGTGTGTAATATGTATTTCTATCCAGGCAACTAAATTTAAGTATATTTATTCTGTATTATAAATATAAATAGACCCGCAGACAAGTCACAACTCTTGACTTTGCGGGTCTATAAAATGTGAACATATGTATCCTGTGTGATAATAAAAAACCTTGAAAAAAAAAATATTATTATTATTATTATCATTTTTTTTATTATTATTTATTTTATTATTATTATTAATTATTATCAAAAAAAAATGAAAAAATAATAATAATATTTTATCATCATTATTATTATATTATCAACACGATTATTCAGATAATATTTTATCATATGCAATTTATACCAAATGACTTCCAATTATCCATGTAATCTTATGTGTATTGTAAAATGTTACTTATAGGAAAAGGAAAATGAATAAATGTTATTTTCGCATCTCAACTGTTCAAAACATCATTATCAGTTGGGAGAATAACCGGCTCTGATTGCGTTAGAAGGTTGGGATTGAGTCTTGAAAATATGCTTGCGAGATTTGTAGTACGCACAAAATACGAGAAAATAGACAGAGAAAGACAAGATCTGGAGCGATAGGAGTCTCCGCTCACGCTCATTGAATCAACTCAGTAGTATCATTATGTTCACCTATCGTGTATGAGAAAGAGGCGCATGATGGGAAACTGATATTTGTTCTATTGTTTTGTTTATTTCTAGCTCCACGATGTTATGAGAAACAGAACGTTTTGTAAAAACAATGTATATCGTGTTTGTGTTGCTGCTGGATGTAATAACCAGCAATGCCATATTACAGCAAATAACTGCCAAGTCTCACTCCATTATATGTTCACCACCATGTACTCGCGTTTCATGACGTCACAACACTGACAGGTGACACGGCCTCATTATTAGCTCTCGTTACACTGATAATTATACCTCCCTTTCCGCCTCCACCACTCACTCTCTCAACCACTCTCCTCTATCTCTCCTCCCCCTCTCTCTCGCCTCTCTCTCCTCTCTCTCACCCACTCTCCTCTCACCCTCTCAATCACTCTACTCTCTCTCTCTCTCACCCACTCTCTCTTCTTCTGTATCTATCTCTACCTTTCTCTCTCTATATATATTTCTCTTTCTTTCTCTTTCTCTCTATCTTTCAATCTCTCACTCTCACTCTCTCTCTCTCTCTCCCTCTCTCTCTCAATTTTTCTCCCTCTCTTTCTCTCTCTCTCTCTCTCTCTCTCTCTCTCTCTCTCTCTCTCTCACTCTCTCTCTCTCTCTCTCTCTCTATCTCTCTCTCACACACACGCAATCACACACACACTTCGCCAGATTAAACGAGCCATTGATTTAGGTCTTCACATTCTTCATGATACAGTTTTGACACAATCATCCGTCCCTCTCTCACCTGTGTAAACTATTGAAGTTTATATTCTCAACAAGTTTTGTCAAATTTAATGGAAAACGGCCAGAAAGTTCTTTTGAAGTATTCAGTGTATTTATTTAGGCCAAGTTTTTGTTCGGTAAATTAGAGTCACTGGTGACAGTCCTGGTAGTCAATTATGTTGGTGATTTATTGTTCTCCACTTTCAGCCATACCGCTCATAATCGTGTTAAGAAAATTAATAATAATAATAATACGGTAATAATAATATATATATATCGATTTTCGATCTCCCCATCCAACGATGTCGGGTTTGGGGGGTGAAGGTGACTCCACCGTCGTTTCTAGGGCTGCCTGGGATGTCGAAGACGGTGAGCCATTCCGTCTTCTTGCCTGTACTCTGCTTCTCCAGCTTCTTCGCAGTCTTCTTCCTCCTGTTGCCGCTCCACCAATTCCTTCCATCTTTCTCTGTTTTCCCACCATTTCTCTCTTTCTACTCTCTCCCACTCTTCATTTCTCTCTTGAACATCTCCTTCAACGCTATCAATCCACCTAGCTCTTGGACGACCCACTTTTCTTTCCCTCATATCCCTACCCTTTTCAAATTCTCTTCTCGGGATTCTATTTTCTCCCATTCTTTTCATATGTCCAAACCACCTTAATCTTTCTCGACCCAACTTCCAACTCAACTTCTCCACTCCCAGGTCCTCCCTAATCTTCTCACTCCTGATCTTGTCTAGCTTCGTCACTCCCACCACCCCTCTCAAGAACTTCATCTGGGATGCTTGGATGTCTGCTCCCTCTTTCCCCCCCATTGGCCATGTTACTGCACCGTATGTTAGGATGGGTAGATAGTAACACTTGTAAATCATCAGTTTACATCTTCTTGGAATACCCTCCTTCCATATAATTTTCGTACACATGATAGAAACTCTCAGCCGCTGCCCTTCTATTCTTGATCTCACTCCCCACCTTGCCATCCTTCGTTATCACACTCCCTAGATATTTAAACTCTTCTTTCTCTCTTAGTACCACTCCTTGAACCTTGATATTGCACGTTGCGTTCTTTCCTCTGTCCATCGTCAGTGTTTCACTCTTCTCGCAGCTAATACGTAGTCCAAACTTCTCTGTCACCCTCTCCCACTTATCCACTCTCGATTGTACCTCTTCGTTTGACTCCCCCCAAATCATAATATCGTCCGCATAAATGAACGTCTTTGAGTCCGCTTCTTCCTCTTCACCTTCCTCCACTTCACGTAACATCTCGTCCATTACCACACCAAACAAAGTTGGTGATAGCACACTTCCTTGTTTCAATCCCTCGTTTACCTTGAACCATTCTGTCCTCCCTACGTTGCACTGCACACAACTCCAGTTTTCTTGTAGGTACTCCTTATTTTTCTTATCAACTCCTCGCTTACGCCCTTCTTTTCCAAACATCTCCACACGACTGCTCGTGGAAGTTGATCATAAGCTTTCACCAGGTCCAAGAATACCATTCTCATCACTGCACCATCTTCCCACCTATTTTCCATTATTTGTCTCAATGCAAATATCACATCTATTGTGGATCGTCCTCTTCGGAACCCATACTGTTCCTCTCTCATCTTTACCTCTACATATTGTGTGAGTCTTTTTTCCAATACTTTCTCGTATATTTTGGCTGCTTGGCTCATGACTGTTATGCCTCTGTAGTTTTGGCACCTTAATCTGTCTCCCTTTTTGAATATAGGTGTCATGACACCTTTGCCCCAGTCTTGAGGCACTCTGCCTTGTGTCCATGCCGCTAAAACGACTCTGTAGAGCCATTCTGCTCCTTCAACACCAGCTGCCTTGATCATTTCCACATTTATCTCGTCCATCCCAGTAGCTTTTCCATTTTTCATTCTCTTTATAACGTCGGTTACCTCTCTTCTGCTTGGTCTCTTGTTTTCATCGTTGTCCTTCCCTCTTGTTTCTTCCGTACCTCTTTCCCTCGTTACCGCTTCTATTTCTTCGCTTCCCTCTTCTCCCTGCAACAGGTTCTCGAAGTATTCTTTCCAAATTTTCTTTAGCTCCTCGGGTTTGTTTGTCACCGTGCCGTCGTTCCTCCTCATGACCGTCTGTGTATCATTTGTTCGTCTCTTCAACTTAACCATATTATACAGCATTTTTTTATTGCCGTCAAAGTCTGTTTCTAACCGGTCTGCAAAAATCTCCATCGTTCTTTTCTTTTCTTCTTCAACCACTGACTTCACCAAGTTCTTACATGCTCTATACTCTCTTACATTCTCTTCGGAGTTGTTCTGTTCTTTCCTGTCCCACGCATCCTTCTTCTTTTTCACGACTTCTTTAACTCTCTCGTTCCACCACGGTGTTTCCTTCTCTTTCTTTTTTCCAGATGTCCTTCCACAAACTTCCTCTGCCACTGTCACCATTGTCAATTTGAAACTCCTCCATTCCACCTCTACATCTTGGATCTCCCCTCTTGGTGCTTCCTCCGATATTCTTCTGCGGAACTCAACCTTTTCCGTGTCTTGCTGTAGCTTCCACGTTTTAATGTGTTTCACACGCACGTTCCGATTTCCTTTCTCCCTCTTTTCTATCCTCAGCTTTGCTACCATCAGTCTATGGTCACTAACTACTGTTCCCGATGGTACTGCCTCCACGTCCAGCAGATATCTAAATACATTATTGGTTACACAAACATAGTCGATCACTGTTTCCAAGATCCGTCCGTCTTGTCCTCGACCAACCGTGTGATCGTGTGGTTTTTATTTTTCGCAAACCAAGAATTTGCTACTTTTACACTCATCGTGTCACACCACTCCAACATCTTATTCCCTTCTGCGTTCCTCTTGCCCCAACCATTTGGACCCAACACACGCTCGTGTCCTTCCCTGTCCATCCCTACCATGGCATTAAAATCACCGATGATTAGCACTTCATCTCCAGTCACCAATTCTTCCAGATCCTCCCAAAACTTATCCTTTTCTTCCTTCGCTCTCATCGTTTGTGGTGCATATACTTGTGCTATCTCTATGATTTTATTCTCCACTGCTATTTTCATTTTTATGAGTCGATCATTTCTCCTCACTATTCCAACACCCTTTCTTTGTAGGTGGCACTCACTACAAACCTACTCCACTCTTCCCTGTCTCACCTCCTGACCAAACCAATTTATAACCACCCCGCAATGTTTTCTCCCCTTCCCCTCTCCATTTTGTTTCGCTTAAACCTAAAATATCCAGCTTCCTTTCCAACATGAGGTCAACAATTTGTTCTATGTTCTTTGTTAATGTCACAATATTGATTGATCCAATCTTCAGTACACATTGTCGTCTCCTTCTCCTCGTTTTCCTCTTCTTTCCCTTCTCTTTCTTCTTTTCCTCGAGTTCCCTTGTTTCCTGCTCCTGTGTTATATGTTGGAGTTCCTCACTGTTCTTGACCAAAAAACCTTCGATCTCCCCTCGTTGTCTCTCATTATTTTCATTTCTCTTGTTATTACTTGCTCTACCACCCGCCTCATCTCACCTCCCAACTTCTCCTCCTTCTCCCACCGACTCATTCTCTGCTGCGTGTGCACCATCGGTTCAATATACACTCCTCCTAGTGCATTTACTCTCTTCCTCATCTCGTAGTTCACAGCGCTACCCTTCCTTCCATGCAACCCACACACAACCATTTTAACATCCCGTCCAAGCACTTTTCGAGCTGTGGCCATCACTTCCTCTACGTCTTTCCCTATATCTTCTTTTCGCACCCCGGCCCTTGCCTCCCACGTCCCCGCACTTATCACAACTGTTCCTACTCTTCCTGCCCATTTTCTTTCCATTTCCATTTTCTTGTTCAGGGCTCCGAGTGTTATTCCTGGGAATAGTCTTGCTCGGTATCGTTCGGTCGTGCAGAATCCTTGTCCCATCCCCCCTCCACCATCTCCAATTAGAAGCACTTGTTTTCCATGCTTCTCTGACATTCCCCTCTCCCATTTACTCTTCCCACCTTCTTGCCACGTCGGTGCGTCTTTTAATGTTACTGTTACTATTTCTCCATCCTTCAGATCTCCTTTCTCGCTGTCTGTCCCTCCTTCATAATCTTCCTTCTGGTAATAATAATAATAATAATAATAATAATAATAATAATCTTTATTGTCAGGTTTGATTTTACATGGTAGAATATTTGACATGTCAATGTGATGTTACTTAAAAAAATACTTAAAATTAAAACTAATCTATATTGAAATGTGATTACATGATTATATCATCTAAATTGCTATTCTGAATCTAAATTTGGTCCAAAGTGTTGAAATCCGAGATTCTGGTTTTAAATACTAATTTGGAAAAGTTTCTGTTAAAAAAGCGTTTACAGTATAACTAGGAAAACGCGTTATATGTGTTTCCGCGTTGATGGATGAGCTAATAAGAATGACATTGAATTCTTTCAAAAAGTTGAATCAAGTTAATGTTTTGACGGCATGCAAGTTAAAAATCAATCTTTCCATTTGGTTGGTTTATTTCGTAGACTATTCTCATGAAGGAAATATTAGATGCAATTTAATATTATATGCAATATTAGACTACTATATGAGACGTGATGACAGCTGTATACATATACACACCTTGAGACCATCCTTTTATATTCATTACTCATTCTCAAAAATTTCTTCGATAGTAAAGAAGGCTTTGTTTTAATCGTTCTCCACTAATTGGTGACACTTGTTGCTTGGATTCAATTGGTTTTCTTAATAGCTTTAAAACATGTGTAAAAATGTAATTAAATAATTTTTCATATCTAAACGACTGATTGGATTTCAGTAAAAGTTTGAAATAATCTGTACCATCATTATATTGAAATTTGGTGAAAATGTGAATTTTTTCGAGAGACATTTTCTGTACGAAAGTTCCTGTCTTGCTTTTTTTGTCATTATATAATTTTTTATATCAAAACGACTGATTGGATTCCAGTGAAAGTTCGGAATAATGTGAATCATTATTATATCAAAATTTGGTGAAAATTTGAATTTTTTCGAAGGACATTTTTTTCACGAAAATTCTTCTCTGGATTATTCTTATGGGTAATTCGGAAAATGGAAAATTAGTTTTCTCAGAAGTTGTGCAACCGATTGCGTATAAAAACTAATGAGATTCAATCCAGATGATGACACATGGGCATGCCAAGTTTCAATCGAATTCGAATTTTCGTCTGACCTGTAGAGCGTGAACAAAAAAAAAAAAAAAAAAAAAGGACATTTTTTTCGGGTCAAGTGAAATTGAGTCTTCGCTTCGCTCATCCAATAACATTTAAATATCAAGAATTCTTTTAATTTGACTTTAAAAATTGGGCCTGATAATTGTTTTAAGAATGTAGGCAAGTGGTATATAATTTAGGTGCTGCATAATGAGGGCTGTTTGTTAATAGAGATGAATTGTGTTTTTGCAAATGTAGGTTATTCCTATTTCTTGTTAGGTGGCTATGGATACTATTGTTTTCTTTTCCTAATTGAGGATTATCAACAATAAAAATAATAGTATGATAGATGTATAGTGATGGGAGAGTAAGAATTTTGAACTTCTTGAATAAATCTGAACAAGAGTCTTTGTCAAAAACATCAGCACATGGATTACGGCTGGCATGGGCTAGATATCGTAAAGGTCTTTTCTGAAGGATGAACAATCTGTGTGCATGGGGCGAGTGTCCCCATAAAATAATACCGTACTGTAAGTGACATTGAATGTATGAAAAATAAACATTGAGTGCGGTAGCAGTATCGCAAATCGATGTCAATCTTTTAATTAGGTAGCACGCAGATGCAACCTTGACAGCAATGGGAATGAGATATTTGAAAGCCATTTGAGAATATTCTACTAGTGTGCATACTCATCTCTCAACGCGACTATTGGCATTTACTAGACACGAAGGATGTGATCAACTTCACAAGAAATGTAGAGTATTAACATTTTATCATTCTGATGTTGGATGCCTGTTCCATTCCGAGGTGCAATTCACTGAGCAGCACCAGAGTTGGTGCACACATTACAATAGTTTCTGTTTGAACAAGAAACGGTGGAACTTCTTATCCTTACATAAAACATCAAAGACTTGTTTTTTCTAGGTTTATGACACGCGCTCTATTATGTTCTCTCTTATATTTTTTTTTCCCTCTCTCTCTCTCTCTTTCTCTCGCTCTCTCTCTCGCTCTTGGTCACACAAGCTATCAGCTTTTAGCCTAGTAGAGATTTATCTTTGCCTCGTCCCCCAGTTGCGGTGCAGACTAGCACTGCTGGGTAAGTCGAGATGCGGTGCAGATTGGAACGTGCCGACTCGGGTGTTAATAACTGACAAGCGGGCAGCCTTCATCCCAGGGGCAATGCCAGATGCAACATGCAATAACACAAAAAGCACGAAACAACATTTAGTTTTTATTTCATGCAAGGCTGAGTACAAGACCTGAAATTTGAAATTCTAGATCGCGTTTCGAGCATTTATCCATTATTTAGCTTCATTGTTTCGTGCATCGCCAAACGATGTATTCTAATTTTTTCATCCATTGATTTTCTGTCGCATCAGTTTGTTTGCTGTCTCATTCTATGGATGAAATTAAAGTGTTCTCATTCATTCCTAAACCGCCTTTAGAGAATGTCAGTTACGAAGTATGCACACACACACATATTATAGGCCTATACATTATGATATATTATACAAAAATAACCATGTTTTTTAGTTTTCAGATGCACTTTTCGCATAACGCTAAATCTATTTGAATATATAGCTTCACGAACCACTATTGACGGCCGTCATGACGATCAAAACTGAAAATAGCGTGACACTGTTTGGTGGAAGGGCCGTAAATATATTTTGGTGGTGGTGCCAAAATTATACTTTTGCTTTCGCCGCCCAGGAATTCTTGAATGAACTCATGAAATTTACATACAAATACTCATTAGCCATCATCTTTCAATTGCATTCTTGTCCTACTTGTCAAGAGTGAACTATAATTGTTTTATGAAATAATTAATTATTAAAATATATGTTTTAACATACCTAAGTTCACACATTGAATTAGAACTTTAACACTCTATAACAGTGAAGTCTTACTTGCTCTTAACTTCCAAAAGTTTCCCTCAAGTTTAAATCTCTCACTGTGTGAGTGACCAACACAGCACAGAGCACCCCTAGCGGGCTAAAAAACAAACTTCATCCAACTCTATATTTTTGTTCCCAAGTTTCCTCCACTGTTCTGCCATAAGCATTACTTAGCTCTACTACTAAGCCTATCAGCTATGTGTAGTACCTTGAAAGCACGCTGTGAGAGAAAATGAAACTAAACGGCTGAAACCTTTCTGAGTTTCAACACGAGAAGGCGGAGCTTATATAAAACTAATATTGTTCCAGGACCGAATCAGTCCTTATAAAGCGAAGTGAATGTAATTCAATTGCATATCTCTGATATATATATATATATATATATATATATATATATATATATATATATATATATTCTCGCAGCTTCAAGTGTTTTTTATCACTCGAGGGAGAGAGAAAAAAAGTTACGTACCTACTATTCATGAAAACTCGTGATGTGTATGGTTATGAAATTTCACTATAATTTTCAGAGACATGCATGAACTCGATTGAATGATGATAGAATGATCGATTGATTGACTGAAAAGTGTATCGAATTTCACTACGAAACTTACGTGCATTCATCAAAAACTCATCCACATCCCACTAATATGATGTGATACGATTTATATTGGTATTCCATACATTAGTTGTGTCTTCGAATTTTTTGCATTGACCTATCAGAAACATGTTCGGTCTACTTTCGGATAAATCACATCGAATTAGTGATTTTAACCACCTTTATGTTACATAAACCGAACCTGAATTTACATTTTGTATCATAATGATGTATATCGTTATTACACAATGGTATATTCATAGAAATAAGGTGACATAATTCCAAGCTCTATACCATCTTCAACTCAGAACAATATAACAATGTATCATGATATGGCTGTATATAATCATCCAGCATAGAGAATATTCTTATCAAAGCACAGAGCGATGGATACAACAAAAACAAACAGAATTGTGAAATATTGTGAGAGAAAATACATTTGTGTGCTGGGTGCTTTGATAGAATCTATTACAGAAACACGAACACAATGTTAATACCATTTTAGGATATACTTTTCAATGTGTGTTTTCAAATGATGAAATGACATAGCGCCATGTGAATTTTGTTTGTAGGGCTACCTACTACTATACAGAAACAAAATATAACTTCCAACAAATTCGTTGATTTCGATACGATTAATGTTTCGAAATCTAGGTCGTCTCTATGTCTATATTTTCTAAAACCATCATCGCCTTCGTAATCTTCCAATTATTGATTTTCACATTACGAACAATCAATATTGACATATACTCACATTGAAATTGTCATCCTTCAATTTTGGAATTGAACAACATCACAGGTGTCTCTCTCAATAACATGTCTATAGTCATTCTGTACAATTGATAACCTTTCAACTCTTATATTGTTATACCCTTCAGAGTTGTACATCCAGTTCCTGGTGGAAAATATAACTCAGGTTACTTCACATCCATATTTATAGTGATGGATTCAAGTTCTGTACCACATTTTATGAGAAGATGAAACAATAATGAACAAATAAAACATGAAAAAGACCACAAGTATTGTCTACGTCAGTGAGTATATTCAACTCAATAATATTACCGTAAGAAACATTGTTCAACTGCATAAAACAGCGCAATACAGGACGTAAAGTCGCGTGCAAAACTCTATATAAACCTCATAAATAGAACCAACTTATACTAGTTAAAAAGGTATTAATAAACCAACAGAACATTTTAACTTCAGTTTTGTACACTTGGGTGTTTTTTGTAGCTATTATTTTCTACAATGAGTTAACATTTTATTGGTTTGGATGAAGTTATTTTGTAGGTCATGGTTTTTTAGCGGGCATTTTTCACTGCGATTTTTTTTTTAATTCTCAGAATTAATATTAATCATTCATTTAAATGAAATCTGTGGTACACGTGGTGCCAGTTTGGACGATCATGTAGGCCTATCATGTCAAGTTTGCAATGAAATGATATTGAAAATTAAATTCGGAAGCAATACTATTACATGATGAGAAGAAGAATGAATGAAGATGAAGGGAAAGAGACCGAGAAAATGGAATTGAAATATAAGAGAATATGATAATATTTCCGTCCATAAACACAAGCATTGGACTTACTGTTTCCCCGAACTCATTATTTCAATAATTTTCCATTCATCAGCCCACTATTCAGACTTTTAGAGTATGATACGAGATCTACATTATAATCAATCATTTTCTTTGGAATGATAAGATAACTATTATGTACGTCCCTCGCGAACTTTCTCAATACTAATAATAGCTATATTCAGCTTAATTTGGAATTGAGTTATGCTATTCAAATATATTGAACAGAATGGATCTTGAGAATGAATGCTACTGAATGTCTCACAAAGACTTGAAATTATTATCATTCTGCAATGCTTCACCTCCATTACTTGATCCGCTCCATAACAATGAGTAAATTATTGATTTTTCACACTTCCACGTTGATTCAGAACCATGCCATGTCATTTTCCTATTTATAAGTTGTTCTTGTTCTGATTAATCAAAGTATGATGTATAGTAGTAGTATTATTTGAAATAGCTAGCTGGCTTATACTATCACGTGTATCCCATATTACTTTATAAAGACGCACAAGCACTGCCAGCACTCCTGTTATTACCTCCTACAACAATGCACTTTGAAGAACATTGACGTTCCATATTCAAAATGCTTTCAATTTGTTTCACGCTCTACAGAGCGCAGCACCGCACCACAATAGTTTTCATCTTGAGATTGCTTCCTCGTCTAAATGTTTCATGCAATGTGATTTCCCGAGCTATATAGGGTGGTTTTTACATGGGCAATAAAACCTGCTGCATACGATATTTAATTGTATTCGCTTAAGAAGGTGTCTCGAAACTTACTCTCGTTCTCGTTGAGTGATCGGTAGAGACGGTTGGATAAACGTTTGGTGGTGAACGTTGAATATTCTAAGCGGCGGGGTTTCATTCGTCAAAACACGGTCTTGCGTCTTGATGAAGTTGTTCAACTGTATGAGGTTTTAGTGGTATTCACTTGAAGATGTGCTCCAGTAAATACTACTACTGCTACAACCAAATGGCTTTACCGTAATAGGCTAATAGCTGTGTCGATAAAGAAGATGCCTAAATGCAGCATTTACCGACAGATCCAACTATCGTGTGCTACACTCGGGTAATAACGTTTTTTTTTTATCCTTGCCATTTCGAGTTGAGTTCCACGAGATCGGATGGAATTCAAACATGAAGTTATACTTTTTCCATAGAAAATCATCAAGAGGTCATTATTTTTGCTGCCTTTTGAATATAAATTATTCCACTTACATATTTTGTCATTCATTGAATATAAAATGAATGAATATTGAACATTTTCAATGATTTCATATGGTGCATATACAACTTACCGGTATGAGAATCATAATTCTCAATATTTGAACTTCAATGAATAATTAAATTCTCATATAAATAGTATTTTGATGAAACGATCGCTTTTGACCTGATCGAATGCATTTATTAAACATTGAATGAAATCGATGTTGGCATTGAAAATAAAATAAAAATGCGCTACTGTGGTACTGCCTACGAAAATATAATATGTTTTCATCAAACTGGGTGGTATAGGTCACTGTTGACATTATGCTCCATTTGTATTTCATTCGAGAATTGAATACTGCATACATGGAAATAACTCTCTAGCGTGAAACTGGCGGAAGACGATCGGCTAATACCTTATTGCGAATCACGTTGGGCATAGATCAATGATTCATTGAGGACTTAGACTTGCATAATATATGATGTTGGTTTTACATGATCAATGCTCATGACTTATTTAGTATCAAAATTGACTGTTGCGCGCTTCATCTATATAATCATAGAATATTTAAAGGAGAATGAACAACGATTTCACAGTAGCTCGCTATACCTATACACCTACTCATACTTTTCGTCAATGAATTCAATCGTGTCAATTTTGGTATGAATGCGTACTCCATCAACTTTAGAGGATATCTAATAAAAGCGTAATATATTCGACCCATTGATGGATGACTATAAATAGGAAAATATCATATTATGTATCAATACGATTGTTTTTATATAGCTTCTATACACGCGAAACTGTTCCCTACTTGAAGAATGGAATGAGATAGGAATATTTTTGATAATTTGTTGATGAAATACTGAGAAATTTCCAGGTCAAATGTTTCGAAACTACTGTAGGTCTATAGCTATGTTGATAATATTCCACTTCAACTTTCATTAATTCCATCTTTTCATGTCGACAACTGTCGTACAAGTTTGATTCATGTCAATCATCAGGATAAAAATCTAGATTCTGAGGGGAATTATTTGTAAGTTGTATTCTGAAGTCGCCGACTGTCCAATTATAATTCCAACCTATGATATGATATTTCCTTTTGTTTTTCCAGTCCATTTTCAGATGTCCCGATCCACCGTTTTTCCTATAACTACCTCTGACGAACTAGTGTCTCGAACTGTCATACCCCACTCTCATCATCATTATGCTAACGAGTTGCCATGCAACACGACACTGTGCTTTAGTGAGTCTCTCACGGCACGACACCGCTCTACCATCATACCACAATTAATAACAGAAAAGAGGTGTGAAAAAAGCACAACTTACATGGATTATTTCAGAGAGAATTGTTCGTTTGACTGTTTTGTACAATAATTAGCCCTATAGTTCGTGCTGCAATAACATGATGTTCTGTATAAGAACAAGAAATGGCTGCATGATATACAATGTAAAGTGATCAGCTGTTACAGAAGCAAGTCCGACGATATTTAAATATACCCATGGCATGTACAAAGTTCTTGCACTTATTCAATTCGTTATTAATCAAAAGAAATTGAACATGGAAGATATTTGATGTCCACAAAGGCGTGAAAGATTTTGTCTCTAGAACAAAGGTTACACCCAAAGGATACATGACGCGGTCGATATATTTGAATTTCGATTTATATCGGGTTAACGACGCACTGTAATGATGACTGAGACATGGTGGTATCTTGAGATGGATGATTTATGATATTATGGAATGATGTATAACAGTTTCTTAGCTAGCGTCGATGTGATCGAGGTTCATATTGTGCGAAGCGACCCGTCATGCGAGAATTTTTCTGAAAGTCAGTTTTTGAATGCTACTGAAAGTGACCAATGGGAACGCCATGATTTGTGACGTCATGACTTAGATACCGACCCGTGCTATGATGTTAATAAGTAGCGATAAGAAAGCACTGTTAGCATAGTGTTACCATAGCTATAACCAACGTTTTGAGGTTTGAGGCTATTACTTTTTTGAAGCGGAAGAACTATCCAATGTTGTCTCGAGCTCAGGATTATGATTTGGATTCATGTTTTTTATTTTGACACCACAGGAACAGAAGTGGTATTGTTTCTGGTCCCATTCAAAAATCGACTTGCAGAAACATTCTCGCCCCGGCATTTACCTAGCCTACAAAAAGAAATCATGTACGAAAACCCTCTGTGTACATGCAGGACTGTGGCGGGAATCGAACCATGCCCCGATCTACCCGCACCTTCAGGTCACATGTAGAAAGCATTTTATCAGTGAATTAACTGTTACCTGTGACGGAACAACTTCAGTTTTGTTAAGCGTTTCATCATAATAATGGTATTTTATGAGGACGTTAGTACGGTTGAATACTTTTTGGAAGATTTTTTATAAAATGACAAATACTGAATGGATATTTAATCAACTGTACGGTAATTCCTGATTGCTAATACATTAAATCTGTTATTCACGAAAGATGAAGGCGCGAATCACTCGCGCGCTAGTGATGTGGGTTAGGGGGAAAGGCGGTCTCTCGGCATTTTCTCCTTCTGTGTATACAAGTATAATTATCATATATAATGAAGTTTCACTCAATTGTTTTTGCCTGTTATATATTTAAATATTTACATAAATAATCTTTAATATTCGAAAATATTGTTCATTCACATTCAACAGCCAGACCATTCCTTGTCTAAAGCTAATACTATTTCTGGATATGTCTGGTTCTTTCTTCTATTATAACTTATGCGTACCACTATACAATTCCTTTTCAAACTAACGAATTTCACATTATTCAGTTTCAGATATTTTCTTTCATCATTCCATTCAAGTGATCTATTATTTAAATCTATCGTGTACACTCAGTTATTAGTATTTCTATTTCTAGTCATATGCCCGAGCAATACCGGTTAACTTCATGCAGTTTCGGTGGTAACCATCAGTCTCTATGTAGGTCTACATGATAACTGTACGGAGCTCATCTGCGCTCATCTGTGGCCTTCACAAGGATGTGTGTCTCCTTCTATAAACGTTCTATAATTGTGTTCAATGAATTTTTGTTAATACAGGTGAGAAAAAATGGATCTGATATGAAAAGCTCAGATAAGTTTCGAATTCGTATCTTCAATTACATAAAGAATAATATTGTGTTATTAAATAGAAGTGATGTGTATAGTTAACTCGCTCGCTTCAAGTGATCCGGGAGACGAGGAAAATTTTGGACCGAGCTCGACCGCGGTTCGATCTTTACAGGGGTTGTTCGTTGTTTCTCTCTGCTGGACCCCTATTCCTGAGATAAATGAGATGTGAGAAAATAAAAATGAGTGAGAAAACGAGTATCTCACATAAAATATGAGATGAAATATGTCATTATTATATGAGATAGTTTCCTGAGATAAATGAGATGTGAGAAAAATAAAAATGAGTGAGAAAACAAATATCTCACATAAAATATGAGATGGAATATGTCATTACTATATGAGATAGTTTTCTCACTGATTCTTCTCACATCTCATTTATCTCAGGAATAGGGGTCCTGTAGTCACAATATGGGCCACTTCCCAATAACCTTATGATTACACAAGAAACCTTCATCTCATCATTCTATCATCTCGGTGATCATTCGTCCAACGCCAATAGATCTTGCGTCGTTTAATCTAAAAAAAGAGGGTGCAATTGAACTTTTGAAAAGGCTGTGGGGCATTTTACCGAATTGACACGTATAACAATATATTTCACGTTTTGTCTACTTTTTCTCCATTTAGACCTACATCATTCGTTTATCACCCAATGTTGGTCCTTCCAAATGACTCAACAATTGGGAATAAATTTGAGAAGCATACTGAGGTATATATTGACAGACTTATTGCTAACATCTATATGTTATTGTATCTAACTTTTTCAATAAGTCAATGATTATTCACTCCTCACCATGAATGGTTTGAAGTAGAACTACAATAGTGATTTTTTTTAAAGAATAAACGATATATATGTCACGGAAAGTTCAAATAATACTTTTTTCACCCCACTATTTCATTCCCTCTCTCTTTTCTAATTTACTCACCTGTGACACCATGTAGTACCAGTGCAGTTCGCTAAAAAGCGCTGTACAAACATGCTGCATACTGTGCTGCTACACAATTCAGTCACTAGGGCCGTTCCTCCAGTGGTGAGCATAAGTACTAAGTTAATTGCAGACGTAGGCGAGGGGAATGGGAATGTACACGAGAATTCTTTCTTGTTTAGCCATAAGAGTGATCTGGATAGATCTCCCGTCTACGCCTTTAGGTCTTGATCACCATCAGTTGGTTAATTTGGGGATAGAATAGGCAAGTGATAGAAGAATGATGTATGATAAACTTTGAGTTCACCTAATGTAGAACCCAATTCAAACGAGTTGAATTGGTTCTCAAAGCGTTATGAACGTTCAAACTGATATAATTATAATATACATCAAAAAGAAGTATTTGGCCTATATAAGGTTATTGAATTGTAATAACCTATTCACGTGAATGTATTAATGATAATTGAGAACCGGAAAAATACGAGTTCTAAAGCAAAAAGCGAATCCTTTACAGCAATTGAAAAATATTTGTATCACTCTCAATCACCCAGATAACGGTACTTTGCATCTTTATGAAAGTGAATATGAAAGCTTCTTCAAAATTGGAACACTATGCTGTAGGTTGATATTCAAGAAGTGTAAAGAAACAATATTCTTATAATTTGCTTATGTATTCATTTCATTCCGTCAAGTCATCTTATCTTCCACTCGAAACCTTTTTATACATGGATAAAAACAATCAAGCTATAGCTCCCTGCAAAGAACAATAGTACTTTATAAACTCACCCTCTTCTGCTACTGACGTCATCACAATAAGATGCACAACAATGGCCACCACCATCAGTGTAAGAGTCCTCGACAGCGCCCTCTGCACCATGGCGGCGGTCGTCTGAACTACCACAGGTTTCGACAAGTTCACCGAGCTCTTTGTTCCACGGCGACCCAGATACATCAGAGGGGTGATGCACAGCAGGAATAGTTGGCCGTGTCTCACTTCGGCAACACAATAGATTTTTAGAGATTATCCATCAAAATTTGAACTTTTCTGTGATAAAAATCTGATACGCATGAAAATTGTAAATGTTATTGATTCTCTCGTAGGAAAATCTGGAAATTGGTTACGAAATCGATAACATTGCTCACGCGATACGGTTACGTTGCACGATAACTAATTAGGCCGGAACACGTTTATAGCTCAAGCGTATTGGCTAACCTCTCGAAACGTTATAGTAATATTTTTAGAACTGAGTAGTAATGTTACACTTATTGAACGTTTATACTCGGATATTTTCTTGCAGTTTTTCAAATTAAACTCCCATTTTCACGAATAATCAGTTTTTGTTTTTGTAGTGTTTGTAATCAATTATTGTTCTGATGTATAACCACTGATGACTATTCGACCAGTTTAAATAGTAAAATACATCAAGAAACTTTGGAGCCGTATATTTATTTTAGGTAATATTATGTTCGAAATTGAACACTGATCAGAATAAATACTGCAAATTAGGTTTAATAATGACATACGGTAATTATTTACATTTTCTTAGTAGCGTTGTTTAAGAAAGTTATCTAGGAATATTATAACGTGACACGCATAAACGCATATTATTATATGAGTTGACTTTCGCGCTTGTGATATTTTATTACACTATATTTACATATTTTATGAACAGGAAAGTGGTCTCCATAAAATACACTAATTACAGTTTATAACTGATATAAAGTTTTCACTTCCTTTAATTACACCAACTTTATGTTAATTAATCGTTTAGCGAACCGAATAGTATCTATTTTCTGTCTGCTATACCGTGATATTTCAAACGGTCAACGGTGAAAAATAGAAAATACAAAGTTCTGAGAGGTAATCACTCAACGAAGTTTCCAAACCGGTGGAATGAAATATACACCAAACTTCTACTCGCTGGCTTTTCTTTTGATCCTTGGTATATTTGTTAGACAAAGTTGCCACACAATAGTCTTCCTTTTGTTTCCACTCGGCACGTTATTCTTTCGGAGCGAAGTTTTATGTGTGTCGTCGACGTGTACGAAAGCGGTGGAGTTGTAAATGCAGTTGGTATGCCTGGAAGAGACGAAAAAGAAGTGTACATTTTTAAGCTGGTCATTTTGTTATTTACTTGGAAAAGAATTATTTTTTAATCCGTTATCACGTTCCATGGTATTAATTATTATGATAAAATGTTCTCAGCTTCCATGAAAAAAAGAAGTGAAAACTTTTCCCACGAGTCTTTTTTAGAGAATTTGAAGGAAATTTATAATTTTGATTACATTAACTGAGTTACTATTCATTTTTAGCACATTCATTCAATGACTCTCACTTTTCTTCAGGAAATTATACATCACATTTTATAAGTATAGAATAAACTCACAGATTATTCAAAATGCAAGTTAAAAATACTTGAACAAAGGTTTTGACCAATTTTTGGAACAATGAAAATTCAGTTCAAAGATTCATTAAAATATACACTCTATACACTATACCATATTTTTTTCGCAACACATGCAATAAACTTTGGTTAAAATATAGTTATAGTTAAAATATTTAGTATACTTAAAATCCATTAAGACCAGGTCGTGCCATTATGCGACTTGCACGCGAGTGAAAGATAAATGTTGATAACATAATACATAGAATTTCGAATTATTTATGAATTGATTACATACCTGAGAATGGATTTCTATCAACGAATAAACACAATAAGGTGATAATATAGACCTATCAAATTTAGCGTAGGCCTGGATTGAAATTAAAATGATGTTTAATATTGCTTGTATTGATATTGAATTGAATACTGAGACTGTTGAGCTAGAGACTAGCACGATCAATCGTCATTCAGGAGAATATGGTTCGATTTCCGCCATGGAATTTTCGACTATCCTGACAACGCTTCTTGTGGTCGTTTAGGTAGTGGTCGTTTATCTGTCGTTTAGGTAGATTTGGTAAGGTTCCTTAACAATTAACGAGCCACGATGATCTACTACCTTTCATTCAAAAACACATGATAAAATAATAATATTCTGTATAATTTTCCCACCATCGCAAACATCGTTCATGCTTATAGATTTCACTCATCAAAACACTCAGTCGTTAAACCCCATAACTTAGGAATGCAGTGAAATTTTTTAATTATATGAGAATTTTTCGCCACAACGTAGATAAAATAGGATATTGTAATTTTTTTCAAATATATATATATATATATATATATATATATATATATATATATATATATATATATATATACGTATATATAGGCCTATATTGGGTATAACGACGCACTGTAGGCCCTAATGGTAGCGAAGATCTATTGGCGTCAGACGGATAATTAATGAGATAATGATGATGAGATGAAGGTTTCTTGGGTAATGGGCGGTATAGTGCTAAGGAAGCGGTCGTGGCCTTTATTGTAGGAACATCCCGGTATAAGAGAATTTCTTTACTCCCCAGTTTCTTTACTCCCCAGTAAAAAGACTGCATAGTAAGTTTACTCCCCAGTAGAGAAATCACATAATAAGTCAACTCCCCCAGTAAAACGATAATATAATGCTATTACTCCCCTTGTAATACTTTGACTCCCTTGCAACCGTACATTTCATGGGGGAGTAAAATCGTTATATATAATAGAACGACTCCCCAATTTAATAATAATACAATTTGAGTCGATAACATTAAGTATAGGGTACCCAAAAATATCTGCAGATATAACAGTACAAAAATTGTATATTTCAAATACAATATCAGATACTTATACCTATGGGGGAGTATCCCAATTATACCTAGCTATAATACTATTACTCACAAACAAAAATAGCGCATGTAATTGTATACACCCTATATATATAGTACCAGTATCATGTTACGTAACACAATATCAGATACTTATACTTAAGGGGGAGTATCCAAATTATACCTAGCTATAATGCTATTACTCCCCAACCAAATTAGCGTATTCAATTGTATACACATTATATATAGTACCAGTATCATGTTACGTAACACAATATCAGATACTTATACTTAAGGGGGAGTATCCAAATTGTACTTAGCTATAATGCTATTACTCCCCAACAAAAATAGTGTATTTAATTATATACACATTATAAATAGTACCAAGATCATGCTACGTAACACAATGTCAGATACTTATACTCATGGGGGAGTATCCAAATTATACCTAGCTATAATGCTATTACTTCCCAACAAAAATAGTGTATTTAATTATATACACATTATGAATTGCACTAGTATCATGTTACGTAATACAATATCAGATACTTACACCTATGGGGGAGTATCCCAATTATACCTAGCTATAATGCTATTACTCCCCAACAAAAATAGTGTATTTAATTATATACACATTATGAATTGTACTAGTATCATGTTACGTAACACAATATCAGATACTTATACGGGGGAGTATCCCAATTATACCTAGCTATAATGCTATTACCCCCCAACCAAAATAACGTATTCAATTGTACACACATTATAAATAGTACCAGTATCATGTTACGTATTTTACCCTATTTTTGGTAGGGAGTAGTAGTATTATAGCAAGGTATAATTTGGAAACTCCCCCATAACTATGAGTATGAGAGTACCGTAGTGTATTATTGGGCATGATATTAGTTTTATTACATAATGCGTATGCAAAAAATACACTTTTTTGGTTGGGGAGTAATAGCATTATAGCTAGGTATAATTTGGATACTCCCCCATGAGTATAAGTATCTGATATTGTGTTACGTAACATGATACTAGTACTTTTTATGATTTGTCTACAATCAAATACACTATTTTTGTTAGGGAGTAATAGCATTATAGCTAGGTCTAATTTGGATACTCCCCCATAACTATAAGTATAAGAGTACCGTAGTGTATTATTTTGCATGATAGTAGTTTCAATACATAATGCGTATGCAAAAAATACACTATTTTTGGTAGGGAGTAGTAGTATTATAGCTATGTATAATTTGGATACTCCCCCATAAGTATTCATATCTATGTTTCGTGTTATCTAACATGATACAAGTACTATTTATCATGTGTATACTTTGAAATGCACTATTTTTGTTGGGGAGTAATAGTATTATAGCTAGGTATAATTTGGATACTCCCCCATAACTATAAGTATATGTGTATTGTGTTACCTAACATGATACTTGTACTATTTTTAATATGTATACAATTAAATACACTATTTTTGGTAGGGAGTAGTAGTATTATAGCTAGGTATAATTTGGATACTCCCCATAACTATAAGTATAAGAGTAGTGTATTATTGGGCATGATAGTAGTTTCATTACATAATGCGTATGCAAAAAACACACTATTTTTTGTAGGGAGCAATAGTATCATAGCTAGCTATAATTTGGATACTCCCCCATAATTACACGTATCTGTGTGTTGTGTTATGTAACATGCTAGTACAATTCATAATGTGTATTCAATAAAAATTGACTATCTTTGGTAGGGAGTAATAGTATTTCAGCTAGGTATAATTTGGATACTCCCCTATTTGTAATATTTTTGGGGATTCATGAAACACCCTATATCTACTCATAATTATCAGGTGAACATTATAACTGCATACTAATACATTATAGTGTGTTTATCTGGGGGAGTAATATCATTATGGGCATAATAGTTTTACTCTCAACATTTTTATCAACTTGTGAAGTGAGTAATAACATTATAGGGGGAGTAAACTTATTTCATGAGGGTTTTACTGGGGGGGTAGTTCTATTATATAATGCTTTTACTGGGGAGTCAACTTTTCGGGGAGTAAAAACATTCTGTTACCCAGACTACACAAGGAAACCACGAAACAGCCCTGTAAAGATGGATGGTGGTGGGGATCGAACTGGGTTCGAAATTCTCCTCGCCTGTCGCCTCACATGAAGCGAGCGCGCTAACCACTGCGCTACATGTGCCGGTATCTTACATTTGTATTCATTTTCTGTGTGGTATATGGTCGCAATTTCGACTTTATGTGGTTTAAGGTTCAATGAACAGTTCATAATCTGACAGTCTCGTTGTTACAATTGTTTTGATAACCTTCGGTAGTTTAGACACATCGCCCTTCATCTGACTGCATTGCATACAAATATCAACTAGATTTTACTGCAAAATTACAGAACTCATTCAAAATAGATAGATTTTCCGTGAGTAGAATGAAAAAGTGTGCACGCAAAAAGAAAGAAAAGAAGATTTGAGCAGAACTTGCAATAAAATAACGTATGTTCGTGAAAAAAACGGAAGTTTACAATTTCGAGCAATTCTTTGTCAACTTTCCACTGTGACATAACTTATTTTGATGTTCCTCTTTACCAGTGCGCAACACCGGATGCGCAGTTCCCCGTGAAACAGGAAGCGCGCACGGAAGAGCAAAGAGTAGAGAGTTTGGTGTGGGGAGGGGGGTAGAAGGGGGAGATTTGAGAGTCATCCAAAAAGTTTCGTTTTTTTTGACGACCGCCTGCACAGTAATTCATAGATTTAATGGCTCTATGTCACGTCACTACGCAGGCGCGTATAATTCACAATATTAATAACGATAATAATGAATGATGACTTCTATTTTCGAGCACGCAAAAAAAGAACATGATACCATTTTCATTAGGTTTTTTGCTATCGGAAACTCAGTAAACTGGACTGTTTTCCAACACATAGCAGTATGCTCTGATTTTCTGTTCGATGCAATAATCCACATAATCCACAAATGTGAGGCTATGCTGAGCAAGGAATTGATTTTTTTCATGAACCTCCGAGTGAAAAATGTATGTTCGTCATGGTAGCTCATGCATACTGCGGTTATACCGGTGAATATTCTGTACTCTGCTCTATTTCCAGGCTATGTTCTACCTATGGTCTACGAACATTTTATCTTATTCATCATATTATATCATGTAATAACTATAACGTGAATGGTATTAGAATCTCGACTGAATATTTCATAAATATTTTATCTGAAGTCTTATTCCTTGGCTCAGTCAAGTCTCTCTTTATGTGATCATCATATTCCTCATTTGAAGGCAAGAAGTTGGAACAAATCAATTTAGATTAATATTGAAGAAAGTTGTCTTGTGGATTCAAGGAGGCAATTACATATCAATATCCAAGTACAATGAATCATATCTAGTGAAATAGAGACTGAATGATAAAGTTGTTCGAAATACAAAAGAAAAAAAATTGTTGGTCAATACCGATACTTGGAGCGGTTACTTCTGAACACCTGCACATAAGTTTCAAATTATATGGGAGACAGACGATCGAAAACTCTACAAAAAGCCGTAGAATGTAGTGGAAAAAAGGAAAATATCAATGCCTCTATAGTTGTGACAGTTTTTGAGAATTGTTTGGCAACCTCGCAAGAATAAATCCATTCTGATTATTAATTCATATTTCTAAGAATAGTCACCCAAGTTATAGTGATCTAGGGCTACACACTTAGCGGTCTGTAAACGATGTGAAACTAGCAATATTTGACGTCTCATTTCTTACAGAAGTCAAGTTATTAATGTTTCTACGGTCGAAGAAACAGCTGTTCATATGTTTCTTGGCACACGTGGATAGTATACGCCGTCTCGAACGCATGTGTTATCATCGGATCCGATGATACTTACTGACATTTATGTGTAGCAGCTAGCTGCTTAGTTAACTAACGGATCGTTAAATTAGCACTTTAGCAAAAAGTATAAAAACATGTTTATCTATCTACTGATACACTATTAAAAATAACACGTTTTAACGATGATTGTGCAACATTCTGTGATGTTTAGCATATTATGTTTAGGGGTGAGAAGCAAAGGGAAAGATTCGATTTTTTGTGAGGGAAAAAATTGTTCTTTTGCGTGCGTGGTTTGAATTGAAAATCCGAGCCATGTCATAGCTTTAAACTCCTCGCGAACTAAGTTACATATTATAATGATGGGCTATACAGGTATTGCGGAAAGAGATGATGAAATTCATTTTAAATAATTGTACTTCTTTCTCATTAACGTTGAATCTTTTAGAAAATAACTATTGGAAGTAAGAAATGTTGCCAGGATTGGTCGTTACACTTGGATGTTACAAAACATAACCGAACAAGTAGACTGTTTCAATTGTGGGGAAATTGATATATCCGAACAGTGTTTAAGTGACCTCAAACGTTCTAGATTCAAATGTCCGATTGTTAAGCCACGCCTATCTTGAATCGTCAATTTCTCAACAATTTCTCAAATTCCTATAAATAGTCAATTGGTAGACGACCCTCTTCTTTCGTGGCTACGAGTTCATCAAGTTTGATCAGGTTTGATTTATAGCTTAAATTTCTCGATGATTATTTCAGAATATCAGATGTTATAATATCAGATGAATATCAAATGTTAATTTTGACCTTATTCAACTCCTGAAGCTACTTCACAAGTGAACTGAATTTCAATATACAATTGCATCAATAGGAAAGTACGACTGGGAGATGTTAAGCAAAGAGGAATCATTTTTATACATGTTCATACGTGTAAAATATTTTCGTGATCAAGTTATAAGAACATGTATTCATGAGCATTTAACAATAATTGATGTCCTCGAATTGATTTTTACAATATTTATTTCTGAACTTTATACATGTACAATATGTGGAATGGTACTGGCATCAATGATTTTTCACTCATGTATTGTTATTCGCTGATTTAACAGACGCTCATCGAGAATCAAAAACAATTATCATGCATGGACACTGATTTCTCTCTGAGATATAAGAAATTTTATCAAGAGCATAGGCCTATATTTGTATTTCCAATAAAGTTTTCCAAAAGGGACAGATCCAATATTGATGGATTAATTGTTACGATAGATTATGTATTTCTGTTCCGGTGTATGTAACACATCATACTTCTTCAATTCAATTCGCTATCTTCTAAATATGTTCTTCTATCGCTCATCACCGTCTCCCACCCACTTTCCTCCCTTACCTCTTGGCCAGGTTCACAACTCTCCAATTAGTGTTGATCTTTAATATAAATTAGTTACAAGTTTGACATGGGGAGATCGCAAAAAAAATCACACTTAATGAGTATATTTTCCATCATTGCGGAACTGGGATAATTTGATTTCGCCATTGTATGAAAAATAACAAAAACACATTACTAGAGTTTCAAAATGGTGTGAGTCCAATTCAATGGTCACCAATGACAGGTCAGTTTCCACCAACCTTGAATGAAAAAAACAGCTAGATTGATGATGAGATTTTTTTTAGTGCTCAAACCATCTGCTGGTGAATATTATATCATAATCTTTCCCAAATCTGTCAATAACAAATAAAGATTACCAAGAATTTTTTAAAACCCATTGGCGATCCTACCAGTGTTTATAACGTTTGTATACTCATATAGTGCGTATATGTGTTCCGTGTTTTATTGCGGATTCCACCATAATTAGTAGTGTGGTAAAAATTTATGTCGCTTCAGAATAGCTTATAATATCTTATGAAGCTTATAGAGCTCATAAAGCTTTATAATAGCTTCATAAGGAATAGCTTATGAAAAGAGATGCCAGAAGATCTCAAGAAGAAGAAGAGGATAAAAATGTACTCTCCCCTGTTAATGTTTGAATTATTTTCTAACCATGACATTACTACCTCATTCAAAATTTGTTTGTTGAATGAGTTATTATATTATAATTATTCTTTGGGATAGTAAGATCGCCCTTGTGGTGCCCCGTGCAAACGATCTCATCTTCCAGTCATAGCCTTGATTAGGAACAATGATTCTTTATGAAGTTTCGATGTTATAGAAAGAAAAATACATATGCAAGAGTCATACCAACAATGGAATCTTAACAATTCGGCGGACTCTACATGATAACGCAGGGAGTGAAACAAGTGGGGAGCAGAGGTTTCAACAGATTACCAGAGACACTTGAACGCACCAAGGAAACCCATATTTCACTTAGAAAAATACGCTTGTATTACTAATGCTCTTAGTGTCAGACACTTGTGGTAGTACTATTTTAGTTGTATTCTAGTAGTACTTATATTTTTCATAACATGTAATCATACTACCAAGTTCACTCATTTACACATGGTTTATTTATGAAGTGTATCGACTGTTACCAAATGACGAATACAATGAATTAATGAAATTATCACAAACCTTCAGAAAAGTAACAGTATTTTCGTATTGTTCTGAAGATTGAGCAATGTAGGCGTAACACGTATATTGCATATTTCCTAACGTCAGATGCCTCAATTGATCCAATGTAAAGTTAGACAAACAACATCATAACATGATAGCAAATCGACAAAGAAATGCATATGATTATGCTCTCTGGATGGTGACACTCTTCCCCAACAACTTCATTTCATTTCATTTTCATTTCATTATTTTTTAATTTTATTCTGTTACATAATTATACTGTACAAACACTGGTATAGGTCTCGTGAAGGGCTTAAAGAAACAGTCACAAATAAATACTTGAAGTTCAATATTTAAATATAGAAGCAATTGATTTCAAAATTGATGAATAGTAAAGAAAGAAGGGAACAGTAATAATGAGCAAAGAAAAAATGAAATAAATGGTAATACCCATGAAATAATTAGTATTTTCCAATGAATATCGTAGATTAACTGTTATATACCGGTACAGAACAATAACATTATACAAAACAAAATAATACAGAACAGAAGCCTGCTTAGGAATATAATATAATGAAATGTGAACTTTCCATTGAGAGCAACATCGAGCTCTAATACGTTTTCTGGTGTAGGTAATTAAAAAGCAAAGTTCAGGTCAGCAGACTGATGCTTGTTAACAAATAGTAACAATGGTCAACAAGATTACGCTCAACCAAACTTCATGATTCACTACGATCTATCTGAATATTTGTTTATCATACGCAATAGAGGTAAATCCTCACATGAGACATGGCTATATATATATATATATATATATATATATATATATATATATATATATGTCTGTATATCCCGGTCAAGGCCTTTCTTTTATGACGTGGCTATAACATCCCTATATATATATATATATATATATATATATATATATATATATAGGGATGTTATAGCCACGTCATAAAAGAAAGGCCTTGACCGGGATTCGAACCCGGGACCACATGTTTGCCGGTCAGCTGCTCTCCCACTGAGCTACCGAGGGATTACTCTACCTAGGTATTACTCAATTATGACATAGCTATACAATGAGTAATGACACTTCCCGGGGCTAGCCCTATGGAGGGCTTAGATTCACCCAAGGTGTAACGATTATACGCTAACACAGGTTCCTGTGTACTCTCTTTTACCTTCACCTAGGCATGAGTATATTTTATGATATGGACATAGCAAACCAAAAATCTCGATATTGGATCGTATACAAGAAGTTGAATTATTATCATATATATATATATATATATATATATATATATATATATATATATATATATATATATATATATATATATATATATATATATATATATATATATATATATATATATTGTGATACAAATCAAATTGGTTAAAGAGCACATAATTAGGTGAATGATGCTTCTCTACAGTCAAAATAAATCACTAGCTTTTCCCAATATCAATATTGAAACATCGTTATAGGTTAGAATCGGTGGTTCATGAAATGGAGTTTCAGCTGTACAGTACGTATCCGTCATTGAAGTTTCATCTTTCACTCATCATGCCGTATGCGGTGCAGAGTGTAATTGTATGTCAACACTAACATGGCTATATCACAGGTAATTGACAACAATAATTGTGAAGTAATTACTCTCGCATGTGTGTTCAACGATTTTTATACGTGACTTTTATCACTTTAAATTTTAAATTGTACTCAATAATGAAACTTGTTGTCGAAATAGTAGATTCATTTTCAGATTCACTTTCTAATTGGATTTCACTTCACGAGAGAATCAGACGAAGTGGAAATGTATTTGATATTTGTGATCAAATTGAGAATTGTAGGATGTTCTCCAATTGGAATCTGATTGATCAATCGGCAATGGATAAGCGCGAGTAGGATGAGATTTCAATTTCAAGTTGTAAAAGGTGAGGTCCGTTTTTCTCTACGGATACCCCTAGATCGATATGAAAACGAATAGCAATTAAATTTCTCCTATATATTAGCTACAAGCCAGAACGGATATCTATTGTTATTGAACAAAATCACACGAATAGTTTCTCCCTTGTATATCTTCGGAATAAACGTGCAGCTCTTCTCTTTTTTGTGAAGAAGGAATTACGTGTATCTTAGCAACCAAATTGAACGTTTTCCCTATCTCTCTTTTCTGAATAATTGATTATCACTTCTCAATGAAATAGTTCAAGCGAGCTTATTTTTACAACAGATGGAGAAGATTAACATTATGGAATCGCACAAGAGGATCTATAATACAATCAGTGTCAATTTGATATAGATCTATCTCTATTAATCTGATTCAAATGTATATCATTAGAACATTGAGTTATATTATATTGAAATTAATGACATTTTGCACCCCTGTATTCAACGAAGTTATGAGCGATTTGAAATAATATTGTGACAATAGAACGTCATGAAAATTGAATTTCAATGTTGTGTACGTTGGTAGAGACTCCATTAATACTAGCGGTAGTAGGTTTCAAAACTATTCGAGATCACTTATATTTTATTCACCATAAGCTTACATAATAAATGAGATTTTTTATAATATTTCAGATTTTTTATACCACATTTTGGCACATTATGAAATTCAGATGCAATCAACCTCTTGTTTTCCTGAACCAATGAAAATGATTCCGCAACTTGTGAAATATAAAACACTATTTCAAATTTTGACAGATAATTTGGAACCTCAAGTCGCTCAACCTACACAACTCCCAATACTCCGTTCAACTGTTCGAATATCTTCACTAGAATGTATTTGTTTGAAGGTTGGTGTTACAAAGTATAGTTAGTGTTGCAATTAGTTAATGGTTGGGTGAAGCACCCATTAGCTGAGTTAAAGGGACGCTTCAGTCTTAGTTGGTCTTCGTTTCCGTCTTTGAGTTGTTTAATTCCATATAATGTTGACTGTAAAACGTGAGGATGATAATTATATTAACAAAAGTGCCCGGAGATATATATATTAGTAGGAAAATTACTTTTACTGTGAGATCTTCTGACCAGTTTCAGGTTTTCAGGTATGTTTTAATCAGAATGTATTATTTTGAGGGTTGGTGTTATAGTTTTCACAGTTCTACAGTGTTACAGGGTTGGTGACCAATTTTCATCACAATACAAATGCAAGGTTGAACTAATAAAAACAAACTATTCACACAATTGAATGCTTGCGGGGTTTATTTTTTCACCAAAACAGTCGGAATCGAGAATCGAGCATGTTTCCGAATCAATATGTGAATAATATGTATCAAATTCAAATGGTATCACAAAAATAAATTCAATTATTATTGTATAGTTCTTACGTGTTTTCTCAATATCACTCATTGTTTCCACTGATCAGGGATGAAAATCATTCATTCGGGTGGAATATATATCATAAACTCTACTAATTAATTTCTTATTCTACGTTATATATACCGATACTCGAATTAGTCTTGTACACTGACAAGAGTTATTTTAGTACCATATTATTAAAACATATACAAGGGTGATTTTCTATTCACGCACGCAATTGTAATAAATTCTACTTCTGAATGTTCGAAATGAATCGATACAAAATAGAACATTTAAAACGCACATAACTCTTGCTACTCTGGGAACTTTGTTTTACGCTCTATAGAGAGCCCTTCTTCTCGCTCTCTAACCGCTCTCGTGTAGCCGCTCTCCCTGCTCTCTAGAGCGCTTTACCGTTATCTACTATTGGTTTTTCATTAATACAAAGACGAGTTCAAATGTAGTTAATTTTGTTCACCATTTCAATCATACATTTAGGCTTTATAGAAAATGTATAAAGTCAGCTGAAATAATCATTTGACTTGGCAATTTATCGTGTATTGTGTTGTATGAAATAACATTGCTGTCGCATGGTTTTGTTCAACAATAATATTGTGAATTATGATTTGTAATAATTCTGTGACGTATTGTCAGTTATTCGGTCGGTGGAAAGTCAGAAAACCGATAAAGAGCACAATGGACTCTCTATATACAGACTTTTCATTGTATCATTTTATATAATCATCTTCCATCACTTTCATTATAATATTAAACACCAATAAGTGATATTATTCTCTCATCGATTACTTATATCATTATTCACTGTTTCGAAATTAAAATGTGGAAGCAACTATTGTCCATCCGGCATTGATTATTACGGTCTACGTATATATTTCCAAGTTACCATAAATGAAAACTTGACTACTATGAATATATTTTGCAATATCAGGAATCTTTGAGAGCTCAACCATTAGAGGTTGATCAATTGATAATTCAATGAATATCAATGATATAATTCAATAATAACAAAACGATATTTCGAGATGTTCTTCTAACGTTCCAATCGATTCCAAAATATTAATAACTAATAATTACTCTCAATCATTGTTCATCCACATGAATGGTTTATTCATTCTGGAAAAATCGTTCTAGATCCATTAGGAATGACGTATTATCATGTGTACTGAAATGATGTTTGTTCAACTTAGTATTTCACAGCGTTCTATGTATGATGACGTTACGTTGCACTGAAGGGTTGATACAAGAATACTGTGAATGACGTTTTGTGACTGTATGACGTAGTTACTGAAGTTGATTTATTTGGACAAGCAGATAGCCGGTCATCCAATATATAACAACACATACTTGTTTTTTTGATGTTATTGGATAGTGATTAAAGTGTAGAAAGAGTTGACTGAAGAATATCGATAAATCATTGATTATTCCTGAATAAAACGAAGTGCTTGTATGGGGTGAAACTCGAAGAATGAGTTCGAATTCAAATTCCATTTTGTTTCAGAAGATGAGCTGAACACTTGATATTTCTTGATATTTCCCCAAGTATTTATTCATTAATAATTATAGGCTTACATTTCTGCCTTCAGATATAATACTGATGAATGAGAAATTGAGTATTCCGATAAAATTGCAATGATACGTTGAGAAGGATTGAGAGAATGATCACTTGAATGATTGAATTTTATGAAATTGTCTAATATGTCACCATATGTATACGAATTTCAATCTGTTTAAATTGTCGATGTAATTTAGAAAAATCACAATAATTGATATTTCGTTGAAACGATCAATACATCGTATCATGTTCAGTATATTTTTATCACCAACAAAAGTCATTAATCAGTATTCTTCTCACAAAATTGCATCTTGAATCAAAATAATCACGCAAACTGTGTACAAGTATAAAATGCCATTTGGAACAAATAATTGCCCGGTTCTAGTTTAACAACTCAACTTTTTATTCGAACTAATATAAAAGTTATATCGTAAATACAACGTGAAAATGGAAGCCCTCATTTTATTACATTTTTTATTTATGTTAACATTTTATCACGAAATGCTGTTAGGTGTCTCATATAAGACCATGTCTCCATTCAATGAAAATAGAGATGCATTACATTTGAAAGAAATATTTTTCCGTTGGTACTGGTAATTAGAGTTTTGGTAGTGTGGGCAATAATATATTCATAGCAAATTCTATATTCTATAGTTACATTTTGTAAGTCAATGAAAAATCAATCATTCGAAATAAGTATATTCCAATTTCATTTTTAAATGGAACACATTCTTTAATTTAACAACTCTTATTGAACGTTCTGATATCATTCCTCTGCACACTTACCGTGATGTAGTTAGATCCTTATCACCCTCTCTAACCCCCGCTAGCTAAACACTGCACTGTATTTTACTCGTGCATAACTCTAACCCACAAGTTCCATGTGTGAGTGGGAGCTACACACACACACACACACACACTCTATCTCTCTCTGTTATACCGACGCGGACCGCGCGCGATCCAAGTCCGTGGAGCGAACAACACGTACTGACTTACTGGCCACGACGGTGAGACCGACGCCTGAACAACGAGCGTCGCGGCGCTCTGAGCGGAGGTTCGGCGAAGACAGTAGTGCCACTTGTCTCTCATGTATGTGACACGCCCGTGCTTGATGTCATCTGCCCTTCAATATGAAGAATTTCGTGAATATATATATATACACTTTTATCTACAAACGAAAGAGTTCGTCTTATATTGAATAATTATGAAAACTCCAGTAATAACTAAATATCGCCGCAACTTCAAGGATTATAAGCTTTTGAGAGATACAATTGACTCACTCAAGTAAATCTCAACCTCTGGAAAATTATGATATCTTGTGATAAACCAGTATTATACCATAAGGTGACATTTTAAGGTTTTCATAAGGTGCGTTTTACAGGACGAACTTTTTATTTCGTGAATATGAGTGAACACATCTGAGAATTCACACATACATTCACTTGTGAAAATTGTTTTATTTTCACTAGGAAAACGCCACATACCGTGTACAATGAGCAATAATACGCACACTCATATGAAATGGTGATGGAAAGCCATGCCACTTTGATTTTGAAAATTCCATGTCACAGCTTTTCTGTTTTATTAATTGCGTATTTCAATCATTTCACGATTTGATTAGTTCAAGATGTTGCTACTGTTCGAAGCTTTCTTAAAAATTCCAAATGATTTGAAAGAAGTAACAGTATGATTATTTTCTTCACAATATGTAGGCTAATTGATGCAAATCTTCAGAACAAAGTTTGGCCTGCTCTTTCAAATTCTGTGAAAATTTGAATGTATTCAACGAAAATATTTTTTTCCAAATTCTCACCCATGAGTTATTCTTAAGTGCATTTTCAAGATTCTGGAATAAGTTTTCTCAATAGTGATGTAACCGATTGATGACATATGCACGCCTCGTTTCATAAAAATATGTGCTTCTGTTCGACCTGTGGAGCGCGAACAAAGCAAACAAACAAGCAACAAACAAACAATCGAACAATTGGAACAAGCACTTTCGTTCTTTCAAGTACTGTGAGATTGAGGCGTCGCTCATCAAATGATCTTCAATATACGCATCCTAATCGTATTCAAACTTTCCATGTTTTATAGTATTCTCCTTGTGTGTTTCTTCAGCATACATATTATATATACTATTTTGTGGTTACAATCCACGTTTCCTCTATCAATCAACTCAGTCGCTCGGCAGTTTCAATTCTGCAACATACGTGCATGAGCAAGTCTGTTTTCAAAATACATTGATTTGTTTGTTTTGGCAGAGAACAAAATATTCAAGTTTTTCATTGGATTGTCCAAATATTTACGCACATGTTAAACAGTCGATCAAGTGCCTCAGAGAATGTTGGAACGTTTAGAATTCTGTGAGACACTCTGCTAACATACCAATATTCATCTTTTAGAGAATTATTATTCGTGTTGATTATATAGTCAAGTAAGTACGTACGTACTTCATTTTGATATTTCATTTTGTTTAATTATTGCATATTCATTATACATTTGATATATTCGAACGAATCTTTGAACATAAGAAATGCACGTAACTATTTATATTTGAATAATATTATTCACGATAGAAAAAAATGGTTTATCAACTGAATGATTGAAAAAGTTAAATGTCGATAACCGTATATCTACTCTCACTGCAAGGTGCCTGGTCTCGACCCAAAAATTATGTGTGGAATTGTCTCAGTTTCACGGAAGTTTCACGAATTACGATAATCTCGAGACAATTGAGTCTCGAATCAAATCCAGACAGAAGTGTCCCTCCCTCCGATTTCATCCACTATTCATCGCAATATTGGTCTATGTCATCACATATGTCGTGGTTGTTGTTGATAATATTGCGCCCAGCCTAGAGAAACCAAAATAACCCAGTCCAACTAATTTGATGAAACCAACCCACCTAAAGTAACTGATCTAACCATATAATCATCCCAAACTTATTCAACCCAAACCAGAACCCAATATAAAACATATTTCCGATCTGACGAATTGGCACTTCACATTCGGTAGGTGTTTTTAAATCACACCAGTGAAAGCGCAGCGTGTCCATGGCGTATAGTCGAACCTTCGAACTGTTGGATCGCTGAAGAATAATGATGGACGCATTGCATTGCTGGATTAATATTTGAACACAAATTCATGAAAGGCGAGCATCAGACAAGAAATAATTCACAGAAATGGTTCGATGCCTTTGATATATATGGTCAACGATTTCTTAATTTATATCGTCTACTTAACGCATCACTTCGGAATCTTTGGTAAAATGTGTGACCGGCTTCACCCTTTCAACACCGTACATCCAAGCCTAGCATATGTCTTATCCGTAGAGCTTAAATTGTAAGTTATGATGAATCATTTCTCTTCTGAGACAAAGTCTATAGCTGAAGCACGGAATCATTAATCATTAAACGTGTGTTTGCCATTTTACTGTGCAGATCCTGTGCTGAGTTCTAGGCCTATTCCTTGGCGGCGTTCAGGGCTGTATTTTCACAATCCCATATTATTATCAGTACCGAACGTACCGGCTATACTCGCTTCAATTTTTGCAAAATAATCAGTATATAGTTTTTCTTTCCAAGAAAATATGGTATGCATTTTTTGCTTACCTGCACAAAAAGTTAGCAAAATACAATAAATGAATTTTTAAGGAGTCAATTAAGTCTAGCACAACAACAATTCCCAAAAGTAGCTCCTACGGCAATACTTTCTATTATGATCTAGTGTATTGAAAGAAGGAGTAGATTGCTAGAATGTTAGCAAAACGTTATTTTATGGAGACAAAAATGTTTTACTGTGGCGAGTTTCAAGAGAAAATATTTTTACCTCTCAGCCATCGAGACACTATACAGACAACATAGGATAAGGAAACAGTAGACAAAAAATGTGAGCTGATGTATTTGGATCTATTGAATTGAATTCTTATATTATCTCATATATCTTATATTACGATAATATATATACTTGAATACAATACTAGATTTTTTAAAATGAATCTTCCTTAGTCACACATTAGGTCATGATTTTGAAGTTTACAGTGCTACGATTGGTTGTATCATAGAGAATTTTTTCGTTGTATAAAATCAGTAGAAAATAATCCACAAGGTACAATTTTTTTCATTTGAGACTTCACCAAATCACGAAAACATACTAAAACGCGGATTTGTTTCTCGGTAATGTTCACGTCCGCGGATTGTTGGTGGAAGTTCGAGAGTGGGCACCCAACTTTTAGCTCCCAAAAAATTATTTTCTTGTTTCTAATCGTAAATATTATCCTTAAACTGCATTGATCGAGTCAGAATAACAGAGCTATACCACAGACCAAATATATACTAATGGTGTATCACTAGTTGTATAACCGTGAAATTTGTGGTTGTTGTTGTGAATTGAATTGATTCTTTCGTGAATGCAAGTATAGGTACGTATGCCACTCCCAAGCGAGGTGAGAAAGATTTCATTTTCTTCATTTTCTATCAGTTATATGAAACATTACACCTACGGCATAGAAAGTTGATCGTGTGAAAATGTAGCATTGCCGACAGAAACTATCTGTCATCAAAGCTACTTTGAAAACAAGCCGAACGGCGGATAGGAAAACATCCAATCAATCGGAATAATAAATGAACTTTATATTGATTTTGACAAATTCCGAAAATAAATGACCTTTCTATAAATACACACATATATATATATATATATATATATATATATATATATATATATATATATATATATATATATATATATATATATATATATATATATATATATATATAAGTGTGTGTGTGTGTGGATGTGTATATATGTGTGTGTATAATATATAGGCCTGTAAGAAACTTGAGAAATCCCATCTGGACAAAAACATGACATATTATTTCCGAGCGTATTCCCGACGTCTTCCATAGTTTGGCATTTCACTGTGTGTTAGAACGGGTGAATTTATCACGGGTTACACCAAATGCAATAAATCAATTATATTAATAATTGCATCCCTTTAATCCCAATTTAAATGATTTATTCGGCTTCAATCTTCTTTTATTATCGACATGATAGTCAATATTGAAGTGTTTGTCGTTTTGTCAAAAGCATCATTCATGTTGAAACTAATTTGCTAGTTCTGTGAGGAGAACGTAAATGTGTGTGATGTTGTCGGATGAGGAAGTCAGAGTGAGAATGTGAAATATATTTATTTTACGAATAAATCAACTGATCGAATATAACGCTGACTGAACGTGGTTTTGATATGAGTGTAAATATATAATATATTACATAAAATATAATATATATATATAGAAGTTCAATCAAATTCACAAATAAGGCGCAAGTGATCTAACGAAATTTCAATGATGTAGAATGGAAACTCTCACCGATTTAATTCTTGTTGTTACACAATGGTCAGCCAAAAAATTGACAGTCGATAGTCCAGGAGTTTAATTTAATATATATAAATACATTCATAGATATACAATCGAAATTAGAAATATTCAAATCGAACATCATTTTTGATAATCGATACAACTTCTATTCAACCCGTATAACCTAGCTGTTGGTGAGGTCGTTAGGCAAACAATAAGATAGTACCCAAAGTACAGCCTATTTTGTGCTGTGTAAGTGGATAGCCTCAAATGCATGCTCATCTCACAACGACACTTCCAGCAGTTTCTCAAGATTTGCTTGAATATGACACTTTGGATTAACTGATAGTTATTGAAATACCATGCCATCACTCTTGGATCATGATTTAACTTTTTTTTTGAGCTGTTTCAATTTTTCACAAGTAGACAATTTATTCACATTTTTAGACCCACAAAGTCATGACAGATGACTTGTCTGTGATGACTTTTCTTTGTTTCGTACAATAACTGTAAATTACCCCTGATAATAAAACCCCCGTATAACCAAGTGATAATAATAATCAACCAGTTAATGATAGGTAAGGATTCCGTATACAACAATTACCATAGAAGAAAGATATGCCTTCGAAAGATGCTATTATGTATCCTCCATAATAAAACCAGCTATGATGCTTACAACCACAGGCAGGGCAAATAAATTGAATGTTATTAAATGCTTCACAACTATCCCACTCCATTCATTACCAGAAACATGTTCTATGAAAATAGATTCGGGTCGACGTTTTGTAACAAAAAGTAACTTTATAACTGAAGTCGTTGACGTTTCTGTAATAACGAGTTATCCATGATTTAACGTTGAAAATCGTTTACTCGTTTAAAGCTGAATTGCAGTGCTGCCTTCGGTTCGTGAGTGACGTATTAATTAAGTTTTTAGCTCAACCTAAATATTAACAATTATTTTCGAATTCCTATGAAAATCGATGAGATGTTTTAAAATGATGTTATTCTAATCTCACATATTCAATCATATGTTGAATTCATTCGATATTACAATAACACGTTTTGACAATCCACTAGCTGCAGTTGCAATTGCAGTTGCCCCGAGTGGGAAAATATTGAGAATATCAATAAAAAATATTTGGTTCAGATAATCTGTGTAAGAACCTAATTATTCTGTGTCGATGATGCTCTGTGAATCCCGCTTCAATGATTGCTACTAATTGAGCCAAATATTGTTTTGTTTCCGTATTTTTCAGATATGTGATATATTTCGATATTCGTTATGCGATTCATCAAACTGATGGATAATATTATGTTTAGACCTATATGCTTATATGTATATATATATATATATATATATATATATGGGATGTTATAGCCATGTCATACAAGATACGCCTCGACCGGGACTCGAACCCAGGACCTTCTGATTGCCGGTCAGCTGTTTTCCCACTGAGCCACCGAGGTATTACTCTAGTCATATGTCATGGCTATACTTGGAGTGACGACACTTCCTGGGGTTAGCCCCACAGAGGCCTCAGATTCACCCAAGGTGTTAAACCCTGGGTGAATCTAAGCCCTCTATAGAGCAGATAGAGAGAAGCTGCCCGGCAATCAGACGGTATATACATATAACATGTGGGTATATGGCTATAACATCCAGAATATCTCGATATTGATCGTATCCAGGAGTTTAATTTAATATATACAAATACATTTATAGATATACAATCGAAATTTGAAATATTCTAATCGAACATCATTATTGATACTCGATACAACTTCTATTTTAAGAACTTATTGATACTGTTCCAACTATTAAGATTATCAGTGAATGAATCGTAACTACGAGCGCAAGTATCACCTCACTTCATCTACTGATGAGGTGCGTGGGTGTCGTGTGACACAGGTGACGTAAGCAACTCAACAAACTATTGATGAAATCGGACTAAGAAAGAAATGGGAGGACTGTAGCTATTCATATTCGGAGGAAAAGGTTGCAACACCTCTATACGTACGTGTCAGTCAATAATCACTAATTGGAAATATGATCATGTTGCTGCATCACTTCTGCCCTTTCATCGACTTTGTTTTGAAAAACGTGTTGGTATGATATATAATTCTCGTAATATCCCATAATGTTTTCAAGAAGGCATATAATACAGAGTAGTTTTCCACTATGAATATGAGAATGTGTTGCAAACGCCTCATTCTTGAAACAATTATACATATATATACATATAAATTATTGTTCTAAAATATTGATTGTTATCAATAGACATATACATTCAATTATTTGCTCTCTCCCTATACATTATATATATATATATATATATATATATAGATATATATATATATATATATATATATATATATATGGTACTAGTATACTCTTGACCAAAAAATCCACAGTTTTGAAGTTTTTCCGAAAATTCTTTTTCCAATGGCTTATAAGCATTATAACTAGACAAATACTACTTTAAAAAAAAAACATCCGCAAAAATGAATTTTTAATTGAATTTTTAGGGGTAAAATCACGGTATGCTCTTGACCAGCATTGCTCAGCTTGTGTTTACTCTAGAGAGCTTCTGTATGTTTAAAATTGAACATTACATCCTTATCTATGTTTTGTTGGTTTTTGTTTAGTCCTAGTACTACAGGTTTTTTTTTATTCAATTTTTAACTCTCTTTTTTTTTCAAACTTTTCCCAGTGCATTTTCTACTTCAATAATCTTTTATAATTCAAGGATGAGAGAAATCGAAATTTAGCTGCCAACAAAACACACTCCTTTAAATAACCTTTAAAACAAAACAAAAATGAGCTCTCTACCTCAAATATTGATATGGTTTGTTACTATCAAGATATTCAATAGTGTATCAAAATTATAGTTTTGAGTAAACATCAGCTAAACCTAGTGAAGAAATACCTTACAAAGGGACGGAATCGGAATAGGTTGGATTTAGTTGATGTTCAGCTATCAAAGTTTCCTGCCGCATAGGTTGTTCCTTCAACGGCTGCTTTCAACGGCTGTTTATCAGCTACTCTCTTCCCTCTGCTTCTGATCCAGCGGCGACGTTTCTTCACAGCCGGTGTTGCTTGTCGTCCACACACGTTGATACGCAGTTTATCGGCCGCTGCTACGCCACGAATCGTAAATTTTCCAGGCTCGATCGACAATCTTTTGAAGATTTCGAGTACAACGCGAGCACCAAAGTTGAAGTGGCAGACCGAATCCATCACTCCCAATTTCAGCGTTGTCTTCCCGACGTAAACTTCTTTTGGGCAGCGTTTCCAAATCATCCCGTTGAACGATTCATTCGCGTTTTGCGTTTGGCCGTGAAGGCATTTGGACAACATTTCTTCCGACGTCAGTCGCTCGTAAATCGGCTTGATCTGTCGAACAATATCGAGTGGTAAGCCAACTTTATGTTTGTACTTATCAAGCTTACCCATGGTCTTAGCTCTCTGATAAGAACACCAACTAAGCTCTCCCACAGGGCACTTTGAATGGAGAAAAGTGTTGTCGTCACTTGACGCCAAGTGGTACAGAGAAGCCCATATTCCACGTCTCATTACTTCGGTACTCTCGGTGTTCTCGCGAAGTGCTATGCCAAAGTAGTTTTGCATCTTGTCGATTTTCACTGCCGTAAGTTTGTTTCTCCCACCTAGCTTCTTCTCTTTCGCAACTTTCCGAAGAGCATTTCCGACTCTTTTTTGATAGTGACCCACGCACTCCAACTTTTTGATGGGTTTTCCCTTATACGGATCAGCATCAACAACAGTTTTGTATGCTTTTGAATCCCCGTCGCCTAGGAATGACGTATACTGGAGTCCGTTCTTTGCTTCCGAGCGAAGAAAAATCCTGGCCGCGCCAACAGCCTCCATACCTCCGGACGAGCCTTTATAGTTCGATTCGCACTCCGGTTCATGGTCAGCCTTCCACGTACGATACGCGATGGACTCTTTATCGTCCTTTTCATGTCTCCGGCAAGAATGGCAGATGTTAGAGATAACTTCAGTATCCAGTACTTTGCCCGAGTCTGTTGAGATAGCTGTGACTACTCCATTGTGGGAAGAAAACCCACGCCGCTGCCACGATCCATCTACGCCTACACCAGTCTCTAAGCCCTTCTTACGGACATCTTTAGCAGCACTTGACATAACTTCTACAGCTAAGTCACCTACCACTTTAGAAAGTTTCTTCACTGTTTTGGAATAAACCTTCTTTCCAACCGGAGGAGGCAAGTTCATGAGGTAGCTAAACCTAGCAGCCTCAGATCGACCGCAACCAACGGACCTCATCGCATAAACGATACGAGAGTTCACTTCGAGCTGCTGGCCTTTCTTTTTGGAAGTACACGTTGAATCACCTATGTATCCACAGTCACAATGAACGACTAACGATAGAACACTTCCACAACGTTTATGTTCTTCATCGATCAAAGTCAACGATCCAACGCGTTTGCACTCGGGGCATGCTAATGCAGAAATCATTGTTTGTACGCATTCTAAATCAAATATAACGGCACCGGTGGTGTGATCTTTCTCCACAATTGTAGGACTAACTAGGGAATGTATCTTCTCAGAAGAAATATTAAAAATATTGTCATTACCTTGGTAAGCAACACCGGCAACACTAGGGAGAATGTCATTGTTCAAGAGAGAGAGGTTAGGGACACATAGGCCTAGGCCTACAGGTACATTTGGATTTGTTTGAAGACTGATCTGGAAATTCGCACAACGTTTCTTATTCACACTCTTACCTGATTTTCTATTTCTCTATTCCTACTTGCACTTCCCATCGCAAAATATATCAAATAACACAAGAAAGAAATAAGTAGACCTACCTGACGTTATGACAGTAATTCTCTACTTTTCAAAACTGTTTGTCACTGTTTGTCATAACAACAATAACATACGAATACACTGCCCCATGAAAATGTTGGCTGGTTCAAAGCCACATGGGTTTATTAATCAACATGACCACTAACTTTTAGCATAAAATAAATATCCATAGTAAGAATTTCAATAAATAACAGAATAGAAAGTAGATACTGGCTCAAATTTTCACAGCGTTTTATATTTGCTTTCGTGGATAGGATAACAAAATATTTAATTATATAGTAAAACTAGGAATCCGATTCTCTTCTACTTTGTTTTCAATAAAAGCAACAGCAACAGAGAATAATGTGGAACAAAAATCTAAAAATGATTAATTTCAAAAAAAGTACCATTTCAAGGGTATACTAGTACCACTGTTAAGGGAGTTCTGCGATTCCATATTTGCTAACCACAATTCTATACCACAATTTAATATGTGATATGTTGATGTGTAGATAATGTTATCTATTTTCTATCCATTCCAACTGCCCTACCGGGAAGTCCTGTATAACTGAATCAAATCAACCAATGATGAGAATTAGCAACATTCCGTCATTAAGACCGCCACCTGGAAGGTGACGAGAAATGGAAGCTAGTAATCTATATCAGATTGTTCGAATTTAATTAAAACTGTTATAATTCGGATATAAATAAACGTATTAATTTCCTGATGGGTAGCGAGTGAACTAGTTTGGTCAGTTCATTGGTATATCGAATTTCATGTGGTAAAAATGACAAAATATATTCGCATAGAATAAATGTAATCACTTCCTCACAGATGGATGATTCATGTTAGTTCAGTTTCGATATATCATATCTCTGAAGTCGAGATGACAATATAGTATATTCTTTTGATTAGATGAGCGTAGCGAGATTTCATTCCATATACCGAAAAATTTGGGCTTGGTTTTTATGTTTTTTTTTTTTGTATTTTTTTTTTTTTTTGTTGTTTTTTTGTGTGTATTTTGTACGCGGCATACAGGTCAGGAAAAGTTTTCAACAACTCGACATTATTTACAAATGGTTTATACAATGGTTGGGTTTTCAGAAAATTACAATAACACGTTTTGACAATCCACTAGCTGCAGTTGCAATTGCAGTTGCCCCGAGTGGGAAAATATTGAGAATATCAATAAAAATATTTGGTTCAGATAATCTGTGTAAGAACCTAATTATTCTGTGTCGATGATGCTCTGTGAATCCCGCTTCAATGATTGCTACTAATTGAGCCAAATATTGTTTTGTTTCCGTATTTTTCAGATATGTGATATATTTCGATATTCGTTATGCGATTCATCAAACTGATGGATAATATTATGTTTAGACCTATATGCTTATATGTATATATATATATATATGGGATGTTATAGCCATGTCATACAAGATACGCCTCGACCGGGACTCGAACCCAGGACCTTCTGATTGCCGGTCAGCTGTTTTCCCACTGAGCCACCGAGGTATTACTCTAGTCTTATGTCATGGCTATACTTGGAGTGACGACACTTCCTGGGGTTAGCCCCACAGAGGCCTCAGATTCACCCAAGGTGTTAAACCCTGGGTGAATCTAAGCCCTCTATAGAGCAGATAGAGAGAAGCTGCCCGGCAATCAGACGGTATATACATATAACATGTGGGTATATGGCTATAACATCCAGAATATCTCGATATTGATCGTACCCAGGAGTTTAATTTAATATATACAAATACATTTATAGATATACAATCGAAATTTGAAATATTCTAATCGAACATCATTATTGATACTCGATACAACTTCTATTTTAAGAACTTATTGATACTGTTCCAACTATTAAGATTATCAGTGAATGAATCGTAACTACGAGCGCAAGTATCACCTCACTTCATCTACTGATGAGGTGCGTGGGTGTCGTGTGACACAGGTGACGTAAGCAACTCAACAAACTATTGATGAAATCGGACTAAGAAAGAAATGGGAGGACTGTAGCTATTCATATTCGGAGGAAAAGGTTGCAACACCTCTATACGTACGTGTCAGTCAATAATCACTAATTGGAAATATGATCATGTTGCTGCATCACTTCTGCCCTTTCATCGACTTTGTTTTGAAAAACGTGTTGGTATGATATATAATTCTCGTAATATCCCATAATGTTTTCAAGAAGGCATATAATACAGAGTAGTTTTCCACTATGAATATGAGAATGTGTTGCAAACGCCTCATTCTTGAAACAATTATACATATATATACATATAAATTTATTGTTCTAAAATATTGATTGTTATCAATAGACATATACATTCAATTATTTGCTCTCTCCCTATACATTATATATATATATATATATATATATATATATATATATATATATATATATATATATATATATATATATTAAGGGAGTTCTGCGATTCCATATTTGCTAACCACAATTCTATACCACAATTTAATATGTGATATGTTGATGTGTAGATAATGTTATCTATTTTCTATTCATTCCAACTGCCCTACCGGGAATCTGTATAACTGAATCAAATCAACCAATGATGAGATTATCCAATTCCTTCATTAAGAATACCTCACCTGGAAGGTGACGAGAAATGGAAGGCTAGTAAATCTTATATCAGATTGTTCGAATTTGATTAAAAACTGTTATAATTCGGATATAAAATAAACGTATTAATTTCCTGATGGGTAGGCGAGTGAACTAGTTGGTCAGTTCATTAGTATATCGAATTTCATGTGGTAAAAATGACAAAAATAATATTCGCAATAGAATAAAATGTAATCACTTCCTCACAGATGGATGATTCATGTTAGTTCAGTTTTCGATATATCATATCTCTGGAAGTCGAGATGACAATATAGTATATTCTTTTGATTAGATGAGCGTAGCGAAGATTTTCATTCCATATACCGAAAAATTTTGGGCTTGGTTTTTATGTTGTTTTTTTTTGTTTTTTTTTGTTTTTTTGTTTGTTTTTTGTGTGTAATTTTGTACGCGGCATACAGGTCAGGAAAAAGTTTCAATCAACTCGACATTTATTTTACAAATTGGTGTTATACCAGAATAGGTTGGGATTGTTTTTCAGAAAAATCGGTCAAACGGATTTTCCGGAAAAAAATCGGAAAGTATGGAAATTCCCCATAAGAATAGGCCAGGGGAGAAATACTTGGAATTTTATTTTTTTAAAAAGCTCTCAAATTTATACTGAGTGTGGAAAGATCTATCATACCTATTTTAAGCGATTTATGGAACAATCGGATGTGAAATAACGAAGAAAACGCATTTTTAAGGTACTTTTTTACACATCAATAAAAGCAATTAAGAAAGCAATTAAGGAACTATTAAATATGAGCAACAAGTGTCACCAATAAATTCAAACGTTTAAAATCTGTGATGTATATGAAGAAGGCACTGGTTTGATTGTTTGGAAACCAAGGTCCATATACCAACAGACGGCCGCGGTTTTTAAACCTTTGAAGTGATCCATGGCCTGTATATGTACATTGAGCTGGCAAAATGTTCTTAATTCTACATTTCCATACTTCTAGCTCATCTCACAACGCATATAAGGCGTTTTCCTAGTTATATTGAATGTAATTCTCTCTTTATTGGGCGGAGGAAGGAAGGGTTATAGTTTCATGTTATCTCATAGTTCTTTAATATATCAATTTGTAGTTGTCACAATATTATTATTCCATCAATTTCATTGATGGGAAATGTAATAATTCCCACATAGATAAGTAAGTTTTATAGCGAATCAGTGTACTGGTAAATCATATTTTTGGTAGTGAAATGACGATTTGATTCAAATAATATGATAATTTCCTCACTGGTAATGGTCGGGTTTTCATATAACAGATTTCTGACTGAACCGTTGAAATGGAAAGAAATGTGATAAATAACACATTTGAAACACTGGTACATCTAATTGGTGAGCAGTTGGTGTAATTCAGAGCTAGCATCACTTCCATTCGAACTATAATTATTCTGCATTCAATTTGAATAATCTTGTATATGATATTCCTTCCGGGTCACTACACAGGTACGGCAGTTTTGCTACATATGGTATAACGGTATAATAATTATGTTCCCGAGCGATTTAATTCTGGTATAACCGATTCATGGTAGAGTGATAAAAATGAATATCAAAATAAGAAATGAGCACAAGTAGAAAATAGTCGAGTTTAAATTGTGTCATGACTAGTTTGGAGGTTCATCATGTATTTGTGATCAAAGAATAACTCATAAACATACATTCATGCTGATTGAATTGCCCTAGAAAAGCAGAGTGAACCACTTCGTATACTAGGTAATTGCATGCAATTATGGGGTTTCAATAAATTGTATACGTATGTTGAAATTGGTTCCACAGAATTTACGAAGTTACGATTGTAATTTATTTATAAAAATGATTAAATTTACAATTTATGATGAAATCTACGTCGACGCACGATCGAATGTATCCGTTATTCATTAGCGCATGTGATCTAGAGTGTCGAGCCGTCAGTAGTGTGAATGACAATTTGTCTTAATAATTCATAAGTTTTTCAGCCGAAGTAATTTAATGGTGTTTTAATGAGACTAATAACTTCATCACAACTTCACGTTACACCAGAGAAACTACATTTCGAAGTAATTTATTTCAGATTCATTATACACTCTCCGACATTCCTGATCTCCTGAACTGTGAACTGTGATATCGCAGATCTGATATATATAACTTACTCTATTTCACGAGAAAAGAGAATGAAAAAAGTTCATGAATTAATTTAACACATGATGTATACATCCAATACATTATGGTAATAGGGTAACATAATGATAGAGTCAGGTGGTTAACTTGGAAATATATAAAATCATATTTTCAAGTTATAATAAGAATATGTTTTACCACATGTATGACAGAGAGGTGAGAATATTCATATGATGAGAATGAAATTTGATTGATATGTTGGTTTCGGAAGTTATTGCGGGAAAATTCTTATGGCTAAGAGACTCATATGCTGAGTGCTCAATTTCGTATTATATATATAACACAATAATTTAGAAAAAACAAATTGAATTTTTGTACTTCTTGCTTCAATGAAAAGTTCAATTGGAAGCTTCATTGAAGTTATAACCGTGTTATAGCCGTCGGCGATATATTTTTTCTTCATGATGAGCCAGAGTGGGATATAGATTTACTTTTATTTCTCTTCTGACTGCAATCTCTTCTACACTTCTTCATAAGAAATCAATATCAATTAATTTATTTCGCTCGCTTATCATTTGGTTGGTTTCATCCTCGTGGAGGTTGAGGGAGTGAAGCTTTGATCTACCAATACTCATTTTTTCTTCAGAATTTACCTTTATCCAAATCCCTGAAATTTGCGGAAGTTAATTAAATAAAACATGCAGAACCTCAGGAAACGTTATTCATTCTTTGATGGGAACTAAGATTCATTTGAAATTTGGAAGAGAACTTTCTGAAAATTAATGAATATGACAAATAAGAACAATCTCAATAAGAGGTGGCATTCTAACAAAATCATCAGAATATGAAGCAAAAATGAAGTGCAAATGCCAACCACATTCATTTATTCAAACATTTTTGATTTTCAATTATTGAAATTGGTTATTAGGCAAGTAAAAGTTCAACGTCAAGTCAAGTGATTCATCTTGTCGACTATTCTTGGACATGTATACCTTTTTATTAGGTTTTATTAGGTTTAACGAGGCACTGTGATGATAGCGAAGATCTATTGGCGTCGGATGGATGCCATCTCAACATGAGCCTAGACTACAGATGAAAACCACGAAAAAAAACCTCTAAAGATGGATGGCGGCGGGGATCGAATCCCCTCGTCTCCTGGATCACATGAAGCGAGCGCGTTAACCACTGCGCTAGATGTGCCAGTCATGTGTACTCTATTGGAACAATGGTTGAGAGATTGTGAGACAAATATCTCATTTCTGGATTGTTTTCAACATGAAAATATGGATTCATTATGATTATCATCATATAATGCATGTAAAGACATTGCTAATCTAAGTTCTTATCTCAAAATATTTGAGATGACAATTGGGAACTTCTGGATGGCCACCTCAAATTATTCGGTTCTTATGCATAAAGCGGTCATACTGAAACAATGGCGTGATTAAAGGTAGGTGAGAGGCCCTGTACGAAAACTCATGTCAACAGCGAGACTCGAACCCGCACCCGTCTGGCATCCAATAAGAAATAACTGCATCAACATTTCAAGCTGAACAGACATCACCTTGAATTGGAAGAAATAATGAATAAACCAACAGTTTTGACCACACTGAAAATTGCATCATGCTCCAAAACAAGAACGTGAAAACTTGGAAAGTCACAGATGTTTGTAAACTGCTCTGAATGCAGTTGATGCAAATCTGTTTTTTGTTGTTGTTGATAGAACGTCCGCATCATGTCCACCAGCTCGCTGTTAATAATACAGTATATATGATGAATATTTGAAAGAGTGGGTAAAATGAATCGTGAATTATAAAGTAACCTTACAGTGAAGAGCCACAGCATATTGCTGCAGATGTGTGCAATAATGCAAGCATTATCCGATGATAATAACCATAAAAAGTTACTTTGTGGTTCCGTTTATCAAATTAGTTAGAACATGAAGAAAACACCATGAAGTGAGTCTCGGACTGAGCTTGCATGTGTACATAGCTATATAAAATATCATTTATAAGATATATTGTCGACGCCGCATTTTATGAAAATGGTTCACTTGTGATTTCATTCACCATTTACACCAGTTTCTCTGAATGTTTTGCTGGTAGACAAATTAGAAAGTGAATAAAAAATGAATTGAAATTTGTCTCACACAGTTATTCTGATCAGATTGAACGGAGTAGAGAAAAATTGAGGATCTGATCAAATTGAACGAACTATGATTTATAAATATCAGGTAATACCACATTCGCGATTGAATGAAAATCAAAATTAACGAAAACTCGATGTTCCAACATGGTTATAATTAGGTGAGACTATTTGAGACTTATATGGGAACTATTTCAGGCTACCAATTTGAAATCATCGTACATTTATTATCAATGGAATGCAAGTATTACTAACATAATTATATTTTTTCTCTAATAATAATAATTGTTTCATGATTTTGATTTCTCATTCAAATAGTTCCAAGTCACCGAGATAGTGAACTGAGGTTGGGTAATTATTTCCACTGATCTGTTTTTCTCATGATATGTTCTTTTATTCAAACACATGTAACAATATGATGATATGAATTAGTATTCTTCTACACTAATCATCATTTTGCCAAAATCATAACCTAATGAGTGCAGATTATGTAGACGCTATAGTTGGTTTATTACCTGCATGAAGAAGTACGGATGTAACTTCAACTACGTATATGCCTATGCATATAAGCACTAAACTTATGTTCGTGGCTTATAATTCAAAATTCAGAATTAGAGTTTGATAAATAATGCAGGAGTAATTGAATATTCATGAAAATTACACATAAGTTCATAAGCAATAATTGAATATGCATTATATATCACAATTTTGTCAAGTTTTTAGTTGAATATAGCCTACATGCATTAAAAACAACAAGTTTCGTCTGTAATGTACGGTAACATACAAGACCATACCCAACATATAAATGAACATGAAAAATGGAAACATATATGCGGGACAGGGCTGGACGCAGACCAGTCCAGCAGACCAGACCGACTTTCGAAACGTCGAGACCGCAGGTCCTTTTAAGCACCACCACATTCCAAGATATATATATATATATGTGTGTGTGTGTGTGTACATTTTATATTAATATATTTCACATGTGTTGTTTATATGAGAGCAATTAACACAATTGAGCAAAGTAATCATGAAGTGAATGAAATGAAAAATCAGTACAAGAAACATTATCACAGGCATTATTTCACATCAAAATACCATTTTGTAAATGTTTTTCTATGCGTCCTGAACAATCAAGATTTTGTGGGTTACGCTCTTCTGCCGGACACTATATATATATATATATATATATATATATATATATATATATATATATATATATATATATATATATATATATTTTTTTTTTTTACAATATGAATTTGTATTCTAGTTGATCGACAATTTGAATTCTGGTTCAATTAACAAAACTCGTGAATGAGAAGTGAAGTACAACCTGCCAAATATATTTTAATTTAATAGTAAGAATAATCATTGATGAGAATATCAGGTTGATCAGGACTTCCACCCAGGCGTTATCTCGAATCGATCTTCATTACTTGCTATTCCCATACTTCGGGATCAGCTTACGCTGTAAATATTAGTTGACATTATAGAAGAGTAGGGAATTACCAGTAGTGTTAATCAGCTATGACTTGTGCTGGTGATCTCGTTAAGTTTACTCCGGAGTTAGCTACACTACACCACCCCTCGATACATGCTATAAGGGTTGAATCCCCAGCTTTCACCCCATTCCCGCAACCCACCCCACAACACATCCTAATGGAGCCCGAGTCAACTACAATCATTGTAGTATACTGACACTCACGAGAGTTGGCTCTTGTTGTACACGTGTTGCTCTTTTACGACTTCAATCCGATTATACTTATTACGACTAGAATCGTTCAAGGCAGAATTTATTAACTCAATAGAGCTAAATTTGAAGGAGGTATATGATGAAAATTATCTGATATTTTGATGGCGTTTAATTACAAACATTTAATAATTATTTTGTCACATACATTGTGCTGAAATACCAGTTCAACATTACTGGTCAAAAGTTATTCCACGAATTACATACCATCAAATTTTAACGTCTACATATTATATTATTCCACCTGTAAACAATATTTCTATCAATTATATGAGTTGGTTCGAATAACACAATTAATGAATGTATTACGATAACAATTGTTAATTAATAATAATAAACGTCACAATGAATGGAGGAAAACGGAACGGAACATAATGGAGGAAACGGTGCATATAGATTGAAAAAATATACTATCGCATTGTGCTAATTCACAGACTGTGTAATTTGTAGCTTGAAGTTAATTCAAATTCATCTGTTGAATGTTTCATGATCTTCTTGAAGAGAGCATTGTTTCAGTCAGTATAACAGTGGGGAAGGAGAGGAGGAAAGAGAGAAAGAGAGAGGAAATGGAATCCATGCTCATATCACTTAACACTTCGAATACTAACAATTTGTGGCGTAATTTTTCCACATATAAATGTGTTATTATCATGAAAGCCTGAGTTTGTATCAGAACATATTATTGACTCGAGATATTCTGAATCTAAATCTTATTTTTATTGCAATCAAATTACTTCTATACAGAAAAATGATGAAAAGCTTCCCAGGAGAATGCAATTATTCCGCAAGACCGTTCAATTTACCTTCGCCTGTATCAAATCCTTTGTTGTTGTTTCACGGTTGAAAAATCCACTACCGTACCGAAATATTATACAAAGTGTTTCGTATCAAACTGTTTAAATATGTGTAGCCGATTGTAAAAATACTAGCGAAACTGTAACGTAGGAGGAACAATATTACTGAACACAGCTCTGGGGTCCACACTTTGTATGATCACCACGAAACGGGTTGGTCAAACAAATAGTTTATTGGCTAAGCGAAGCAAAAACTCAAATTCACCATACTTGAAAATGAGATTATTTTCCGTTGTTTGAGCTCCACATGTCAAACGAAAACACATTTTTTCAACCTGGCATACACATAAGTGTCATCATTTGTCTCGATAATGTCTAGTTTTGAGGTGTAATCAGTTACACCACTTTTGATGAAATAAAACATTTCGAAAATATACCATAAGAATAATCCGAATGAGAGAATTTTGAAAAAACTTCCCCGGATACATTCAAATTTGCACACGATTTTGAATGAGAATGATATACATTGTACCAAGTTTTCATACATGGTCGTTCTGAAGATAATGAATATAATGTAGTATTTTAGATCAATTATGACCATATTGAGGAGACCAATATGGGTACAATCAATTAGATCGTTAATCGATTCTGGAAATAATCAACAAGGATGACCGTGACTAAATTTCCTGGAAATCTAGTTGTGTTTGGTTCACATAAATATGCCTATTATCCATCCTACTACGTATACATACTGCGTTTTCCTAGTCTACTATCATTCGCTTTTGCGTGAATATTATAAAAACTATAGGTTTCATCCAGCAAGTGACGTACAATCTTCACCACTTAGCGAAATATCATACAGAAGAACTGAAATAGGTTTTGAATATTCAGGAACTGTTTGAATTCATTATTATCTATTTCTTGCAACAATTGTATAACATCATAACTCGTGAAAAGCGATGTCAGGAGTCAGGACAGGACACAATTAGGATAACGTGGAGTGTTTTTGCTTGGATATGTCACGTGGCCAACGTTCCTTAGCAGAGTCAACACTATCCAATCAGAGTCGAGCTATATTCTTCGATCAGTCTTTATATATTTCGTTGTAACAATAACAGTCCTATTCACATAGAACTAGTGAATGTTACCACTGCCATTAGCATTATTCCGGCAATATATCAGTTTATAAGGAGTTCTTTCAGAGACATACAATAAAAATATGTCATTATTTTTTCTTACAAGCATATAGTAACCCTGACATTGTCTCATCTCCCTTATGGCTTCACATGTTACATTATGATAACGCTTGGGGAGAGGGGGCGGGTGCCTCCCCCCTCCCACAATGTGTCACAGCGAGGCTTTGTTACGCGCTTTATGAAGGGATGTGATTTCGAGGGTTGTGCGGTTTGCAAGAGGGTTGAAAACAAATTTGCCAATCTGTCATTCTTGTGAAGGATGGTCTTGATTTGGAGTGACATTGTAAAGTGCGACTGCCACATGCACTACGGCTATTTGTAACAGACTCGAATGACCGGGACTGACGAGCGCTAATCCTGCGCTATGAGTGGAGACGGCTGGAGAAGTAAAATTATTCAATATTGATCGAGATAAGATCTGCATGGAGAATTAGCTACGACAAATGGCAATTACTGGGAAAATGTGGACTCAAAATATGCTTTGATTTTTATGTACATTGCATTTAAACACAACAATTATATTCTGACAGTAGTTAATTAATATGAGGGATGTGGTTTTGCATTCTTTACGCCTCCTGTAAAAAAAATATTTTTTCGTCTCCTGGGTTCACAAGCTCATTGTGAACTCATCGGAGAGAGGTGGAAAGGAATTGGTTGTAGCCCGATAGTATAGGGATTCATTCCAGCGTTCACTTGAATCGAAACAATTGATATAAATATATATTTTGTATATTGAGGGTTGTCACATTCAGAGCTGTTTACATCAAATATGCATATTTTATAATATTGGTGATGTGTAATGTTTGTATTCATGATGATGAGAATAATGATAATAATAACCCATCCACTGCACCTGGGGAATTATTGGTAGTGCATGGACGAAAGAGTAGTGCTTAGATACGCTACGCTGTTTCGAACAATTTCATTTCAGACGAACTTCTTCTTTGACAATTGCTTCTTGTTGGCATCGTTGTTTCAAGTTCGATTGCAATTTCCATTCGATGCTAGAGAGAAAGAGAGAGATAGCGAGATAGAGAGAGAGAGAGAGAGAGAGAGAGAGTAGCAGAGAGAGAACGGAAAATATGGATGGGTAAGGGCAAATAAGAAAATAAGATATCATATAATACGCAGACAAAGGAGTTAAACTTCGTGTAAATATCTTTTCGACCCCAAGAAAACATTTTCCGATATCGATCGGCAGTATGTATATATCTGTGAATCCAGCTAATATTCGAGAGTATTGAATGAATTGATGGTAGTACGGTTGCAGAACCATCACATGGAATGTATTCAAGATGCTCTGGTATCGTTGGCAATTGCTTTTGGCTAGATGTGCCAAATACAGAAGGAGAAATGAGATATAGATGAGTTTGTATATTTATGGTAACAATAAATTGAGGAGATTTTCCTGTAGGCATCTCTACTATGGTGTACACTATTATTTTTGATGTAGTTATTCGAATAGTTAAATTCCAGTATTCTTTATCCAAGTATAGTCCAGGAATATGTAATCTCCCGTTTCTCATAAATTACTTTAAGCTTCAAACATTGCGCTAATTGATGGTGATAACTTTGTTCCCGGAATAGATGCCATAATGGAACAGGCCACCCACCTCTAATAATCACAATCTTTTTGGCAAATAATAAGACTGCTAATAACTTGTATATTATACCGTTGATTGTGTTTTCGAAGAAAGACTCATTCATTGTTAGTTTAAGTCTACGTGGAGGTCGAGATTTAGGTCGTACAGTGGCACCGTTGTCTTAATAGCTTATATAAATAAGCTAAATATAATACTAAGCCACCTTAAACGGTCTCTGGGGACAAACATGTTATTGTGGTCACGTGGCAGGTGTGTGGTTAAGGACTCGGAACTACAGATCGGTAATGGTTCGAGATATGGACAGACGGTCGATCGAACGGATTCAGTCTGAAAGTATGAGCAGGAATACGTACCTTCGGAGGGAAGAAGGACTGCACGTGAGGGAATACATTGACAACACATAGTTTATTTGAAGAAAAAGTTGATTGATAATATAGTCTGAGGTTGGGTAGGATGACGTCGTATATATTTCAAAAATGTATTGATAATATATATATATATATATATATATATATATATATATATATATATATATATATATATATATATATATATATATATATATTGAATATATAATAAATTCACTGTATCATATAATTAGCCTGCTAGTTCTGACGGAATTCAATTTTTCAATAATTGATCTCAATCGAGAAAAGGTCAGTTGTATAGGCACATATTGAATTCAAAATTTCGGAATTAAAAAGGGCTACTAACAAGAGACATCGTGAACAAGAAATAAACTCTGTTTTGCTATGTAACGTCGATAGAAAGTATTCTGCATATAATTCTAGTCCAAGACTATAATTTCAACGGAAGTAAAATGTGACAAATCATGAAATATGCCTTTTCCCTCTTAATGACTCAGAATGTCTCGTATACTTGTGCTGTAAAAAAAAATATATGAAGAAAACAAACTCACTCTTGGCAGTATAATTCTTGATTACATACACTTCTATAGGAGCATAGTTAAAACGATAAACCAGAACTATATCGTCTCTCTATTTTGCACTAAGACTGCTAAGACGAATAGTTATTCCGTCTCTCTCGCTCTAAGTAAAACCGTTCTCCCTTCTCTGTATCTTCTCGCCTGCATTCGGTTGAATGGTTTCTTCATCCCTCTCTCACCAAGTATATATATATATATATATATATATATATATATATATATATATATATATATATATATATATATATAATTTTTTTTTTTTTTTTTTTTGCTGGAGGCTTCTTTCTTGGTCAAAATGTAGATAATTCATGATAATTTAGGAAATGAACCAAGTATTGTGTGGTGATAAAGATGAAAAAGATTTTATATTTTATCACCACACAATACTTGGTTCATTTCCTAAATTATCATGAATTATATATATATATATATATATATATATATATATATATATATATATATGTGTGTGTATATATATATATATATATATATATATATATATATATATATATATATATATATATATATATATATATATATATATATATATATATATATATATGGGTGTGTGTGTGTTTCTACTACCAAGTCTACTTTGACTTCAGGGCTTTAGCAAGTATAAGGAAAATATGAAAGTGTAAGAAGTAGGTCACATAACTTACTTGTGAACCTAAATTGGGTAATTACTTGATCATAAGTTTGATAGAATATTCAAACGGAGAACAATTAAATGAGAGAGATGCAGTTCGTTTTGGAAGTGCATTCCGTGTACCTCTCGAGTTTGGAAAGTGAAGTGAGTGACAGGATGGTGAAAATATTTATTGGGAGATCGAACAAAATTATCATTTTGCATCAAACTGAACTTATTTCATCTCAGAGCCTGATAGTGGAACACGAGTGATTGACACATTGTCTCTCCATTCAAATTATTGTGACTCATAAATTTATTGAATTCAAACAGAAATAAAACTTCATTCAATTCTCCTACTTCGGTATATAAAATGTTGACAGATAAAATTACAGTTACAGTTACAGATAAAATCGGCATATTTATTGAAGTCCTGCGAGCATCCAGCTACACTGTATATTTTATTCATTCGTCATTCGAATGTATTGTTATGGATACAGTGGGCTGGTCAAAAAAGCCTCATCAACTGGTGGAAAAATCAGAGATAATCTAAACAAAGGTGCATTTTTCTCAACTTAAGAATTGGTTTATTTCAACTGGAAGTGATTGAATAAATATACGCGTGTAATACAATAGTTAGGAATCAATGCAATACATTTATGTACTTATGGGATTGCTGAAGAAAGTTTGAAATGAGATAACATTTTTGAAAGTAACGGTTTTTTATGAAGAGGTGTTACATTGAAAGATTTCTAAGTATTGATTTGATTGATGACTTTATCGTGATTGGAATCTGGAAGTTGTCATGATCAGAAGTGTATTCATGCCCGGCCATATCATATATTCTATCATGAATTGCTGTGAATTTGATTGAGTATTATACGTCTTCGTTTTTGGTTCATGTTGGAAATTTTGATACTTTTCAAAATATTATTCTTTCTAACGTTGTATATCCAATCATGTGGCGATGTTGCATCGACAATAATGCTCAGGCTGCATTCAATCAATACTAGATGGTCGTACGACGGATTTGTGTGCTGAGAATTACTGTGATCCATGAACATAACCATGATTTACTATGCATAAGTATTATTGAAATTAGTATTCGTTGTACTGTTTTTTCACTTTCTTATCTTGAGGGTATCTGAATGAAATATTGTTCAATTCAATGCCTAGATTTCGGACCTTGTTTTGAGTGAGCGGTACCCCACACCATTCCACAGTTGTATCGAGAAGTGATCGTGAGGATACCTGTGAGAGAACGTTCTCGAGTTTCATTTCGAGCTCATGTTATTTCCATGTATATAGAGAGAACAAGTCGTTATTTATCATATATTCAATTTCAGTTTTCACATTATAATTTGTATTGGTCTTTGTATTTTTGAGATTTGTTGGATGGTTATTGATTGTTGGTTATGTTAGTTCCTATTTGTGATAAAGGGGAAAATAATTCCTTCAATAAATTGAACACTGTTTATAAAACATATTTCATCTGCTCAAAATAGGGAGTCGAGAATATTGTTTATTCGAAAAAGATGACAGAGAATATTCGGGTCTAATGAAAACTATTAGTGATAATCACACGATTCGAAATGATGAATTTCAGTGAATCTGTGATACACTTTCAGAAGTTTTAAACATAGTAAAATAGATTTATTCTGCTTTGAATTCCCAGGTCGAATTCTCAATCACATTCATCAACCCATCCGATTTTACTTGCAATATCGAGAAATGTTCTTCTCACATGAGGAGCGATGCCTTTGTTACTTTCAACAGGGAATGCCGTTTAGAAACTGGAATCAATTTTCAAAAGTGCTCGAATTATCAAGTTGGGAGTAGCTCTAGCCCAGAGTTTAAACCTGCTATAACCATGGTTACCAATATTATTTGTTGATCAACTCTCAGAATGAGACTAACCGGGCTTGGACCTGGACTTATACAAGGCCTACAGTTACTGAAATAGTAACTTAAATTAAATTGAACACATTTTTCGTGTCACTAATATTTATGCCTTTGTTGCAATGACGCTATTTTTGCTAATCACACTATCTCTCGGCTTCATTTCGCATGTTTTGGCCGACTTGTTTAGTTACATTGAACCGCTGTTAATAATAATATAACTGCTGATAGATCATATAATTTTAGTTCAAGTGGAAATGAATTTAGTTTCAGATAATCTGGGAATGATCATTAGGTGAAATATATTTTTAAGGCTATGTGAAAGAGCAATCTAGTCGAGCGGTAGTTCGACGGAAGCCAAGTTCCTCATCGCGCAGCCTGCCACACTGTTTACACGAACTTACGAAATACTGAAACGGTGTTCTGATTATTATCACCTGAACCTCTCTATTTGTATCCATTTTATTAACTATGTATAGATGAGCATATAATTATTGAGTCAATTGTTGAATAATTATTGAAATAATATCAACATTTTTTTTTCTCAAATGGAGGTGATGAATAACAGAAATGGTAAATATCATTTTGAATGGTTATAAGTGTTTTGTTCGAAATAATGAATTAAATATGCAAAGCAATTATCAACGAAGCCACTTCAATTATTTTGCCTGATAGAAGTTAAATATTGTTGTCATGTTTCCAACCTCACACTACGGGTCTTTATACAGATCGACGCTGACTAAACACCACGCCAGAGAATACGACGTCGTATATTAGGCGTCGCGACGCCGCCCATCTGTTGGCCTGGCAATTGTGTAACTTTGTCTCTCTGACCAGTGACGTGTGAAGCACCACAACAGAGAAAACCACATCGCTTCGACCACCGTTACTATGACAACAATAATATACCATTCATGAAACTATTTGATCAATTCATTTCAACATTTTGAAGAATTCTGAAAAGCGTGGGAGTCGATTGAAAAAAAGTTCAATTCTTTGATGTCGATTTTTAAGAGTGTTAGATATTTGAAATGGGATTCTATATATTCATGAGGAAGAAATGAATACATCTTTTTCACATATATGACTTGGTTTCAAGAACGGTTCAACCCAACTTTGGTTCTGTAAATAGAAACTGTATTTGTATATCCAAGCTGAAAATTGAGGAAGATGTGTTCGTCTAGCCTAGTGATCCTTCACGTCCGAGCATTTATTCCACACAAACCACATGCACTGCGGACTGCCTGAAACACAACCGACTCGCTTGCACTGCGGGCTGCCTACATACTACACACTAGCTCTCGTGCACTGCGGGCTACCTATACCACCCACGGTGTCTAATACTTTATTAAGGCGGTTACCCGAGAGCAGTGTTTAAAGCTCTGACAAGTTCATTTATTAACTTTAAGATCTTTATTATTTATATACTGTAGGTGACTGAGCCTTTACAGTTTGAGGACCCCACTTAGCAAATAAATTTCTGTTCTCAGAATTTGGGTTGCATAATTAATTATGAGCATGGAGTTGATTGAATATTCAGCCATATCATCGATTTACGTCTTCTCGTGAATATTTCTATATATCTTTATTTAATTATTTCCATTCGATATCATAAACTGTCATGATGTATACGCATATTGTTTCCTTTCCTTCGTTGCCTACAGATCAAGCTATTTTTTAAAAAAATATGTTATCGAAATTATGATGACAATTTTTATCATTATTTTGATTCATCATTTGGATTCATCGGTAATGATGATTGTATATCAGGATTTCACAATTAAGGACTAAATATAATGGTTCGATAAATATATATATATATATATATATATATATATATATATATATATATATATATATATATATATATATATATATATATATATATATATATATATGAATATATATATAAATATATATATAATATATAAATATATATACGGTATATAAATATATATATTTATATGCAAACATACTTTTATTTATACAAACAATCATTTGACGCATATATAGAGATATCCTACTATAGTAGCTGAATAGCCTACTGAATTGAAGTTTCTTCTTTGATAATTTAATAATGAAAATATGACAGTGTTTTAATATTTTTGGTGGAGTGAGTAGGTTTGTATAAGTGTGTATATAATATTTTTGTGTGAAAAGTGGAAACACTCTATTTCAAGACAAAGAGTAATACTGTGAAAATAATATTCACACATCTCTTCATATCAACATTGTCTTAAATCTATAGAAACGATTTTCAAGAGAAAAGAAAAAAACACAATTTCTTTTCCCTCTACTATTTTGCTATATCATCCATCATGCACAAGACTTTCACCTCATTATATCGGTATGTTGGTGCACACAAGACTCGAACCCGTACGTTTTGATTAATATCACTCGCTAAGCCCAAACACCTCTTCTGTGATATTTCTCATTCACCACCACCTTTTGTTTTTCTCTCGAGCGTCGTCTTTGTGCACGTTAGAGGCGGCGATGTTTTAACATTAATGAACCTACCGGCTTACAACAAGATTAAGGGATTTGCGTCGGGAAAACTCTTTTTTCAGACATTATCAGGACGACACGGGAAGGAATAGAGAGAGATAGGAGAAGAGAGAGAGTGTTTAGAATTAAAACAGGAAGTTCAATAACAATCTCGTCAATTGTTCTTGGTTATTTTATTCTTTTATAATGTACATTGAGGCTATTTCTCGTTGAATGAACGTAATCGATAACTAACATGCATATTCTGGAATGTTATCTGTTTTCGGACGGGTATAGAGAAGACTCAATCTCACCTTTTTTTGAAAACAACGATGATATATTTTCTTTTTTCAAATAGCACTGCACAGATCAAATGGAAACACACATCCTATTGAGACTTGGCATACAAATGTACCATCATCTGAATCGATATCAAATGACTTTGTGTCTCAATCGGTAGTACCGCTTTCAGAAAAAACATCTTGGAATTCCAAAAAAGAATACTAACCCGGAGAGAAAATCTCGGTAAAATATATTCCTCGCATAGATTCAAATTTTCACGGTATTTGAAAGTGGGAATGATATAATGATATGAATGAAATTTGGTTCTATCAGATATATCTGATATATCAAAAAGCTGTTAGGATTTAGGAAGGTCAGAAATTAAAACCAATGAAATAGTTGAAGGATTTAGAAAGTGAGCACCAATGGGCCTAGACCGTGCATTAAGCTTATCGAAAGAAGCTTCCCATCACATTTCGAATTAAATTATGTATATATATATATGTATATATTATATATTGATATATATATATATATATATATATATATATATATATATATATATATATATATATATATATATATATATTAATATTTATGTATGTATATATTAATTATGTATATATCGCTCATCTTACAGCCCCTCTGGTACGTATTCCCGGTGATAACATTTTTTTCCCTCTATAAAACAACAAATCGAGACATAACTATTTTTTCTACAGCCTCAATTCACAACGATTCTGAATGAGAAAAGTTGAACGAAACATAAATTGAACTATACTCATACGAAAATTTAATTCTAAAGAAAGAAAGAACATTAATATACATGAGAAAATATTATGAAAGGAAACATACGAAACCAAATCACCGCACACCCACGTGGAAACTATTATAAGATATATATATATATATATATATATATATATATATATATATATATATATGTGTATATGTATATATATATATATATATATATATATATATATATATATATATATATATATATAAGCCTATAGAGGCTAAGATCCAACAGCAGATTGTACGATGTTTATCGAGCAGGTCTAGTAATTGAATATAGCCGAGGTGTATGCGTGTTTTTACCCCTCCCTTAACCTCTACCCCCCTTTCACCCCACACTTCTCATCTAACACCCATCAAACTCTTGAATGGTCAAACTTGCTGACATTAAACGCTGACCTACACGCTGATGGCTGAAATACCACTCCCTTTGCTTCTTTTGTATGTATACACGCTGTTCATATGATGTTTGTTGATGATATTTTTCTTCACTAATCCATCATTCTTACAGTTAATTCAGCTGAAATTATTATGTCGAAAAATTCTTTCTACAAATACGTGAGAGAACATTTTCTGACTGAAGTAAATGAATTACTTTCCTCACACCAATAAAGCCATTCTTAATAAATGAATCAAGCTATTCAATCAAGTCATTCAATAAGCCATCTTTTTCGTATGTATTGGTAGAACGAAAATTATTCGGTCAAGTGTCCTCATAGTAACTATATCAGACGAATGGATATTTTTCTTTTGTGATATCTATTCGTGACATTCAGAATAATTGTTGTAGGCGGCGTGCTTAAAATATTCATGAGAGTAATGACCAATGACTAATAAGTTCAAATCGTGTATTTTTGACAGTGCATTGATATGATTATATTAGAACACGTTCAGAACATCGATTTGAAAAATAATTCTTCTGTTGTATTGCTCTAATTTCATTGTTGGTTCCACTTCAATTCAAACGTGACATATGATGATTTTCTCTCATTATTCAATCACTAGGAAAACGTGTCATATGCGTTGTAAGACTTGCTGGATATAAAATCGAATGTTATGGCAAGCTATATAGGCCTACACACCTTGATTTTGAATCTTCATAACTCACTGCTTTTCTAATATACCCATTAATCATTAAAATCAGTTCATGATTCGAATGATTCCACTTGTTGATCACCTTAATAATTTTTCCTAATGAATTTTGAAGATTAAAAATGGAAAAAGTCATCATGATTTTCATATACAATACGACTCATCCCAATTCATGTGGAACTTTGGAGTCATGTGTACAATTAATCTACCTAAATTCCGTGAAATTTGAGTTTATCGGATTCTTCCCATAATCTCTCTCTTGGATCACACTCATGTTTTTTTTTTCAATTTCGAAATTATTTTTCTCGTGAGTGGTTTAACTGATTGCGCCTCAAAACTATATAGTATAGAGTGAGATGATGACAAATTATGTTCATCCCAAGTTCCATCAAACGAATTTCTTACTCAGGAGTGTGAAGCGCGATGAAGAAAAAAAAAATATATGAAGAAATGAAGGTAGATTGCGCCTCAAAACTATATAGTATAGAGTGAGATGATGACAAATTATGTTCATCCCAAGTTCCATCAAACGAATTTCTTACTCAGGAGTGTGAAGCGCGATGAAGAAAAAAATATATGAAGAAATGAAGGTAGATTAAATTGAGTCTTCGCTTCGCTCATCCGATAATCAGGTATTATCACAGAAACATGATTAATTTGCATTGATACTAATAATAATTATATTATGCTTATCTTCTTTGAATGTTTTGATGGATTGAGAAATACGAACAAACATGACTAGTAATCAGATTCACAATCACGCTTGTATGATGACAAATTTCTGGGGTATATTCACGACAATGTCAAAAGTTATTGCTCTTCAAACGTCATTCACGATTTTGCGTTTTTGAGGAACCATCGATATTGATTGTACATTTTTCCGTGATTATTCTGTTGATTCCTTCCAATTTTTGGCATGATAATAGAATAGCAATAGAAATGAATATTAAAAACAGCGACCACTTTTTTCCAAAGTGATGCCTCAAATTCCTACGCTGCGGCTCATAAAATAATCCATGAAGGCTCATTTCATTTTATGAAAACCACTCACTAATTATAGAGAAACTATGATTCATGTAAACTTTGTCATCCGATATAATGATGCTAAACTCAAATAAAAAAATCCGTAAATTATGTTGATGAAAAAGAACAAGTTTCGAGTTGAAAAAGCAATCAAGTGATCTGACTGGCTGAGGGTTAAAGAATGGGGTGAGCAACTGGCAACAAATCAGTAATGTCGCTGACGGCGATATGTTGTATTATGAAACACATGTGATTGGTTGATTAATAATTCACAGTGACGTCACTGTGCTGATTGAAAACACTGCTTATTGATAATCTAATAATACTCAATCAATTCTGGTTCATAACGAAGAGACACATATTCCAAATGTGGCAAATATATTAAATTCATGTATATATATATATATATATATATATATATATATATATATATATATATATATATATATATATATATATATGTATATATATATATATATATATATATATATATATATATATATATATATATATATATATATATCGAATATTAAGTTTCTTTCGAACTGAGAGGTGCGCAGAACACCTTGTGAACGTAAATAACTCTCAATGTTCAAATTTAAATATGATTGAAACATTAGAATGATACAAAAAAATCGAATACTCAATTTCCATTTTTTAGGAGAATGGGGAAAACCATTTTTAGTGCTTTCAAAAATATTACGATTCAATTCAAAGAAATCATGATGGATAGTAATATGATGGACCACAATATAGATAATTTAAATAAGTGTTGAGGAAAAAATACTTTTCGTGCAGGAGCCCTTCAATCAAATTACTACTGGAGGCAACTTGACACGAACTCATGGCAGAGTATTCAGTTATTCGGATAATTCAATACAAGTACAAATTTTGAATGGGTTTCTCAAAATATTTCCAACCGTCCGCTCTGCCGCGAAGCCGTTCTGATACAAATAAATAGTTTCGGTTTACCTCGATTTACGGACAAAATTTGCGTTGACTTTTCCTGGTCTTGTGTGCCAAACGCATTAAGTTGAACTGTTTATTTTTAGCTTAGCCCAAAGCTAGTTCTGTTACGAACATATCGATACCACACGCGATACAATATCTCAAGAGGTAATAAAATGGTGTATGTAACGCGGGATGTATGTTTTGTGTCCATTTTCAATATCAATAACTAAAGCATAAATTATCGTAGTGGCTTTCCGGATGAACGCATTGTTGTGAAACTGCTTCACACAATTCAGAGAAGCACCTTCTAAAATATGGCCGATCCATAATAAACATTCACAATATTTTCAATAATAATCACCCCGGTGGGAACATTTTTCCCCCTGGTGACTGGGGACGCCTTAATTAGGGTTTCGTGGCAAATACATGTATAAATTCCGACGTGCTGACCTGTCCGCTGACTACGATTAGACGTGATAATATGATATATGACATCACGTGAATCAATATGTTTCACGGGATGTGAACGAAACAAATACTCAAGATAAACACAAAAGCAGATCTGAAGATTAAAATATTAGAATACAAATGTTTACTCGAATATTTCAATATTCGAGCTATGTTTGCTTATTGAACATAGCCTGTATTTACTGCATGAACTGAGCACCACGCGGCACTTTATAATCTCAATATTATTATGGCTTCAGAATGCATGTTGCATAATTCATACATAATCATCAGACATATGGCAGGTGAAGTGTCTGAACGACCGTCCCCCTATTGTACAGGCCTTGCAGTCGGGTGTTCTGATCCGTAACTTGAAGTAGAGCTGTAGAATCGAGTGACTTTACGGAAATGTTTGCATAAAATGCCATGTATTTTCTAGCCCCGGGTTGTAGACTCTTATACGATGCAGAATGCAAGAAAAAAAGACGGGTAAGAGTAAAACCTGGATAGGAAATTGAAACGTCAGCTTTTCAATTTAGCTCAACTCTTTCCTATAGATATACACATAGAACATTTTTAATGGGGATATACTGTGCCAGGGTCGAACCCGGTACTAGCGCATGGACTGCTGACTTGTAAATATGGGGTAATTACTGACATGGTTTTTATTGTACTGGAAACTCAATCAGGAAGGGATCAGTTAGCTGGAAAAATAATTATAATGTGATAATGTGATGTAAGAAGAATCGTTGGGGCTTGACACTATTTAGGTGTCGTATACAAAGGTGTGTGAAACCGCGGTGAAACCTTCAAAAATAATATTGTCTAGGATATTCTTGGCATGAGAAATTTCCCGATTTTTCTCAACAGTCTTCAAACGTGATGATTTAATCATGTATCAAGTTTGTGATTATTCTTCATCTTATTACTTAAAATGCAATTTATAAACACCTCGAATGTTTACTCTTGAATTCTTATTTCCAATTAAAAAGAAGAAGTATATTGGAATCATTCTGATATTCTCATATCCACACTGGGAATGAATTGAGACGATTCAAGCAAATACAAACCAGTCCACGAAAATGAAAATTATCAGTCGATCAAAAAATTGTGTGGGAAACATTTCAAAACTTCTGCATGATAGCAAAATAATCATGGAGATATGAAGAAAAAACAGTTTATTCGGGACTTTCCACTCAGCGTCGATCATACCTCAACAATAGCGCTTATGAAGTTTTCCCATAATAGTTGTTCGAACTCATATTTTCATGACGTAACAGTTTAAACTGGCATTACCATGAACTTAGTTTGTTTAGCAGATGAATCTGTTGGATCAGTCTACCCGCCAGTTTACTAACTTTGAAGAAATATCTCAACTTTATTAATCTGTGTTATTTTCACGGAAAACAAAAAGCTGTAACAAATACCGTGAAATGTTTATTCACGCATGTGCTATAGCGTGATCGGAACGTCCGTTGGGCCACCTAGTGGATAGGGAAAACTGGCGATCGGGGCTGCCAGTTTTTGAACTACCTTATAAAATGTTTGTTGGTGTAATATATTGATATTGGAATTGTTTGAGAAGTTTGGTCGGCTATGAAAATGTTTTTCATCCATCGGCCAGTATACTCCACATTACGCATGTACGTCACTAATTGAATCACGTAACAGTCATTACGTTGATTATAGTAACTGGCTAGCTCAGTTTCCAGCCAAATGGCTAATATGGCAGGACGTAATCAGCAGGATTATTACAGCGACTAACGCATCGGAGAACATCCTAGGCCTAGAAATAGCTCCGAGGGACTGGGACTTTGATTGGTCCTGATTGGAGGACTTTAACTAGACGACCTGAGGCCACGCGATAATAACAAAGTTACGGTCTCATGAATTGCAAAAACTTGACATTTTCCGTAGCCCGCAAGGATTTTGTCCTAACAATAACGTAAAATTAATACACGGCTAGACATGTTTTCATGGCAATTAGCTCTTCTTGTAAATATTAACCAATCGAAGGCACAGTATAGTATGGCGCTAGCTAGGCCTAGGACGGTATTTCAAGTGACAAATGAGGTAAGTTCCCTGCTAGTATATAATTACTAGGAAAACGCCTTATATGCGTTGTGAGATGAGCTTAGAAGTATGGAAATGTAGAATTAAGAACATTTTGTCAGCTCAATGTACATATACAGGCCATGGATCACTTCAAAGGTTTAAGAACCGCGGCTGTCTGTTGGTATATGGACCTTGGTTTCCAAACAATTATACCAGTGCCTTCTTCATACCCATCACAGATTTTGAACGTTTTAATTTATTGGTGACACTTGTTGCTCACATTTAATAGTATCTTAATTGCTTTCTTAATTGCTTTTATTGATGTGTAAAAAAGTACATTAAAAATGCGTTTTCTTCGTTATTTCACATCCGATTGTTCCATAAATTGCTTAAATTAGGTATGATAGATCTTTCCACACTCAGTATAAATTTGAGAGCTTTTGAGAAAAAAAAAATCCAAGTATTTCTCCCCTGGCCTATTCTTATGGGGAATTTCCATACTTTCCAATTTTTTTCCGGAAAAACCGTCCGACCGATTTTTCTGAAAAACAATCCCAATCTATTCTGGTATAACACCAATTTGTAAAAAAAGTTTCGAGATGATTGAAAGTTATTCCTGACCTGTATGCCGCGTACAAAATTACATACAAAAAAAAAAAAAAAAAAAAAAAAAAAAAAAAAACAAATCCCAACATTTTTTGGTATATGGAATGAAAATCTTCGCTACGCTCATCTAAAAAACCTCAGTTAGTTACACTGTTTTTTCCTGAGATAGTGGAATTCAGCTCTGCGACTCACTGCCATCTATATATTTGTTACGCTTCCGAATACTACGGGATGATACGATATTATTCATGCGCGTTGTTTGCTTTATCTCACGGGTCGTGACATTCGTTATCAACAAATGTAGAGCATATAAAATCACGTGCTATAATGGAATCAACAGGTTCTGAATGTTTCACAAATTTTCAGTGTCACCGTGCGCGCTTATATTCCCATTTGTGGAGTTATTTTGGCTGCTTACACTGAACTTCTCACAAATGTGCGTTTCTCAAACATCAAACTATCTCAATATATCAATAATGTGGATGAAAACAAAATGTTAAACGCATTTTTCCAAACTATCGAGTCAGCTGTGAAGTAGCCTATTTTGCGTCTCCTGTAGAATGGAGAATTATGCTCCCGAAAAATATTACCATTACCTACTAACCCATCAAAAATACTCAATCAATACTATATCGGAATAGAAAAAAACAATATATTCGAGGCTTAAAATAGTTCAGAAGTTTCTTTGATAAGGTGTAATCAATATTTCATTAGATTGTAGGTGAGAAATAAGAATGAAAAAAGTATACCATTCATGCTGTCTGCCTCTAATGTATTCAAGTTTGCGTAGGTTTATATATTGTGCAAAATTCCTATAACGAGCTTGGAGTCGTTATGAATGAATGTGTGGGCGTAGCTTGATATGTGGGAGGAAGGAAAAAGAAAGAGAAGAGGGGTGTTAGATATGACGCACCCTCGCAAGTGTGCCACTGACAGCGTCGCAAAGCTGACGTCATATCTCTGCGGCGTCGCGACGTCTGTATACCATCTCTTATATAACTGTCTTTATTAGCACATCATCGGATCCTGCATTATACATCAAGCACTGACATTGTGGATCAACGACCCCATCAACTGATAGATGATTGGCGGATAGAAAAGAGCGGATTGATACATAATGCATTTTATTTTACAAAGATGGAATGAAGAACAACCACTCAATCCCCTGCTATATTTAGCGAATTTTCAGACTACCAACATCATCTTTAATCCATAAATGTATGCTATAGAGCAAGATGATCATGGTTTTTCATATGATTTTTCTGTTTTAAGATTTAACCTCCATGGGTTAATAGTTAATATACACACTGATCATTCAAGAAAATAGCTAATTCAATGTAACCTATGACTGATAGTTCGAATTTAGGATGGAATAAAATAAAAAATACACCGAAATTTAATGTTATCTATATGATAATCGCATTCCTCTTGGAGAAATATCAATGAATCATTGGATGAGATTGGCAAAGACTTCTATCTCATATTGATTCAGACAAATCTGGAACGTTTTCAGAATGGGTTCTATTATTTTGTTTCAAAAGAATACATGCCAGACAAACTAAAAAAATCGACTTTAAACTCTTTAAATAGATTATTTTTCATTACTCACCATCATACCTTGACTTGATAATTCTAATAAATCCCTATTGTATTTCACATGAATCGTTTTGTAACTTTCTAAGAAAAAGTGGGGATATTGGTAACTTTTCGTAAGAATAGTATCAAGTGGCATTTTGTATTTTGTATGTGATTGAAGCGGAAGTTGACAGAATATTCAAATTGTTATAATAAATATGTGTTTACCAAATCTTTGAAAAAATGTGGTCATGGTGTAAATTTCAAAAACGTAGAATTAATGTGTTATTTCATCGGTGAAATGAGGGACATCATATCCAAGAGTCAATAGATCGATATTCATAACAATTGAAATGATCAACATGTATATTCAATTAGAGCTGCGTTACGAAGTCAGTCGCGGGGCGTGGAAGTTGAAAAATCGCAATATTTATTTCTCGTACATATTATGAAACAAGAGAAACATCTCGTTCCCCTCACCACGCATATTTACCAAGTTTGCCTATTCTAGTGTAGATAATTTTTAGAGTCAGTAATATTGACTTTAAATACGAAATTAAGAATTTAAGAGAAAAAGATGTCGTGTTATCAAGTTGACTTGATGATAAACATCGTTTTTATTGCTGAAATTGAATTAACCTGAGTGTTTCTTGGATTATTCAAGGATGTCACTACTCTACTATTTTCATAAATGTATTTACAAAGAGCTATTTGCAATTTCTCATCTTCAAGTAACTACACTATGATTAATTAAAGACTTTTATAAGAGTTTTGACTATTGACTTTGATCTTATTCCAGCTATAAGATGTTGCGACTTAATACTCTTGATGTCTATAGTACTGCTTATTGTTTTGCTTGACTGTGGAAAACTAGAGTAGGCCTATAAGACGCTAATTTCAATTAGTACTCAATTGCATCCATTGACTGTCCTATCCTCCTCGGAAAATCGGCTCACATATTGTAGGAAGCAATAGTGGTGATGATCGAATATAATAATAATGTATAATATGATTCAACTCATTCAACATGACTGAATGATGTATTATTCATTCAACATTCCCATGATCAACATCATATCAGCTTTAATTAGATCTGATTCAAATAATTGAATATCACACTTCAAGTAATTTTTTCGGCACCTCAAGTAATTTTTTCTGTGATTCAAGTTTGTGAGTGAATCTGTTGTGAGATATTCTAAGAGCCAGTTGTACCAAGTGATGATTAGTGAATTAAGCAAAAATTAGCAAATTAACTTGTTATCACCCTTAGTTATCTATGTTATTTTTGTACCTTAAGTAATGATTAACTAACTGTTATTTAATCATCAGTTGGTACAATCGGCTCTAAGTAGTATAAATGATGGGGATAAGTATGTACATGAATATACGCGGAGGGTTGACAAAACATCTTATCCTTTACAAAATCATATTTTTCAACAAGACAATGCATTAGTCAGAGTTTTTATGAGTATCTATGGCCTTGAAAGACGAATAAAACGTCATTTCTCCATTATTCAGCCTAATACTGTGATTTGCATAGAATCTTCTGATGGTTTTCATCCTCATTGGAGCGCCCTATTCAGAGAAGATAATTACTAGACATCCGTAATTAAGACAAATGACACAATTCCCCTCCCTATAGTACCCATTATCTCTCTCTCTTTCTCTCTCTCTTTCTCTTTCTCTCTCTCTCTCTCTCTTCTCTCTCTCTCTCTCTCTTCTCTCTCTCTTCTCTCTCTCTCTCTCTCTCTCTCTCTCTCTCTCTCTCTCTCTCTCTCTCTCTCTCTTTCTCTATCTCTCTCTCTTTCTCTCCCTTCTCTCTGTCTCTCTCTCTCTCCCACACTCTCTCTTTCTCTCTCTCTATTCCTCTATTTATTTATTTTTCTTCTTTCTTCGACAACCTACTCAGAAAAAAGGGAGAATTGCACAAGATGTTCGACAAATTCAGACATAATATCAGTATCATCGGTTCACATTCCGTTAGCGGAATGGATATTTATTGTACTTCAAGAATATGGAAGAATGTAAGGAGTACAAATACAAGTTGAGTACTATAGGATCCAAATAATTCCAATGATCATTCAACTACTGTGAACTGACAAGAAATGTGATCTATTGTTCTCATTGCTTTCTAACTTCAATGAAAAGTTTTTTTATTGCAATCTATAGTGTTTACAAAAATGAGCATTTAAAATATTTTGTGATTGTGCATGCATTACATGCATGCAGATTACCTACACCACCTTCTCAGTGCAGTAGGCCTACGTAATTATGCCATTGGTGTACAATGTAGTCCTATCTTCAAGACGTGTTCGCAATGAATTAAAATGTGCTCATTTAGAAAATTATGTGGTACAAAATAATAGCAATGCTAACTAAAACGGGTATAATAACAATCAATCCGGTAATATGTCTCAATCATTTAATTGCAAACCAATTACCCTTAAGCCTGATGAAAAGTGACACGGTACGTGTGGTATGGGTACGCTATTCACGTGAACATCTCAAAAACGTTCCGTGATGTTTCTGACTGGCTCACGTGACTTACCGGGACGGAAAAACCCGCCCCCTCCCCCGTTAGATGAGCGTTGGCCAAGACTTCCGTCCTACTCTTATATGGTGCTTTGTCTCTGTCTGTTTTTTGTATTTTTTCTTTGTAAGCACTGTACAGGTCGCATGGTTTGACCGATCGACATGCATTTTTTTCTACATACCTAAACTCATCCAACTTAGAACTGATATGTATTGGGTTGAATCAGTACGATCATTTTTGAGAAACACCATCTCAAAATTTCTGAAAATGAAATTCCATTAGGCTTCGCAAAAAATTTCGGAAAATACAATATCTCCTAATTCAAAATTGTCACTGGATGTAAGCACATAAATGAGACACATTTGTACTAATCCGTATGCGATTCGGACCGACCGTTTTACGGAAAATAATTGTATAAATGTTTTTTATTCATCAAATAGATAGAAGCATTAGCAGAAAAATATTGGAGAGCTCCAGCATAATATGCAGAGCTGCATATTCAACGATTCCTAGATGCGATAGTAGCCGAATGAAGTATAGATGAATCATGTATAGATTTTAGTTTATATACTTTGTATTGATATATATCTTACAACGCATAACTGAGTTTTCCTCTGGTTACTATGAATAAAGTTTCAATCTTGTAGACGTTACTCTCACATGATGAACATATCTAGCTCGATTCACAATGAAACTGCTATACTGTGAAGCAGTCAGCAATGTGTGTTCAACTCGCTGACTCTGAGGCTGCGTGTCGCACCAAGCTTGCTGAATCATGCAACATCTCCACCCTGCTAATCGACGACATCCATTGCAGCTGATATACTAACGAAGATGGATGAGGTGTATGGAGAGGGGGTGAGATTTATGAAAAGTAAAAAGTATGGAGAGTTGATTAATTCTCCTATAAGCTGGAACGCCGAGATGAAGTTGAATGGATCGCCGGCTTTGATCAACTGATTACCGACTTTGGAGCTACACTGCACTGAACATGAATAACAATATTATGCAAACGGCTTTAACTAGACTATGGAGCATAGTACTTACCACAACTAGTAAACATTTTGTTGCAGGAAAGCTGGTCTTCAGGGAAATCTCTTACAAATATATTGAAAATATGTTTGAAGAATGTAATTCAGGGAGTAATTGAGATACCATGTTCCATCATATATATTATTTTCCATTGCTTTCATTCTAATTACTACTTCATTTCAAGTCCTCTCGTGTCGAAAGTTAAAACTTGATTAATAAACGGTGAAGGTTTTCTTCCACACTCAAGAACCCCGAGTGAAGAATCTCGATCGAGCGACTCAATTATCCATCCTCCAACACGGACGATCGTAATACCCAAGCTATACCATCACCTGAGTAGAACCAATTGTTGTAAACGATTAACAGAATCGTCTGACCTTTGCAATATAATTGACCCAATTGTCAAACGGCTTGTCAAATGACCATGGCTATAAAACGTGGGGGTCAAAGTTCATGAGGCTTGACATTGCGACCGCACAGTGACTACAGTCACGGAGTCCTAATGCTGGGTAATTAAGTCTCGGAGCCAGTCGTAAATCGTGTTGAAAACATTTGGTACGTCGAACCGTTGCGTCGAGTAACTAAAAATGGAGCAGCTCGATGCAAATTCATTGAATGGAACAAACACTGATCTAGCTCTGAGTTTTACTTATGACTAGAGAAATACAAGTTATTTATTCAACGCTGATGGATGCAGGACCCATACGGTCCGGGCCTATAGGCTGCCAAATATTCAAGGGGTGCTAAACTTTCACCAACCCATGAAATGATAAAACTCATTATTATTTAGAGATATATTTATTGAAAAAAGAGTGTTATTAATGTTACATACATTCTAATTTCTTATTGAGGGATCAACTCCCCTGAATGAAGAGAATCTGAAAAAAACTGTGCTGAAAAATACTCATGTATTTGATGGCGAATTGTTTTTAATGTGAGGGGGGGGGAAGGTGCCTAATCATTTCAAGCCTAAGGACGCGACATGTCTTAATACGGCCCTGGACCCCTATTCCTCAAAGATGTAACTTGGTGACATGAGTCACATAAGTTACATCTTTCAGGAATAGGGGTCCTGAGTAGATGGATTCGATGTTGAGGGGGTTCATTTTTTCACACAAATGTTACTTTGAGTACTAGAAAAACGCAGCATATGCATTGTAAGTTATGCGAGATATTATACTCTCAAGTTGTATACACACCTTGATTCTAATCATTGAAAGGTAGTTATTCATTCTCATCACTCCATTCTTATATATCATAGCCTTGGAATATGTGTATTTTTATTGGCAAACTGCATTGTGAATTGATTCACTGATGCATTGACAATCTCAATAATAGTCATTGAAACAATAGAATGATCTATTTTCTTGAGAACAACCTATCCAAATTTATTCAAACTTGATAGACATATGTGGTGGAACAATGTCAATATTCTGTGAGAATGTCGTGTTAAACAGATGAAATTCGAAAATTTCAAGAATTCTGTTCTATACTTTTCGTACAAGGATTTTCCAAAGTTTGCGATTGTTTTTCAGAATAACTTCGGATCAATTTTGTTAAAAAACAGTCTCAACAGAACAAAACATTCTCATTTCTCAACATTCTGCTACTTGTGTGACACAAATATGCCAAGAAATGTTTCAAGTTAATTGTATGATTTTCGTGTCCATGTATGCAGCGAAAAAAGTAGGGAAAAAATACGGGAAAAAACATGAAAGAGGAAGCCCGATTATTGGTCTCGTGAAATGGAAGTCTTCGCTACACTCATCCAACTAGGTAAACGCGGTACACGCGTTGTGAGATGAGCTCAGAGTAGTATGAAAATTCAGAAAAAAATGATTGTATTCTTAATCCACTTCTGCAATCCTTGGATTACTTCAAAAGTTCAAAAGTTTATAATCCAACTTCTGGTTTCTGAACCCATGCAATATTCAATCAAATCCAATGTAACAATGCGTTTGTTCCGTTATTTCTCATCCAATTATTGTAAAAATTATACAAATGTGAATGATGATCATTTTCATAGTCAATACTGAGTACATATAGTCAGAACTTATCACTGATTCTACTCTGAAGGATGTGTTTGAAAATACCTGTACCATGGTAACCATGTAAATAAAAAGGTTCCTTAAGTTTTAGGCTCTGTCATAATTTATCCTTATTACCTGTCACAAGTGGAATCTATCTTTTGCGTGTGAATCAAGATTTAGCTGGAAGATCGAGGATCATTTTGATTGGTAAATCTTATAAATCCGTGTGTTGTGAGTGACGATATCGATATTTGAATATTTTGAATATTTTGGTATTTGAAAAGTTTGATTTACAAGAAAATGTAACGGCCTTCCAAACACTTCAAGATTTTCACGGCCCCATTGATCGTGACGTTATTTCAAGGTGCGAAAATATTTTCCGTACATATGAGAAAGCAAGGTATTGAAATTGAAGTATATTCTAAATTATTAGGATATTTGTCTGTACAATTTAAGTAGACTGCAGAATATACCAATACAATAAACTGACTATAAGTACTAAAGATGACGGTTCGAATATTTTACTGGCACAACTAAAAATTCTTGAATATGACTTCGTTTAAAAAAAAAAAATGTTTCGTTTCTTTTGTAAGCCAAAATGAAAATTACACAAAAGTAGAGTCAATTTCGGAAAAGAAGTGAAAGTATTAATAAAAATGACAAGGCGAGGTGATGGAGGGAATAATTGTTTGTCTATCATGAGTGAAGAAAATGATAGTGGTCAATCAACACAAACTCTACATACTTTTACCTGTCCAAATTGTGAAGAAAAATGTCCTCCCTCTTCAAATGTTGATTTTTTGGATCATTTTGATCATTGTGCTCAGCGTCCTCAGATTACCACTCAGGTTCAAAATACTGCGTCCCAAAGTGGAGATAATCGTGCCCCTTGTCCATATTGTGGGATATATTTTCTTCGAGTCAAAACTCACATAGCAAAGTCTCACCGTGATCATCAAAAAAGTCCAACAAAGATCAGGTAAACTTGAATGTAGAGTGTATCATCGCCAATGGAAATACTTTACAAAGTAATGATGGAGTTGGCGTGGAAAATGACTAAACCATTGACAACAACACAGAACAATCCAAACTCAAACCTTGTCCACATTGTGGAAAACTTTTTCTCAAGGTCAGAACCCACATTACACGTTCTCACCCTGAAATTCACCGAGAACTGATAAGCAGTAAATATCCCGAGAAGAAAGAGAAGACAAAACTCGAACAAAAACCTAATCCATACACCGGATTACAAAAGGTTACTAACACTGATGAAGATCCTTTGTTGCCTGGAAACAACGTTCCTACTAAGGATTCTAATGAAGCAATATTGCACACCGAACTAGACGAATGGATATTAGTTTTCAAGTCTGATTTGAATCAAGAAGAGTTCAGCTTGAAGATTGAACAGCTTTCCACTTACCTATCGAATTCAATAAGATACCTTCCTGGACCAAAACACCCCTCAACTAGATATTACCATGCCAGAAAGAACGGAAATTTTAAATCAAATGACAGAACATTCAAAGACACTAATAACCCTCAAAGAAGATCTAAAAGAGAGCGAATCGGACATAACGAGGAATTCATGTATCAGAAGACTCAATACTTCTATTACAATCAGCGTAAGAAAGCAGTCAACACTATCATTAGAGGTGATAGTCCTAAATGTAGAATCGGAAGTGGTGCCTTATATGAAGCCTTCTCAAATAGATTCAGCAGTGCTAATGATCAAGTGCGCGAAGAATATACTTCGAGGCTATCAGACGAAGAACAAGCGATGAGTTCAACGTTCTCAACGTCGATCTCAGAAGAACACATAGCAGATGCAATCAAATCTATTCGTGTAGATACAGCTCCAGGACCTGATAGAGTGTTGATGAGAATTGTGAAGTCGAAACGAGTGATTAAAATTCTATCCTTGATCGCTACAACAATGCTCAGCAAATGCTGGGTTCAATCATCGTTCAAGAAAGCAAGGACAATTCTCATTTTCAAAAGTGGGGATACCAGTGAACCATCAAACTGGAGACCAGTTTCAATTTTCTCGGTTTTAAGAAGAGTAATAGAAAGAGTTCTAGATAAGTTTGCCAGATATTATGAAACCTTTAATCCACATCAAAAAGGTTTCACACGAACACCCGGAACATACCTGAATATCTCTATTGTGAATGCTATTTTGGAGAAGGTCAAACGAGAAAAGGGAAATGCAACTTTGGTTTTTCTCGACATTTCGAAAGCCTTTGATAATGTTGGTCACAAACACCTGGCAGCAACAATTCGTGCATCTTCGATCCCCTTACCAGTTCAAAACCTAATTATAGAACTTCAGGAAGGAAACACAACCCAAGTTGAAGCAAACAACGAGAAAACCAAAGAAATAGTTATAAGTAGGGGAGTTATGCAAGAACTATCACCATTCTTATATAACTTAGCTACTTACCATATATTAGACGGACTATCAGAGAATGAAGTGTCTGATATGTATGGATATAGATTGGTTGGCAACCTTGATAAGTTATCAGTGTTGGGGTTTGCCAATGACACAGTGATAATTGGTGAAGATACAAGGTCCGCAGCCAGTTTGACACTTATGGCAAAGAGTCGTTTTGAACAACTTGGTTTGGAACTAAACGTCACAAAATCAATCGCGATCGTTATTGAAAATGGAAAGCTGAAAGAAGAGCCACTCCAAATAACCAAAGATATGGTAATAAAAAGCATTTCACAGAATGAGTCCATACGATATTTAGGAGTGTGTTTCAACAAGTCAATAGTTACCGATCATGGTGCTCTCATAAACAATCTAAAATCCAAATTACAAACTCTCACATCCTCTCATTTATTGAAGGCAGACCAAAAACTCAACGTACTTGATCAATATATTTGGCCAACACTCGTATACCCTCTACAGAATGCTTCCATCTCATCACTTCCTATGAAATATCCCGATGATCTTGACAAAATAATACGAAGCACTATCAAAGAAATCTTGTCGTTACCAGGAGACACCCCTGATAGCATGTTATACACAGACAAAAAATACAAAGGATTAGGCACGTTCAGAGCGAAGTGGGAAGCATTCGTACAACATCACAACATTTGCCAGGTTATTGAGAAGGCTAAAGATCCTTACGTCCAAAAAACTCGAGACACAACATCCGAAAGGAAGATATGCCTTGAAAAACTCAATATTACACCTGAAGAATTGCAACGAAAAGGGGGATCCAGTAAGTTGTCAAGCCGAACTATTAGAGACTGCTTACGCGATAAAGAATTCAATAGTTGGTGTTCTCTCATTAAAAAAGGAAGAGGTGTTGTGATGTATAAAGATTTTACCCCCGCGAATAAGTGGGTATCAAATAAAAAAAGGCTGTCCTCTTCAGAATGGCGTGACGCCCTTAAATTTACGTGCAACACAGCTCCTGTTCGAGCTCTCCATGGTCGAAGCCAAGACGGTTACCACTGCAGGCATTGCCTCAGTGAGAAAGAAAACTTGCCCCACGTACTTGGCTTCTGCAGTCATGGAGAGCTTCTCAGGAACACACGTCATCACAGTGCTCTGGCAGTCGAACTTCGAAAGAACGGTTTGGAGGTATATGAGGAAGTGTCTTGTACGGGGGTCAACGATAGCTCTCGACGTGTGGATATCATTGCCATTAACCGCGTTACAAGACAAGCTTATATCCTCGACCCCACCATCCGTTTTGAGACAACTTCCAATCAAGCTGATGAGGTAGACGCAGAGAAGAAATTGCGTGATCTACGAGCCCACCATACCATATTTTTTAGCCTTATACAATCTGCTGGACGTGAAAGTGATTGGACTCTTGATTGGTGCCAGAAGCACAATTCCTCACTTCTTCGTTGAATTTTGTGAAAGATTTAATGTCAGTAATAGTTTCATTTATTCATTAACTCTTTTAGCCTTAAAAGAATCCATTTCAATTTTTAGAAACCATTTATATAATTTGAATCAATTCAGTGTGTAGCCATTTTTTTTCTCATATTATGTGCTTTTTCTTATTTTTTACTATTCTTTTTCTGAATAATTAATTAATCAACTACAAAATATTTATTTTTTCTAGAATTTAGCTCAATATTATTATTATTTTTCTCTTACCATTCACTAATTTGTTATATTCGTTATTATTTTTCTATCCTGTGTCTGTAGGCAACCTTCATTACAAGGCAGAGTCTTTACTTTTAATTATTGAAGAATTTATATATATGTATATATATATATATATATATATATATATATATATATATATATATATATATATATATATATATATATATATATATATATATATATATATATATATATATATATATATATATATATATATATATATATATATATATATATATATATATTGAAGTTACGAGTGATCCAACCAGTATTTGTTTCTGTAAATCATCTATGTCTGAAATCATTTCCTGTATTTAGGTTAGTGATGGCTGTATAATCTCAAGGAATCATATACATTTCATGAAAATTTAATCCATTACAGGATTGATTTTTCTCATTTCAATTGACTAAATCAATTCGAAGAGTTCAGCTTTTTCAATACGCTAGAAAGTTAAATTGCATATGTTTCGATAAAATGATTAAATTCGGTCTTCTAGAGCTGAGTTTGATCAACCGAATGGTTTCGGAACAATGTCACATAATTTCACATCATGCATACAAACACCTTATTTTTTACTCACTAGGCCTATGTTTATATACAGCGGTCAACACTGCTTGACGACAACATTATTTTTTCATTCTAACAAGTTGCATGCACAATATATTATCGTAACCCTTCCATGCAAAACATTCAGACTGAATATATTTGTACTCATTGGCATTTGGATCAATTGCCAGCCTGCACTCACACATACACACCCCAACATGGACATAGGCTTCGCTATTAAAACCTGCAGTAAACATCGGTCGTGTAGTTAATCATGGTACCGCAATACAATAAAGCAGTAGTGTCGCCACAGCTCTGTGGTATTAGACGACTGCAGCGCTCTAATTGTCAACTATTCAACTAATTTTATCACTAAAACAGAACATTACTGCTATTATCTGCTAATTTTGTACTGGTTGCTATGTTGTGCAATTGTGCGTGATCGATATATGATGCACGTACATGATCGATACGTGTCGCACGTGCGTGTGTTTAGAGTGAACGCCAGCGCACGCAGCTGTGAGTTAACATCAAAAGCAGTTTCATTGTTTTCATATATCAATTAAATATTTTCATTCACGAGGGTATTACATATACTTACAATAACTCGAATAGGGCCTACCGGTAGTTAATTTATATCCATGCAATTTTCATTAATAATTCATTCTCAGCCATTGTGGAAACGATAATCATAAATCAACGTTTCAATAAATGATATCAGTATTATATATTATTATACATTATATCAACAGATATAATATATTATATATCATCCGATTTAATATATAAAATATATTAATATACATATTCATATGTCAGTAGATATATTTGTTTCACTTACTTCACAATATTCATACAACTGCCAATTCTGTATTGCTTAAATATTCGAGAGTTTTGCTTCTCATTTCGCCATAATGTCATAAATCTTCATTCAAACAAGAATATATTGCAAATACACATCACCTTGTTTCCGTTGCAGTTTCCATTTATTAATTACTCTGCTTCTTTGTATGTCAATGTATCACCAGTGGCAGCTCTTTGCATTGTCTAGTTTCTAGAATATATTGCCGTGTCAATGAAAATTATGATTGCTGCACTCAGTGTTATTGCAATAACAATAAGTGTAACTTCACAAAAGCCGACATTGCTTACTTTACACTCACACTAACTTCACGTCATCAGACATCCGGTATGTTCTCCTAAGCAACTCTTACAGATGAGGTAACTATTGATTGGTACACATTTGACATTTATTGTCAGCCTTCACATTGAGTAATTGTTCTTCGCAATATTTAGAGTAAATTCTGGATATAGTAGGGCCTACACCTCACATTAAAACATGATTCAGGATAACTTGATATACATACTCAACATTTCTTATCGTTCTCTTTTTTTAGTACCCTTGTTCCTCTAGGAAATTAAATTAAAAAGTTGATCGTATATATATATATATATATATATATATATATATATATATATATATATATTACGCCATTACGCCATATATTACGCCGTGTGAGATAAAAACGCATGACATATTGGACGTGTATAAATATATATATATATATATATATATATATATATATATATATATATATTTATATATATATATATATATATATATATATATATATATATTTATACACGTCCAATATGTCATGCGTTTTTGTTTCGGGCGTGGGTGGCCTGTGCGTGGAATGCGTTTGTCTACATTCTGTACTTTTAGTGAGTATTAATTTGATTTTTTCGCCAGAATGAATTCAATAGATATTCATCGATCACTCTATATGTAACCACCGCAAACGTAATTTTTTTGGTGGAGGAGCCATGTTTCTGTAATGCATGGCGTAATGCGTGGAAGTGCCGACTGATTTCATTCGTGTTTGTCACGGTATCCCGTGTTCATGTTAAACAATACTTTTGGAATTATTCTGCGTATTCATTTCCTAGTCTTGTATTTCATGGTTTAATTGCATTCAAGCACAACACAAGATACACAACTTCATTCACGGGTTAGCTCACTGTACTACGTAATTCTCGGACGCTTTTGTTTGCCAGCTTGACACTTGAATGACGTATTATTCTGAACCAATGAAACGCGTAACAACAATACGCTATCCACACAACATTATACAGATGGTGTGTGAGATAACTCTCGATATTGACTAAAAGAAGTATCGCTTTTGTTGTTATCATTTTGATTTCTATGAAAACTGGGCTTTTTCACTTTTCAAGTCTTTGAAAGAGCACATAGACTCACATCACAGACTACGGGTGATTTTATCCTGTTCTTCACTTGTGAAAGAAAAAATCATGGATATTCACAGAACGAAGAATTGTGGAACTGTAATTGGAATGAATATTCTTTCTCTTCGTTTATTCAAGTTTATTCTGAAGTATTGAACGTTATAGCTCACAAATGTGATGGTACGATAATAGTAGCGTGCTTCTAATTGGATTGATGGTATGAAAGATAACTTATATATATATTGTTACATCTGAAATGAGACGAACAACAAAATATTAACACGCATTTTTCTAGACCACTGCTTCCTACATGAATTTTGGAAGAGGATTGTTAATAGACATAAACAACTTTGTGCAGCCTTCCGTGATTTAAATCCCAACACACAACTGAAAACGTTTCGTTATTGAAAAATAATGAAAGAGAGATTATAACTTGGTCGTGTAATAGGGAATGGATCGTTCTAACATAACAATAGAATGCGTTTCAGAATAGACGTTAAGAGAAAGGTTTTATGGTAAAACAAACAACAAGACAAATAAATAGCGTTATCAGATATTGCTTATATATTACGCTGCATGAGACTCGTCCAAAATGGGAAATGTTTTTGCAACAATGAAAGCTCTTGATTGAACCACTGAACCTGCTTCCATGTTTACAAAGTAAGCCAAATACAACAATGTTGAAAAAATATGCTCTTCTCTTTTATATATTTCTTTTAAATATTTCTCTTTTCTGTTCCATAAAATCAAACCCCTTCTCACTTTTACAAATACGGGAAGCTCCGCCCACTTTCATTGATGGGACATGCGGATATTGTTGAGAACTGACTTTGCCCTGCTAGTTCCGATATTTGATTGGGTTTGATTACAAAACGATAGTCTAATTATTCGTGTAAGTTTCTCAAATACATCAACTGATATAACTATGTTTTTTGTGGTATGATATATCATCTACTTACTTGGTTGGAAAATAATGATGAACCAATTATAATGGAATATGCACATCTTTTTGTATGGTAATCAGCAACTAAAACTCCATGGACCCCTTAGTTTTTTTCATTATCGATGAAAAAAACTATAATTTTATTTCCTCGAGAAATTATCTGAAAAAATACCCGATATCAAAATGAACATGATCTTGTTTTTTTTTCATTAAATCGCATACAACGTTATGTTTCAGTAATAGTATGAGCTTATGAAAGAAAGTGATCATGGGCATGAGAGAGAATGGAGATTAAAATAGCGGTAGCCTTGTTATTGCAAAACAAAATCACTGTAAATCACTTTTTTCATTATATAATGCTATCCAGATACAGGTATAGTGCCATTCAAAATCACTTTTCCAGATTCAAGTAATAAGTTTCTAATGTTTTACGTATAATCATTTTCATATTAAGCACAATATCAACTTTTGCATACTATCGAATCTGTGGAAAATATTCTTCGTTCCATGTCTATTAGTTCAATTAGAAACGAAAGAAGAAACTTGATGATCGCTTAAAAAATAATGAACAAATCTCACGTATGTTGCCTATTGTTACCGTTTTATTAAAATTGATTCATGTTTCATCAGACATACAAGCACTCTGTTCTGGAACCTTGAGGCCTGCATGGCTCAATTCCATGCTTGGATGCATGTTCACGATTTGATTATCATAATGCATATGGTTATATATTTCCTTCAACTACTCGTCAAGTAATATAATCAACATTTTCTCATTGTGTCTGCCATTGAAGTTTTGTCAAAGTATAGGTATTATAAATAATTTAAGGTCACAAGCGTAGTTCCACGTCTCATTTGACAGATTGTATGAAAAGCTTGCTAATATTCGTGACGTCATTAATGTTCGATTGAGAACGAACACGTCATTGAACGTGACGTCACTCACAGCTCCGCTAGCTGATTGGTTAATAATATCTCTTACATGTAGCACATTAGACGGAGAACGATTTTTAATGATTACTGGCACAAGTCTGAAAAATTGACACAGATCTATTTTTACTGAGTTAATTGAGGCACATTCTTTAATTAGAGTATTTCGTCCATATACTTAATTGAGGAACAATGACTTTGTATCACGTTGCGATATTGATAAAAACATACAAAAAAATAGGATTCACATAATTTCAGATGTTCACTCGGTAGTTGTTATATCAAAATTATTCATACTAATTTTTTCAAATTCACTCGATCGCTACCTGACGATTGAGTTCAGTTTATGGAGTCTGAAAGTGGCCTTGTCTCGGAAATGGCACTGTTTTATCCAAGATGCATTAAGGGTTGCGTTGGTTCGCCGTGTTGAGATGGTGTCTCAACTTCAACCGGAAATGCGTTCCATTTCCTGATCTCTTTCCTTAGAAACACCCGATCGCTTCTCTACCTAGTGTTGTTTTGTAGGAACTTGATATCATGCCTTCTATATACCTCAAATATTTGCATCTAAGTCGCAGTACAGTATGCCATTCAAGATGCGGTGGAAGTAAACAACTGCGCTAGGCTTATGAAAAGGGATATTAACTGGTAATGCAATTGAATGAAATGTGAATACTTATTTGTTTGTGGCATGTGGATTTCTCACACGAATATTACTTGCAATATAGTTTGCGTTATTATGAATAATTATTATGAATTACTTCACAGTTTTAATAATGCTCAATTTAAGCTCACTATCTCCTTTTTAATTCATATAAGAAACTGTTTCAGACAACTGAGCAAACGTAAACGTCATTTTGCGTGTATTTGTAAACAAAATTGGTTCCTTCTATCACTACTCACTACGCATAATCGGTTTTTCTAACAATTTGGATGTTAAATTGGTACATATTTCTAACATGGGAGGGATAGAAAGAAAATTCACCATAGCGAGGCCGGCGAACCAACGCTACCCTCAATGCATCTTGGTTTTATCATATGGATATGATTGAATAGCTAGAAGTACTCATCGTATTATAAGCCCTAACAAACACAACCATTGTCATAATACAAGAGCTTCTTTGATTGAATTCAGGGAATAATTTGAGCGACGCTTTAATATTAGTCTGGTGTCGTGCGTGTAAACACTGAACATGCCCTTTCACCCACCCCAGTAGCCGTGTATAATCAATTAATACGTCACACCACCCCTCCAAGAGTGTATGTATATATCTTGATTCACCTTGATCTCGACCTCACGCACTCGATCATGACACGCACGCATCACACGCATCACGCGTATCGCTCGAGCAGCTGATAAACTAAACGTGTCAACGTACACGAGATTCGTTATCAATCGCGAAAGAATACTGTTAAGAGAGCATTGCAGTGAATTATGGAGCCGGTATTCCATTAGTTCGTCAGAAACAACGTTGTACTATAATCTAGAACTGATTAGTCAATAAAATTATGAAATAACAGAGAGAGTAACATGAATGAGGGAAATTCTACGGTGAATCAACTTCTAACAGAACTTTCTAGAGAGAGAAATATCGGTCTATATATTGGTGATAGGTTCTAATACACTATATATATATATATATATATATATATATATATATATATATATATATATATATATATATATATATATATATATATATATATATATATATATATATATATATATATATATATATATATATATATATATATATATATATATATGAGTTTGATTCCAATAGAAAAATAACCTTCATGAGCGTGTTTGTTGTTTGGTTGTAGACTTGTTATCTTCAAGATTGTGATAGAAACGCTATTTCCATTACTTCCTCGTTTGTTAGTACAAAACTACCATTAGACAATGATTGCCATAGTGTTCTGGATCCCAGAACAATCCTTGGTTCTTCGACAGTACTCAGTGTTGAACAAATGCTGGATATACAAGTATGGTGTTCCGCATCTTGATCTTTCAGCTTGCACAATGAACATGTGGAACGTGATTCAACTCATATTTTCTTTAAATGTCTGTATAAAAAATCGTGGTCAGTTTTAATCCTGAAGGTCGCGACTGCAGTAAAAAGAGGCAAGTTATTGGAATAGACCTTTTTCGAAATTCAATGCGCAGGCGATTACTTTCTGCTAGCGGCCAAGATCGCTGGTGTTGCATTCTGGGTGTTTTAGTACTGTTGAAAAAGTCGTTCCGCTAATCCACGGGCTCAAAAACAAAACACCAAGATATATAACTTACATTATCTCTCATCTTACTCACTCTGCCAGTGTGTAAATCTCTTAGAATATAGACGACATATCATTGGTGCAATACTATCATATTATAATAAATACGTTCACGGTAACGCACAATAAGATAGATAATTCGTGCTAAATAACATTGGCAGCATAGGACTTTCAACACATCCCGCTTTAGTTCAAACGTCGCCGCTAGATGGCTCTTCAATTTCGAAAGGGGTTTATTAATCGATTCGTCCAGCAGAGATTTTCATATTTTTTTCTCTAGAGACATCTTCTCGGGTCTGATTTGTAATAATTTTAGGTTTGGTTATGATTATATCATTGTAGGACGATATTGACATTGGATTTGTATACTGAGTCTGATTTGATCCCAACTTAAAAAGTTCGTCAGCCTTTTCATTTCCTTCGATTCCTTAATGATTCGGAATTCATCGTAAAATCAGTGACTAAAAGCATCTTTTATTAAATGGTTGAATAGTTATCTGACTTCGTCAAGTAATTGAACAATCAGTTGACTTTGATGTTGTAGTTTGAATAACAACTCTGGAGTCGACAAAAATCGCAATTTTCTGAGGAATAGTCTGTTCTCCTAATAGCTCCAATTCTATGTTGATCGTTCCACTTTCACCATCAAAGCACTTCCTCCTTTCTCATATCTCATATGAATATGTAATATTAACCAGGTTTTATTGAAAATAATCAACAGAAAAACGTTATTTGTTGTATCATCGTCTTCCATGCGCTATTAAAATGAGTATTGAGAAAGAATAACACGAGAAATTGATTGAATGGGACATTTTGTTCTTTTCATGATTTGAACCTATCACGTGTCTGCCGGTAGGCTCTAATTGATGAATATATGCGTATAACTATAGAAAATTAGAATATATTTATGTACAATTCATTCAGACAGTACACGTGTATGTAGAGAAACGTACCGTTTTACTCTATAGAAGTTATTGAGCCCAATCACAAGAGAAACTCTGAAATTGTAAATGAAATATTAGAAAAATAAACAAAGAAACACTTGTGATTATTTTTTTATATTTGAATCAGTTTTGTTTCATGAACATTTTATTCATATATATATATATATATATATATATATATATATATATATATATATATATATATATATATATAGGCCTATATATATATATTCAAATTTCTATATACCTGTATGTATGTATTGTATCATTGTATGTATATAATATATATAAAGTGAACTTTTAAGTATCGTGAGTGTGATAGTTATATTCAGAATCATCATCTACAGTACCGGTAACGTCAAAAGACAAATGAGATAATGTTACAGTTCAAGACATCTATTGTCAAAATGAATTGTGTCTGCTTCTCTCTCGAAGAGGAATTATGATTTATGTAGTCATTTCATGATAGACACTAATAATTACGATAGCTCACTGGCTTATTATGACTATTTGGTATTACGAATTATTGGAAAGATCTTACCTCTATTATAACTTGAGCTTTTCCAAAATGAAATGAATTAATCGAACAAACTTGAATCGTGTGATTAAAAAGTATTTATAACCTCACGTCAACCAGTTAACAAGGAAATATTCTGTCATTTCATTTTCATCGTGAATCATTATACTTACGCTTTTGTGGTGCTTAGCACAGTTCTAACAATTTACATCGTTAATAGGGCAACAATCACTTCGTGTCAAGATATCGGTGTTGACAATGAAATATTGAAAGAAGGTCATAGTTTCTAGATGATTGTCGAACTATCGAAAAAGTTATTTTGGACTAATCGTATTTATTTGGTTTTGTGTACGTAATATATTTACTATCTTTCTAACAATCGCCTCATGAAAGGTAATGGCGTGCCTATAAGAGTGACCTCCAAGTATACAGGATGATAGCGTGGAAAGAAAATGGGATATTTTATTAAAATTGATTATCTAAGTATAGGTCCTATAAAAGCATGTGATATATTCACACCCCTACGTTTCACACGGTCACTGCTCTTTAGGTACATGCGTCACAATATACGTTAGGGAAGGTCATAACCAAGAGTGATGACTGTTATTATTATTCAATGTCGATAATTCTATGGCATTTTCATACTCGGAGTTTCATTATTCAATGTTATTTCCGACGAATATTTTGAGTTTTTAGTTAATAATATACACATGCCCAAATCATGGTCTTGATTCTTTTATATTTTTCAATATTTCCATTTGAATTGTTCGATATAAATGAGTTGTCTAGACTTTACAAATTATAAAAGCGACTATATAATTATAGTAGCGTATTGTTTAGATATTGAGAAAGGTGTGGGAGAGCCCATCGAAATATTGATCGGACCTATAGTTTAATTCATCAGTGTTATACTTCCGACTTTTTGTGATAGCTATGCTAGCTGGATGAACCTTTAGATGATCTACCGGGGCGACTGAAGAGCATATGTATACCGGAACAAAATCGACTCGGTAGTGTGACATGGACATGGTTGTCCAACCTACGTGAACCCTAACTACATTTTACAACCATCCATTGAAAAGTACTCTGAAGCCCATGTCACACAACCGAGTCAACTTTATTCCGGTATACGCTCTTCAGCGTCCCCGCTCTACCTCCTGCTATAATGGTTCTTGCTTATCTGTTCGCGTGTTTGTTTAGGTGTCTGTTTGTTTGTGTGTTTGTTTATGTGATTGCTCGTTTGTTATTTATTTAAACTTTATGGCGGAAACAAAGTGAATGTTCAGCATAAAAGTTTGTAACAACAAGCCGACGTTTGATATGGAAGAAAATATATCTCGAGAACATTTGGGACGTCCATTCTTATCATCACATATGGAGGACCCAGTGAACGTTCTCTCATTTCCGTATAAATTGATTGATTAGTGTTACTTATATTTTATATGAATGGTATGATTTTCCTGAAATTAAACACCGCTTTCTCTCTCTCTCTCTCTCTCTCTCTCTCTCTCTCTCTCTCTCTCTCTCTCTATATATATATATATATATATATATATATATATATATATATATATATATATATATATATATATATATATATATATATATATATATATATATATATATATATATATATATATATATATATATATATATATATATATATATATATATATATATATACAACAATCACACTCAATCTACATATTCATTCGAACTTGAAAAAATAATATTGAATATATTCCTATGATTTGTCACCAGACAGACAACATCTGTGACAACAAGTATACCTCAATAGTGTATAGCATCCACTTCATATTACACCAAAGTTACGGTTACCAACATCATGCAAATTTGACGGAACAAAAACCGCTGAAACTTCCCACCTGTGTAACGGTACAAACAATTACATTTCACACTGTTACATTGGCACCACATGTCGCATGACATGAATAGCTTTGTTTCAGAATCGCAATGTCGTCTAGTCGTTCGTCTGGCGTCGCGACGCTGTGACATGCATGACGTCACAGAACTGTCATCAGGTAGGCGCTCCTGTTCTAGCGGGATTTAACGCGTCAGAAAAGACGCAATATTTGAATAACTTGTGTGTTTGTTCAGCGTGAGGAGCAAATCAGCGTGACGCCATGGCGATGATGACGCGTCCTTGCTCACGCTCTGCTTCATCCTCGAAATTACTGTATACAACTGTGACAAGAAGCTGGGAGAGAATCCCGCGTTTAATGTCTATCATGCCAACAAGTTCGAATGCATGACATCTCATGGTTGGTTACCGGCGTTACTAATCTGAATATTAATGTTTTAACTCCTTTTTTTGGGGGGGTAGCTAGATTAGAGTTACTTCTATGTGGAGACTGAATTTTAAATGCCGGAGAATCATAGAAAGGTGCTGTAACTGGATTTGAACCCACTCAATCAGTTTTATGTTATTATATCCGTGTTGAAAAAGCTCGAATAAAATCAAAGCGTTACGTGTATAGCCCTCTGGTGTGAATTTGTTCGACATATTCCCAATTATTTCCTCAAAGTTATGTTATAACATAGGAGAATGAATAATAAATAATTCTTCAACTCAGTCTTGAAGTCACAACATATGAAGAAGAACGTATACTTGTGGTACGTGACTACTTTTCGATAGAATATGTTATTATGTATGTTCTAGTTTGAAAAGGATGGCCAAAGTCTTCAAGAAGTCGAAACGACTAAGAACTAATATCCTATATATTAGGCCTATATCCTGTTGAACTGTTCACTAATATATCAAGTATTCTGGTTCAAGCTCTTTGAACGTGAGTAGGGCCTACTTCACAATACGTTCAGTTCCAAAGCTCTTGTACGACTTCACAGCTCGCAGACGGCACAATTCTTTTCTCAGTCTATCTGACCCTCTTCCCCTCGCCTTTTCCCAATACTGGTTTCATGGACTTATTGTTAGCAATGGGCTACAAATAGAAAACATTTTCAAGCAAAAAACCGGTGTTCATTTCTCTTTACTATATTATATAGGATACATTATATGAAAAGCTACTCAGTCACGTGTGTGGGTAGAAAGTATCTTCGAATCTTCTGTGTTACAAAAAGGTATTCGAAATTCAAATCATGTCTCCGAGCAAATGTAAAACGCGAGGATGAAAAGTCCTCGTCGGGTGATTCCCCGTTTTTATTTGTTGACTCACAGAATTAGGGAATATAAAAATATAGGAGAGACGACCAAAAAAAAACATCTAGAGATATAAAATACCAGGTTTTTATGTTTGTTATGTTTGTTGAACTGCAGTCTGCTGGAGATGTGAGAGAGGATTTGACAAATGTCTAGTGACACTCCTCGTCCGGCGTGTTATTTATCCTTGAGACGCCCAGGGCAGCCGCCCCTTGCATTAGTCCCATCTGTCAAGTGACGTGTGACGGGAAGGTGACTGGAAGAATGTTGTCCTTGTACAGGTCCGGACCTACACCATACATTCTGTTCTTTGTTTTATTTTCAACATCGGAAACTTAATATAAAAATCATTTTTTTCCAAAACTATGCTGCTGCGGAATAAGAAATAGGGCAGTTCTGATAGATCGTATAGTGCTGTAAAAATCACATTTTGCTCAAAATTATGAACTTGTATTCCTTATTTTATTTATTTATATATATAGTTATTCATATATGAATAAATATATATATATATATATATAATGAATGGAAAGAGTGTAATACATAATAATTGATTATGTTACATTTATTTTAACTGCCCCACCAGGAATTGTCCATGCATCTGACACACCAAAGAACTAATCTATACCATAAAACTTACCTACCCATACTTATTGATCACATTCAATAGTGATGAAAATAATTTAGGCATTGACATTTCTACTACTAAAAATCTGATATGCCAAAGTTCTGACCTACCAGTGAACTTACCTATACCTATGGAGATGAATATATAAATCTAATCGATTTATAATCAAGTTCCATTCACTATAAATATAATCTGTTTTATGAGATTTCTGACTGACTTCGCAGGTAAAGTCAGTTTAATTATGAACATTCAATGATTTTATCCTCAATTGATTTAATTCTGGTATAACCGATCGAATGAAAGCAATTAATTTCCAATATTTCATCCCACCCCTCCCCTGCTCATAATGTCCTTAATTCTTCAGATCATTCCAAAAATGGATGTTGGTGAAAACTGAGAACTGTGTGCCAATTTGTGTGTATATTTACCAAATAGCAGTATCAAAACGAACACAAGATGACCAAGTATCTTCCTGAAGGAGTGTTGAATCACTTCATACTCTAGACCAACTTTTGCACCATCTCTTGGAATCATGAACTATGTTGCTTTCTCTTTCTGTCTCAGAGTAATCTTGAGCCAAACAATCATTTTGATAGCGTCATTCTAGCGGATTGGATGTGCCATATTGTCAGGTTTATGACACTGCATCAAGTCGAGAGCTGGTATCCCCGCTAGGTTTTGAGCGCCAAGGGAATTATTAAGATGAGAGGATATCGTCTTAGTCTGCAAGCAACATTAGGGGATGAAAGTGGATTACAATTACTGAAATAGCCAATAAATTCAACCGAGAAGCTATTCATATAAAACAAAGATAGTGTCTGAATGAGAGGAAAATGAGTACGGTTCTTAAATGTCATACGTGATGTTTATTCACAGCGAAAATGCTATAATCTTCACGTGTTTTTCCGCTAGTCGTTCATTCAACAATTCAACTAATCATCAATTCAAAGGTCTATAAAACTAACAAACATCAGAATCATTCTTAATTTTTCACTGTCGGATTTTTCAACTCTAATTCAAATTCAAATAACATAAAAAATTCCGGACTATTGAATAAGTTTGTTAAGTTAGTATACTGTCCCGTCGGAAACAGTTGACTTTGTTCACTTTGTGAACTGTTCCTGTGTTCTTTTATCGTTCTCGTAGGCCTACTTGTTTCTGTTTATTTATATTTCATTTTTTACTATACTTCAGCGTGATAAGCCATCTTCGTGTTTCTATTTTTGTGTATTTGTATCCATCATGCAAATGAATACAAAGACATTTTTTTCAAAAAAAAGGATGCGATGGTCTATGATTTCGCTTTTAACTATGGTTCATTATAAGATACGAATGCTTATTCTCCATGTAATTCCCTTTCACTTTCAGAATTTACAAGTCGAATCGTTTCAATTTAGCGACAACAATTAGTAGGTACCATTGTTGTGTTTAGAAGTAATATCAAGAATGTCGTGACTTTATTCAATCTGTCTCCTTGCCCGCTAAGCCGGTCAAGCAGTTTCCTGTGACGACCAATTAGCGTCGAGATATGAGATGACTTTTCGAGACACGCGTGTGATGGGGGTTACCTTACAAACGAGACGGTTGATCGAACAGTTGGACATGCGCAGTGCGTGACCTGTCAACAACATGGAGGCTAATTGATTGCACTACATGATACACCACATGATAAGACTAACAAAAGTAACAAGAATGAAGAAACACAATTAATTACTTAACTTCAAGATTTATATTTCGTGTAAATTTTGATAGTTTTACAATAATCCGAGTAAAAATCTTGAATATGATGAATCCCTGTGCATGTTCTATGTTTTCGAACTAGTTGACAGAGAAACAAATATTTCTCAATAATCAGATGAGCGTAAGCGAAGACTTCCTTCCGGTCCAAAACTGGTTTCCCAATGTTTCTTTTTCATGTTCGCTCAACAGGTCGCAAGGTAAAACCAACACGTATGAAACTTTTCAAAGGTATTACTCATCATCAAGTTCGAAAATTTTGGCTACCAAGGTCTGGTAAAATCTAAGGTAGTGTGGTAGGAATTTTTAAAACACCCATACTGAAAATAATATCGTTCAGATATTGTAGCGACAACAAAATGTCCCGCTCCCAAAAGGGTCAACCACGGTGATAAGGTCTGGAGTGAGGGTCCGGACCAGGATCTGCGTTTTTCTTTTCTTTTCTTGTCTCTTCTTTTCTTTCACTTCTCTTCTCATCACTCTTGTCCTTTTTCCTCATCTATCCTCTCTTTTCTCCTTCTTGCCCGCTCCCTTCATATGCGATGAACCCACTTACAGAAATGTATCACATTGTGTCCCATTTATCGATGTATCAATGTTGAAATAGTATATTACAAATTCTGAAACAAAGTGAAAATTCTGAGAAAATTTATGGAAAAACTAGTTGAAAAATACGTTAAACTGTTGGATACAACAAAACCAGTAGATATATAGATAGCATGGGAATGGCAATTGATACTTAGATCGAGTGAATCTCCCTCTGCCAGATAAAATAGATTTTATCGCATTGCTATAACCGTTTTGGTACGAATGAATAGATTCTGTTACCTTGATTCACAACAAAAAATGCCGTGACTTTCCCTGGTCTTGTATGCTCGTATGCCAAGTGCATGTGGTTGAACTTGATATTTTTTATTTCACCCAAAGTCAATTGATCTATGACCACATCTATACCACAAACGATACAATATCTTGAGAAGTTAATCACATTTTCCATGTAGCGCGATATGCATAATTATTTCATGACCCATAGAGTAACATCTAAACAATCGAAGTGGCTTTCGGGATGAACGTTTTGTTGTGATTGTGATTGTCGTTATTGCCTCCATCAAATGATTCATTTGTTAATTTCGTATCTTGCTGGTTCACGTTTTATGATCATATATATCTGTGAAATCACCCTGGTGGAAACTTTTCGCCCTATGAAGACTGCATGGGGACCGCCGTACAACATCGACAAAGGTTCACAACTATGTCAAAGTACACGGATATAATTATGAACGTAGGCATAACATGATCTCACTGTCGACATGTCTTCAATTCATTAGTTCGACAATTATTGTAGTCCTATAAACTTCATGAGTCATAATAATAATATCTTATGTGAGAAATTATTAAATGGGAGTCAAGCTATTACGAGCATGCAAGTGAATAGCGTGGGCAGCACCATTACCGCTGAGTGATGACAAGGATAACTAATTATACCGGGTAAATCACGGCCCCAAGTGTTCGGAATACCAGCTAGTGTTATTAGCTGGTTCGGAATGTTCCCGCGTCTTAAGACCAAGAACTTCTGCCGGTCGTTAAGACGCAGTTTGAGTCTTTATTACGCGGCTGAAACTCTCTAATTGGGGGAAGGTTGGAGAATGGCCGATATAATTAAAGAATTAATTTGCTCTTTTTCTGTATAATACGGAACAATTGAAATAACCCTTTTACGGATGTCGACTGTCATAAACAAGAATGCCAAAAGATATGATGCAAAATTGATAGAAATTGAAAGTTGAATATCCGATATCTACTTTTTTTGTAACTTGAACCAATCTGAAAAAATGAATAAATATCATTCTATGAGATCTCTCAATCATATTTCCTTGAACTGATCCGTGAAGAAAATCCGACAGAACAGATGGAAGCATTTCCACTGTGATTATTATCAAATTTAATCAGGAAACTAGTGCATCTATCTCGATGTGATCATTTTTTATTATTATTCGTTGTGACTAGAGTATTAAACTAAAAATATTTCGGATATCATTTCCTAATTTTGGTCGACACACACACACAAGGAAAAAATCGATATTATTATAATAATTGTATTGTACATAATTATTCCAATTCACAATGGATTATAACAAAGTATGATGTATTATTTCTCATGCATACATCAACTTTATTATATATCAAGTCTCATTTCGTGGAAAACAGGTATAACTAAGAATGGAATTCCAACCCTTATCTAAACGTGTCACAAGTCTGTTATCACTGAACAAGAGCAACTCGCACTGTTATTATTCGGTGATAGTGAAAGTCGGTAGCCAATGAGAACACTCTTGACCAGTCGACCGGAAATAACAATACACTTAACTCGGCTACAACGACACTGTTTCAAGTGGAGAGCGCTGCGGTCGCTACAAGACTAATTGCTTTGTGACGTCAAACAGTTGAATACATTGACTGCATGCGGTTGGGTGGGTCTAAAGGTCATTGAATTACGTACAAGTTGCTTGTCGTTTGTTATTCAAACAACTGGTCGATAATATTCAAATATCCCTAATTGTGTCGAGGGTGAGAAAATGATGGGTGATGAGATATCAGATGAAAACTCTTTGGGGTTGCTTTTCGAATAGTATTTGGATTTTTTTTTCATATATATAATATAGATGTGAAAAATGACTGAGCGGTTAGTGATAAATATCCCTGTACTGTTATTCTATAGCTCTGAAACGAAATGAAAGCGGGCAATTTTGGTTTTGTTCGAATAATTTCGTAAACTTTAATATGGTGTATCATATGGGCTCTGAAACTTTCGTGGCGCTTTCGTTTCGTTTGCAGTTAAAGAATAAAGGATCTGGGATAAGGGACCAAGGAAGAAAGCTGTAAACGAGGACGGATCACCTTGATTTACTTCAATAAAAGTGTTTTTTCATCATTCTGAGCATTTGACCAGCCTGTCCATGAACGTGATGGAAAGTATAGAGAAAAAAAGAAGTATTATCTTGTATTTTTTTCTTGGATACATTTTTACTATTATAGCTGGCAAATATGTCTGCTTACTTCTTATTTAGGTTTCTCATACCTTAATTTTGAACGTTACTCTCCCACATAGAGCACATGAATTCAATCAATCGTTAAATGACTAATTTGTTAACGTGACAACTTGAAATTGGATCATTTTTCAATCCCTAATCATATCATGCGTGTTGATGATGAAGTTAAATTCAGCTACGATGCGAACGTGAATTATTTCACTCACCAAATTGTGCACGCCGTATATCTCTTATCAATAATATCTATTGTTATGTATCTTTCTGAATTTTCAGAGTATCTTCAATTTTATACTGGTTTATCAGTATCTTTTTTCATGCCAGTTCAAATGCCGATATCGAGATTCTTTTTCAATATATCCATGCCTCTCAAACTCCATCTCACATTGCTACTGAAGAAATCTGCTTCCCAACTTTCTGACTCGGAAAGATTCTATCACATAACCCTGTTTCTTCCAATCACCTGTCTTTTCTCTTCCAATCAGGAAGGAGAATTCACGATGATTACGCAGTCTACACGGATAACAGCTATTATCTCTACGCTACTAAACTTGTTTCCATAGTGACTCGATTAAACGTCGCGCTCAAGTTTCTTGAACAAGGTTTCGAACATTGAGATAATTAACACAGCTGAATAGACTTGAAAGTTCTAAATATAGTCCATTTATTATTTACTTCTCAAACTTCAAGACTAACTTTACCAACTCGATCTAGAAATTGACACGGTCCTGAGATCGTAATTCTATTTGGAATGAAACATGAATGAACAGTACGTCAAATTATTGAGAAAAAGTTGCTCGAATAAGAAGAAGACATACAAGAGAAGGATGCAATAAAATAGGTGTAGGCCTACGGTGCACAATGATAATGAAATACAATGGTAACGCATTACTGATCTTCGAAAATGTCTGTCTGCGACAGCAAATTGCTATGTACACATTAATCTGTGAAAAATCATTGATGTGGAAACATTTGTTGTACCGTAATTTTTCTCTTCTTCTATTTGAACTTGAGTTCAAACATTATGAAAAGCATTATCTTAAAAGTCAATGTAAGTTTCAGAATGTATAACATTGTCTCAAGCGAGTCGGATCATTTGATTATTTCACTGATACAAATGTAAAAAACGAAGAAAAACAGAAGAAAAGTGTAAAAGAAAATGAAAGAGAGTTGTTCAAGTGATCTTCATGTAAATTTAATTTCCTTGCTTGGTTTTGTTTGCCTTGAAATGATCACATTTCTATTTCGAACGAGTTTTCTTGGTTTCACGAATAGAAATTACCACCGTCTATACACTTTCATGAGGGAAACCTGAAAAACTCAAAAAGCCAACCGCAACTAAAGTAATTTCTTCTTTTAAAGAGGAAGTGGAGATGTTTGCACCTCAAAAGAAAGAGGAGATTTATTCCCACATAGCTTGTGTGTGTATGACAGAGAGGGTGAGTGAGAGAGAGAGAGAGAGAGAGAGAGAGAGAGAGAGAGAGAGAGGGCGAGAGAAAGAGAGAGAGAGAGAGTGAGACAGAAAAGCAGAAAGTGACAGAGAGGGAGAGAGAAAGAGAGAGAGAAAGAGAGAGAGAAGAGAGAAGAGAGAGAGAGAGAGAGAGCAAGAGAGGAGAGAGAGAGAGAGAGAGAGAGAGAGAGAGAGAGAGAGAGAGAGAGAGAGATTGTGAGAAAAAGAGAGATGGAGTGAAGGACATAGACGAAGAAAGAGTGTGAGTGTGTTGGAAGAGAGAAAAGAGATTGGGAGAGCAAGATTAGGAGAGAGAGAAGTGAGAGATAGTGGTGAGGACGAGAGAGTGAAGAGATTATGGAGAGAGTGAGTGTGAGCGATAGAGAAAGAAAACAGAGAATGAGTAAATGGAACTGGAACTGGAAGCGCGAAAAACCAGGCAACATTTTGTCAAAATGCATCATCATTAGGCTTCGTTATAGCGTTATGAATAATGGAGATGGCGGTTCTATGATATTTCATCTTGGAGAAAATATCCCTGCTTGCTTACTTACTTTACGGCGAGGCAAATTGCGAATATTTTACTACCGAGAAAATTAGCCTCTCGTACGATTGCAATTATTTATGATGAATCCAATTGCCATCGCTTGTCTACTTTTATTAAAACAAAATACCCGCTCGCTATACTGACAAACTGTAGAAAAGTTGTGAAAAAAATTCCCAGAGATTTTCTCGAGAAGAAATGAATAACTTACGATGGGGAAGGAACTGAGCGAAATCTCAATGTGTATTATGATAAGAGTAAGAATACACATTCGATTTGAATAATGTAGTTGAATTAAATAGATATTTTTTGCATTCTTCCGTAAATTTATGCAGAGTAGGAAAACTTCTTATGAAATGTACTTTTATGCAAGATTGATATTTTCATTTGTCGTTTCAATTTCATGTCCTACAGGGATACACTTCATTTGATTGTATGACTGACAGTAGTATCACTTCTTTCAAATACAAGTGTTATACCTTAAATGAGAATATGAGAGAATAACCAGATTCAACCCGGCACATATAATAATAATAATAAAAAATATAAAAAATAATAATAATGTTTTTATTTTCTCATAAGATTGTGACATACAATATTGAAGGTCAGATCAGTTGACAACGCGCTCGATGCTCCATGTGATCCGAGAGGTGAGGCATATCAAACCTCGGTTATATCATCGCCACCGTATATCTTCACATTTTTGTTTTGTGTGGGGAGGGAGTGTTCCCTTCTGTAGTCTAGGCCAACATTTTCAAAATCACATTCATGCAGTGGAGAACTGAATGAATCTGATGATTTGATGGTGGACTACATTTCGGAGGCTGCGGCCGTTGACGAATATTGGACCAATACTAGACCTCCACATGGACCAAATGGTTTGATGTTGGGGATGCAAGAATACAGCTCTACCCTTGAAGTGGTAATTTTTGCTTTCAATTCTCAATATGGCTGGCCTTGATGCTTCAATCTTCTTTATGAGTATGTTGAAGATTTAATGGGTAATGTTCCGTTTTCATATGTATACTGTTCGGATGGTATTGGGCAACATGCATTGAGGGTTGCGTTGGTTTGCCAGTCTGTTATGGGAGCTTTACTCCCAATCCCACCAATGGTAAAAAAATGTACCACTTTACGGTCAAAATCTCTGAACCTACCGATTGTATGTAATGTAGTCGTGAAGGAACTTACTGTTTACAAAAGCACGTTTACTTCGGCTCAGCTGTAGCAAAGGTCATGCGATGGCAATATTTGAGGGTCGCAGAAGGCATGACGCATCGTTTCATATTGTACAAAACAGATAGAGCAGAGATCAGTGGGTTCAATGAAAGTAGGCCTACTCATGAAGAGAAACAAGATTGACACCTGAGTTAACCATCATGTAAGCTCGATACATCGATACAGTTCACCTCTGAATCGTGTATTATGGCTATGGATTAGAAAATTAGTCAGATATGAATGGTATATTGTGTTATTAATGTATTTATCGTGTTGAGATAAACTATAGATGTTTATTGAATAATCTTCGGGATGGTTTGATCTATTTTCTGTCATAAGACTGGTAACGTCCTAATGCATTAATTCCTATAGTTATTCGAGGGATGTAACAGCGTATAGTGAATTAGTAAATAATCTTCAGCAATGCTCTGTAGTTCATTCGAAGGTCTGCTCGAAAAGGTCATTCATGTAAATGATGAACATTCGGGCCCGACCACCAAACCCTGTGGCACTACATCTGAGAATAACTTCCAATTGGCATTGCATATTTGTTTTGGGATAATTACATATTGATGACGTGTCTGAACCAAGCTTCGGAACCGGTTTAGGAAAGTACACTATCAAGGCACGTCTTAAAATAACTAGAGTTAACCTGCGATTCCTCTCTTGTTTAATGTGTATTGATGTAATAGCCTCATACCGGTAGTGAATTGGTGGACTGATATATCCGAAAGATATTGTTGAAGTCAAACTAATAGTTCGGTGGATCAATTCAGTTTCCATCAAGTATACCATTATTTTCGTATATATTAGCATAAATGTCAGTATTTACTACTTCAGTTGTGATCAAAATGTGGTGAATAACTTTGTCACCATACCTAGGTCTGGAATAATGTAGGCCTATTTACAGCGATATATAAATAAGATATTATACTGAAAAGTAGCCACGAACACACTTCGCGCAAGTTAGTATCGTATATAATACGAGATATTGTCTAAAAGTTGTAAATCTGTGTTTAATCTGGCCAAGACTTGAGTTTGTGCCTTGGTGGTGAAGTGGAGTGTGGAACGTGGAAAGTGGTGGACTAGGGGAGGCTGGAAAATGGGCTGGAGAAATGTGGTAAGTCATTATTTATATACAGTCGTGCGGTAGCCTCACAGGAACCGATGACTGTGCTGGTTGAGAACTTGAACAGTGAATCATATTTTGTTATCTGCTTTGTAGATATTTCATTAATTAAATTGTATTTATAAATCGATCAGAAATAGGTATATTTTGGCGCAGTTGGGATATAATTGTATTGTAAAATGATTCATTCACATCATATGGAACTCTTCGAATATTAAGGACACGTGACATACACAAAATCTTACAACAAATTAGTATATCTAACGACGTATATGAACGCAAACCTAAAACAATAACAACCAAATCGGCGAGAGCAACCAGTGAATGTATGACAGATAATGAGAAACGAATACATACCCAACATTCGTACTTTGATTGTACTTTTTCTCATTACGTTATCTTATTCAATTACTTTCAGTGTTGAATTCAGAGATTTTGTTGCGGAGGAGCTTTTGTGTTTTCCGGGGGGGCAAGGGATACGTACACAAAATTGAGCATGATAACCTGTATATATATACAAATTAAAATACGCACTTTTTAAATTTTGAAGTCAGTTTATTATGAAACGATTATGCTACTAATTCATAATAATATGATTGGAGGTGATTTCAATATAACGGGTACCGGTAGTGTACACTCGACTGATCCACATGTAATTGACTCCACTCCAGCCACTTCTGAGATTTGAGGTGTCACTAACCAGGATTCACGGGCAGAATGACAAATAACAATACAAATGATTAACATCTAGATTTTTTTTCCCTTAATAATAAAAAGTAAATTCCTGATACTTTTTAATTTTCACAAATATTTTTAAAACCCAAAATACAAGTTTCTCAGAAAATACACTATAGTGCCTAATGTTCTTATCTCGGGGGGGGGGGGGGGGGGGGAAACGACGAGCCGCGGGGGGGGAGGTATGCCTGGATTTAACACTGATTATTTTTATTGGCATTTCCAGAGTAATTCTTGCTCCTTCATCAACTTTCTTTCTTCAGTTGGAAGCTCTTTGTAACATCTATTTAAAAATGGAGTTCTGATCAAAAACCAGAATTGTATACGAATAAACACATCCAAGTTAATATGAGTGAATAATAAAATTATCAGTGATCCGAGAATATATTGTAGAAAAAGGCAATAGATTTCGAATACTTTTATTGCAATAAATGCCAACTTTTGAGAAAAATAATGTATTCCGCGCAATAATTTACTCGAGCAATTCGATATGAATGTGATATGAATATTATTTGATATCCCGAGTATTCAGCGGGTCGAAACATCCGCATGTATATAGCAACAGATGGGGAAGACGGTCGATCGTCACCACATTCAAGGAATGCAGTGAAAAGATAAAAAAAAGTTGAAGTCGTAGATTTGAATTGATAAATCAAGAAACCTTCCTGACAGAAATTAATTCCATATACTCCAGTTGAATTTCTCCACAGCTTTTTGTTGCACGTGCATTATGTGATTCACATTGAATTCAGCTCGAGGTTTGAATACAGTCGATATATATCGATTATATCCCGATATTACGGGTTCATCTTTCATATAATATAGCCTATCCACTGATGTTACTGATATTGTACGTGTCATTTATATAATGGATAGAATGGGATATCAGTACAAAGTGAATAAAAGTAGCAAAACGTGTTCAAAACAGCAACCTCTTAATTACGTAGTTAATGGCAATGGTGTGTTGGATTGTTTAGTTGTTATGTGACATTCTTACTATGGCAAAAAGAAACATGGCGTATTTCAGATTATATGGTTCATTTCAAGGAAAATTCATCCGTTTGTATGTGCCTTGATATCATGATCTCTCTGATGGAATTGAATGGCATCATTTCTATTCTATATATACATTGCTTTTATCCCACATTTACCCATGCTTGTGTGAACGAAAAGGACGCGGTCATGATATCAACAGTATTTTCGGTGTATCACGACTTCTCAGGACGAGATATTAAACGCAACCACATTTTTCAAAAACACTTAAATCTTTCACGTTTCAGAAAGATTATTTTATTTCTGAAGTTTTTACAATTATGATGTTGTATGCATGCGATGCACCTTGTTATTTTGTGGCAACAAATAGAGTTTTCTCCACACAAGGACCTGTAATGAATCAATTTTTAAAAGTTGCATATCGATATACCAATTGCTATCCCAATAAATATATCCCATGCACTAAATCATAGTGAGTTATGTTTTTTTCTCAAATATCCATATAGATGTATTATTTAACCTCTGAAATTCAAATTTGACTTATTTATTTCACAGAATATTGTCATTTTGATGAGTTAAGGATCGAAGAATATATCGAAATATTGTGCTTTTCATTTGATTTTCAGAAAACAGATGAATAATCTGAACACCCATTTATATACCCAGCTTGTAGATATTTTCTAATGAAAAATTTCAAATTATCAGTAAAGAGTTGGATATCACTTACAATAATAGAGATTGCTGGTTTTCATGAACGCTGATCACCGAAAAGCGATATGACTATGAGCTATTTTGAAATCAATTCACATGTATTATACAATAAGGCCAGATAGCATCAGTATATTTTTCATAAGCCTACACACGATACTGTGATTGCAGTTGTAACACTCTCAGCCGATTGGACAAGAGAATACGCATTTGATGGTACACATGTCTCCACGAAAGAAGAAGGTTCCGAACGACCGTCCCCCCATAATACACTACGCGCTCGCTGGTGGTTCACGCCTTCCACTTTCGTGAATACAAGTATACTATGGTTCGCTGCTGATTGGACGACAGAATGCGTATAAGACTGTCTTAATAGTCTATTACCAGCGTACATTGTTGGACAATTACCAGACATAACAGTATTATCCTCGACTTGAGTCTCATCCACCCCTAAAAGCACACACTCTGCCATTTCATTACTTTTATCTACCCTTGCTCTTGACATGGCAATTCGATGGCAAGTGCCTTTTATCATTCGCCTGACGTCCAGATTTCTTCATCCCTAGAGAGCATGTCACCCCTCTGGTTATTACTGAGAGTATGCCATCCCTTCCAGCGCTGTATACAACACTGCTGGGGTTGGTTTAATAAAATACTAGTTTTCATTATGCATATTGTTTGGAGTTTATGGATGGTGAAACACGTGATAAACATTGAAAAATTAGATGGACATCCATGAATGTAATTTGATGCATGTGAGAATGAACATCTTCTAATGGTGCATGCGTGACTCTAACGTTGGGCTTCCAAACGTCAGGATTTCAATATAATTTAAAATTTCTCATCCTATATTACTCTGTGGTGTGAAAGGGACGTTTCAGCATTATACGTCGTACAAGTCTGGAAAAAGTCGCGTTTTTCTGATACTGCAAACATAGAGATGCGTATATGCAACCTAATCTTATGAGACATTTTTTATTCATTTTTTTATTCATTCCTTCATGTTGTTTGAAAACTACGAAATAATGAGAAAACATTTGAATTCTCAGTTAATCTTATCGAAGTTATAATATAGAGAATTCTCTATCTCATGTGAATGTTTGAATTGTTTTCTATCTCTGAAATTATCATGTTTCATATTTCAGTTATTTCTATCATATTTTTAATTATTATTCGGGGTAGTAAGATCGCCCTTGTGGTGCCCCGTCCAAACTGGCCATCTCATCCATATCTTCAATTGGGGAACAATGATTTCGTGATGGGTCTCGATGTTATTAAAAAATTCATAACTTCATATTTAATTAATTGGCAATCCCTCTAATTCGTTGCTGTACGTGTATTATAACCCATGGCAGGCATTGGTGTTGAAGAATTCTTGCGTGTAGCCTTCATAACGTACGACTAATCAAACGGACCACATTCAACTCAACCTTTAATAGGTAATATAACCTCAAATCGATCGAATCCAATCTTAAAACTAACAGTTAGACATAACTGTATCCAATGGAAATGTTTGTCGATAGCCGTGTCTTATTTTATCTAATAGCACCTTGCACAAAAGAAGAGTTATTCTATCAATATAATCTACTTCTTTACTATATCAGGAATATATACTGGAACATGAGCCCAAATTCATCTTTTGGAATCCCATTTCTGTGTTTTACTTTCTGTGTAGGCCTATACCATCTCGTATGTTTTCTCATCGTACAAACTTCCTGGTTGTTTTGATAAGAACCCGTGTTGTCCAGATATTTTAAAGTCTAGATACATTTCACTGGATATTTTGTATTGCCTGAGGGAGCAACTTCCTCTGAAGCTTGTGACAAAACTTATTAAAAGTGAACCACGAACTTTGTGATTAAACTTTCATAACAAACCGAAAAGATCTTCGAACATTTAGTTCGTGTTATTCTCGGTCATTGTTCAAAATCAAGTACCATCAATTTATATTTTATATATATATATATATATATATATATATATATATATATATATATATATATATATATATATATATATATATATATATATATATTAGGTGTGTGTTTGATATTCCGTATATACTGGAACGATGCATAATGTAAACAATGTAGAAAAGTCAACAATCGGATGTTTGGCCGGAAAACCGGTGACGATAAGAAAACTACGCATGCAATATCTTCAACATAGCTGTTGTCACACGCCTAACCGTATACGTGTGAAGTACGTACTAAACGCTTCACCACATAGAATATATCGAAATTTTTCGATATTCATGTGTATGCCCTACATAGAAAAAGATAATGCGAAATGCGACAACTGCATACGATTTTTCTGATGCGATATTTGAATTGAGAGGAACATTGAAATAGTAGAATAATTATTAATTTTTTCAGATATCGGTAACTTGATTGTTATCTATAAATTATATTGACTGAGGTTCATGGATTATGATGAGAACGCAGCTAACTATAAGTGCTGTTAAATGCACATACATTTGAATATAGATTACAGTTAACTTCAAGTCTCCATGGATCCCACCTCACTTTGTATAATTACCAATTAGAATGCAATTCCTCATCAGATTGGCAAGTTTTGTTGAGATGGTGCTCTTATCCTATTAAATCCCCCAAATCTGCGGAATAAAACTCACGCCAATAAAGCTTCGTTAAGAAGAAAAGTAATCCAATTGTATGTGTGGGTGTCGCTTCGTTTTCCGCGTGTATAATAAAGTGTATACATGTGAGGGGGGGGGGAAATCCCTGTGGAGTCATCGCTCCCCTCTATGCGGGTAGGGGTTGGGGAGGCGCATCAACGACGTCGTCGTCGCCCTGCTTTTAATCTCAGATTGACCGCACGGTTAACTCGCCCCCGGGACACATTCTCAGCTGATAATCTGCCAGAGTGCGCACACTCAGAACTGACATGTTGACGTAATATCAAGACTTTTCAGACAATTGGGTACAAGAACATATTTTTGTTTCTGCTTGGGAAGTGATTTTTTTTTTTTTAGCATGAAAATTAGACATTTCATTCATTATTCTCATCCCAACCCTGATTCAAAGCAATTGTGATGACAGGTAGGATCGTTCGAATGGGGCACGCATAGTTGATCGAAACACCTCAATTGAATGATATTGTGAGAATAATACCTCAGACTTTAACATGATACACATTTATCATGTATTCACAAAGCTGACTGAAATGCGAGCTCTAGCTCATTTGTCGTGAATATGGAATTACATCTTCAATTATTGAAAATTGTACAGGAGCATAATATTAATTTAAATTTATGAAATTGAAGTGTTCCATTCACAGCTCTACCAGTCTTCGTCATTGCAAAGTTCAACTATGTCTCGGAATGTTTCCTTCAATGTTTTCAAACTGCTCCTGAGGGCGTCGTGAATTATGGCGTCATTATGGTGTCGTGAAGGGAAATATTCTGTCAATGTAATTTACATTGTTATGGGGCAAGCAAACTTATTAAAATATACAGAATTTATATCAGTAAGTTTCTGTAGTTTGAATGACGAGTCTCATTCTGGAGAAGAATATTGTATTTGACTTACTCTACAATGGAGGTATGTCCACGATTGAAATGCTTTTCAGTCCATGAAAATTTCAGACAATATCATAATATATAGAACCAAATAGGGATCGATCCCAAGTCAAGAAATTCAATTCTGTGCTTTAGAAATGTATAATTATATTTTTTCATTTTTCACATCTCTCCTAATTATTATCATGTACACTATGTACAACTCCACATTTGTAGTAGTGGTAGACAATAACCGTAATGAACTCACCTTTAAAGGTCAAAGGTCAATACTCCATGTGGTATATCGCCCGTCTCAGGGCGACCGGGTGTTCATGGTGGTGGCCTCTCCTAGGTGTGACCTCAAGTCAAATTAATAATGCATGATATACTATAAGTATAGGACGTAGTACTAGAGTGTTGATTAATTAGGCGACAGCGAATAGATGCATAAGAGCAAGGGATTTTCACTTGTTGTCGTTTATTTCGTTGCTATCATTGTTGTTGTTGTTGTTTATGTTTTGTTATGTATGTAAAAGGATTATCACTATATGCACGTTCAACAATATCGTCGGAACATTTTACATTCAATTCTTCTACTTAACTTTTCATCTTCTCTGAAATTGTTTACCAGCTTCATTTTCCTAATGAAAACTGTCTTCATAGTACAAAATTGTACCTCGTCTGGTTGATCTAGTTTTTCTTTTCCATACGGAACGCTGTTTTCTTGTTCCGTATTTGTTGCAGCATATTAACTCCGCTGCACCGCTAATGGTTTCTACTGTTGATTACTTGTATATTGCAGCTCTGTGCGTTATTTGAACGCCAGCAATGCATTCTATTGTAAACGCCTACAATGACGTGGGGGTCGCATTGCTTTAAAGTGCCGTAATGAAAATGTAATACCATTGGGTGACTGTGGGATATTGAAATTGTCACGTACTGTTTGTTGTTTTCATTTAGTTCTTCGTGGATTTATATTGTCTTTTCTAGAACTTTAAGAGTTGACGATGAATATTATTCTTATTCATAATAATGAATCACTGATGAGAATTGTAAAGTTTCGATGATTGGGAAGAGATCGATTTGAGTCACAATCGGGATTCAAACTACCGACTGTCTATTTTTATTTCAATGATTTCAAGTCACGCATGACAATATTTCTCGTCATGACGTATAAAATTCGTCTTTAACAATTTCCCTCTTCATAAATCTGACCACGCTCAATAAACAACTCAGAACGTGGAAATGTTCATCATGTTGAATTACAGTTACCCTAGTATAATCAGTACACATCATATTATAGGTACACGTATAACGATGATTTTTTTCATTCAGTGTTGAGAAATAATAATCGGTCATGAACTAACTCGGCATACTCGACTAGTCCCAAATCGTTTGAAAACTTGTTTAAAAGTAAAGTGCTCGTCAAAGTGATCAAACCGTAATATAAAACAGTCAAAAGAGTTCTCAACATAATAATAATATGAGTGAGAAACTTGTGCGGTAGGAATGAGATAATAATACAATTTTTTCCTGTTCAAAGTTGGAAGTAGAATTAAGATGAAGCAACATATTCGTTGGTAAGAATTTGTAAAAGTTTAATTGGGGTGGCGCTATCTTTGTGCGGGTAAGTTTCCTGGAATAATTGCTATCTCGATTGCTCGAGGCGTCCTGAAGGAATTAGGCAGGACGTCGCGTAATGCCAATGGAGGAAAACAGGGGGTTACACAATTGGGAGCACGGTGTGGTATTATCAAATATGAAAAAGTGATTATATAAAGAAATATTCAAACTTCCATCTTGAAAGCTATAAACAATTCACATACTTACAGTTGAATGTTACAACCTCTTTTACAAATATTTTTTTCTCACATCTTCAAACAAATCCATTTATATGGAGATATTGAATAGGGAAAATATTGACAAATTAATTCTGCATGAGGAAGTCGAAGACAAAATCTGATATTTGAATATTACTGTTTGCTGTTTGCTTGATTTAGATGATATAAAGAATAAAATATTCACTCCTCTCTGTTGGCCATAGTCACTGAAGTGAGGTCACCCAAACATAATAATTCTTTGTCGTCAAGATATTGAATCATATTTCCAATGAGATTGCATGGGCGGAGATAATTTCACCAACCTCGTGGCCCCTGATTATTTCAGCCATTTTCATTACTTCGCACTATTCATGTTGGTTCAAAAAAAAAGGTGAATTCCAATCGATTTCAGTTTCAATCATTATCACAATTATCAAAATAATAGATTTGTTCAAATAATTGAGTTTCATCTTATATTTTCAATGGATTATATCATCGTATCACACATTCATATTATTGTAATTATTTCGTCTAATTGAGTAAATAACTCACACAATTATGGTGAAGCTCCAGATTAGTTACACAGAGGTACAATAAAACATGGTCGCTGGTTGTGCGACTCCCGGTGCGGCTCGGTTATAGATTCAGCGCGACGGTTTGCCCTGCTCGAGTCTCGAAGCGTGACCCACATGCCGTACATAGCTCTTACACTACAGATAACGCGACGAGAAATATACGGTGATTGCGTCGAGGATGATATAATTGACTAGGCGCAATAAAGTACTCGTAGCTAAGTTTAGAATCATTATATATATATATATATATATATATATATATATATATATATATATATATATATATATATATATATATATATATATATATATATATATATATATATATTTATTTATATTTATATATATCATTCAGATGAATATGATTGATACTGTTTGTATTCACAAGTTATACAGCAAACTCGATTTCGAAATTATATCGGATTAATTCAAAAACAATTCCAACTCGATCTGGTAATTCACCAACATTCATAAAAAAGTGACATCGATTGGTTTCTTCATCTGACGTGAGGAAATGCCAACAAAACAATATGAAATGTGTCATTTTGTTTCAACCTTTTTTCAATATAGTTCCTCATCTAACTTAGATCTGTATAGTTTTGTGGCATTATCGGGGGGTAACTTTTTTTTTATGAATTTCAGAATTTTCAAAAATACCCATTAGAATAACTTGACGGAAAAAAAAGAAAATATTTTTTATTTTCCCAAAAAAATGAAATTTTGCGTGAAGTTGAATTACATTTTGATACACATTTATAAAAATTTTCAGCTTATTCGGGTGAGCCATTTTGAAGAAAAAAAAATAAAATGTGCTAAATTGGTACCACTCGAAGCAGTTCTTAAACATTACTACCCATACTATTACTATCCGCTCGTCTAACAACGCATATGGCGTTATCCTAGTTGCAATACAACAGAAAATCCACTCTCCTGTAATGTATTCATGAATCAAGAATTAACGATCCATGTTACTTTGTGAAGTAATCACTTAACCGAGTCACAACGTACAAGATCAGGTTTGAGGGAATTATGGAATTAACTAAAATCACAAAAAATCACAATTAGTCACTGGCAATTTGATGTCTCAAAAAAAAAAATCTGAACTTTTTGAACTTTTCTACCATATTTTGTTTCTGACTATTATCTTTACTGAATTTCCTGTTTTGAAAAGATTCTAAAGTATAACGAGAAAATTTTGGAGACTTTACCCTCATTATTATTACGCTCACAATTCAATTCCCGATTCTGGAGCGAATTTCAATGAAATCGTTTCACTCTATTAAACATTCAATATTCATAGATGAAAACGTCATGTTTGTTACAACAATAAAAGTTTGCCACATTCAAGCCATGCAGTATTAATAGGTCATATAATAATATATAATAATATATAATTAAGTTGCTGTGAAGTGAGAGACTGGGGTGACGTGAATAGAATGTCGAAAGGAGGTTACTAACAACAATGTGTCGCCGAGCTGGAAGAGACTGACAACAACAACAAAACAAAAGAGAGACAAAGGGAAGACTTTAGTGACAAAATGTTCAACTACTCAAAGAGACGGTGGAAATTCGTTAGCTGCCGTGAAGAGGGTGGGCTAGATTAAGAACTTCAAATGTTCGTTATATTAATAATATACTCATCAAGATACTCCAATATCACGATCATCTTTAACGATGATACAAAAATAATAATGATATAACTCAATATAAAAAATATATGAATGGAAGAATTATAATAGTAATTGCTGGAGAACATATCAAATAGAACTCCCATTGCAACAATGGATCGAAACGTCATGAGACGTCATAAAGCTGGAGTAATCTTGAAAGAAGTGACAGTCGGAATCGATAAAAATAGATCCTCTCAAGAGTAAAGGTTCCATCCAATCGACCGAAAGGGTTTTCATAATGATTTCTGTATCTTCAATATTATTCCAAGCAAACGGTTATTTCTCAAATATTTTTACTTCCATGTTACTGAATCTGTTGATACTTATTGGAACGTCAGTCGCCAAGAGTAGGGGTTCCAACCGACCGGAAGAGTTTTTAATGATTCATGTATCTCCAATATTATTCTGGGCAAATTGTTCTATTTTCATAACTGTTCTAACTCTCATGATATTGAATCTGTTAATACTTATTGAAACGTCAATAGTTTTCTGTTATTTGAAACTTGACCTAGAATAAATGTACGTGTGTTGTCGATTGGATGAGCAGATACCAATATGAACTGTTCTGTATTTTGAATAGTGATCAAATATTAGTTCGACTATACGCCTGATAGTATTGCATATTCCACGTAAAAAACATCTAGTCTCATGAACGTACTCGTGAATCTGTGGACTGACCTGTGTTCATATAATTTTCAATTATTCTTTGCCATTTTGATATCGATTGAGAGTGATAGAGAAATAACAAATGAGAAAAAACAAATGGGTTATATTTCACATCTGAAATTGGCATCAAATGAGATGCACTTGTAAGCTTTCCTCGGTTAAATTACACTCTTTCAAGTATTATGAACAAAAAATATAGCTCCAATTTATGTGCACCTGAGCTACATTCAGACAATGAAACCAAACAACAAAGTGATCACTCAGTAATTATGTTGAAACATATTTCCAAGTTCCTTAGTTAGTATAGATTTGAAACCCTTCAACATAATTACAATATTCACAATACCAATGGCTGGATGGAAATGAGAAAGAAGACTGACCAAAGAATGGCTTGAAGCTGACAAATATCCAACGTAGTCCCAATAAGAATGAGGATCCTAAAAATGGCACACAAAACAAGTTCGATTAGAAATTCACAAGCAGATATCATGATATGGCCGATATCAAAAGAGCTATCTGGTTTGGTTTGCATATTTGGTCATGAAAATCATCACAATTTTAATATAAAGTCGAAGCCATATTTCATGAAATATCCTAAATCGGTAGGCTCTATACGAGATAATGGAGATGATTATATCACAAAATAATTTGAAAAAATATTTCAAATAATTATTAAAAATGAATGAAATGAATAGCTTTAAAACTTGTCAGAGTATCTTCAGTGTACATATATTGTATACATAGCTCATTGTATTCGTTCAGAAAGTGAACGCCTCTAATTATCAATACCAGGAAATGGAAAGAAAACCACACAGAAATGTGTTCACTCAAACATAATGTATGACATCCAACACATTTCAGAGTTATTCCAACACTGAAACTTTTGAAATGAGTGTATCACTTTAATTCACATAGAAATTAGGGAAATAACCTCAGAAGAACGTACAAAATTCTCGTTATGATTCTCTGGTATCAGATGGAAATTATTTACCAAGTCTGCCGTTAGAAGCGCTGCAGTGCTAATGCATTAGTCACGTGACACAATCTAATAGACGGTTTTTACTGTACAATAATACCTAGTTAAAATGATCGACCATCTCTCATATCTGGTGAGATTACCGAACAGTCGTGTCGATCGGTCAATGCTTGTGCTAATGACTCGTCTACATTCCAAAACAACGAGGTTTCTTTGCGCGTGAAAAGAAAGCTTGAATCGACCGTCGCCTATTTCACCAAAGTTGAGTAAGGGTTAGAAGCTCTTGGTCGTTGTATGTCACCAGATCAGTCGAGACAGACACAGAATCTCAATTGCTGAATGATCTGAATGCAAGAACTGAACTGATCTTCAGATCATTATTTTTCAATGAAAATAATTTATAAATTAAAATAAGATACTAGACGTATGCGGCATGTGTTTGTAGGATGAGCAAACTGTGTATGAGATCGATATGCAATAGTAGTGTACCTACTTAACCGGTTATCCTATTTCCATAAAGCTTGTGGAGCATAGAGCTTTTTATTCACACATAAATCATAAAAACATAAAACAAAAATACAGAATACAAAATAATGATAATGAACATTTAGATGTGTGAAGCCCGCGTACGGATAACACCTTGTGTTGTTGTGTACGTCAAAAATTATGATCATCAGTTCGTTTTATTAAATCAACTTTCGATGTGTTTTCATGTATTTTTTTCACAAGTTGTCCCATTTGTGTTAAGAATCATTATTTTTGTCGTGACTATTTCACAGTTTAATTGGATAGACTTGATTCTCTTTTCACTTTTTTCACACTTCACTTTTCATATATGAATGTTTCATACTCGTTTCCACTTCATCTGGACTATTCATACATGACTATAATGTATATACATTTTTTTCTTCGTCAATATATTGTATATTTATATTTCACTTTACATATATATCTTTCTTTAGATTGTTTCATTCATTTTATTCATCCGAGTGGATAATCTCAAACTAAATCTACAGACAAGAATCATCAAGTCTCAGTCTTCCTAAAGTTCCTTGAAGACGACTATGCCCAACATTAACAAGTGCTCATACAGTCAAAATAATACACGCCACCAACAGCACCTATAGCGTGAAGCTGTTTACACCAAGTACAAGTCGATATGACTTCAAGTCTGCATGGGCTTGAAGTCTAATTAATTACGCGTCAACGGCTCACTGCACTTCGTCATAACAATTACTTAGGTTGCTCAAGAGACTCATTGCTTTTATCTACGCATAGCAACTTGTCTCGAAATACTGGACGTGCTAATTAAACTTCAACCAATTCCACAACAATATAAATGGTAGGTAATTAATTGTCTAATGAAAATTCGTCGTTCAGTTTGAAATCATCACCAGAGTTTGCCTTTTGAGAAATATGTAAAATTGTAACAACGGGAACTACATAATCAGAGTTCATTTACAATCTGAGTGAAGCTGCTAATCTATGTTCACTAACGTATAACAACTTGAATTAAACAATATTGGTGGAGGTGCCGTGATTATTTCTACGCTCTGGCGTTATTGTTCTTATTTTATCGGAGCTTGTACTATCAACAGAATCATGATAGATGTTTTCACACCATATGTTATATGTGCCCAACTGATCACGTATGAAGACACTTCAGAGTAAATCGATTCCATCGACTATACATTTCTTGACAGAAAATAATTTCACATTTGTTTTCTATAAATTGCTCCTACATATGAATTATTCGATTCCGAAATCAATTTTAGTCGTAATTTCAAGTTGAAAAATATCTGATATCGATATTCCTTTCAAAGATACATTTTTCAAAAGACCGATGACGAGAACATCTATTGAGTTTAACTCGAGTTGTTTTCTCATCGTGTGTTTGTTCGTATCTACGATGGATACGCAACTTGGACTTCTCCCATGTTCTCCAGTTGGTCCAGTTTGTTCTCCAGTTGACGATCATTTCCAGTGCTAAGAAATCTTCGACCCCACCTAGATCGCTTTTATAAGCTATATAGTTGCAGGGCTCTGGTTAGTTGAGTAATAGATCTCAGTGGCTTAGATCGGTTTCATATATACAGAACAACGTCGCTCTCAGTTTCGTACCCATCGTAGATAGCAACAATTTCAGTTTGTATACATGGGATTCATAATACGAGAAGCAACCCGATTCACATGAAAATCTGTCTAAGCAATACTTGTATCACAGAATAATTGTTCGGCTAACAACCCACCAGGTAGATTTGGGGTCTTTCGTGATTGAAAATTTGAAAATATCCATGAAGAAGGCCCCGAAATGCTTAGTGGCCGATATGCCTATTGATTCCTCGATGTTCATTTATTCCCCGGCGCACTATGCACATTTTGTTGACGCGCCGTTACAATTACTACCCATAAGAGAACAGTGTCTAAACACTTGATATTCTCATACGAAAAAATATAAGCTATATTAGCTATATTTTGGGATGTTGTGAAGTCTAGCGTACAATCGTAGATCCTATATCACTCAATCATATATCAATATTGTTTGGAAAGTATGGGGTATTAATAGCTATTGATGCTTCAATAAGGGCCGGTATTACGAATCGATAGTTAGTGGATTAAGCAATAGTTAGCGGATTAACTTGTTATCACCATTGGTTACATATGATATTTTCGTACCTTTAACAAATAGTTACTGGATTAGTACTTAACTAAGATTTGTAAAACCGGGCCTTACTGACATGTTTTTTTTCAATCACACTTTTCCATTATTACACTCATTTTTACAATGACACATTATATTTGATCGGTTCGATTTTCTACATTCATTGAGTTCTATCATATAAAATAAATGAATAAATGGCCTAATACATGACAAAAATTATAATAATGATGACGATTCGTTAGGCTACATTGAAACTCTTTGTAATTGTGATTAAGAAATGTAAAGTGTAATTAAAAAATTAAGGACGAGAGTCAGTTAGTTTGCCAAAACACTACTTATCTTGAAACTCAAGTAGTTGCACTAATATGTTGGATAAATAATAACCTATGATATAAAACATTCCAATATGATTTTATGCGTGGATGATTTCTTATCTGACTAGGCAAACGCAGGATGTGCGTTGTACGATGAGCGAGATGTCTAAATAAAGTATAATCGAAAACTCTACAAACCTTGATCATTTGAAATGAACTTTATCCGATGTCAATTTAATAAGATGAGCGTAGCGAAGATTTTCACTCAAGTCTTACGGAGCTTTGTCTGTGCGTTTTTTTGTTTTTTTTGTTTTTTTGTTGTTTGTAAACACTGCACAGGTCGCAGGGTTTGACCGATAGACATGAAACTTTTTTTTTATATGCAAACTTATCCAACTTAGAACTGTATAGTTTTGAGGTCTAATCGGTTGGACCATTTTTGAGAAACATCATTTAGAAGTTTCTAAAAACCCCATAAGATTTGGCTGAGCGGAAAAAATTGAAATATTAAATCTCTTCAATATGATTCAAATTTTCCACGAATGTGAACACAAGAATAATATACATGAATAAAAATTTGGTTTGATATTCGGACCAGCCGTTTTGGAGAAAATAATATAATAAATGTATTTTATTCATTGAAAAGATAGAAATATTAGTTGAAAAATGTTGCATTGTCGAAGTCACGGCTTTCTAGATTCATTGACATCGTATGAAGTTCATTTCAAATGATCAAGGTTTGTAGAGTTTTCGATTATACTTTATATAGACATCTCGCTCATCGTACAACGCACATCCTGCGTTTGCCTAGTATAGACATCTCGCTCATCGTACAACCATAGAGATGTATACATCTCTATGGTACAACGCACATCCTGCGTTTGCCTAGTACTTTATATAGACATCTCGCTCATCGTACAACGCACATCCTGCGTTTGTCAAGTCTAGAAAGCCGTGACTTCGACAATGCAACATTTTTCAACTAATATTTCTATCTTCCCGATGAATAAAATACATTTATTATATTATTTTCTCCAAAACGGCCGGTCCGAATATCAAACCAAATTTTTATTCATGTATATTATTCTTGTGTTCACATTTGTGGAAAATTTGAATCATATTGAAGAGATTTAATTTTTCAATTTTTTCCGCTCAGCCAAATCTTTTGGGGTTTTTAGAAACTTCTAAATGATGTTTCTCAAAAATGGTCCAACCGATTAGACCTCAAAACTATACAGTTCTAAGTTGGATAAGTTTGCATATAAAAAAAAAGTTTCATGTCGATCGGTCAAACCCTGCGACCTGTGCAGTGTTTACAAACAAACAAAAAAAAAAACAAAAAAAAACGCACAGACCGAGTTTCGTAAGAGTTTAGTGAAAATCTTCGCTACGCTCATCTAACTATAGTTACTATCGGGTTGTTCAATAGAAACTACAGAAAATGTTCATCGAATAATGTCTCTATTATATTTTGTCAACTTAATTTTCTTAGTTTCTCAAATCGATGCTCTGTTTTTATCAAATACAGTTATACTGCGTCCAAATGGCCACCGTTTCGCCAGCAGTGTACAATAAACTTCTCTTCATTGTACAGAATTTTCGGAATTTCGAACTCACTTTCTACAACTGAAGGTATGTTCACTCAAAACTATAGTGTATATGAGACAAACATTTTGGGGGAATTCTAAATTCGATTCGTATCTCAGATTACAAGCACGAATAAAGGAAAATACTTGCATACCGTACCTTCTGAAATTACGTTATGTCGCACAAAATATATCATAACTTTTAATTAATTTCAACTGTACTTTTCTTCAAGGAAGAAAGTCATTTTCATCGTCGCTGTATAAGTGGAGCTACGCTTTTCTAAGGGTGAAAGTTTCATCATGACGAAACTGCAGTGATGTTCAACTATTTATGAACTGTTTCCATTCATTTGGTTCGAGACCTTCTCCTTCCGCGGGCACTAGTATTGTTATAGATTTATTATATGAGCGATAGCGAAGACTTTTATCAATATTTTTCTTTGGAACTGTGTCTGTATTTTTAGTTTGTTTTATAGACACTTCACTGGCCGCATGTTTTGACTAATCAAAATGAAACTTTTTCGTACACGCAGCCTTATATCCAACTTGCAACTGTATAGTTTTTGATTGGAATCGGTTGGATCAATTTTGGGAAAAAACACACAATCTCAAAGTTTCTGAAAACTCAATGAGATTATAGCCTGGACAGGAGAATTTGATAAATACAAACTCTCCAAACAATTCAAATTCTCACTGAATGTGAAAAAATAAATGAGACTTGACATTACGAATTTTCATACAATTCAGATAAGCCTCTCCGAAAATAAAAAATCATTGTTTATTTTATTCATTAAATAGATTGAAATGGTAGCAGAAAAATGTTACCGAGATTCACAGCTTTCTAGATTCCATAGTAATTCCGAATGTAGTATGTGTTATATGTACAGAGTGTATAGAGCATACTTCAGTTCATTATATATATATATATATATATATATATATATATATATATATATATATATATATATATATATATATATATATATATATATATGTCTTCTTACAACGCATATAGTGCGTTTGCCTATAGTTTGAATCTTATCACCATCGTCCTAACGACATAAATAAAAACATTATTTCTCTTTGATAGATTTAATTATGATGTATTTAATTTGATAGCTGAACAATTATAAAATCTCTCCGTTGATATTCCTTGATAAAATGTCTAATATTGTACTGCAATAAGCGTGGGGATAAAGGCTAACGTAACGTAACTATAATTAGAACGAGTAAGATGTCGCGTTGAATGTTCGGCTACAAGCAGTTGTTCCTCTAATTGTCGAAGTTTCATGTAACATGCCTGTTAACTTATGTGTTAATAAGATGTACAATGTAATTACATGCAACGTGCTACGTCACAAACCAGCCAAAGACTAATGAAGCACATGCGGTTAACAAGGCGTGACGTCATCCTTGTCTCTTTTGTTTTACATTTTTATTTCGTTGGATACAGCTGGATCGATTTCTGCGGAACCTGTTGGGTTATATGATGAGAATGGAATGTTGGTTTACACCGAAGAGAGTCTGAGAGAATCAGAGGGAAATAACACATGTGACTCATATTTTTATAACTTGGATTTCAGACTCGGTTATATTTCTCGAAAATTTCCTAATGGAGGCTATTATTATAGGTTTGATTCTGTACGAGGAACCAAAAGAAGATTTGCATGAAGTGATCCAATATGAGAATGAATAATTCCGTATGATCCATCCAGATAGGACAAGGGCCTAATTCATACCATTGTGTGTACGTAGCTAATACTCATAATTTGGAGTTCAGACAATGTCAAAAATGAGAGAAAAGCTTGAAAGCTTTAACAAGTTTCATAGGTGTATTATAACTTTTTGGTTTATATTCAGAATAGTTAATATCGAGTTGGTTCTGAGAAAGTTGTGAGCAGTACACTTTTCAACAACATGGCGTCAAGTGCGAGGTCTGAAAGTTATTTCCACTGCATAAATTCCATGTGTGCTCTTGCCCGTGCGATCTTCACTAAAACTAATTGCTACGTGATATCACAAATATATGTTGACGTTGCCCAGCCAGAGAGTAATTAGGAGTCATATTCACTGAATTATGAACATGTAAATTAAATTAATCGAATTACATTCCTACGAGAGAATTTATCAAATTACTCAAAGAGATATTTGAGTGAATTAGTGAGACGGAAGCCAATTAAGAGCTGAGTGAATCCCCGCCATGGAAGAGGAAAAAGAGGAGAGATTACAGTATTATTCGTTCGGACGACATCGCAGAGTAGACCTACGTTCATCCAACAGTACTCTTAATTAAGTTTAGTCATTAAATAAAAATGAGCCGCTTTTATTTTGTTATATTGATCAAATTAGGGCTGCCTTTGTCTGGCAATATCAAAAATTCAAATCAGTCAAAATGTTCAGGAAAATCGTATTGTTTTAGCTGATATTCCCTACCCGGTTATGGGAACGAATCGGATAATTTCGTGAAGAGAATTCCTATGAGACTATACTGTCCATGTTACACGATGCTTGAAAATGAATTATATCATAAGGAATTATCTCAAATAATGGTTGGGTAGGTTATGATTTTGTAATGTAGTGCTATTTATTTCATTCTAGATTTAATCTATTCCTAGTAACTTGTATCACGGACTTTTCCCTATACAATTGAGAACTCGTTTGGAGAATAGTTTGATTGTAGTTTTCAAAGAACAGACATTATTCCAACGATTCAATAGTTGATGCAAACTCATCTCGCTGCTACGCTTAATGCGTTTTCCTGACACGATTCTCGAACCCCTATAGTATTATCAAATCTGTTATCTAGCCCCGCATCACTCTATGCATGAATTAGATGGTAAGCACAAGATAGTACAGTGAGTGATGAGAACTATCAGCTCACCCCCAGAACACACATGAGGTGGAGGTGGTGGGGTGGGGAGGAGGATGTGAGGCTGGTCAAGATACTTACTCTATGTGTATTGTTTATTGTTGTTTCCATAGGCTGAGTCAGCAAACAGAGTATTCATTTTTTGAGCCATCTTATTTCACATATAGACAAACGCTATGTTTCGCTGTGAGATGAGAGTTGACGAGTCTGAAATGTTTTCCATCAACTTATTTGTAGGTGATTAACTTATTTTTTCACAGATTATTACTCTTAATGAAAAAATATGAAATGTTATCATTGAGTTAGATCTTTCATTCAGTTAGTCGAATCAAATACCGCTGCAACAAATTTGGTCCAAACACATGGAATTCAAGACAATCATAAAATATATAGGCCTATATAGTGTATATTATATTCCCGATATTAGTGTGAACCAGAGTTTACTAGATTTAATGACCATGATCAATATTGGTGGAGGTGCCGTGTTCATGTGTTGTCAAGACAATCATAAAATATATAGGCCTATATAGTGTATATTATATTCCCGATATTAGTGTGAACCAGAGTTTACTAGATTTAATGACCATGATCAATATTGGTGGAGGTGCCGTGTTCATGTGTTGTGATTATTTGTGTATTTTTTTCCTCTTATATATATATATATATATATATATATATATATATATATATATAGAGAGAGAGAGAGAGAGAGAGAGAGGAAGAGAGGCAGAGAGGAAGAGAGAGAGAGAGAATGAGAGAGAGAGAGAGAGAGAGAGAGAGAGAGAAACCGTCAGTGTGGTCAAGATGACATTATATTGTTCTAGTCTTAGCACGATAAAATGAGGATAATTAGGTATTGAACAAATCCTAATAGAACATCCTTCGACTTGTTTCAATCTATACTAAAGAAATCACTCATGAAGCATATACGTTTTCATCCCACATTTATCACATGAACTAGCACCTCTGTAACAAACTATGTCACTCCCACCTCACTGGTATTTCTCTCTCTCACTCTCACCTTCACCTCTAGCTCTCGTTCTATCGGCTAGTAGATAAGAAAAGTTGTATATCACGAGTGTGACGTCACTAGGCTGGCTGGACAATGGGGATCATGACGTCAGGGAGACGGTGGAACATAAGCCACGTAGATACAGAAGTCTAGGATGAGATTATTGTGTTGTAAGCACGACTTCTTGGATCTGACGTGAGCGTAACAATGGAGTCCACGCAAACTAATATACCATAACTTACGGATAAGCAACATGCTAAGTTAATACTTTCGACATTGGACTCTTCTCACCATATGAAGCAAAAATGTGACGCGCTGAAGTGTACATTTTTGAATTCGCAATTTCAATCAAACTACGCATTCGTCGTATCATATATAATAGTGAGTATTTGCATTTTCTGTTTTCTCGTCTGTCAAGTTATCCTTATCAATGTAGTGCGTATGGCTCTGACTAGGGTCCAATGCTTACAACGTATCAAATAGTTGGCTATTCAATGAACGTTCCACGTTGCTTGTACATTTGGGAAGAGCTGGATTCACAGGTGATTACACGTATATTAGAACATAAATACAACCAGTAATTGAGTAAATTGTGTTGACGGCATCCCTTTGATTCCGATGGGCGAAGGAATGTAAGTGCTTCCCGTCGTATGATAGATAGTATATACCTGGAAAATACATTGTCGTGTGCACAGAGACACACACATTTGTCTCGCTCTTATTTCGCGTATGAATGTAATGATGTCTCACAAATCCTTTCTTCCTCCACCTTGACCTCTTCAGGATTGTGGTAAATACATTTTGGATTATCTTTTTCGAAGAGGTCACATTCGAAAGTTTCGTTGTACGTTCTTCATTGGGGAATGTGGAATCAGTATTTCGATCTATATCTATTTTACATTCTTGAATTATTGATATATTCAATTTTGTATACATCTTCTCAAGCCCGAAAGTGACTCGAAAATATTATCATTTCATTTATCTCATCTTTAATGACTTCGTTTCAAACTTTAGTCACGTTTCATACATGCCATATTTATTGCTAATGAATATTTGCTATCAATTAAATGTCATCATATTATTTTGTCATTTATTGCTATATTCTGCTGAATTCGCAACAATGATTACATCATTTAGACGTGTCTGTATATATCGAAACAGTATGATCTAGTCTGCCATCATTCAGTTATCTGGCTGATGAATTTAGAGTCGCGTCGTTGATGCGTACGGTCTCATATACCACGTGATCAAAGAGCTGGGTACAAAGTTCACTGAGTTCCAGCGAGCCGAGTCAAGTAACCACCATATGGCGAACACCGGCATGGTTACCAACCGAGCATGAATACAAACAAGTGAGATAAAAATGCAATTAAAACAATGTGTAATGTATTATTCCATGAAATTAATTACCAAAGTATAAATTGTTTGTATTATTCATGGTAGGAAAAGCGCGCTTTATATTTCTCCAAGATAAAAATGTTCGCAAGAATTCTATTTTTGTTTTTATGTTCATTACAGTTAACATGAAGAGTACCCCCTAACGACAAAAAAACTATTAATAATGAACTATAAGTCGGATAATCAATTAATTTCTATTATGTTTCATTTAATTAAAACATTTTCTGGTCTTCTCACAATTTTCTATTCTGACCTACAAATACTGAATGAAAAAATGTATAGATTTTCTAAAAATAATATGGACCATATAAATGCACTATCACAATTCTGTAGATATCACGATTATGTGGCTATATTTCGTTCAATATTCAATCAGTCAAAGAGTTCCCCCATTTGTAAGAATGGTTGAAAATAAGCAGAAATAGTCATGAAATCAATTGAATTTTCAGCAATTGACTTCGATTGATAATCGACAGAATTCGATTTGATAATCTGGTAGGTCATACCGGGCCCTACTTATGCGCTCGATGGAACGAATTGATTTCCAATACCAATCAACTCGACTTTTTGATTTTTCTTAATTATTCGGGACGTTTCCACTGAGAAATTCATATTTTTTTACGTATAAACAATCCGAATATGGCAGAAAAATATATCAATCATTCGTTTATGTATATTCATTATTTATCAGGCCCTACATGGGCAACGTTTGGGCGTAAATGACAACTCCTCCACTTGACCTATTTAAAACATACAAAATAGATTTAAAAAAATTAATTTAACATAATAGAGAATGAGTGTTACACAAAAGTAGCGTATATAAATCATAGCATTGAAAATAGATACTGGCAATAAATATCTAGGCCCTATTCATCAATTGGGCCCTATTTGAATAACAGTAGAAGTCAAGTTATGACAATTTCTAATTGAACTACGTATTGCTACAGCAATTTAAAAACCAAATGCCTACTAATGATTAGAACTGAAGGTTACTTATTGGAAGTTATATCAACTGCAAATGTTAATATAACTTTTTGTACACTATACATGAGATTAAAATATTTTTAATGATGATATCAAAGAAGTAACAGAAATAATAATATAGGAAATTAGGTGATTTCTTTCAACCAAAATTTATTGAATACTAGAGTGATACCGTATCAACAATAAGAAATATAATTTGAATAACCGTTTAAAAAACACTCATGTAATTTATCCATACCGTGATGATATCTTACGTTTTCGTTTGCTCGTAAATAATAGCTCGGTTCGTCGTATGAATAATACCACCGATGATTTATGTCGTATTTAGTCGCCCCGTCGGACAAAAATGATAACACATCTGATTAATGTAACGGTCTTTTTTTCTATTTTCTTTCTTTTGCATGTCACTTAGTAGATAATGGCTAATTTATTATCACTAAAAACTAAGACTGAGAAACAAGATTGATACTCTCGTTACACGAAATATTACGAGTATAAAAACAAAAATGTTTAATGTTTTATTTCGTTGACTTAATTAAGAGAGACATGTTTAATTAAAACATTAGCAAGGCTTCATTAAATTACGTATACATGATATGTGTTTTAGCTGGCTGTAGCAATTTATCATAATCACTTGCTTTACATCTATACTATAAGGGATACTTTCCTTTAACGACTCTTTCCATTTTTTTCTTCCACATATCTCTATGTATTTTCACAAAAATCCAGAATAATCTCAACGTTGCTAAGAATATGATTATTTTATATAGGCCTGACTGAAATGATTTTACAAATCTATATCAACAATGAATATCATTAACTTCATAACATGCTATTTGTGTGGCTTTTAAATTCAATTACCATGTAAAATCATCAAGGAATTGAAAACACATGACTTTGGCAAGTGAATAATGTAATAACTGGTTCAGATAATATATACCTCTAGCGTCGATTTAACATTACCATGAAGTATAGAATATCAAAGAAGCGAACGGAAGAAAAATGACCACGTTCACCAGAATTACGATGATAAATATAATCAATTGAACTCGAATTGAATATAGATCATATACAGCGACTGTAAAACAGTTCTGTTTTGTTGTGGTAAATTAATATCAACTTCCAGCGACAATACTAATTAATGTTTTCCATCAGTCGCAAACACAATTACACGGCAGTTTCATACAAACGCTTATAAATCAAGCTGATTGGTGGTTGTGATTATCCCGAGCGTGTGATTCGTGCAATTATCATTATAATGTCACCGCCACTCGTTACCTGTGCAGAACGAGCGAACGTCGCTTTGCATAGATAATCACTGCCGAACAGGTGTTTTGATCCTGCAATATTACGTCACATAAATATATTCATGACGTAATTGTTGTATTGTCAACATAACTCAAGCATAATTTAGAGAAATAACACTTATAAGGGAATAACAGAAATTGTATGAAATCAAGGACCTTCGGTATTTATTTTCCATAGAAGATATGATATGAATTGCCAATTTTCAGTTTTTCCGTCTACGAGAAGCCATGATTGGTTTAAAAAGGCTTTCGTCAATTTCATTTGTACGTTGAAACAAACATAGGATTCTATAACAGAAATATTCAATTATATTCTATATTCCATTCAATGATGATTAAATTCTGAATTCTATTCTCATCGGGAATTTTGTATAGAAAATAGTGTTCTCACCTCAAAAATCATGTCACAATTGTGAAATAGCTATACGTCGGTTTGGTACTGATTCTCTTCTTTTACACGAACATGAAACATTATCCTGGTAATAACTAGATCAATGGAAGTAAGTTAATTCACACTTCTTAATGGGTTATTGTGTATATGTCTGAATGTGAACTTTCACTTGTGCGATGTTATATACAATGTCAGAGCAGTAAAGATAATGTTCAAATAGCGCAAAGATATGAATATCAGAATTATATAAACTTTCGAATATAATTTCAATAGAAAAAAACTATGAAATGGAAAAGTTCTAGTGGTAGCGATAAATATATATTTCTTTTACTTTATTCCTCCACGTGAAGTAATATCGGTCAGAGAGAGAGAAAAACACTTCACCAACGGAAAATTGTATGTCAATGTAGGAAAATAGAACTCGAATTTTCCTGCACGCTGTTTGGAAAACTCTACTATTATACTTTATGGTTTTGCAAGCTTTTGTTTGTGCCTTCTATTCAATCCACGCAGCCACTGTGACAAATGCATACCATTTTGAATTGTTTCAATAAATCTTTGGTTGCATTATATTGTTCTACGAGACGGAGAGAGAAGGATGAAGAGAGATCGAGACCGAAGATAAAAAGAGAGAGAGTTAGAGTTGGAGGAACGTAAAAACTTGAACGGAAGAAAAGTTCTCTATGTACAGTCTTCCTAGAAGTTGGAAAGTTTTTCTACTGTTCGTTTACTGTGAACTAATATGTCGACCTGCAGCTCAACAATAGCCGTTGCAAAGCGTCAACTTTATAATATAAAATATATTATTCACACGAAGACCTTTTCAAAAGCAATTGTCGTCTCCAACTAAATAATTTGCATTTTCTTCTCTCTTCTACTCAAGTTACAACAATAGAGTGCACAGACAAGATGTAATTCAATCTTTCTTGCTCGGAATTAATTGCATAGCGCTCTATTTAAGCTCTTCGCCCTCTTTTTGCGCTCTTCTAAACTCCGCAATCGTGAGACATAAGCTCATTGACTCACTTGTAATTGTCTATCTATGAAATGCAATTACAGAAATAAGAACGGTTCAAACTGAATGGGTATGCAATATAATTATCACTATAAAATTGATACAAATGAAGAAAAATTCGAATTTATAATCTGAAATAGTTGAGAGGCGTGAGCAACGTTGTTGAATGAATATATAAAATGAAAACTACGCCCAATCATTAAATAACTATAGTGGGAGAACGCAGCATATAGACTGCGTTGTAATATGAGCGAGATATGTAGGCCTATATGCTATATAAACACCTCGATTTTGAGAGTATTACTTCTTATCATTGCCTTCGTTATAGGCGATACAGTCAACTTATTGATTATAACTTACAAAATTCCATCTCCATATATTTTCACAGTGTAATATATCATAAATAATGCAATATAACATTCTTTCGGTGTTTTGAGGTATAGCACCAATGTTCACAAAAAGTGTCCAGGTGATTGGTTGATTTATATATACCATTCGGAAAAAAACGTAAATTTACTCCCGATTTTTTCTATTATCTGTAATGGAGTCTTTGCTACGCACATATCTAACAATCGGTTGAGTGGATTTTGTGGTATAGATTATTGTAATTTTGAAAATATCCGTATCCTAAAAGAAGTAGAAGCCTCTCTTCCAGAAGAATCATACATTGAGAATTTTATGAGTTATGAATACACAAATGATAAACATGTTCGTCAGGTTTTCAGAAAATCGAGTAAGCGATTTCAAACCCACTTTGTAGATTTCTATCTCATTTCATATGTATGTATCACACAGTTTAAAATGCACATGCTGCGTTGTCCTAGTTTATTAAACTTATCTGGCGCTCACATATCTTGAGTACGCTTGAATGTAGTCCTGTGAGGTTCAAGTCGTTTCAAGTCGTTTAAATCTCGATAATTGTACATTTCCTCCATACTCTTATACACATCTTTACGACATTCCGTTTCCGTGGCTTTAAGAGTTCATGTTTAATAGTTGACTTTACGCTCAATGCATCTTAGTCAAAGCTCAAAGCACTCCCCGGGAAAGATGTAACCAGTAGCTGAGTTAGTGTTCTGGTTTACAGATTCCTACAAGATGGATTTACCGACCAAACTACCAATGTGAGCTCAGATTTTTCACAGCCGCCTGTTAATATAAATTCCTTGGCTGAGACTTTCGGTCGCTATGGCAATGTTTTCCTAACAATGTATCTCAAAGATAACATCGAATAGTAAAGGAAATAATATAATGTATTGTTTGAATCGGTCTCATTATCGAACCAAAATTATTCGTGAAGAGTACTGTATGTAGCATATGAGGAAACACCATTTGTGTTATTGTCAAATGAGTGCGATTTGGAATTAGGAAGAATGGAATTTTTATATCAAACCAAGAAAATTCATCAGAATGGTTATATTTTAAGAATCGTGAATACCGCCATTTTTTCGATAGGGGCTCGTATGACTGACTATACCCTATTATGACTATATCACGTCGTAAACATTCAATTGCAGCTGCTCATCAAATGTCATTACTTTATTCATGTTTAACGACGCAATGTACTGATAGCTGACTGAGATCCAAAGCTGACTGCGCTCGAGAATAATATTTGATGATATGATGGTATGACGAAATGAAAAGTTATTTTATTATTGGATAGTGAGAAGAAGTCGGTCGTGGCCTGATGTTGAGGAACCGCCCTTAATGACAGAGGAAACCTACGAAAAATCAGGATGGTTGACCATGATGGTAGTCGAACCCCGGTCTCCTGAATGATGATTATGACTGTGTGCTAGCCACTTGACCACTCGTCGCAGTATAATGTTATCAGTGAAGTAGGTGAACAGAAAGAAGCTCTTTATGAGTTCAAATTCATGATTATATTCATTATTGAAATGAATCAACATTTTGACATCTCGCTTGTTTTCACAAATAGTTATTTGTATCTTATTTTCAATTCAACCCAAAATTTCTACAGTAATCTAGTACGCCATACTAAATTGTATCATGGGCTCATTTGTAATACTCGGTCATAACAGCTTCCTTGTAATCCCCTGCCATTCTGCTATGAATACCATTATACTATATGGTCATATTATACTATATATTACTGCATGGATGATATTATACTGAATTTTAATTACGATAAGAAAAATAGAACATAAGTGTACTTAAAAAACAGAACTTATACATGACTTGGGCCTATATATTCTCAAAAAATATGTTTTTAACTAGGCTAACGGCAACAGGATGTCATGTATTCCATTTTTAATTAACAATGGTATTTCTAATGAGTTCGCATTGTCGTACAGTAATTAGAAAATATGTACGAAGATGAGTATCAAAATCCCGAGTTATGAGGTCAATTGAGTAACAGAAGTTCATTTCCTAGCTAATTTAGTCCTTGATATGAATATGAGAAATTTGTTTCAAAGATACAATACATAGAACAATGGAAATCAATGATAAAAATAATTATATATACGATTAACTATTTATGTGAATTTAATTTATAACATACAACATATTTCTTGGAAGGCACGAGGTACTGAAATTCTGATTTGATAAAATTCCGATTCAATAAAATTCCGATAGTGAAACCCTGCTGTGAATAATTCGAAATGAAATGTATGCACCAGAATGATTATAACTTATATTTGAACTCAAATATTATAATTCATATTATGTCAACAGTTCGAAGATTTCTTTTAAACTTATAAACATCGCTCGAGAAGTATCAATATAACTTAAATTCAGTTTCAACACATTGCATTGCCTTTTCGTAAACGCTGAAATTAGTAACAATGCAACATTTTGCACGTATTGTAAAAGAAATATTTATATTCAATGGAAAATCTTGATTTATCGTAGGCCTACTCTCATCAGTTTTCACACAAAAATAATGGTAACGAACAATTGATGATATATTTTCTTTTTTTTCTACCTTGATCAAACTTCTTTGATCAAAATTTAGCAAAGGAATAATCAACTTAAATCTAAAATTCCAACAAAGAAGAAGATTTGAATAATTATAAACTATTTGCTCAAATCGCGTAAATCCCCCTCTATCGACAAAGCAGAAAATTATAACACATTGTCAGCTAAATGTGTGTCTTTTCTGCTGCAGTCTTTTGCCGTAGAGCCTCAGCTCGTAGATCTACTCGGTCTCCGAGGTAATTTATCCTGCTACGTCACATTGCCATGGGGTGGTGGCCAAGGGGTGGAGAGCATTTGCATTCACAGTTGAAACAACTCACCGCTAGGTTTGCGCGTGAATTAAGACCGGAACTAGGTTAGTTGTGTGCTTATATTTATCGCGCAGTCACGCTGCGAGACGAAGTGTCTGACTACGGAACTAGATGAATGAATGCATTACATTACAAGTAGCATTTTCATAGTAATTGTTCCACTATTATTGCATTTGTAGCTGAATAATATAATACCCATCAAGCGTTACCCGAAGATCATGAACAATTTGTTCATCTATTATTTATGTGAGTATTTAGAATTAGGGTTTCTATAATTGGTTACATTATGAGGAAAATATCATCTCAGCAATCCTACAATGTCACGTTTTCAAATAAAATACAGCAATGAAAATATTGTTTCTCTTCTGACGTCACTAAGTATAATGTCCAATCAAGTGGACTGTTCATTATGAAAAATGTTGAGTTACCAATTATATCCTCTCTTATTGTATGGATAGACCAATAGATGGCATAGTAATGATCCACGCTTATCACTTAATTGTCTATAATAAATTTATTTTCAAATAGTACTTGAAAACTTTCAACAACTGCTATATGTTATGGGTATATGTAGTTATATGGATGTATGTAGGTAATGGTAATGGTTTGTAGGTGTATTTAGGTATTGGGACACTATAACGAGCAGGTGATGAAGAACAATGAAGTGATGATGAGTGAAAAGTACGTTCACAAAAACCCATGGCATATGCGGGACTCGAACCCACGTTCAACTTCCCCTCAGTTTCTGAAGCGGTACTTCAATTGACTCACTCACGTGGGGCGACTTGTCAATAGAATCAATATGATTATATTAATGTACTTTTTTTACAAAAGTTATGGTCTAATCAATTCGAGATTTTGTCAGCTATGTCTGGTTGGCTTATGAACTGTTTTCATGAATTTGCTATCAACTTAATTGTTATAGTAGATAATAGATAATGCAGAATAATTACTATAGTTGAGTGTATGACCATTTGCATGCAAAGCAAGAACACTTTTTTGTGTATATTTTTGTGATAATACTTTCTGTCGCAACAATGAGCCATACATTGTGTCCATGCTGTGTTCTGATGAGCATACTGCGTCGTCATGTACCATACTTTCAAAAGGAAAAAATATGTATTCCTACAATAGTACGTACACCGAACTATAGGGACATACATATATGGTACGAATGGCAACTACGAGCGCATTGTGTATACATCTCCAACTATAGGGAGGCGTCGTGAATAAAAACAACGCCGTTGTTTCATTTCCATATCTCACCGCCCTCCCGATGATTAAAAGACAGTTCAGCGGGCCGTGACATCCGGTAACGAGCCACCGGCATGCCGTTGATTGCCAGTTTGTCCGCCGCATATGGCGTGGCGCTAGTGAATGTAATTGCTCTCCTAGCTGTACCGCGTTGTGAATGATAATCAGGCGTCAACGTTATGGTGACGGTAAATACTATTTTATGTCATCCCTCTCTCCGTTTCTATTCTATACCTCTCATTCTCTCTCTCTCTCTCTCTCTCTCTCTCTCTCTCTCTCTCTCTCTCTCTCTCTCTCTCTCTCTCTCTCTCTCTCTCTCTCTCTCTCTCTCTCTCTCTCTCTCTCTCTCTCTCTTGCAATTAGAGTAAAAGTGTACGCATGTGGCTTTGCAATACGTGATCCATTCATATGATAAAAATCAAATGTATGAAACTTGGGCTAGGCTTAGTTATTGTACTTTTTTCACGTAGTTTTGTTTGCAGTAGTTCATGTATATGCAGGGCCGTATTTACGCCTAGGCAACCAAGGCAGCTGCATAGGGCGGCCAAGTTTAAGAGGCGGCATTTCCTAAATGTCTCAAGACTATGGGACTATTTTCTATAATTGCACAAACATTCTGAAAATGAAAAAAAATCTTATTGCAAGAAATGAGTAGCATTAACTGCCCATAATCGACTGCGAGTCACGACTGTTATTTCGAAGTTGCTTTGTTCTATTCTTTTACACTGTAGCGCGGGGTTCTAGGATTATCAGCCACCTCATTTGCGCGCCTTGCATTGTATTTTGAAAATATTAAAATCCGTTGTTCACCTGCCTTCATTTTCAACAATGTTATTACAACCAGTTGAAGGTTAGATTTAGCCTACATGCAAGTTGTCACAGGCTCTTGCCCGTGGACTTAAATTTAGCACATTGACTAGATCAATTACTACTTAATAGAGGGTGAGGGGGGAGGGGGGCGGCCAAAAATTATTTGCCTAGGGCGGCGCAAAACCTAAATACAGCCCTGTGTACGTGCATTCCAGTACTTTACTTTTTTAATTATTTCGAAAGTTCTTGATAGAAAATAAAACACTTTCTCACAGATGAAAGTAACGGTTCAACTTTGATGAGATTTTTACAACAATGTTCAAATATGTTGTGAAAGAAGGTCCTAAAAGGTGAGCTGGTCGGAAACCGTTGCGCTACGCGTTTGCCTTTTCTTGGTTTTGCACTTTTTTTCTCTTATATGAATTGGGTTGTGTGAATAGTGTGTGTTATGTGATCAAGAGTATTTGATGGGTCATGTTTTAAAAATCGAAAACCAAACTGATCTCAAGCAGGAGTTATTTTTGCATGTTCCATCCATGTTCGAGCTACGTTCCATTCATAAACAATGTCATTAAGCACACATCACTCGAAATTCATGAGGTACATCAATAAAACATTGTTTATAACAGATATTTCCGAAAAATCTTAATTTTTGGTTGATGACAAGATGATTGTAGATTCGAAAATCTTTTTCTGAACCCGGACATCGAATAGGATTCCACCATGCAATGATCTGTTTCTGATAGGCTACTCAAACATGATAAAAAGTAGGGAATAGAAGATGTTCTAAATTATAAACAAGATCCAATGACGTACGTTTGTACGTCAAATAATTGGATCTCATATCTCATACAAGAGATCCCAACCATCTGAATGAAACAGCTTTGAGAGTGAATAGCTGTGTTGAATTGAAACCACCCACGTCTATTTCAAGGTAATTGCTTCTTTGAAACTTAAGCTTCAACAAAATGGCCGATGCTTTTACACTCGAGATATTCTCGTTTCTTTCATGTTCTGTTTGCTTAATGCTTCTAACTTTCAAGCAGACAGTTTGTTCATTGGAATGATTGTTTTTTAAACTTTTAATGTTGTTCGTTTCAAAGCTTTTCTCACAGTGGAGGAGGAATACTTAATGAACCGACACATTTACAGATACATTTTCTACACACAACAATTATCCAAAATACATTTCTCGATTTAATTGCCATTTTCTTTCAATTTTAATCCAACTATAAAATGTGAAAACACTGGGGCGCTTGATACGCATACCGGAATAAAGTATAGTTGACATTTGCTCGGGTGACGAACCTTACACCTAAACCCATGACTACATTCTACAACCATTCATTCGAAAGCACCCCCGAACCAATGTCACACAGCCGAGTATACTTTCTTCCGGTATACGCTCTTCAGTGTGCCCGAAACGGTTGAGAATAATCTATAGCGTATAGATCTACTATAGTAATACTCACGGCGTTGTGCCTACCAGTACAAATTAGAATGCAATTCTCGTGGTATGTTTGCTACACTTTGTTTGAGTCACCGCCCGTTTAGGGCTGTACTAAGGGGTTGAGTGGGTGATAGGGGTGAGTGTATGGCACCCTTGAAGATTATGACTCACTCATAACCATCCTATAATACACATGTCACGTCCATACAAACTCACCCGTTATTCGCACACTTCACATACGTATGGCCTATACGGTATACGCACAATAGAGGAAACAGAATTTACTACGTATACGGTATACGACTATACGCACAATAGAGGAAACAGAATTGTTACATACTAGGAAAACGCCATATATGCGTTGTAAGACGAGCGGATAGTGATAGTATTGGTAAAAATGGGTAAAAACTGCTTCGAGTGGTACCAATTTAGTACATTTTATGCTTATTCTTCAAAATGGCTCACCCGATCAAGCTGAAATTTTTTAGAAATGTGTACCAAAATGTAATTCAACTTCACGCGAAATTTCATTTTTTTGGAAAATGAAAATATTTTCTTTTTTTTCCGCCATGTTATTCTAATGGGAATTTTTGAAATTTCTTAAATTCATAAAAAAAAAGTTACTCCCCGATAATGCCACAAAACTATACAGATCTAAGTTAGATGAGGAACCATATTGAAAAAAAGTTTGAGGTTGATAGATGCAGCCGTTTGACCTATGTAGAACCGACAAAGAAACATGAAAAAAAAACACATAAAAACGAACACCAATTTTTTTCAGTATGTCAAATTGAATCCTCGCTAAAGCTCGTCTAATTATCTTGATGGTGAAAATGTAAAAGCACATTTGTTGAGGGTGCCTGAATGACAGCAAACGCTAAGAGGTGAGATCACGATCAAAGAAAGGTAAAATTAGGAACCAACAGTGGTGGTCTATATAAATATTGTTCAACTTTCAACTTTAGTATAGTAGCTTCAGAATGCTAAGCAAATCAGAATGTTTTTCAACTACCAGCAACTAAGCAGATGACCTTAATCCAGTATTCTAGCAGTAGTCAAAAACCATTGTTAGTAATGCAATTATCACTGTTAGTCGAAGCTCTAATCTTAATCTCAACCCTCAGTCCTGGCATTGTGAGGCAACCAACACAACACAATCAAAAGATTGAAAAGTAAAACAAAATGTCTGCAATTTATTTGGTTGGTATGTCTTGCATTTACGTCTCTAGTGGGTCTGAAATCAATCAATATGGCCGTGAAATATTGTGCTGGTGACTGTGGGTTGGAGCACGGAAGAGGGGCGTGTGTTGGACACGGTGGGGGAGGCTTGGGGTTAAACGATCACAATATTCCCCTAACCAAAGCTAATTGCAGTCAGAACCATTAAACGTTATTGATGATAAAAATGTGTGTGATTTGATTGTCTGTATTATTTATTGTGATGGATTTGTACAGACACAATAGGAAACTGTAGCGGATGAACGATAAAAAAAATCAGTGAAGTATTTATATGCTTCTGCACCAGCGTATACTATTCATTGACTTGTGTACTGTGGACGCATAATGAAGATCTCATGAACGAAGCCGGGATCGAGTCTCGAATGAGACGTTTAGGAAATGTCATACATGTATCACCGCTAGTTTATCACCCCAAATTACCTGGATGAAAGTGGAGTCGTTAAGCATAGTTTCTCGAGTGTAGGGCACAGGTCTTGAAAATATAGAAATAGAATAATTCGTAGACGTTTTCTTGTCATTCGTTTGTCTTTTTGGTGTAACCTGCAAATCGATTTTGACAATGTATGTTATATAATTTATGATACTCGGCCTTTAGCGTTAACTTTTACAGAGGAAAGTGATTGCTTTCGCTCGATGTACTGTTCGTGATATTTATTACTACGAAGACGCTATATATGAACCGCTTTGACGGTTGGGCGTGTATTGAAGCATTGAGAGTGAAATGCTTGAAAAAGCGACAGTATAAAACGAGAGTTTTTTCTCTCGCAAATTGCTGACCAGATTCTCATGAAATTTTTGAAACTATGCAGGCCTATCACCCATATATTACGGCATATATTTTGGCAATTTCGAATCTGGAAAAAATTGTCATCATGTTAATACAGCCACATATTAACGAAATAGCCACGAAATACAGAACACGAAATAGCCTATTCTCGGATCCTCGAAACCTTTTTAGCAACTATTTCTTCAGCTTAAAGAACTCCGAAAAATATACATGTCCAAGACCAAGTATAACAATACTCTAAGTTGACATTGAAATGGCTGCAGCCCTCGTAAACTCAGTCAGCTGAGGCACGCTTCAGACACTCGTTGGGCGTGTCATCGTTGGGCGCCCAAAGTCATCGTTGGGCGTGGGTTCGAATCCCGCATAAGGCATTGGTTTTTGTAAACGTCCTTTCACTTATCATCATTCCTTCATAGTTTCATAATCACCTGCTCATTCGTACCCCCTTATAACCTAGCTGTTGGTGGGGTCGCTAAGCAACCAATAATCAACAATCACATTGAAATGAGTATTATGTTGATCATTCCAAACGTATATACAGTGAATATATGGAAAAACAAGCAATATTGTTCATCCAAAAATTAACGTACAATCTATTTTACAGCTGACCTTGAATTCTATATAGTTTATTCGAAGAGCTATAGTGCATAGAACATCCAATCGGATTGAATGGATGTAATCTCACTGAAGTAGTATATTATTATTTATATAATTACTTATCGATAGCTCGATATAAAAATACCAACAGTTATTGCTGGAATATTAAAAAATATCTAGAAGTATCAAGAAATACCAGGTTATTACGTTCAGTACAATCAGTACCATTCAATCACAATTATATGTTCTAGCTTATACTTAAATAATAATCTTAATGTGATTTACTTTTCTTATGAAACATCCACGTAGTCACGTGATCGCATATCGAAGAGGGTAGCACACAGAGAGACGCTATCACGTTACAAGATCGTGTCAAGGAGCATGGAAAGCAAAGATATCACTTGATTGTATGAAAAACGATAGAACACCAAGACGTTGCCATGTTCTACCATAGTCAAGGATCTTGGAGTGGAGTGCTTCTAGATCACTTGATCGTGTCAAAGACGTTATCTAACCAAAGCCTCTATGATTCAACTATACGAATGTGAGCTTTTTCCTGCTATAGTTAACACAAATAGATGCAATGAAGTATTTCAAATTATCAAGGGTATTTTTAATATAATTCTGGAAACTAGTGGAAGTACTTTCATAAGTTATTATTCATTATACAATATAATTAGATTTTTCGAAATGGTTTTAAAAATTTTCTGTATTGGCTACACGTTGCTATGCCTCTCTTCGCAGTCCATCTTAGAACTCATACAGATTTACACATGTTTATTGAGTGTTTCTACGAATCTCTGCCGATTGTTTCTTCCGTACAATGGCGGTTTGACGTATTTGGTGTTGCTAAGCAATGCCAGTGCCGACAGCACGTGTACATCTCTGTACTCGGTGCTGCCCGTACGCTCGTAGAAATCCCTGTTACAACCAACTAGAACAGGTAAACCATTAAACACTATGTTAGGCCTATTTATTTTGTACGTGAATGCATACATGATTGAGAAAGAGTTTTCTGAATGAACATTGACCAATTATTGGATGATCGAAGCGAACACTTAATATTAACATACTTTAGAAATGTTTTTTTGGATTCTTTTGTTCACCTTCCAATGTAGAGCTCAATTAATATAGTTTTCTTATGAGACTTGACATACACTCATTATCATCACCTACCACGATAATTTATTATTTTGAGCAGCATTCGGTGGAATATCCAGGAAATAAATTCGAATATTTAAAAAAAAAAAAAAAACATCAACCCAGAGGAAATATGAAAACAAAAATACTCCGAATCACTTCAAAACTGTTTTTAAGTGTGCTTTTTTCAATTTTGTACGTGGCATACAGGTCAGGAGAGAAGACCAATGGACTCTAAACTTCTTTTGAATATTGGTGTCCCACTAGAATATATCCGCATTGTTTTTCAGGAAAATCGAACGAACGGTTTTTCCGTAAACAAATTTAAAAGTTTGGAAAATCGCCATAAGAATGACCCAGGGGGAAACAAAAAACGAAAATTCTTCAAAAGCTTTCAAATCCATACAGAATATGAAAACAACTATCATACTCATTTTCAATAATTTGTGCAACAATCGGATGAGATGTAACGGAGAAAACGCAATAAAAGTATACATGTCATCGAAAATCAGGATCAACGTGTAATGCAAAGTGTATATGCGACAGGTTGCAGGTGAGGTTTTTGAACGTTTAAAGTAATACAAGGTCTGTAGAGGTAGATTGAGCTGACAAAATATTTTTTAATCCCCGATTTCCATACTTCTACCCTCATCTCACAACGCACATACTGCATTTTCCTAGAATATATATATATATAGGCCTATATATATATATATATATATCGGATTGCCCAGCATGGAGAAAATGATACTATGTATATTTTTTCACAACGACTACAACGACCACTATTTAAGAAAGCCATTGGAAGGTTGATCCTGGTTTGAACCCAGTTGAACCCAGTTTGTTCGTAAAATGATTGGAAATCTCAAGAGATCAAACAGTTGGGCAGTGAGATCCAAAATCAAGGTGTGATATGCCTTCGTCACTTTTTTCAGTCAATTAAAAATCTACAACGCATGTGCTACGTTTTCCTAGTAATGGAACACGCCTGATTCTGCAAAACACATATTAGGGGTGTTAACATGAATACACATGAGTATCCACGAAAGATAGAGTCATCCACCAATCAGATGTATATAGCACCATTGTTATAGAAATATTACCGTGAAATTTGTATTTGTTGTGAGGCTCCCGTTTTTTTTCGTGGATACAAAATCTAATGATAGTAACGTCTTAAGGGTACTCACGCCTATGGTATGTATCGTGTCTCTGAGGTCGCCCACCAGATGTCGACACAATCGCCCCACGGCTTGGTGAATCCAGGAACTGCGGGCTGGCATGACTCAATAACATTTTGCGGGCGTGAATTGTTGGGGCCGCAGCCACGAACCCATTATCTACATAGAACATAATCGTTGTTTTTGAAGGACATCACAAGCCCGAAACTAGATTCCAATGAATGATGACGAGATTTATTTCCATAATTTCAGGTAAAACTAGAAATCTTCTCAATTTTAGAAATCATAATTAAATTGTGATGTCCTCCAAAGCCTGTAAGTCATGACGTAGGCATAACCGATTCGCAATAGAAATATAGAAAGGATCATGTCTCATGTCTAAGTCACGACTCAGGAGAAAAGTAGTGTCCTGGAGGATGATAAACTGATTAAAATTCCTGAAATTGAGATGATAAATTCTAGATTTCTCTAAAATTAGGGAAATTAGAATCGTAATCATCCATTGAAATCTAGTTCCAGGGTTGTAATGTGCTTCGAGTCCCACAATATGTATATCATATCTCACAGGATGTATCTCATACGATGATACAAAATGCTGTGGAAAAGATCTGGCATTACTCAAAAACACGGCACCTCTATCGAATAGTGTGAAAGCTTATAATTATTTCGATTTAAACTACAAATTTACAACAATTAAAAAACGGATTGACCTAAAATCGAACGTCGTCGATATATTAAACTAGAAATATTTATCCACATGAATATAAGCTTAAAATACCTCTCAAATGTCGTGGCAAAGGCTCGATTTCTTCCAATTGGTCTTCAGTGGCATCCTCAACTGATGATAGCACCGGAAACTTGTCGTAGAAAGACTGAAACTCTCGTGCTAGTTGCTTATCACCGTGGTATTTGTCAGGTTGGTATTGATCACGTGGCCCTGAGGTGAAAACCGGGGAGAACGGCGGAGGCCTGTGAAGAAAGTTACGTAGAAATAGCTCTCATTAATCAGTAGATCCATCTCAATCTGAACTCGGGAAACGCCATACATGAAATTATGAGATGATTGAGTTTGATGCCCAATAGTGAAACTGTCGATATTTATATGTTATACATATTTTTTTCTTTCTACATGTATATATATATATATATATATAGGCCTATACATAAATATATATATATATATATATATATATATATATATAGGCCTATATATATATATATATATATATATATAGAGAGAGAGAGAGAGAGGGAGGGAGAGAGAAGAAATTTTCTCGTAGACGAATAAACTTTTCGAGATAGTTAAGAGACCATTATATTAGGAAATGTTTGAAGTTGATTTTTTTGTTTTATTTTCCTCCATTTCTTCTTCAGGAAGACTCTTGGTTCAAACATCTTGACTTTCCATTCATTCGAAAACTTTTATTACGATCTATAACTTACGCATGGTTATCTTTTGGCCAGCTGTAGTTTGTATTATACGTGGATAAATAGGTATGAGACGGTAAACCCGTGAAGTTCATGGTCGCTCCGTTCAAACTTGATCTAAGTCACAGTTCAAATGTAATACCAATTGAACGTTTCATAACTATAATGCTTATACATGAATTTGATGGTGTTTCAACAATCTCAATATCCATAGAAATTGAATCTTATATAAAAATGTAAGCTGAAGGGAGACAACAATTAACCCTCACAATCAAATAATTGTTCAAATTATAATAGTCATGTCTTGATGTATTTGTGTGGAAGGAGTTGACAGGAGAATCGTGGTCATCCAATCACCCTCATTTCTTCCAATTGTACAGAATGAGAAAATATTCACTGAATCTCATCAAATGTCAAATATTCACAAATGAAAATTATTAAATATTTGAATCAGTTATTGAGAAACTATTGAAACCTAATTTTACCATAAAGAGTATCTTCTAATATATCACTCAGAGAGCTATTCAACTCTTCTCCGCGTACTTGCTACGATCGACTAGCATTGAGATCAGTATGCACTCACTGGCTTAGAAAAATAGCATCGAGGTTTATTTTCTCTTTTGTTAATGAATAATTAGCTCATGTGAGAAGCATGTTTGACCCGGTGTCAAAACCAGTTGCCACTCTCTTCTTTGTTCTATAATTTTTCATGTACAAAATTCATGAAGCTAAAATTTTATATCCATTCTCTATTGGGATGTAGCATTCACTTGTCATGGCTGTGATAGTAAAATTGCCACCGTGATACCCCTACCGAACGATCCTACTTCAACATCCACAGCCCAATTTTGAAACTTCAATATTCTGAATTTATTTATTCTCAAATTTCACTCGTGCTTGAATGAATATTTTTATTCTCACATGATTGAGTTAAGTTGTTTTCATAAGCCTTCGTACGACTACTATGCTCCTCACATACACATATCATGCTCTCCTCTTCCAACTCGCCGTTGTGTCTTATGTTTAAGTACAATGTTATGAAAGAAGAAACACAAGTGGTGAGATCAAAGAGATCCATACAATGCCTGAGGTGTTTAGTTTGTTTTTTATGCTACGAGTGCTTTGTATTCTTAAAACCGTTGTTTTAGAACAGAAAGCGTAACATTTCCAAACTAACATTCATCTGTTGAACATTTTAAAAGCTCATCTCATGTTCTCTTGAATTTTCCTTGATATTCTGTTCTGTGTATCAAGACACTTTGTGATTAATTAGATGAGCGTTAGCGAAGATTTCCACTCAACTCTTATATGGAGTTTTGTCTGTCTGTTTTTTGTTTGTTTGTGGGCACTGCATAGGTCGAAGGGTTTGACCGATCGACATGATTTTTTTTTTGTATACGCAAACTTATCCAACTTAGATCCCTATAGGTTTTGGGTCAAATCGGTTAGACCATATTTTGAGAAAACATCATCTAGAATTTTCTAAAAACCCCATAAGATTAGGCCGGCAGAAAAAATTGAAAAATAAAATCTCTCCAATATACCGGTAATTCAAATTCTCCTCAAATGTAAACACGGAAATTATACACATATTACAAATTTGTATGCTATTCAGACCAGCCGTTTAGAAGAGAATAATGTAATACATGTTTTTTATTAATTAAATAAATAGAAATAATAGCAGAAAAAATGTTGCATTGTTAATTCACGGCTCTCTAGATTCGTTGGTATCGAATGAAGTTCATTTCATATGATCAAGGTATGTAGAGTTTTAGATTTTACTTTCTAGATATCTCGCTCATCACACAACGCACATTCTACCTTTACCATAGACTAAAGATATATACCGATAAAACAGTTCAACGCATTAGAAGTCGAAAGAGCAACTGCCAGTTATACAAAATAAGCCTACATTGAATAGCGATTTGATTTACTTGCACAAGAGTGGCCCTTACAACATATTATCTACTAAATTCTGTAACTGTGCAATCTTGTAAATGAGCGCAAAATATCGAAGATAAAGATTATTATATAATACAAAGCACTTGCATTGTTGCATTTTGTTTATTAATAACCGCAAAGGTTCGCAGAACATGAATGATTCAGGGGCCTCCTTGCCAGCAAGCATCGAATTTTGTGAACGAAATAACAGAATTCACTCATCACCTTCTAACGCCAGTGGCCGAAGCCGATAGAAACATAGAAGTACAACATCGAGCATTCATTTCATATGAAATATGGTACATAACATTTCTTAGTCCAGGCTTACGTACTACAGATTGAAAAAAAAGCACGTGTACCTCCCACCACATTTCCTATAGTTACATTAACCATGTCGTATACAGGCCGCAGGCGGGCCCATACATAGAAAGTCCATATTTTATTAGATTTTGTCATGTATTTTATATTTAATTAAGATTTTTTCATAGGTCAAACATCAGTGCAGCCTTATATATTTTGGGGGCCTCACTGGCCAGGGGCCTCGGCGGCATTCGCCGCCTAGCCGCCCTGGCCAGTCCGAGACTGGTCGCACCAAACTCAATTTGGACGGTTAATGTGAAATTTTGTTGGGCACCAGTCATTCTAAAAGCATGTGCAATATCGAATTGGCTAGGAATATAGCTCATTATATCTTAGAACGAATAGAAATGATGAATGAAATTGAATAGAAACAATTCCTCGGACATTGGCAGAAAAACCTTTACCATAACTCGTAGACAAATGCACGTAGGCCTGTTCATTGTTTTGAACATGAAGATGTATGAAATCAAACGAAATGAAAGCAAGGGAAATCAAACCTTGGTCCTTTTGCATGAGAGAAGCGAATCGTACTGTTTTTCATTTTTTTTTCCTATAAAACACCGGTTGGTTTAACTACATATTATATTGAAGATGGTCTAATGGAAGAGCAGATTCTAAACCGATGGCCTCCTCAACAGGAAAACAAACAAAATGTTCACTGTACTCTTTTGTTTAATCTCATTTCTGGAGATATTCCACTTGAAGTAAACTACAACGTAATTCTGAAGAACCACTCATTAAACTCTTGATAACTTTTTTCTTGTCTTTCACTTTCCAAAAGATTTATTTTTTCTTTCAAGAAAACCTTTTGAATAAGTTGAGCGGCAAGACATCAAGATTAATATTTCGCAGGGAGATTCGAAAGATTAAGGTGTCGATAAGTTATTGATAGCTATTAAAAGTAGAAAGTTTTGAAGTTTTGCAATGGTGAGTTCAAAAGTTCAATCATTATACGCGTCAGAGCTGACAATGTTGTGTAATGACTATATATATATATATATATATATATATATATATATAAGGGAGGAAAACTTCATAACTGACACTGTTATAAAAAAATGAAGTCATAAAAAATCCTCTCAAATGAAAACTATTTTTTTTATGCAATCTGAAGAGGCTCGTCATGCAGAATTGATTCAACCTTCAAATTGACAAGAGGAAAAATGTATTCTATACAATCATTACCGTGTGCTCTGGTTTCCATTCGACAGGTACAAAATTCATTCAGTCTTGTAGAAGTTCCTAGGAGATACAAATTTAAAGAAAATGAACACTGTATGAAGTCCATCATAGAGCTTATTGACTCGAGTAGGCCTATAGACAAGAGACAATAGCTGTCTCATACATAGTTCAAATATAAATAATACAGCAGCCAGATAAAAGCATCTGGTGAAACGTTGTCATCCGATCAAGATAATAATCTTGAAGGGATGGGCACTATATAATAAAAGGTTGTTTACGATCATACGAACCATAAAGTCAGCCATTTTGTTCGAAGTGTATTATCCTCGTAGGCATCCTGATAAAATACATCGAGAGTTTATGTCTGTCTGACATTGCAATTCGCCTCACCCTCCGCTCACGACTTCACCCTCAGCTTGGTGGTGCATTTCCATTCACGAGACGGTCATTAGAGTGAGGCAGGAAACTACTACAATTTGTGGCGATGAATTATCCGTTGAAATACATGGAAATATGTCAATGTTTTGATTGACTTTGGTGGAAATAATGATGACCTAGTCAATAATAGAACCTTCAAGAATTGAGTTATCAGAGTTTTCAAAACATTATATATTATGAGCAGTTTGCAGTCTTAAGAAACCCGGCACCACCACCCATGTTAATTTGTTGATTCTTCTGTTGCGCTCGAGAAGTTGTAAGTTGTATCTTTGAGATATAGTTATTGGAAAAGATAATAATTTCTCATAATCAACCAGAACAAAACAAATTTCAAAATTTTTAAATTAGCGGGATTCACCCAAACCAACGTGATTGATACGATAATCGATAATAATAATCGATAAACGTTAATCAATATCACCAAAAATAGTTCTCGTTTTTATATAATTTGTACAAGAGATTGTAACGATGCATGGTATAAAATAGTTCACAATCATTTTACATAACGGAATTGTTTTTTTCATAGTCTTGAAGTTTGTACTTGGCATACAGGGCAGTCCAAATGATAAAATGAAATTGCAACTTTTTCTGGACATTAGTGTTACACCAGAATAGTTTGAGATTGTGTTCAAGCAAAATCAATTAGACTAGTTGAAATCGTTAAAATCGTTAAAATCGGAAATTTGACCATAATCATAAGAATGGTAGAATTTAGTAGAATTTTGAGTATTCCGAATTTATTCTTCTGGATGAAATTTTCACATGATATTGATTTTGTTTGAATATCGGTTCAAGTTTCTGTTTTGTTTGAATAGATTCGAAATTGATCATTTTTGAGAAAATGAGTCAATATTTTGGAAAAATGACTGCATGATAGGCCTACTATAAGATTGAAGTTTGTTATTGAAAATCAACAGTTTGCAAAAATAATGAAGCGTATGACCTAGGATTATATCTACGTGAGTTATCAGATGAGCACAGCAAATCTCATCTTATTCTATACATAAATGTGCTAGTCGATTGTTTACTTTGTCTAGCCTGTATTCCGCGTACAAAAAAAAATTAAAATGAGAAAAATGAATTTGATGGAAATCTTTGCCGTGCTCACCCAACAAAGCACTGTGCGTCGTATATTCAGTCTGGAAGCCCTTCGTCTTTCGCGCTTAAAAATGATATACAGGCCTACATACAAAAATGTGATCCCTGCGGTTAGTCGCGTACGATTATATTCCCGTTTTTCAACATTACTGTTGCGCGTGTCATTCTATGAAATATGATATTCTGTCGCTAGAAATCGGTTATATATGAAGCCTAAAAGTGTTTTCTCTGTTAAACTCGTATTTGAAACAAAAGCCTGATGACGCAATCGGATAGTGATAATTTGTCAGTTGATAGAGCCACCGCAAGCGCGCTAGTTGCTGATTACAACCGTAGGTCAATAAACAAAACACTAGTAAAACATGTGACAGATTGTAATATTCTAATCATGAATATGGAAACTGATTGCAGCTGTTTTGACAATTTGCAATCAAATCAGACAAATTGCAACTCCCCTCTTGCTTCGCCCTTGCCACCCAACCCACCATGTTCGTGTCCTCGTTACATACAATATCATATTACCACCCTTATCAATTACACATGCCTTTGACGGATGATACAGTGATGCTGGAGCAAACACAGTATCATTAGATCTATTTGTTATTGAAATCACAACTAGACATCATTAATACAAATAATTTGAACTAAATTAAGCATGGTATGTTATTGATATATTGAAGATTACTCAATACCCCCAAACTATAGCCCTCTCTCTATGTCTCATACACACACACACACACACACACACACCAACACACACCCTCACACACCAATACTCTCTCTTATTTGCGTCTTACCAGACAAAGTCTTGGCTCCAATATCGGTCTTACTTCCTGACTGTATATAGGACACAACAAGCTACGTTAACACAGAGGAAATTGTTTTTCGTTTGAAATAATATATCTTTGTATTTAATTGAAAATTGTCGTTTAGAAGTGAAAATTATATTAAAAAAGGCAGCCAATTTCGTCCCGTTTGATGAGTTTCCAATCCAATTATTTATTTTAATTAATATTCTGTGCCTTGACTTTACAAAATCATGAAATGAGAAGAAAAAGTAATGCAGATATTCTTCTGAGACGGATTTTGATGTGAGTGTCTTCTTGTCCCCATGTTTCTTTCTTCATCGTATTCGTGCACACTTATCTCTCTTCTTGTGTGGAGCAGGTTGTCTTCTGTCTCTCAGATGCATCTTGGTCGACATGGTGGGAAGGTTGGAGGGAGGGGAGAGGCGTGTTGAGGTGTAAGACAATTCGGGCGAATGTTTCTGACAGTAAATCGAGTTAGGGATTTCATCTTTCTTTCATCTGACTATGCAAGAAGCTACTGGAATGAGACAGAGATAGAGAGAGAAAGAGAGAGAGAGAGAGAGAGAGAGAGAAAGCTAGAGAGAGAGTGAGGAAGGGGAGAGAGAAAGAAAGTGTGAGCTGGAGAGGAAAAGATAGAGAGAGAGAGAGAAAGAGAAAGAGAGAGAGAGAGAGAGAGAGAGAGAGAGAGAGAAAAAAAAGAGAGAGAAAGAGGACGAGATAGGCAGAGAGAGAGAGAGAGAGTTGGATATGGGGAGAGAGAGAGACTCTGTCATTCTGAAAGGTGTCATATTATCTTCAACTTGTGATCGAATGTGCAAACAATACAAGTGAATACAACCAGTGATTACAGCTCCATTATTCTACCATCAATATTATTCAAGAGCTTCTTTCTCTCCAACTTAAGCTTGGTAATTTAAATATCGTTGAATTGAATAACATTGCTATTGCGTGGTCTAAGCAACTTGAGACACTCCATAGTGACGTGGAGGGACGACGGAATTGACTAGAAGCTTTGACTAAATCTTGCAAGTTACCACAATTGTGAAATGTCTCGCTTTTCTTGTGTTTTGTCACAACGAGCTTCATAAAACTGTCACTGTGGCAGTCACATCGCGCACAAAGACAACACTGCGACAGAACGGCATTGTGCAAACGATCAAGGCCCCGCCTACTTTCCTGCATAACACGAGCGGGTCGGCTGCCGTTTGCCGAGATGGTAATCGTGTAATTCGTGGAATAAAATGTAGAATAAATTGGTGAAATGATTTCTGTTTGAAATAATTCCGTATTCTTTTATGTAAAAAAAATAATAACTCATCCCGGAAACCTTGTTGACCAAACATAATTTTTTCATGTGATCAGTACAATACAGCAAATAGTAGCCGCCAAATAGATTTGATCCACGTACCTTTGCCGTACAAAGGAAATGGCCGAAACCAATGATATATACGGTACGATGATTTCAGTGGATGATTCAGGTTTTGAGGCTTCATCCGCTGAATCCAACCATTCAACCAACGATAGTATCAAAAATCGAGTGGTTTAAGGATATGAACAAGGCCTGCAAGCATCATGCTTCAGCCCTCGAATGCACAATTACGCCACTTTTCTCGATCTTATTCCATAAGTCAAAGTTTACTTTGATGATCGAAATAATCCTTTACACATTGCGATTTGAACTTCAATCAATATGTGAAACTGAAAGATGTAACAATTTAATTCACCCTCATATTCCATAGCATTAAACAGTGTCTGCATGATAATTAGCGTGTGTATATCAATTTGTATGACAGCTATAATCCAAGATCAGGCATAGGAGAATTTCCAACATATCATCACGCAAATATGTAGCGATCCCTAGTTTAAGTTTGAAGTAATGAAGTTACTTGCATATATAGATTAAATGGATAATACAGTAATAGTTGTTATATGTTGATATTAGCGCTTGTTCACGGTCAACGCCACACCAACCCTTGAATTATCACCCCCACAGCCTTGCAGACGATAACTGCAACACCACCTCGTATCGGAAACTTTGTCGTCCGACACACACAAGTTTACAAGAGTTAAATAATATTTCAGCTCCATTAAATTCGGCTAAATGTGGAGATAAATCATGGTGGAAATAACCCTCCCTTCTCCTTTTTCCTCCTCCCCTAACATGCCGTTATTGTTTATCGTAGATAGCTGCTGTGTAGCATTTAATTATGAGCACCGTGTTCGTTTGAATATAGGCCCAAACTAGGTCTACGCAATTCTCATCATTTGAGATGGATAAATTGTATATTCAAAATTCTCTTTCATTTTCCAAACAATGTGAGCCCGAACTGTGAAAGTTCCATATTTGAAAATCCAATTGAAAACTAATTATGTTGTAGATATCCAAAATTTCTGGAAATAGAGTGTCAAAAAGCTTTGATGCTTCGTTAAAATGTGTATTTTGTATGTTATACACTCATTATATTATTATATTTTATATCACATGAGTGTATATTCATTAAAATTCGTTTTTGTGCCTAGAGGTTACATATTACATTGAAGCTATGTGAACACGTCCATGTGTAATTAATTCAATCGAACTCGACATTTAATTTAATAATCATCACGTGGTATAATGGTTAATGCTAATTGGTGTTCTCAATCACTAATCACTCGTATTGTTCGTGTTAATTGTATTGCCTTGCAATTACTAGATGACGTCACAGTGTGGTCATCTCATTACCCGTGAGCCTTGTCGCGTGTGTGAGGTTATTGTGGTATAGCTGTTCGACAGGAAAAGTAGTAACATGCAATGCAGTAGGTTTATTTTTCAATTGATAATTCATGCATGTGTAAAAAGTTGACAGCGATGTTCCTTAAATTGTGTATTCTGATAAACTTTTATTGGCAGTTCACTTGCCATGGAGGGGTTAACAACTGCTGAAATCCGGTGTACACTTTCCATGAAATCCCCTTGAAATCCCTGGAATCACTTCAAATCCCTGAAATCACTTCAAATCCCCTTGAAATTCGTATGAAATCTCTTGAAATCTCTTGAAATCTCTGAAATCACCTGAAATCAGGTGTACACCAAATTTGCGAATTGGAAACCCCTCGCTTGCCATCGACTCGTTCGTGGTGCTTCAATGATCTGCAAGAAGGGTTTTGGGAAGAGAAGCGCTGGATGATTATCAGAAACGATAAGGATGTGGTGGAAAAAGTTATAGAAAGGCCTAGTAAAATAATTGAGAAAATGCGATGAGAAAATTTGGCAAAACGAAGATCAATACAAAGTATGTGCAATTTTGTTAGGAGTCAAGAATAAACATACAGGATGGAAGGAATTAAACAATAGAATTGGAAAGGGATTACAAAGAAGAAGACGATGCTTATTGTTTGCTTACCGACCTCACAAACAGCTAGGTTATATGAAACCTAGGTACGAATGAGCAGATGATTATGAACTATGAAGTGATAATAAGTGAAAGAACGTTTACAAAAACCAATGCATTATGCGGGACTCGAACCTATACGCCAAACGGTGACTTTCTCTGAAGCGGTGCGTCAGCGATTACAAAGAAATAAAAGGGGAGGCGAAGAATGGAAATGGAAATAGTGGATAGAATGGATAGAGAAGTATAGGGAAATATGGATTCAATAAAAGAACGACGCGGGAATGAAATGAATTGAAAGCAGATATAATGAATATAACGAAGATCAGTGATTTACGAAGAGAGCTAAGAAATAATAACAATGTTTAATTGTAGTAAGTATGTTTGTTTGTTTCCCTTCAATTTCATGAGAGTGATCAATATTACCACCCGTTTTAAGAGCAATTTAAATAAGTAAATTGAATTAGAAGAATAAAATTAGACAAACTTCGTGAGATCATTGCACAGACAAACAAAATGTGCAATTTGTTCAAATCTTTCGCAGGCAGTCAAGAAAATATAAATTGAGTTCGTGTGTATACATATAGTATTGTTTCCTATTCCACCGAGATGTGCAGTTCTTCATTCTTTTTGGATTTGTTTCCGTCCAAAAGGATCAATTTGTATTAGAAGCTTAGTACAGCGACGATTCTATTTCATATAGGCCTACTCATGAAAGTTAAGGTTCGTTTTCATGTATTTTTCACGCTGTCGGTCAGGTCAAACAAAACAACGAATCCGAACTTGTAAACTTCTCCTGGAAATTGTTGCCAAGTCGGTCAGAAATTGTTTTTGTGAACAAATATGCAACATTTGAAAATCCCCATAGCAACACAACATCAGATGAAATTTCGATTCCTCAATTTCATCGAATAGAAATAAAATTCCCATAGAATGTTCGTTTCGTACGTTCTAGTTCATTTGTCAAACAAGTACGTATAGAATAAATAGGTTATGTCTTATTTGAGAAAATGAATGTATTCTATTGGACAGTTGTTAAATATTGAGTTTTGCCTGTTAGGAATAATCAACTTGTTGGGCTGATCAAAATGATCAGGAAAAATCAAACAATACTGATTCAATCACTACCATGAACATGCCTACCAGCACATGAAAAGACAAAAAATATAATGACATAATGAACGTAATGAAAACATGATAAACGTAATGAATAATAAACTATGTGAAAGAGATTCAGGAATATGTACGGATCTAAAAGAATTTGTATTCTCTATAACACCTTGAATAAGCAGTTGTACAGATACAATTTTATTTCAAACTTTATAGTGGGGGATATTATACAAAATCGGTTCGAACGTATGTACATGTAGGTCTAATTATGAGATGATGATTATGCGGCTTTCGGTGGCATACTACCGCGTATTCTGATTAGGAGATAATCCTTCCAGTTCCATACCAAGAAAGATATAATATTCATGCATGCATAATGATTACATCAGATAAAAGTTAAACAGCCACTCGGGGTAAATATTTGACTTGAAATGAGAGCTGTATGCCGTTTTCTATTCCAAGATGTGCCTCTGGGGACGAACCCGGGGCTTGGTACAGAACAGATAAAGGACTGGGACATTACATTATACAAATGAATTTCAATTTGTTTTCTATGCCGTTGCTTTATACAAAACTAAACGGCTTTTCTTACATTCGTTTACTTTCGATTACATGTAACTACTGCGGAGGGATGTGATTCCGTTGAACAGGATGATAATCAAACAATACACGCGTTGGCATGAACATACATGACTAGAATATTGTATGGTAGAATAAAATGTAATTAAGATATGACTGACTGAATGCTGAGTAATATAAGGAACACGCTTGGACTGACTCAACAATGAACGAGCTCGAGAACATTCAGCGGTATAGAGACTAATCTTGATTTAAATGTGTTGTCAACGAAAATCACGGTCTTCGATGTATCTATTTGATATCTGACGTATGTAGAGTTGATCAAGGGAAATGGTATCCATATTTGTATCTCGAAGCTCTCGTTTTACACGCGTAGTATGAAGAATATATATATATATATATATATATATATATATATATATATATATATATATATATACATATATATAGGACTATATGTATATATGTATTTGGGATATTTTAGCCATGTCATAAGAGATACGTCTCGACCGGTAATCGAACCCGGGACCTTCAGATTGCCGGTCCGCTGCTCTCCCACTGAGCTACCGAGATATTACTCTCATGTTATGGTTATACTTAGAGTGGGTTCGATTCCCGGTCGAGACGGATCTTTTATGACATGCTCAAAATATCCCACATATCTCGATGTTAGATCGTATTCAAGAAGTTTAATGATCATATATATATATTCAAATATATATATATATATATATATATATATATATATATATATATATATATATATATATATTTAAATATATATATATATATATATATATATATATATATATATATATATATATATATATATATATATATATATATATATATATATATATATATTTATATATTTATATATATATTTTACGAAGTTGAAGTGTAAGACGTCGTCAGCAATTTGAAATAATCTCACATAAATACTAAAATATATCAATTAAATTACATATCAGACGAATTTTTGTGCGGCCTTCACATGCGAAAAATGTCATCTTCATAAGAGAAACGACCTGATCAATTTAGAAAAATGTATTATATAAACTGACACATTGAGTAGAGGCAAATTACGGAAAGTTCAATTCCGAAATTGGAGATACGCTCAACTGTATGAAAAATATTTTTTTTTGAGATGGCACTCATGCAGCCAACCATAGTACGCACGAGCACTATAGAATCTCACGGTCTTGGTACAGCAATAGCACTCTGGTTGGGTGTCAACTACTTATTTAACTACTCGACCCTGTTTACCAATTACCACAGAATTATAACTTACGTGCAACTTATACCTTCAAATATTGGGAGCCACAACGCTCAAGTACGCATTCGGAATTGTAATTATAAAGCTTACTTTAGGTGCCACCGAAAGTTGCTCTTAGTTATTTTTTTTTGTAACCATGGATACGTAAACTCACTGTCATCGAAACTTCACGATTCACTTCCATTTGTTGTGCTACTCAATGCAGAACACTAACAATTAATCAGAACATGATGAAATATATGAAAGAGAAAATGACGGAGAATTAAAATACAAGCGTGAATTAATCAAGAAAATTATTTCTATAAATATAATATCTAGTTCTAGATTACTGAATGCTGCTGTGAACGATGAATGCTTTTAACTGAACAATTAATTAACCAGTTCGTCTTTTCAACAACAGAATACAGCATGAAAGAAACTCATATATAAAAGAATCTTCTTCAAACGAGAGAATAAAAGCGATTCCCGCTGAGAGTTCTGTTAATTAAGAATTGTTTGTTAACATTTCTGTGACGTTTTCGTAAAACAATCGGTGATAAGATACTCATCTCTATGATTAATATCACGTCTTATTATAACATTGCTTGGAAAGTTGAGATACAACATCGTAGGATAATTCACACAACAATATATCAGGCGGAATTTTATCCTTCAATGGTTTTAAAACTGGAGGGTGAATTTCGTTTCAATATAGAAGGTAAAAAAATGAATAAAAACCAATGATTACATGGACAGAAGTGAAAACCGGCCAAAATGGATTAAAAAATCAAACAAAACTCGGATCTAGGAATTTCAGTATTTCAGCACACAAAAAAAAGTTCAGGCGGAATTTTCTTCTTTGGTTTCAAAACTGGAGAGTGAATTTCGTTTCAATTTATACGAGGGAAAAATGAATAAGAACCAATGATTATTTGGACAAAAGTGAAAACCGGCCAAAATGGATAAAAAAAAAAAATCGAACGAAACTCGTATCTAGAAATTTAAGTTTTTCAGCATAAGCTCAGATTAAACGATGTAAGTAATGGTGAGTGCATGGGAGTAGATTCAGCGAAATGTGTACGTTCACTTTTGTCGGGTCAGTCCCTTAGACTTCAAACTTCCATGACACAAAAATTTGAAGTCAGGGTTAGGTTAAACAAAAAATGAAATTCATTATGATTTTCGAGGACAACCTGCGCGTCACACGCTCACTCTCAGCTAATGAACAATGAATAGCGTATACCCGAATAAAGTAAATAACGTTGTGTGACATGGACTTGGCGGTACTCATAAATGGACGGTTGTAAAATGTGGTTAGGGTTCAGGTAAGGTTTGACACCCAAGCCACACACACAAACCAGACAAGTCACAGAGCTGAGTATACTTTATTCCAGTATAAGCTCGTCAGCGTTCTCTGAACATGGTTGACAATTCCTGCAAATCTTCGCAGTATCTTTTCTGTAATAGTACTGCACTCTGTCGGTGTGAAGCTTCGTCGTATCAACTGGTATCGTGTATGTTAGTGATCCTCACTGTGACTGTATTACCGACCTCCTACACTTTCATGGTGCTGCTCTCTATCGAGTGGAAGTTGAGGTCAATCGACCGACGACTCTTAATAAAGGGGGAGCCTTTTCAGTGTCCTCTGTCGTATGATGATGACTAAAGGACTATACCGAGGGGTTTACAACTCGAAAATTTGGTGTACACCTGATTTCAGATTTCAAGATTTCAGGTGATTTCAGGTGATTTCAGGGATTTCAAGTGAATTCAGGGATTTCAAGTGATTTCAAGTGATTTCAGGTGATTTCAAGTGATTTCAGGGATTTCAAGTGATTTCAGGGATTTCAGGTGATTTCAGGGATTTCAGGTGATTTCAGGTGATCTCAGGTGATCTCAGGGATTTCAGGTGATTTCAGGGATTACAGGTGATTTCAGGGATTTCAGATGATTTCAGGGATTTCAGATGATTTCAGGGATTTCACCTGATTTCAGGGATTTCTAGTGATTTCAGGTGATTTCAGGTGATTTCAAGGATTTCAGGTGATTTCAGGGATTTCAGATGTTTTCAGGGATTTCAAGTGATTTCAGGTGATTTCAGGTGATTTCAGGGATTTCAGGTGATTTCAGGGATTTCCATGGGATTTCATGGGATTTCATGGCAAGTGTACACCTGATTACAGGAGTTGTTAACCCCTCGAACTATACTATACATATTATCACTAAATATACAAAATTACCAGTCTCACTGAAATGGATTACCGGTAATTTTACCGCGCACAGCTATTTACGATTTTTTAAATATTGTCATACAGAAATTCAGAAAGAAGTAAAATTAGTGAAATATGTAGTAATGTACACTTAGTTATCGACTATACATTCATCACATAGGCGTACGATATTAATTTTATCGAAAATAATGCATTTCTTTTGATTCACTTGTATATCCACAAAGGGAAGAATGTCTCGATCAACTGTCCCTCCCATATCACACCACTAGTTCACGAGTGTTTTGCTCCTTCATCTTCCCTGAATATACATGATTGTGTATAATATGTACAGACACGCTGAGTGAGAAATATGTCCAACCATATCTTCTTTTTTCAAGTGCTACCTATTCAGCCAATTAAATAAGTATTACCGTGGATTAAAGATATCGTACCGATGGATGTGCAACAGCGGTCCGAAGCTGTGCAATCAGCTTCATAGTAGAATCCAAAAATGGTACGAATTACATTAATTTCTCACATATTGCACTACGCGTCTAAAGTTTAATTTCAATAACATATACTTTATAATCTATTCATACATGGAAACAAAAGAAAGAAATACTTGTTCAAGTAAATTTCTCGAGATGCATACTTCTGAATACAACGAAGTCTTCTTTGTTTAATATATATCGCACAAATCATAAAAAAAGTGTACTGAGTGAACTTCGAGCATCACAATTATCCGATTCACAATATGGTATATTTTGAACTTTCATTCACCTCCCAATTCTGAAAGAAACGAACCATTATCATGTCTCTTAGCGCTGGATATAGAGTCTGCATTCAAAATGAAGCATGCTTTGCTTATACATATGGATGGCTATAATTCAAGGTATATAACACATGAATAACAAATGAAAGAATTTGGATCAGAAGAAGGAAAAAAATTGTTAACTAATATCACGACATTAAATATCAATATTTCGACATATTGAACCAAATTTTGAAAAAACGTTGAGTCCCTATCATTTTCTCTTCAATGCATTTCCCTACGTACGGTGCAAGTACAACTTCCTTTTCTTTGCGGACTCGATTAGACGGTTAAAGCATGTATTGTGAGCGATCACATGACGCTCGAATAAAATACGTTTGTGTCCCCAGTCACCAGAGGGAAAAAAGTTCCCACATTCACCAGGGCGATTATTTTTGAAAATATTGTGAATTTTTATTATAGATCGGCCATATTTCAGAAAGTGCTTGCAGAAGGTGCCTGAATGGTGTGCAGGGTAGTATCTCAACTGGTACGATTCTCAAGTGGTACGATTCTCAAGTCGCACGATTCTCAATACGCATTCGTTTCAACTGATACGATTCTCAACTGGGACGATTCTCAGCTCGCAACTTTCTCAAGTGGTACGATTCTCAACTCACACGATTCTCATCTCGCAACATTGTAGGCTCATGCCATTTCAACGTCGTCTCAACTGGTACGATTCTTGTATTTCAACGTCGTCTCAACTGGTACGATTCTTAACTCGCACGATTCTCATCTCGCAACATTTCAGGCTCATGTCATTTCAACGTCGTCTCAACTGGTACTCATCTGTGATTCTCATCTCACACGATTCTCCACTGGTACGAATCTCAACTCGCATCATTTTAGGCTCTATATGCTTTCAAATGGATGTTGCAAGATGAGAATCGTACCAGTTGAGACGTAGCCGGTGTGCAGTAGTTTCACAACAATACGTTCATCCGGAAAGCCACTATACGATAATGTGTGCTTTAGTTGACACTGAAAATGGTCACAAAACATGCATCTCGCGTTACATACACCACTTGATTACTTCTTGAGATATTGTATCGTGTGTGGTATCGATGTGTTCATAAAAGAACTGAATTTGGGCTAATCTAAACATAAACAGTTCAACTTCATGCGTTTGGCACACAAGACCGGGGAAAGCCACGCAATTTGTTTTCGTATATCGATTATCGACGTAACCGAAAGTATTCACTTGTATCAGAACAGCTTCAGGTATGCTAAAGAAAAATATCTTAGCTGGTAGAGGAAGGTTTACCCTATCGACTCTTCAATTTCCATCTCGATGCCAACTATTGCATGATTTTCGTGTATGTAACGTATTAACGTATTTTTCAACTAGTTTTTCCAAAATGTTCTCGGAATGTTCTACTCTTTTTTAATTTTCAAATTCTCAGTATACTATATTTTGACCTTAATACATCAATGATTAAAATAATATTTGATACATTTCTGTGGGTGCGTTTCCCTTAATATGGTATCTCAGAGAGCACACTCTCAGCCGCTACTCATCCGTTCAGTTCAGTTCAAGTATTTATCTTCACCTTCGTCATTCAAAATGGCAATATTTCTTGTATTCTTATTTTGTTGAGGATTATTGGTCAAAGTAACTTTTCCTGAAACAATTACTCAGAAGAGTTAATCTATAGGTCAAAAATTACCCCTCTTCTACCCACGTCTTTGTCTTTCCACGTCATAACAGATCTATTGAACCTCCCGCTCTACCGATATAGTTCCTATATCAACTTCCCAATTATAGCTTCTTCTTGAACTCCCCATTATTCAACTCATTGGATGGTTTAGAGATAAACGTCTGTATAATCTATTGTCAATTAAATCGTCCACACAACCATGTATTCGACCCTGAAGTATATGCATTTTCATATTTAGTAGTATTTCTATTTAATTTCAATGAAATTCTACATCGTTCCAATCATAAATCCAAATCATACCTGATTGGGTATCATGAAAATATCGTCAAATGATAACGTTTTGATATTATTTAATATATGCGTTCAAAACATACTTGTTCTTGATATATTACTGCGGGCACGGTCAACACTTCCTGTCGGCAATGCTAACTCGGTCAAACGATCAATCTCAACTGCATCGAGGCTACAACACACCACTTCTGATTGGATGGCCATTCACTGACAATAAAATGATTGCTCATATTATTCAAATATTATCAAGGATGTGCATATAGTATACCAAATATGTGAAACTCCTATAATATTAGTCGAGCGGTGGCGGAACGATACTAAAAGGCACACTATATCGTGGAAAGAAATTGAGAAAATAAGAGAACATGAACAACCCTTCGGAGGCGCAACTATGTGTAATCAAACATTCTTCCTCATATAGCTCTCGTGATTTCAATAGTTGATGTCAATATCACTCCATCTGAATCATCACATTTTCGAAAAAAAAATGCATTTCCAAAGGAAAGTCTTGAATGTAAATGTTTATAAAATTATAATAATTCAAAATGAAATAGTAAATAAAGTTGATATAAATAATTAATAAATGAATGTATTAAAGAACATTGGTCAATACACTCAACTAATTCATCGGAATAACACTGAGAACTGAAAAAAATTATAACCCGACCATAGGTCAATATATGCGTCTCTACACATATACTATATACGGAAGTACTACTGCCAGTGCTTCGGGGACCTGTTAGAGCATGTGTTGGGAGCAGTCTACTCTCACGGCGCTCCAGTAAAACGGCGAGGTGTGCTTGATTCAGCTCCACTCCTCGAACATTGCATGTGCTCTAACCGTAGAATACGCGTAGCAGAAAGCACGCAATCAATCACAGCTCATTTATACAATCAATCTATACTCTTTAAATATTTTTACTCTCAGTTATTTGAGTAGCTATATAGGCCTAATATGTTCTACATTTTCAAATACTTTTTCAATCGAATTTTGCATAACTATACATTCATTCATCAATGTGAAAATGTCTAGTCATTTCGGATAGAATGTTGAATAATGGTGTTCAAAAAATGTTTCTTCGAGACAATAATACGGAATACGGAGTCTCAATTTGTCAGAAGTTTTATCATATTTTTTTTCAGAGGTAGATCTACACCCTCGTGAGATCTCCAATCTGAATTTATTGATCCATTTCTTTATAACAGAATAATAGAATTAAGTTCTATCTCCTCCTTACTTCAGCTTGCACTTTTCAGCTCTGACTGAACAATGTATATATACGTACCTATATCATCGTAGAACTTGAGAACAACAACGACTTATGCATTATTGTGTTCTTTCCATTATTACTATTTTTATCAGCTGTAACAAAAACTAATAATACATAAAGACCTAGGACAATAGCTATCGCATCGTAAAGTAGCTATCGTATCGTATAATATACGCCATTGTATCGATATATCTATCGTATGGTAGCTATAATAGCTATCGTATCGTAGATAGCTTTTGTCCTAGTAAATACATACACATTCTCAAAAGATATACAAAGCTTATAACAGGCTCATCTGTAGCACAATGAATTATAAAACCAATTTAACAAATACAAACAACCAGTTCTAAGTTACATATACATTCCGTACTGCTTCTGCTAAACAGATTGTTACCTGTGTTAATGTGTCTACTTGTTTGATTGTGACTAAGTGATGACTTGTTGGCTATAACATGAATGTAAATAAATTCTTATCACGAAATAACAACAATTACATTCGTATTTACGATGATTTTGATGATTATAATCATTCAAAGTTTTTTCAGTTTCACTTGAAATTTCAATGAAATGAATAGACCGAACTACAGTAATCAATTGATTGAGCAAGTTCATCGAGATAATAATGGAAATTGAACGAATATGATTATATATCATCTCATTATGGACTTCATATAATTCTGTTACCAATATTAGACGGATTATTTGACGGATTGTGGTGAAGGACCTGACAACGAAAGTAAATGAAAATGTGGGTGGTAGTGCAGCGGGAAATGTTGAGAGAGGCTATATTTCACAGTTTTTGTCTATTATTCTCCATGATTAGCATATTAGGCCTACATATTAGGCCTATTTTTCGATTATTGAAAATGAACATATCATATTTGAATAAAAATAGAAATATTATATTGTAATAATAATGCAAATCGATGGTTAAAAATCAATGCCATCTATCTCCATTTTTTCAGAAAACTGGTAATTGGTTGCAAATTTGAAAAAAATCAATAATTCAAAATCCAAAATAATTCGAAATTTTTTTCATCGTGGCCTGGAACATATTTTGTGAATACAGAATTGATTGAGACATTTGAAATGTATCTCTGATTTATAATCCCAATTTTAGTGCTTCATGAAAAAAAACGATTATGGAGATAGAAGGTATTGGTTTTTAACCATCGAAATATCATATTTCAATAGGCCTACAAATAAATATGAAAATATAATAAAAAATTTCAAAAATATAATAAGAAATATTATATGAACATGAAACATTAAAGAATAAAAAATAAAAATGCATGTCGCTTCACGCACGGTGAAAGTACAACCAATCTGCCTATGCTTCGGGGACCTGTTAGAGTGTGTGTTGCGAGCGGTCTAGTCTCACGGCGCTCCAGTAAAACGGGGAGAGATAGCTTATTCTTTTGTTCAGCTTCATCCTTTTTATACAGAGAAATACGTGTTGAAGTGAGAACGCTTACAGTCACTCAGTTACTGTGCCATTCAGTTTGCTTAATTGTAATAGATTTCTCAAACAGTAACTCAATCCGTTCTCTCACACACTCTCACGCTTTTTTCACTCACAGCCCTCTCCATCTTTGCACAACTATTTATAATAAACCACCCGCACATAGGTCTATAACCAGCCTTACCAAACTTACATCTTTTAAATACAACCTGAAATCTTTTCTACTTCAGAACTCATTCTATGACCTCAATAAATTTCTGACTTCAAAGTCACACTATAGTCAACCATCCCATCATCATCAGATCATCATAGATCATATTATCTATATTTTTCAATTATCTCTTTCTGTTCACTTATTTTCTTTTCTAGTATTTTCTATATTTGTATCATGTACAAATCTTTGAAAAAATAAACATAACATAACATAACCTGATTTTTATTGCCATTAGATTTATCCATAAATGTTAAGTATTTTCCCACATTATTAGATGAGCGTAGCGAAGATTTTCATTCCATTTACCGAAAAATTTTGGGCTTGGTTTTTATGTTTTTTTTTTTTTTTTTTTTTTTTTTTTTTTTTTTTTTTGTAATTTTGTACGCGGCTTACAGGTCAGGAAAAAGTTTCAATCAACTCGAAACTTTTTTTACAAATTGGTGTTATACCAGAATAGGTTGGGATTGTTTTTCAGAAAAATCGGTCGGGTATGGAAATTCCCCATAAGAATAGGCCAGGGGAGAAATACTTGGAATTTTATTTTTTTCAAAAGCTCTCAAATTCATACTGAGTGTTAAAGATCTATCATACCTATTTTAAGCGATTTATGGAACAATCGGATGTGAAATAACGAAGAAAACGCATTTTTAAGGTACTTTTTTACACATCAATAAAAGCAATTAAGAAAGCAATTAAGGAACTATTAAATATGAGCAACAAGTGTCACCAATAAATCAAAACGTTTAAAATCTGTGATGTATATGAAGAAGGCACTGGTTTGATTGTTTGGAAACCAAGGTCCATATACCAACAGACGGCCGCGGTTTTTAAACCTTTGAAGTGATCCATGGCCTGTATATGTACATTGAGCTGACAAAATGTTCTTAATTCTTCATTTCCATACTTCTAAGCTCATCTCACAACGCATATAAGGCGTTTTCCTAGTTATGAAAAATAGTAGTCGACGAACGTTTCTTTGAGATACCGCATTATACTGAAGTCACTTTTTTGTCAAGTTTCTTTCAACCATTTTTACCCCTACACAATTTCACCCTCGTGGGATCTCCAATCTGAATCAATGTTTTCAATCCACTCTTTTTCATCCCAGTTTCTTAAACTCTCCAAATAGGAGGTTTCCCTCATTTGAGTCCATCAGATGTTTTGCTCCATTGGCTTCAATTCGTATTCATAATATTTTCTTTGCTATAGCTATTCATTCATTCAGATATATTCTTTCTGCATACGCAGACTTGTCCAACCTAGTTTAGGGGTTAGATCGGAAGGACCATTTTTGAGAAACACGTCATCTCGAAGTTTCTGAAAACTCCATAAGATTAAGCTGGGCACGAAACATTTGAAAATGAAATCTCTCTGGAGAATTCAAATTTGTCTTGAATGTGGACACAAAAATGCTACACACTAACTTATTACAAATTCGTGTGCAATTCGGACCAGCAGTTTGGAAAAATACAACCAACAACAATAGTTATTTTATATTCATCAGATAGATAGATATTCGACATCATAACAATACCTACAGAATACAGAAGTTGTACAAGTTGCACTGTTTACCACTGACAGCATATCTACAACTTTTTCTGTCGAATGTTATAGCATAATAATCCTTTTGTATCGAAAGACTTGCAAGAAGCGTCTTTGCTCAACACTCCGAGACGGTAGAACTGAATGGTGATTAGGGGACTTGTGCATAAGTTAATGCTGGCCTGGCGAAATTCTGGCCTTCTAGATTCGTTATTAACCAAATGAAGTATATTTTACATGAGTCAAGGTGTGTAGTTTTTCCATTGCTCTCTATCTAGTTAGGACCCATCTCGCTCATCTTACTACTCATATTTTGAGTTCACCTAGTTTCACAAAACACTTATTTTTTAGTTTTCGCACATAAGTTCACCATATTGATGCAGAGATAACAAATGTATAGTATAGAAGTTACGCGAATATTGTGTTCAACGATACACTTTATTCACATTTTATCCAACTGCGAGCTGTGTGAATTGGCTGTTGGTAACTGGTATTGAATATGATACCGTGCAGTAAAGTCTGGCGTGGTATCACTTTACCTGTTGCTATAAGCTGGACCAGGCGATCAAGTATGCACTCAATCGATCAATTAATCCAATAAGCTTTACAGGGTTCAACCAGAAAACCTGTCTCTACCTAATGTGAGGTGACAAGTTCCAACATCACCAGTCTCGTCCCTTGTCTTTCCTCCTCACCCAAATACTAACCACAAACACTTCCCGGCTCGACGACTACACAAATTCGTATAACTAAACTATCAATGATTGGATGAGCGATTGCGGAGACTTCTATATCCGCACTCATACAGATTTTTTTACAAGATTGTGTGTGGTTGTGTGTACTGCGTTTGCCTAGTATGAAGGAATCAATCCCAGTCTTCACTTCAACGACTGAGGAAAACCTGGACATTGGAATAGCGTTATAGTGTAGGATCGATTCTATTTGATTATTTTCGGGTTTAACGACGCACTGTAATGATAACTGAGATTTATTGACGGCAGGTGAAGGTTTAGAGAGACGATAAATGGAATGACATGAAGTTTCATCTCATGACAGAAGATAGGATGGGACTCCCATCCTAATATTCTCCATCCCAACATTCACCTGCAGGAAACATAGAGAAACTACAAAAATCCTCTGTAAAGACGTATAGTGGTGGAAATAGAACCGCGGCCGAAAATCTACCCTGATTTCCCTTTTCATATGTAGCAAGCGAGTTACCACTGAGCTACCAGCACCAGTAATGAATTATTGGCTGGAAGAATCATAAACACTACTTAGTTCACAGGCTTTACATAATCTAATTTGAGATGTATATGTATAACGACATACAGATTAATATAATAAAGTTGAGGTTATATGCGCGCTTAGAACGTTTTATTACACTCGACAACAGTTTGATGGATCTTAAATGTGTTACTAATGACTAATTAACTCATCTTTATGCCCGTTATAACTCCTTCCGCAGTTTTGTAATGAAAATTTCTACACACAGATTATTGTGTCTAACACTAGTGTGTTCCAATGCGATTCGAGTCTCCAACCCTCGCACCCCTATGACGTCATCGAGTTCGCAGTTCACAGTTCAGTATAGTATCTAACGCTATTGCATCACAACAAATCGTATATTTGTATGATCTATTTGTCTATTCGTAGATGTAACGTTCCCTGCATGCACAAAATGAACGCGTTTTCGTGCACGGGAATGCTCTACCATTAACTAAAGAGATCTCTTTAGTCTATGGCTCTGCCTTTAAAAGTGTGGAAGGCTTGCATTGCAGACCCAGAAATGTGGACTACTCGCCATGCAGACCCACAAGTGTGGATGACTTACGCAGACTCGACATTCATTCACATTTATATTTATACCTATGTTTTAATAATTTGAAAATGCTTGATTGATTCACTTTACTTTCACTGAATTCCTCATCTATATAAACTGAAATATTGTTTGTTTTTTAATGATTCTATACGCGTAGTAGTTGTAAATACCACAACTTGACTAACATCCCCCGTCCCCACCCCTCCCCACACCACCCCGAGTCAAGACCTCAGTTTGGCAAAAACAATTAGACGAATGCTATTCGCTGGTTGACTAATTGTGCCGGTACATTAGTGCATATGTATGTAATGCGCCTCGTGGGGCCCACCTATAGGCGCGGCGCACTTCCTCTGCGCCGCACTGAGCCCAGCGGAAGTGACGTCAGTGTACGGCAACAATGCAAATGGCCAGTGTGCGCGTTAATTACAACCGATTGTTCGCCCGCCGTTATGAAGAGGTATATAGTTAATATAGTTAATAGGTTGTAATTAATCGTAGAACGTTTGATTGTAAATCAATTGTTAGCTTGGTATGTCACTTTCAACAGTCGAAGCTCTCGACGGGGCTCGAAACGTGCAATAATACACTAATCAACACTATAGATGCAAGCAAGCTGTAATTATTTTGTTATACCATGCAAGTGAGTGTGTGCGGATATAAGAGATATTCTGCTATCCCGTTGTTCTTCTATGAATTAAAAAAACAGTTCGTTCTTTTGTCTATCTGATTAGCAGATCGCTGATCGACACGAGAATTATTAATACGCCAAGAGCTAGATTTTGGCACTCGTATGAAATAGAAAGCAATAATAGATACATAAGTTATGGTCAACGTCTACAGACGTGGGAACGGCGTTAACAAATTAACCAATCAACATGAATCCATCTCCTAGTAAAATGTCAATTATCACCCAATATTCAAAGTTATTCTGATTAGCTCTTTTTGAATTTATATATAAAGATATCTACTCTGTCTTCATTTCTCCTGGATACCAGTATACAACTCAATTCTTTTGAAATAGTTGATATTGTAATTATTTCCTTCAAGAATGGCATCATTATAGAAATGGAAAGGGATATATAGAAAGGGCCCTCTACACTTTCCTATATAGGCCTATAATAAAATTTTCCAAAATTGAACCTAATTATACTGACTAACTTCTCTTCTAATTACTACTCGTCGAAGTGTTTCTTTTTGACAATTGCCCAATCCACTTATCTATACACGCAGCTTCGCATACCAATAAATTTAATTCAATCTAAAAGCCTATCGTGTGGAGCTTGATCAATCAAGCTGAAAATCTTTCTCAAAATTCATGAGACTATAGTTCATAGTTTTGTATTACTTTATCGTGTATCTAGTATTATGCTTGTTTAGTATTATATCTAGTATATGTAAGTATTTTATGGATGTATTCACTTGTAATTCACATTAATAGTCTAGCCTAAGACCATCCTTTAATTCACCTCACTATGATCCATCTCTTCTCTCTATGTATCTGTTTGTCTGTCTGTCTGTCTATCTGTCTCTCTCTCTCTATATATATATATATATATACATAATTATATATCCTTGATTTCTTCCGTACATTCCATTGCAATAATGTGAATGCATATGAATTTGCTTACTTTTTTTCTTGTTCTATCTTTTCTGGAAAAGTATCATTAAATGTATGTAGGCCTATTACATGTAAAAAATGTGAAATTCACTAATTTCATGCGTGTATTTCGTTGCCCCAGAAACTTTCCCAGTAAGTTGCGGTATAGCATGAAGTCTACATAGTGAAAACACGTAATTCTTCTTCCTATGTCTTTCATAGTTTTTCTCTCGAATAATATCATTGCCTGGAAGGTATTTTTCATATTAGCACCAAGCAAATCAGTATCCGCAGATTCAAAGTATCCAAATACTGACAGCTACCGATAGAAAGATGAACTCAAAAACGTAATTTAAAATCTAAGTCAAAAGTTGAAAAGAGGACATGAGAATGCAAACATAAATAATGGTTGTATAATTCGAGCATAAAGTTTGGGTACCGGTACCATTATGTTTTCAATACACGACTGACTGAAGGGTTCACCGCCTCCATTGTTTCATAGGTGTCGATTAAATGAATCTATAATTCCTCTTTCTCTTTTTTTTTGCTTCTGCGTCAAGAATATCGTGTATCATCTTGTGTGATCGCGCAGGTCGTGGTTGACCCGCGGGTCACAACAGCCTCACCCGATGCGCGCGCAAATAGTGCGTGTTTTGGCACAACAATGTCGTGGGTGGCGCGCGCTGAACTACCACGTTACTCGTGGCGCGATTAAAATGTCAAGAGTGGTGGGTGAACCACATTTACTATCGCGTGAGTATATGTTGTAAATAACAGACGAAGTAGCTTTCTGGCCAATTACATAGTATGATGATAATTTGAAAGGTAGGATCGCTATCGATTATCGTCCAACTGCGATATTGAACATCAATCGCTATAATTTACAATAACCAAATCAAATATTTGTGAGGTTTGATTGGTCTGGGTTGAATACAGTGGGGAATCAGTTTGTTACTGATAATTTTTCAATGGTGAAAGAAATATATAAAATTCTACTATAGGAAAAACCGAAAAGGCAACATATGCGTTGGAAGATAAGCGACATTATGACTATTTAGGCCTATATTGAACGCGATGGAATACCTTGATTCTGAAAATATTATATCACTGTCTCTCTGTTTTATGTGTTGTTCATTTTTATCACGATTTAATTGTTTCAACCTGTTGCTCTTCTAAATAGCTCGAATAGGTTTTCAATTGATTGCACAAAAATTACCAAGTTTTTTCCTTCAAAACGGCTGATTCGATGTGTGCTAAAGTTCGGAATGATGAGTATTATTCTTGTGCTCGAATGCGGGGAAAATGTTCAATTCGATTGAATGGAATATTTTCAAAATTATCTTCTATGGGTTATTCTTATGAACGTTTCAGGAATATCAGATGAAGTTCTTCTCAAAAGTGGTTCAACCGATTGCGGAGTTAGATGATGTGATATGTGTAGGCCCTATGTCAATTCTCACCGGAATGTGTGCTTCCGTTTGACCTGTGGAGAGCGAGCAGAAACGACTTGAATGTTTTCAAGTGCGCGGTCGCCACTTCGCTTATCCAATTATATATTATGTGGACTTGTATAACCGTCGCAGTCTCAAGGTTTTGTGATTCTACAGTCATAATTTTTATCGGATCTACATCTTTCGGAAACATTAAATCCTTGTGCAGCAGGATTGTGTTCCGGTAGGCTGTATCGACACTTCCAACCATATTTAGTTGAGAAAAAAATTCTTTCGTATTTCAGTCCATAAGAAAATTCTCAACTAAATATGGTTGGAAGTGTCGATATAGCCTATACACGACACAATCCTGCTGCACTCAAGGATTTTTTTTCGAAGGATGTATAGATCTGATTGAAATCATAACTGTAGAATCACAAAACTTCAAGACTAAAACAGATATACAAGTATGACGTTGATATTTGTGTTCATTATGTTGGTTGACAACCTTCTTCTTTCGTGGTCTCGTGGATAAAAGTGGACCAATTTAACTGTGCGGGGTGTATGAATGTTACACTATTCCCGAGACATTCGTCTTCGTCCACCATGAACAAGTGAGAATTGACTCTCTTTCTCTCTCTCTCTCTCTCTCTCTCTCTCTCTCTCTCTCTCTCTCTCTCTCTCTCTCTCTCTCTCTCTCTCTCTCTCTCTCCTCTCTCTCTCACACAGACAAGCATTCTAAATGATATACAATAAGTCACCTCTCACCTCCCCAATTGTTTTAATAAATCAAGTGTTATATAGTTTACGATCAAAACAATGTTGATTTATGCCTTGCAATGTCGTCCTGCTGATTGAAATCAGAACGCTCTCCCATTGGCCTATGGTCAATCAAGTCAAATCACGACTATCTGATTGGCTGGATGGTCACAATGTCAACTGAAGCCATGCTCGAGTCAGTCAATGGCAATTCAATAGGAACAGTGTCAGTATAACGCACACATATAATTAGACATTTCATATATTATTTCGCATAAATAATTATATAATACGATTCAGAGCATATTTGAAGTGCGATGACGTGACATTTTATAGATAGCCATGATCATCTCGATAAAAAGCTTCTTTCACGTTATGTTATGCTATACACATTCTTGTAAAAAGTGGAGAACTTGTTGAACCAGTGAACTCCTCTACTTGTTGAACCAGTGAACTCCTCTACTTGATGAACCACCTGCTAGCACCAATTGAGACAGGACTTTGTTAGTTTAATGTTCACTAGAAGAGCTACCTACCATGACAACATGATATAGGCCTATTAATGAAATTACAGTCTCTTAGCATGCAATAATTTACCATTTCATGAGCAGGGTCAGAATCTTATGCTAACAGAAATGAGATACACAAAGATTAGAAATCTTGCGATGGTAGGTAGATCTTCTAATAACCAACAAACAAGCAACAAACAAGCCGAACAAGGTTCTAATATCTTCGAGCTGGCTAGCCCCACTTGCCGCAGCACGTTCTTTATAAGGTAAGGGTCCAGTGTCCCCTAAATTTTGACTGTTGACTAATCGATCATTTAAGTTCAATCAATTTGTTCGTCCCAAACGTTATTAGTTGCTATATAACCTTGCAGTCACACATCCCAATCGAAATATTAGTGAATCCCTATGGACCACAGGTCTTCGTGAGATAGAATGATCTTCAAAGTGTTCCTAGGATATGCCCTATAATTAAAATGATCAGATGTATTCAAGAAGTCGAGCCCAAGGCGCAGTCAATCAGTCAGTGTCTATAGGGCCGAAAGTAGTCACGTAGTAGTACCTATGCCTCTTGGAAGTCTTCTAATCTAATGGTATCATCAATATTCTCAAAAGATTCAGAAAAGTAGCGAGTATTTATGCTAAACCACTTCAGAATTAATTATTGTTTCCTTCAATTTCCTTCAAGTTCTTTCAATCCGCACCAATCAATTAGTTATTTGGGAATTGGGGGTTGAAACGAGCGGTAGATATAGATACATGATGTTTGGAAACACCCAGGACTTGAACGCAGGACCGATTTGACTCAACTGTGCAATGCAATGCACTTACTTCCCAGCGGGCGACGAAGTGACGCCATTCATTGTATGCATGCTTCATGTGCCATGCTTCAACATGCATTGTAAGCATCTCCATGCGATAGCAGCATTCGAATCTAGAAGGTGTAAGACGAGGTGAGCTCGATACTAGACGAAGACAGGGATATGAACCCCGGACAAGCACGGGAACCGAACCCAGAAGCATCCCGTGACGTGCGGCTGCACTTCGAGTGTTGACCGCGCGAAGCGCTAGTGTAGCGGTGTGGCAACGTGTTGATGGACTCTCCACAGTGCGTGTTGAAGTGTCAGTTGTAACGGCGACTTGATCCGGGCAAGTCACGCGCGTGCTTCGTGTCGACTCGTGCGTGTACGTCGCAACGTCGTGTCACCTAGCAACCCCAACAATAACAATCATGCAGCATCTCGGATACGATGACAATCATGAGATAACTTTCAACGGTGACAATTATTTTCATGAAAATAATGATCGACTCAATTCATAATTCGAACGATAATGACTTACTTTACCATTTTCCAGATTGTAAATTTACCTTTGAACACACAATTTGAAGGATTTAAAATAAGATAATTTTAGATTTTGTACTGCAATTCCCTCTCGGCATTAAAGTAACCTTACATTTATTGTCTAATCATAATAAATTAGTAAGATAATAATACATTCATTAGCTAATTAATAATAAATGAATGCAAATATTTTTTCACGCGACGTGTAATTTTACGTGTTATTTACGAATAGTGTGGTCAACGATCAAATCATTAACGAGTGTCATCACAGAGTGTTTTATATTTTCGTGTGAGAAGTACGATAGTCATAGTCCACGTGGAGCAAGTACGACGCACATGTAACTATTAGAGGACAACCACACCGCTGTACACCTGCGTGTTACCGTGACCACCAGCTAACAATAACATCCCCTTGCCCACGACTTGTACAACCCCAGTCGCTGCTCAGTGATAACTGCGGCCAAATTGACGGTATATCAATTTTTTTTTTTTAATGTCATTGTGAGAGATAAAAAATACGGAAGAAACTACTGTGAGAGTGAGGTAGAATCAAGGGTGGAGAAGAAGAGTATATTCATCAATGTGAGTCATCAACGACTGTGTGGTGATGTGAAGCGTTAGTTTTTGACGCGATATTTACGTGTGAAATCGACGACCATAAAGGGACCGAGTATCGCTGAACAGATAATATAGTGGATTTAACGACGCGTTCAATCAACGACCAATATACTCGAGATGAAGCTGATTTACTCCACCATAAGGTAAATCACATATGATTATATGAATGAATTGAAACTATCCTCTGAACTGCCATTAATTAATGACCCCCCCCCCCATAAATAAAAAAGAAATGTCTTATATCGGTATATAACGATGAACGAACTTATCAGCTGTTGTTCTGATAGTGAGTGTAAAACATACGAAAATTATGTTGTTTAAAAAGCTTGATATTTCTTATTTTTGCCGATCGACTACCAAACCAATCGACTTTCATACTTCCACCTTATTCCGACTAGATCACACGTTGAATGATGAATACAATCTGCTTTATCATTAAATCTGTGATCTATTTATAAATATATGTTTGATTATTTGTTAGTCCTATTCAACTCTTATGACTTTACGTTGGATTAACTGTAGGTTTAGCATCCTAAACTCATCCGATAATTCTCCCAGACGAATACACTCAAGTTTATTTCAATTAATTATCAAACTCATCGGATTATCTGTCACTGTATTCGATCATTGCATAATATTACCATTCTTTTCGAAAAAATAAATTCTGATGCAATAATGAGAATGAATGCAGAAATAATTAAATTTCGAATATGAAGCAAAATGTGTTTAGAATACTGGATTTTCCGTTCAATTCTGAATATCCTAATTGTAATTGAACTGTTTCTTCATTCCAGGTTACTAGGCCTACTACTGGCCATTGATTGTTCTTCCATAGAATTTGAATTGGTATAGGTTTTGGGTACATACTAAATTCCCCAACTTTTAATTTCTTTCATCATGATGTGTATATTGTATTGATTGATTTAATAGAGTTGTATGTCCCGATAGTGATAGTTTGTGGTACTATTTACTGCGTGTGAATAATTCAAATTTTTTGAAAATAATGGATAGAATATTGGTGTAGTTTCTTTACTTGAAATGTGCAATGAAACAGAAAGTAGTATTTGTGAAATCCCCACCATTGTGATTAATATTGAATTAATTTATTGTTATTCAATGTAATTCAATGGTACATATTGTAATAAGCTGTTGATATATATTGTTGGAAAATATTATAAATTAACATTCTTATGAACATACTAAACATAAATGACAGGAGGTACCAGTGGCCGCCCCGGTGGCTAAGTCAATTATCGCTAGCGATAGTAACTGAAGTCAAGGGTTGGGCGTGGGTTGGGTTTTTGTAATCGTGCATGGGTTTTTGTAATCGTGCTTTCATCTATCATCAATTCATCGTTTCATTATCACCCGCTCATTCGTACCCCCGTATAACCTAGCTGTTGGTGGGGTCGTTGAGCAGCATTGAATAAAAAGGAACCATTGGATTCAGAGACTGGGGCTTCTGGGAAGTGTGGGAAGGAATCGATGCTGGAATATGGTCTGGTTTCAATTTCCTTTTCATTGATAGAACATGTAATGTTATAAGGCAGAATAAAATACATTGCTAAAAATATAAAATCCAGTACATACAATACGGAATATAAGAAAATACAGGAAAAGAAAATACGAATATAATCAAGACAAACACAAGAGAGATAATCAAGAGAGAGAGAGAGAGAGAGAGAGAGAGAGAGAGAGAGAGATAGAGAGAGAGACAGAGAATTTCGTTGATCTGTCTCGTCGTTGTTACGCATAAAAGTGGAATCTAACTACCGGTGATAATAACTGCATCTGTCGATTTTGAAATAAATAAATGTCAATAGACAAGTTATTGCCTTTTTGGCAATACGAGCTGGAGAGAGGACCAGTTATCTTTGACCACATATCACTGAAATTCGAGACGATTGGCTTGAAAAAAGAAACAAATCAAAATAGTGAAACCTGTCCAAATTAATGCGCTGCAAAGAGACTTAACGAGCGATTAAAAGTTGAGCCTTAAATCAAGAACAGATTCGAATGTTTTTACCGGTCGTATTGGAGTCTAAGCCAACTCATCGGTATAGGCATATACACTGGTATAGGCCTACATCTACGCAAATCGGTATATTTTTGGAACTACAATTTTGTGAGTATATAGGGTATATATATTGATCATGGGTCAATTCTGTACATTATGAAAGGGTGATATTCAAACGTGTTTAAGAACAGTGAAATCATGAGCTGAAATCACATTCATACAAGAAGATGAAGAGTGAAACAGTATATAGTAAAAATGTAAGTTTGTGTGGTAACAAGAACAATTCTTTCGTATGTGTAACTAACTTGTTTGCTATATACACATTCTATGATAATCGTGTTAATTAGAATGAGGGTAAAATTGGTCAAGTCTTTTTTATTGTATTTATTATAGCTATAGCACCTGCCCCTAGCGGGTGTTTTCTGCAATTCCTGTCAACAAGGATGACCATTGTTAACAAAGTGAATAATCATTGTTAGAGGGAACGCAGTGAAGACTACCTCAATAGAGAAGAACTTCATCAAGAGAACACTGTACCTCGTATGGGATAGGTCCAATGTTACTCTCAATGTTGTTCTCGATGTGACAGCTGTTGGATGATCATCGTGATGATGCGGGAATTCTACATTGAAGTAATTCAGTCCCCACATCAACAATTAATAACTCTTGATAAATTAAAATCAAAATATATTATGTATTATCGGTTAAAATATAAACACTTGCATGGTCCTTATTGAACAGAGCTCTGACAACCAGTCTCTACCCAAGGATGATTTTTCAGCATTCACCTTGTTATACAACTCCTCTTTACTGCTAACTCCTTGAGACTTCTCAACTCGAAGAAGAATTTCAATATCATTGGGTTTGAGACTGGCATCGGAGCGCAATTTTGGCTCTTGCCATTGTGCCCTAACAGCCTGATTAATAACCATCGGTAGTGCAGTCTTGATGGTCACCGCGTCTCCGCTAACAATAGTTATTCACTTTGCTAACAAAGCTACAATGATGCAATGATACAATTGACCAGCTTTCATTCTAGTAGTGAATTTTCTTAGAGTATTGGATTATTGAGCAAATAGATTTGATGCAAGTTTGATTTTTAGTATACCCAATGAAAAATATTGTTAAAAAATGCTGAATTATTATGTTTACGTTTCAATAATTCCTTCCTTATCTAACAAGACATTCCAGCGTGTTTCTCTTTCGAGAACTATTATACATCCTAATCATCTTGCTCGTGTTATATCCACATGGCAGTGTCTATTCTAGCAACCGCATACGTCAAATGACAAAATATGTTTTCTACACTGACACTCACAGCAAGTGGATTAATACCTGTTGATTCACGTTGTCATCTCACAACTCTTTTGAGTCGCGATATGGGAGAAAGACAATAAGATTAACACTATTTAGTGGGGGCAAGTGATAAGATAATAGGATGAAGCACATACAGGAACTCGGCAGCGACTCGATAACGTAGCTGTCAAATATAGTAGCTGTTACAATATCAGGGAATCATTGATATGTATTTTGACTTGTTGACAGATGAACGAGATAAAAGGAACAACAAATAGCTAAAAAAAAAACGTGGAAGTCGTCAACTGATTGCACATGTGCGAACATACAACTTGAGGAAGCACTACTTGGCCGCTTTTTGCATACGTTTTCCTCTTTCAAATTTCAAATTTCAAATTTCAAATTCCTCTTTCAAATTAAAAAAGAAATCTAGTATTTGTTCAGATTCAGAATTTGGTCAGTGATAAAGCGCAGTAGGCATTTTTTCCGAACCTTCTGTTGTTGTTTACACACTTCATTCTTTAGGTTTATCCTCAAAGTGGTATGAGTGAGGTAAAAATACGTGAACTTTCGTGAGTGTCGTTCATTTTCTATTCGTCATTTTTCAGGAAGCTTCTGACCATGAGACTGACCGTGTGCAATGTCTATAATGAATTCACTGTCTAAACATAATGAAAATTTGTAGCATAGTGCTGTGTGCTTTCACCTTTTTGTTCGCAATTTTTGAACACAAAAATCGTGTTTTTCCTGAAACGTTTTCTCGCGTTCACATCTGGGTCTTGCACGTAGGCCTAATCTGATTTCCGAATTATCAATGCTTGCTAGTGCTATAGAATATATTTTAATTCAGCCACGTGTACCTTCTCATCGAACATTTCCAGTTGATGGAAAGATTTCGATCCGAGCGACTGAGAGACTTCAATATTGGCTAGAAAAACGACCGAAATTCATTCGGGAACATTATGTTGGAAATCTCTGAAAGTGAGAAACAATTTGTGAGATACGGAGTACAGCAGGGTATAGTTTTAGGACCAATCTTGTTTTATTATTATTCATGTCTATAGTCTACACAACCCTGGGATGAAGAGACAGTCATTCTGCCACATATTCGGATGATTCGGTTATTCTCCTTCAATATACTAATTCGGAATGGGGTTTTAATGCGGCCAATAAATCGATACAAGAGTGTACTCGTCGTTGAATAATAATCGTTCAACGCTGAACATGAAAGGTAATTTGTACTTTTTTCTGTTAATTTAAACATTCTGCTTGATCCATAGTATGTATCACAGCTGCACAACTATCCAACTGAATGTGATTGTGATTGCTGTGTGATTGCTATAAAATAAAAGCAAGCCAGACCGTTAAATACGTTGGTATGACAGTTGATAGGTACCTGAAGTAGCACGAACATATTACGTGTACCTCGAATAAATATAAAAATGCAATTTATACTTTTTATGGGTCAAGACAAATTTTGACAAGAAAATTGCTTATGGTAGCTCAATCTGCATCATCACAATCCATTATTCAGTATGGAATAATTGGATGGGAAGGCACAAGATGATATGAGGATAATATAAAGTCATCTTAATAATGCAGAGGACTATTTTAAAAGATATACTTCACCGAGGGGTTAACAGCTCCTGAAATCAGGTGTACACTTGCCATGAAATCCCATGAAATCCCCTTGAAATCTCTGAAATCACCTGAAATCACCTGAAATCCCTGAAATCATCTGAAATCCCTGAAATCATCTGAAATCCCTGAAATCACTTGAAATCCCTGAAATCACCCGATCACCTGAAATCTTGAAATCTGAAATCAGGTGTACACCAAATTTTCGAGTTGTAAACCCCTCGTACTTCACAAAAATATACAACATTTCACAGCTTTAAATTATAATATAGTACTGAAGTGATGGATGTAAGAGAGATATATACCTGGAAATAATTCCAGCCTCCATACAGATGAACGCGCATACTGAATAAGTTGAGACTGGAAGTAAATTACACACAATTGCATTTGAGATTTATTATTGAACCTTATGTCATGACAACGGTTCAAAATAGAATATTCTTCTGAAACAATTATTATCAATCCAAAAACATGTTATACATTTATATATTATATACTTAATTATTCTAAGGATTCGTGTCTCACACGGAATTACTTTTTGAAGTTATGCCTCTGAAATTAATTAACTAGATCTTCTATTCTCCCATCAATGTAATCATTCTGAATGGATGAGCTTAATGATTTGAAAAAAAGACACGTATTTAATATCCACGTATTCTCCGTTAGTATATTTCACTATATTGGGTCCTAATAATCGATTGCCATATTATTTATATACGTATTATATATAATTAACATATATTAGGATCTATAATAAGGTATATTAAGGGCTTGGAGAGACCTAAGTATCACCTTGATTATTGTATGTAACAGTCAACACCTTATTTAGATCATAGTATTCGTGCCAGAAACGATAACTGCCTCAATCGACGGTTTCCCTATGGGTTAACGGTAACGATTGACTGTGTCGATTCTTCAACATGTGCAGTGTAGTTGAATTCAACTGAATATCGATATCACTGTTATCTGGACGGAACATTCGAAGTATAATAGGTTCAGAAACAGGGATATTTCAAAACTTTCAAATTAGTATGAGAACTGCGTTAAACTCATCACGTGTAATTTTCACACGTATTCAACTCGAAAACTTATTCTATGAGCTTTATACCTTCGAAAATTATATGATTCCCTGCGTTATTATTTAAAATGCATATTATTTCGAAGTTATATGAAAGAAAACTGTGATTTTCTTCTGGTAATAGACTTTTTATGATATCCCTCTGTTTCAAAGTTACCCTACACAAAAGGATATTTCGACAAATCGACTCCCATACGCTCTTAATAATTCGTGAATTGTATTTCACATCTAATGACTTGCATTTCCTCATCGCACTATCTGTGCTAGATTATACGCGATGTCTACGAATAAACGCCATAGATTTTACGCGATAACAACGAGTAAATGGCAGTATTTAACTGTAGAAAGGAATGTTGCAATGATGTGTTGTTTTCTCAGGTAAATACCTGTAATTTGCAGGTCTGAGATGATATCTGATAAGTTCTGGTGTAGGTGTGTAATAATACACACACGTTCTAATACGCATGCGTTGGTCACTTCGACTAACAGTGCCCGGTGTAATCATAGGGACGCTATACGCACGAATATCTCGGGTATACGTGATATTCTAGCTTAATTGAATTGCCTTTCTACTTTATACCATGGGTTGATTCATCACATAGGTCTATAGTATATCATATGTGTATACTCACACGTTTTCAAATGTACATTGTTTTCAAGAAACAATTGAGTCAACGAGTAAAAGGAGTAAAATTCATATTCGTGTACCCAATACTACTTCGAAAATGAATTCAGCGTTTCCTGGTACTTTGGTAGGGCCTACCAGGTCCTGATACTAATTTCTTGTAGTTCAGTAAGTCTCAAAGATTGTATAGGGTGAATAGAACAAATGGTGTTTAATAAGAGGGGTATATGAACTCTTGTCACACTCCCTATACGCATGCAGCTATGTCGTTGTCTCCGTTATTTGTCTTCTGTTTTGTCTTGTGTCTGACAATGCATCGCACTTCCTTCCCACAAGAGCCGACTTCCTAGTTGTACTCGTATTGCCGTCTCGGAACACCCGACAGCTAGTGTTAGGGGATGGGAAAGACGGTCGGTCAACAACATTGTGCGTGAGTCAAGTCAACATCAGGTATTATTGTCATAGTATTGCGTGCATTGAACAAACATATGATGGACGTTGTTCGACAAACAACTCTGTCTGTCACTGGTTCACACATACGCAGTGTAGCTCACGTATGACGTCACACAAGTGGAGGGCATATTCACAATATTCGTATATATATATATATATTATTATCGTATATATACCTCTTCTATATTCACATTCTGGATTCTAATTGGACATAAACGATCAGTTATAATTTAATAACGATAATTATTGTCATTCAAAATAACATTTTTTTTTTTTATCAGTTAACCTTCATTTCATAATAAGATTACTGATACGGACTCCTGGAATTGTTCACTACGGTTATGAAATTACTAAGTAACTGTAAGCTAGATCCACACAGGCCAATTTTCAGCAGCCTCACGGCTCTTGTCCATTGCTGTACTCAAGGCTAGTCGGGCCGAATTAACATTAATTAAGTAATTAAATCAGTTATTCGGAGTATACAAAGCATTCAATCCCGACTTGAGTTGTACTCTTCACGCGACTGGTACAATCGACCGTCTCCCTTATCCTGCAGCACTAACCACAGGCAGTTTCGTTCCCCCAACATCAGATAACTAGTCGTTATTAGAATAACGCCTCAAGAGGTTATATACACACAGCTATTATGTTATACATTTGAAGGTTTAATTCGTTCTGTCATTCATAGTAACAGGTAAACACCACATATTTAGTATTGATGTTGGATGAGCGTTAGTCGTGAGTAAATGACTGACGATTAGTAAAACAAAATCCTTTTTCAACATATTTTCACTCTTTAAGTGCAAAAAATTAAAATTAATTCCAAATACCTGAGAAAGTAGAAGATATGAATCATACTTGGAAAGCATTTGATCTTCTTGGAACAAAAAATTATAATATTAATTCAAATTGTTATCATTTTTGACATTTGTAATAGATTTGATAGGACATATAAGGGCATCTCCAGTTACTCAATTACAGGGTTCATTAAAGTGATTAACTTGAGTCATTACCCTCCTGCCTGCATGCCATTACGACCTATGCCCTTGTTAGCCTGTGGAGCCACGTGTGTGGCCTCCGGCTTAATTCACTTCACACTGATCCACCTTAACACGTTATAAACCTGCTTCCTTATCAGCCCGAACGTCCTGATTTAGCCTGGACTCAAGCCAGACTTGTGTCAGTGTAGCCGATCATACTAGTATTTGTTAGAATGAGCGAACCTTCCGTGCGCTAATGGTGTGAGGTAGATGGAACGGACGCTCGCAACCTTCTTTTGTGGGTACAAGTATCACACTCACTTATAGTCCAGGAGGGTGGAGAGTATAATCGCCATGATGATGTCAAGGTGGTTCGATAAGGGAGACGAGACGGGATGCACTTGAAGCGTATCGTACTAACCTTGTACTTGGTGGAGTATTGACCTCGTATGATTAGATGACTGAATATTCTGGATTGTACGTGAGTCATTAAGGAATTCCAGGAATTAAGCAGTTCAACTTAGTATTAGACTTGGTGGAACGTCCATCGTGTTGATTTTGTTTCGAATATTCCAAAAAAATCGAGTCCAATATACGCGTTTTTTTTAATTTGATGATTAAATAAGGCCTACGAGCGAATTGGCGGGAAAATAATGGTTGGAAAATGATCGCGGTATCATTTTATTCTGATATTTTTGGTGAAACTTTTCTTTATGCAGTAATATAATGATCACACTCTTATGTTATAATGTACCAAATAAACTGACTGTTGGTTTTGATTGCATAAACAAATGCTAATAACTATGTTTTATTTTTCTCAGTCAGGCAAAATAGCTCAGTCAGCTGAGGCACTCTTCAGACACTGAAGTCACCGCTGGGCGTGGGTTCGAATCCCGCATAAGGCATGGTTTTTTCTAAACGTCCTTTCACTTATCATCACTTCATAATCACCTGCTCATTCTACCCCCGTATAACCTAGCTGTTGGTGGGGTAGTTGGGCAAACAATAATCATCACCTCATTATATAACATTCATGAAAACGTCTGCTCGACTGCAATAACGCTTGACTATGTATGTATATATTAAGAGGTACTTTATGATTTATTCTTCATCGCCCGATTGATTATTTCTTGGCCGTGTGTACATAGATCGAATTGCTGTGTTTTTATAAAGAAAGCTTCGAGATTAAATATTTGTTTTTAATGTTTGTTGTTTTATCAGTGGTTTGGAACAAGGCTACACCGGTCGTACTGCTTCCTACCGCTATAACTCCTCATTTACGAGATAACTTTTGAACCAATTGTTCGTTTATAAGAACGCTGTTCCGATATCAGCTGGGTGTGGACGACCGATTAATTGCCACACAAACATCATCACAGATATTAACTTTGGCTCAACTCATACAGTTGTATATAGTTCCATATAACTGTTCATAAATGAACTCTTATCAAAGTTAGTATTGAGTCTCATTCTATATAATATCTATATCAATTTCACGACTGCAAAACTCTTCAACATCTGAATCATAAATTGAGTTTGGGATTATTAGAGAAAAAAGAAAAAGAATATACATATATTTCAATATGTCAGTATAATTGCGTTATTTTCTGAAGCAGAATGGATGATATAGATAGGGAATATGATAGGGAGAATTGGATAAGGAGGGAAGAATACAGTGAGTGAGAGGGCGCAGGGGAGAGAAATGAGAATGGACATACAGAATGATTGAAAACCGATGAAATTTAAAATGTGAATGTAAATAAATTTTAGAAGCTTGCATGAAGACATCATTTAACCGTTTCGACGGCCTAAACCTCTATGGCTGCACGCAGAAGACATCAATAGCTTGTCACGCATTATGCATCACGGGTCACGCATGTTGATGTTCCCACACACGGCGATCACCACGCCCCCTACTTGACAACACGTAGTAATAAGGGGGCAGGTTTTAGCACTAATCGCCACCCGGTCACGCTAGCTCGTTCTTATGAAGCAAGCATTGTAATTATTGCTGATTGGTGAACAGGTAGCCAACTTAATCAACCAGTTTAATTAACTTATGGTTTGTTTGATACGTGTTTTAACGAGCCAGTCGTCAGCAACGCTGGGGTTCCTAGCTCCATCATGTGTACTAACATTTCCGTCAGATACTTGTCACGAGTATTGGCGGCTCGATACCAACAAGATGTACATCTTGGAGCAATTTAAATATACGGTTAATTGCTTACTGTGATTTACCAGATAAGATTATGAACAGCTATGCCTACTTGTTATATGTTATTAAATATATTATAGAATGTCTATTTATTCTGAAATCGATTGCTTTTAAAAACAATATTTTATTTTGAAAATCGGTTTAGATCGTAAGTTATCGTCGAAAAGTTATCAATTCATATACTTTTCACGTACACTTCATTTCTTAATCAAGCAATCGCCGTCGTTTTGAGAATACAGAACAATAAATAAAAATCGCTGTTCAAATTCCTTTCCTTCCTCTTCCTGACCATTTCAGTTTTCCCGCACAGGCGTGCGAGTCAAATGTCAACCATTCACAGCTGTACCTTACCTAAAAATTGAAGTGATGAAAATACCGAAATTTTAAGTTCTGTATTTAAGTGTAGTTAAAATAGAGTATGTGACTACTCATAAATAATTGAACAGTTCCATAACTTGTTGCCTGAAAATGATATATCATTTTTTGCTACTTCTAGTTCAATGTGCAGGCTTCGCCAAAATCACAACGAACACTCCAACGAACACTCTAACGAACCGCGTTTATCGCGTTGGGAAAAAGGCCGGGAAAATTATCACGGAATACTATTTTACATAAGAATGAAAATGTACCAAGTCGAAAAGTAGTGAAATCGATAACTCCCAAAACCTATACGGTTCAAAGTTGGATAAGTATGTGCGTATACAAACGAAATTTATAAGAATTAATCGAACAGAGAAAGATACATCTTGAACGTAATGGAAGTCTTCGCTTACGAACATCCAATACATAATGCATTCGATAAGTTAACTTCAAATTTTACATTATAATTTTTTTTACTATTTGAATAATTATATTCTGTAAAATCTTAGGCCATGCAGATGGTATCAGTTTCCATAGAGTTTTTTCGACAAGTCTTTGTGCTTCAATTTGATAGCGATGTTGACTCGTATTGAATTGACGGATCGACACTCTTGATCGCCCTTGTTACCAGATAACGGAGACGGGCAATCATATGTGTAGAATAGTGCCAATGTCATTACAAGTACAGCATGCTGTTGATCACTATAGCTATGGGTCAGACGTGTGTTATTACTGGCGTTATACGAGCATTACTAACACAGTCTGATCGCTGTTGCACACGATCAACAAGTCTACTCGTTTAGGTACTTGACACAAACGTTTGTCAGAGTTTATTTTCGTTCTCTTTCATTCATATGCTTGAGCCTCATTCCATTCATCCATGATATGTAGATACATTCCATACACGCATTCATGAATTGAATTTTTTCGCACTGAAAATGACGGATAGCTTTTCCCTATAATCGTTTCCTCATTTCATTTTATTCCACGTATTGGTTGAGAAATTCATGGGCAATTGGCTGGTGAAATGTCACAACAAAGGATTGTGAAATATTGTGCATATCACTCGGGAAGGCTTTGCATCACTGCCATAGGATGATTATGTATGGGGAATTGGCACTGGGTGATTTTACTCACGTGATTGCTTACACTATTCAAGGAAACCGCTATGCATTTTCCTAGCATTTAAGGATGAGCTGTAAAAAATAACATTATTAGACCTACTATTTCCACAGGCATGGTCAAAATAGGAAATGCGACTATTTTCACCAAAGAATAACTATATTAGCCTAACTATATTTAGATAACTATATTTCAATCATTCTTTGGGGTGGTAAGATCGCCCTTGTGGTGCCCTGTTCAAACGAACTTCATGAACTTCATCCATGGCCTTAATTGGGGAAAATTATTTTGTTTTAAGTTTCGATCCTATTTTTTAAAAAAAATCACCAAGCTCATCACTATCATTTTTTATGTATTTTTTTTTATGAACAATTCCATATCCTGTGGCCAAGAGTTTACTACATATTGGATTTTTTCCACATAAAGTTGTGTATAGATGTGAAGGATTGATAAAAATCTCGAAAAATCCTTGAATGCGACTCTTCTAGCTAGCCCACCGTTGAAGTATGAGCCGGACAAATTACTACCACATCTTTTCATAGGTCGTGAAAATGATATCATGATCTACTTTCTATACAATACGTTTATATAATATGTCAATCTATATCTGGGCATTTTAATAATATTTCCAACATCTTTTTCTGAAAGAATTTGACCAGCTGGAATTGAGCTGAGTAAATTTTTTATAAATTTCTTTCATTTGGTGGGTCACAAAACGGCATGGTGGGCAGCATGCGGCCAGCGGGCTGTGGGTTGTGCGTCATTGCTTCAGATGGATCGTAGCAATCTCTGTAAAGAATACATTCAAAGTCTCTTTCTCTCTAGAGCCAATATCAATTTGATTGATCAATTACCTTGACTTCATGAACATCAACATCATCACTTCGTAGGCGCCTATATAGGCCCTTCATATCACGCAAATATCTCAACACTGCGCTGCGTTTGTCAAAACGCTCAAAACGAACATATTTTGATATTTGTACGTGTATGGTCCACTCTGGTCATGTCATGTCAATAATTCAATACCCCCGACCCCGACCAGGAAGTTTAACATGTAAGATCTTTGGAAAAGAACTGATATATATCATGTCACGACCCGAAGAATAACGTAAGATCTTTGCAATGACCTGACTCATTACATGTCACGACCTTCGGAGAAGAAAATGCAGAGGCGAAAAGAACACACTCATTTTATAATACCGAGATTCTAATACAAGAAACATTTAGTGGACCTAAACAGCGTGGGGTCGTCTTGTGGACACGAAGACGAAGCACAAAACATCGGAAATAGTATTCGTTGCTTTGATGTGTTTTGTATGTAAGATGATCAAATATAGGCGCATTCAAGAAATAAAACTATAAAAGACTTGTCATTCAGAGAATTAGCATATGTTAAAGAGTCTCACTTATTCATTTCCACACATTATTACTATTTGAATTTTGGATGAACATTAAAATTACTTCTTATTCAACAGAAACGAAAAATGTAAGAAACAATCTGTACTATAGCAGCACGGCAAACTCGGGAACTCATAAAGACTGTCAATGGATGATTGGATGGTCAATATAAACTTGTATGCATTGTTGTGTATCTGTTGAGCGATTAAAGTGGCATCGCTTAGGCACTTTTTCATTGACCATCACTGGCAGTGAAAAGAATTTGTCTGACCTCCCAAAGCTCCATATTTGTTCCGAATAAAGAACTGCCTAATGCGTTCTGAAAGATGATTGAATTTGTTTGTTATATATTATCCAATTCATAATCTGATCAGTTTGAAAAGGTAAAATAAAACCGAACGCTTCTTCATCTGCATATATTATTATTCATACCAAACAAACATCTTATTCGAGTTTTTCTCAACTCTTTTGTAACAGTGTTATGTATTATTTATAAGCCCCTGAGATTGTCTTGTTTTAGCTGTGAGCTATCATCATCATTAACGTGTTGCGGACTAGTTTTCACTTAGCCTCTCGCCTCGCCTTGTCCCCTGCCCCCCCCCCCTCCCCCTCCACCCATACCCCAGGCCCACCTGACACGTGACCCAGGGGGCAGGCGTGGGCGCCGGGACACTCCAGTCTGCAGCTCGAGACGACCTAGCGGTAAAGGTTAAGGATATGAGAGACACACGATCGACGTTGGGTGGTACACAAGGTTACTACCATCAGACAACTCGTACACGAGTTTAATTATTTCGCTATTAAGTTACTACACGTAGATGAACGAATGGAAACGTGCGTTGTTATTAGATCGTTAATAGACCACTGACATCTCGGACTTGTATATATAAATAGTCTCGACCGGGTGTTTTATGTATACGTGAACACTAGCGAGTAGGGGTGTCGATACGTCAAACTGAATGAGATGAAGAAGACTGTTTCGGCATGATTAGAGCTAGAGCTGTACAGTGTTATACGAGTTCTGAGATTTGTTTTATATTTACTCTGTTTCTTGCGTTGAGTCGTTAAAGTGATGGTGTTTGGTGAGCCTGAGACCATTGTGTATCAGTTACTGAAAGTAAACGGATGTTTGTGACACGCGGCTAGCTCTATAGGAGAGATCCACTGCAGAAAATAATCAGTCACTATAGCTGTAGATTTTAAAATTAAATGAATTGACATATTTTTCAAGAAAACATGTCGATAACCATAAAATTTTTACGTGAGACGAGTATAAAATATTTTGTCGTAAGCGTCAAAATCCTATGCTATTTCGTCACTAAAATACGAGTTCGTGAGAACTTCATGAATTTTCATGAACATTCGTGAAACTCTGTAAACTTATGCATTAATATCACATACAGATTTTGAAGATTATATATCTTCAAATTTGATGTTAGTGAACGTTTTTAACTTTCTGTGAACAATTCGAAATGGCGCTTACGACATTTTGCCTTTCAATCATCGATATTATCACTTTCCTACTTCAGCACTATGGAAATGAATTTATACTATTGATTTAAAAATCTATGAATCAAAAATAATTGGTCCCGTTTTCTCATTGAATCATCAGATCTATTATAACTACTCGATATTGCAAACATTCCATACGAACAATTGTAAAACTTGAAATATGTCGAAGCTATCCTCCATATCATAAGTCAGGTTCTCAGATAGTTAGTACTTTCATAGTTATATCATTCTGTTGAACAAATTCATCTGAAATCTGATTAATTTTTGTAGCAATCTTCTGCATCCAGAAATATTATCATTATCCAATTGATCATATCGAAAATTGAACAGCTGGACCCAATAACTGACGTGTTGCATATTGGACATTTTCATAATATACTGTCGCGAAACAGCTAATTGAGAAATATGTACTGCCCATGAATTATATTTGACTTTAATAGGCTATTTGTACATGGCGTTTACCGCTCAACATTATACAACGCCCCCAATCCTCCACACTTGTGGGTGTAAATATTGGCGTCGGCGGATAATAAGTAAGACACTGTGCCTACGGGGTTATCGAAACTACTTGAAACACAGGTCCCGGTCAATAACATATACAATCTCTATTTAAAAAATCAATTGATGTTTGATTTATTGATTGAATTTGTAATTCGTGTGTCGCCTCGATCAGTCGAGATAAGATTTATCGACGATATCGAAGTATCGACCTACCGACAGGATTGATCGACAACTTGTATACTTGCCGTCAACTCAGGTATAGATCGACACATCCGACCGAAAGTGATAACTGATTGGGTATTCGGTCGTTCGATTGGGTCCATCAAGTAGACGTCGGCATGCAAGTACACTTGCGGCCACATAAAATGACCTTTTTGAAATTTGAATTTAAATTCAAATAAATGTACGCACATTTGTCCACTGTTTTTTTTCCACAGAGTATGCGTGAAGTGCGTATGGATTGTGTTTTAGTTTTATTGCGTAAAATATCAGTATATTTTCTTCAGGATGCATTTTATTGTATAGCGTGATCTACCACTTTGTATGGCCGCAACCGTACAACAATAACTGATCGGACACGAATACAGTCTCGTTTATCTTATACAGATCGACATTTTAGAGGGAATCAGTGCGGATGTCTATAAAATACAACGTTGAATAATTGTAGATAATACAACTTTGTTTTTCAACCTCGTTGTAACTGGTCGAATTCAGGAGGAGGAGACTACCCCACCCCAGAAAAATGTCACTCACATCATCGTTCCAAAAAAATACATTTTCAGTTTAGAATTCTTCACAAGACAATCATAAATCTAATTCTTAGTTATGCCAAGTTTCAACGGAGCGCGAACAGAAAAGAAATGTTTTTCCGCGGTAATTTCACCGCGGTGAAATTCAGTCCTGTCGCTCAGTCCTCGCAGATATGCTCCTGAGAATATGCCAGGATGCTTAGTTGATATTGTTCATTATATCATTTTGATTGAAGAAAGAGGTATGTGTTTCTATAAAATTAGATTTTGGACATCTATATCGTTCCAAAGTTATCCCGGAAAAAGCTATTTGCTGCATCGACTCTATGAAGTTATTATTAGAGAAATTTCGACATTTAGGCCCCTACTTACTTATCATATTATTGTAATGACGGTAATCAATGAGTATAAGAAATATCACACACATTATCGATTACATACCTGTTGCATGTGATTTCTGTAACACATAGCCTAGAGAGCATCTGAATTATAGACCAATAATTTAGGCATAAGGAGATTAAGGAGATTCTACTGAATTCCTGAGTGAGAGAGAGAGAGAGAGAGAGAAAAAGAGGGAGGGGAGAAAGAGAGAGAGAGAGAGAGAGAGAGAGAGAGAGAGAGAGAGACCAAGAGAGAGAGAGAGAGAGAGAGAGAGAGAGAGAGAGAGTGAGAGTAAGAAAAATCTTACCCTCTGATGGCAAATGATACGTTCCTACGATATTATAATAAGTAACATACAATATGGAATCAAGTAATAAAGTCGTTATGAACCTAATGAGAGGTCTTCTAAATATATAATAAGGATGATGCACCATGACTAAAAGTGGTGTTCTTTTGCCTTATTATTACCATTTAGTTGAGCCCTATTGGAACAGATAGTGGTTGAAGGACTGTAATTTAGAGAACCCCCCCTTGGGCACGCGTGTTGCCGATCAGGCGCACTACAGAGAAACAATAGCGGACTGAAAGCGGCGCCTTGTGGAATACAATAAACTGTTCGGCCGATGAATTATACAGCTCGTAGAGTCAGTGGTGAAGTGACAGATGGTGTTTCTCACCAAGACTTATCTCACCAAAAAACTTTACGAAAATCGAAAAAAAAGTTCATAACATTTAATATTATTTCAAATGTCAATTTTATTTCAACATACTTAAGTCCCTATTGGATACATTTTACTTACTGCCGGAATTATCGAGTTGGCAGTAACTACAAATTGGAGATAAGACTGTGGTAATTTCTTCATGGTTGACTTGAAATGATTATAAAAAGCAAAAACTTAAATACCTAATCTTGAGTCAAAATAGTTTTCACGTAGATAAAATTGAAGCGGGTGACAAAATTGTCACGCTATCGGTGATATCCAATCACCCTCACTCACTCAGAAAAAGTTATGGAATGTTTAAAATCAGAAAACATCCAATACTTGATTGAAAATGTTTCCCGGTTGAAACCTTTTCAACTTCTAATTGGCATTTTGTTATGTTAGCATTTTGCATGTACGCCACTGCAATACCCCCCCCCCCTTCCTCTTCTTAACAGCCATCTTGTTTGTTTGTTTATTCTGTACTATGGCGTGCATGATGGTATAATATCCAATAGTTTACCAACACAATAGAGGGTAATAAATATGGTAATATGACGCTTGATGGGATGGGGGATGGTGCGGGATGGGGGGAGGGAATGTCTGGGGGGAGGGGATGGAGGGCAGACGATCCGCCGAAGAGATCAAGGTGGCCGTGACTTCTTAAACTCTGATTTATCACCGCCTGCTAAATAATGGGATCGCACGTCAAGTGGCTCGAATTAACAAGGCTGTGGCAAATTGAATAAATCGTAAAAATAGAGTTAACGCAAGTTAATAAAAGTGTTCAATTATCCGTCATTGAGTGGTAATTTTCCTCTTGTTATTATAGACGAGTTGATTGATGTATTGCGCGGTGTCTTTATTTCAACAAACACGTATTACAACAATATTTGCATGACAATCAACGTAAATATGGCGTCAAATAGCAAAGGTGTATTGTTGAAAACAAGTAAGAGCTGTATGCTGTAAATATATCCACGTTGTTGGATGAGCGAGAGGTTCATATGAAATAGAATCAATTGCTTATGCTCAACCTCATCTTTGTACCTGCTGATGAAGAAACCATACACCCTCCACTCTTTCATTTCGAGTAATAATTCAACTAGGCCGAGTGTAAAATTTTAATTTTCAAAACCTATCAAATCTACTATTTGTATTGTCTTTTTTTTCAAAATTCATATGTGAATTTTCATTTTTGTATCCTACCTGGCTTTACAGTTGGACCGTATAGTAGCATACAGCAGAAGCTGCATGCAGGGGATATAGTTTAACGAAGTGTTACAGAAGCTACTATGACGTAATAAAATCACGAGTAAACAATGGGGCAGCGAGAACTAGAAGCAGTTTCATCAAAGATTGCATCGCAACCATTGTTAGGAGCACGTCGCAAGCACGACGTATACAAGTATCAGACTTCGTGAACCTTCCCCTCGAGATCAGTGGATAGGCCTATATCTGGTTGAATGAGCAATATAAAACTATGTTACTTTATGTAACTATGTAAACTATGTGTAACTACATATGCCTAATTCGTATCAGAAAGATTGAATAAATTAATCTTGAGTGGAGTTGGGTAACAATATGGGAAGTATACAAGAAAAAAAATACAGAATTTTCCAAAAAAAAAGTCTAGGGCATAAGTCTAGACATAAAAACCGTATGATAACATTTTTTCTTTCAGTGGTGATTTGTTTTTTTTCATGGAAACTGAATATATTTTACGAATTTGCGAATGATAATTTTGTAATCGTGCGTAATTCAACTGAATCACAAAGTCTATGTTTTGAATGCTGAAATTGAATAGAACATTGTCTAAAAATATTTTTTTTCATCCCAAAGTTATTAGAGCGCGTGGGAGTCGGTTAATTGAGCGGCCGATAGCTGTTGAACCTTCAAGATAGGTATAGAAAATACTTATAATGGATGCATTTCTGTTTTCTTTCAGGTTGATATAACCTACTCACGGGATCTTTATATATTCAATCATATCGTATTATATGTTCTGTATTCATTCAAGCATGGTGCAGGTAACGAGTATAATAATCTCAATTCTTGTTCGACGGTATTATAGAAATCGAATCGAATAAATGAGAATGAAAATATGAGAAATAGAATTGAATAGAAAACTACTGAATTACCGAAGAATTAAAATGATAATATTTGTTAAACCATTCTGAAGTTAGTACAAAAAACTGGCATCATCAAACCGACTCGCATGATCTTCTAAGAAGAATTTTTCTGAACTATCTTCACTTACACACGGAACAACACCAGAATCTGAGATGGAGTCAAATATACAAAGTGAGTAAAACTGCAGTGAAAGTCCCGCGGAAACATAGGCCCATATGGTAATGATCGTTGTAATGTGTGCCCACCCAACACATTTAAAAGAATGAGTAAAGCCGACAATGGCGAAAAGAGTTGACCATAGCCGCTGGTCTGCATGTCTGCAGTTGTCATTACTTAATTGCAACCATAAAAACGTAATTAACAACTGAAGAAATCAGTTTAATATTGTTTTAGTTTATTATTATCAGTAATAAAATTCGACTTTATTTTATGAGTATTTCTGTGAACGAATCAAGACATGTTTAACATACTGTTCAGAACATAGGACTTACGTCAGTCATATAAGTATAGTCTAGGACTATTTGCATGATTTCCGTAATGAGGTCCATATTAGAATCATATGTTGCTCTAAGCTGAGACTTTTCAGGCTGGCGGGTATTTACAACTTACGCATCGTACATTTATGTGGTATTTATGCATTAGTTATCAATGCATTGTAGGTTAAATGAGATACTCGAATTTAATGGGTAGAAATCCATACGGATAAGTACATCACCGTACACATGCACTCTTATACACTATTTTGATCGTAGGTACTTATCGATGTCCATTATTGAAGTCTTTAAAACTACTCAAAATGTTAAGTTTTCCGTTAAAGTGCTCACAACTTTTGTTTCGACATGGTAGGCCTATGAGTATTTTTAGAACTCCCATTTGTGATTTACTCAAAATACTTTAATACGTGTTACAGTTCCAGGATTTGAAATTACTTTTTAGGATTCAAGTTACTTTTTGTGGATTAGTTTTGCCTTGTGGGCACGTACGGAGCGCGTTCGAAAAAAATCATATAGGCCTGGATATACTTATACAAATAAACAGATACATTGCCGATTTGGACTAAATGGATCTTATCGCTGTTTCAACAATGTAACGAAAAAAAGGAGCACGAAAATGAAAATGAGCAACGAAATGCAATTTACCTGATTCGTTTACGCTCATTAAATGTATCAAGTGTCTCGTCTAGCGCCAATAAAGTGACCAAGTATGGCGCTTATTCAAAGTGAGTTTTAATATTGTTCTCCGATGAAGAATTATCCTTCAACACGTAATAAGCCCCACATTCATCAACTCTCCACGACTCTACCTTACTCAACGACTGCTCGGAACCTACGATCGGTCGTTCTAACTCATGAACAGGGACCCTCGAACGAACCACATCATTCACATCGCCATGAATAACCAAATGTTTCCTTTATAAGGTTTTTGTATGCTTTCGTGTCCCTCTCGCTTCCTCTTATAGCATTACCAATATATCTGTCTCACTTTTACTCGATGCGAGGTGATATGTGCTCGGAATAGACAACATCTATTGAATTGTTTTACATTTTAATCACCTGTTTATGTATTTTATTTACCGTTATTTTCTATTACGATATAATTGTGAATTGTTCAGTGATTTGCACGAGCATCCGATAACGCATGTATATATTTCGAGTCGTTTTAACCCTCTAACTACCTCACCCCGGCTGTACAGTCATCAAAATTAATATGAAACATGTTCTGAGAAACATATTAAAATTAAAATTATGTATATTCTCTACTGTATAAACCAAACAATGGATTGAATAGAATTATGTTAAATTGAGATTATAATATAACAAAATTGGTGCATCACAATATTACTATAATGGTCCCTAATGTTGTTATTATTGTTAATATTCCATTGCCTTATATAAACTTGAATATTATGTAAATGTATATATTCAATTCCTTTTGAAATTCCGCGACACTTACTTTAAATTGTTTTACAACTAGCAATAAGAATATATTATGGAAAGATTCAACTTCTGTATATCATCATTCAAATTTTAAAATTTCACACGAATTTAAAAATATTAACATCCAATTTTCAAACAATTATATAGGCCCTTGTCTCTTGTTTACTATTTTGCGAATTGAAAACTTTTTCATTTCAGAATTTATAAACTCTGTAAATGTATGCTGATCCATACACTGTCCATTAGTCTTATCGAGGAATCACCACAATTGGTAGCATGCATACATGTTAGATTTAGTTCAAGTTCACACAAAAGAATGATAACTTCCACAGGCTCAACAATATGGCAGCTTAATTAGATGAGCGTAGCGAAGATTTTCACTCAAGTCTTACGGAGCTTTGTCTGTGCGTTTTTTTTTTTTGTAAACACTGCACAGGTCGCAGGGTTTGACCGATCGACATGAAACTTTTTTTTATATGCAAACTTATCCAACTTAGAACTGTATAGTTTTGAGGTCTAATCGGTTGGACCATTTTTGAGAAACATCATTTAGAAGTTTCTAAAAACCCCATGAGATTTGGCTGAGCGGAAAAATTTGAAAAATTAAATCTCTTCAATATGATTCAAATTTTCCACAAATGTGAACACAAGAATAATATACATGAATAAAAATTTGGTTTGATATTCGGACCAGCCGTTTTGGAGAAAATAATATAATAAATGTATTTTATTCATCGGAAAGATAGAAATATTAGTTGAAAAATGTTGCATTGTCGAAGTCACGGCTTTCTAGATTCATTGACATCGGATGAAGTTCATTTCAAATGATCAAGGTTTGTAGAGTTTTCGATTATACTTTATATAGACATCTCGCTCATCGTACAACGCACATCCTGCGTTTGCCTAGTAATTTCAAACGATGAACAATAGGCCTAAAATGGCATTGAAAATACGTGCATAATTCATATCCTGTCGATGAGATTTGAACACGTGCTTTTAGAAGGCTCTATCTTCATCGGTAATGACTTTCACGGCCTATTGAATGAAGTTTCACTTCTACTTCACTCAAAACCGAGCGATGCTCACATTAAAATAGAGTGCACATTTATATTAATGTGTTGAGCAATTGGTTTTCTTTGGGAATTATAAAAGAAAACGATCCACTGATTTCAAATTGCTGATTACAATACAAAAAACGATATTGAATGGCTGATCACAATATGAAATATTAAAAATGATTCATGAACGTCGCCCATTTTGGTGGATTAGGTGTTTTGGGTAAGAGCGTATGGACCTGTCGTGATTATTCTTATGGACTCTTCTTAAAACTATTGTATTCTTATAGTTGTAACCGTGAATAAAGAAGATTGTCTATACCAAATACTTATTTGTAAAATCTTCGGTGGATATACATATAATCACACTTCAAACTTACACTTCAAATTTACAATTTTGAAAGATATAGGTGCGTTTCTTATCGTAAATCGTAATATCCTGAAAACATCACGCAACACATAACGGTGCAGTGTGTGTTATATCGGTAGACGATCCCTTCTTCTATATAGTGAGTGGATGCATATAGCTGTAACTATAATAATTAATCAACCCAATTTATATTCCATGGCAAAGGCTGAATAGGCCTATATACTATTTTTCGAGCTCGAAACAAAAGTGGAATCCTGTTTTCTGTTCGTCTGATACTTGTTGAAAAAAAAACTTTTGGCTCGTAATATATAGCCTACATACTGATCTAGATAGAAATGTATTACATGTATCTTGGAAGATATAGTTCATATGAGCTTCAAGTCATCTAGCAATTATAGATGCGGGAAGAAGTTGTATAAAAACTAAGATATTTGCTGTCTTCATCTAAAAAACATATAATAATTCGGGCTGATAAGCGTTATCTACTCTTGATACAATGCTGGCCACTTATTAACTTACACGACTGTAGTAAAATCATCACCTTCTTATCGCATTCGGAAATATCAACAAATTGCGTGCGCTTGAAATATTTAGGCTAATCATTATCATAGTGGTCGAGTTAGAGAAATAGGCCTATGTAGACCAAATGATTCATTATAGTACCAGTGTAGTATCAACGAGAGAGGACGGTCTTGGTGAGACAATATTTGTGGAGAACTTACTGCCAGCTTCAATCATTGAACGCTTTTTGAAGATGTAGTTGTATTTATAATGGCAAATCTCTCATCTTCATCGATCACTGACCCTCAAATATTCAAAATAAACACGATTCACAAATATAACTGTGACATTCTCGTTTATTATGTTAGTGGGCCATCTTTTTTTCGGGATACAAATGCAAATAGAGCATGTGATTGGTTGTTATTTATATTCTCATATTGTCGACAGTTTTCATTGAAGCAATTCTTATAGACTTAGTCATCCATAATTTTATTTTCACATCACATTCTCTTGTTCCTTTTTACTAGTAGATGAGAATAATACCATAACCTTGCGACCCCGAGAGCAATGTCACGCATTATTCGCACTCATGTCAAGGCCGCGTGCTATTCGCACGCCTTGCCTGTCACGGCCTATTTGAGCAATATCTGAGTGAATACACAGAGCCTTGTTGATTAGAGTTTATTGCTTCAAAAGCCACAGCCACATAAATCATCAATAATCAACAAGAGAAAGAATTAATCAAGTTAATTCGTATTACATTTGGCAATTAGTGGCGCTTACTGCGGATATTATCTAGAACTTATCTTGTAAACTACTTAGCGTTAGCATCATGCAAGTCTTTCAAAGTCTGTGAAAACATAAGTGCCTCGAACATTACAGAGTGGAATTGAAACATTGGCTATTTTCAAAACGTTTGATATTACTTTAATGCTATCTAGACATATAAATGAAATGTTCTCAAAGCTATAGTGACCTAGGGCGTATGTAAAAACTATGGTAACCAATCATTTTTCCGAGAAATGTACTAGTGCTGAATAAAAATTTATATTATATATTCATCCTCTTTGTAGAATGCTATGGTTCAAATGAAGAGTGAATGTTGAAACTTGCAGCCGGTGTGCGCACTGTGTTAGAAAACTAGTAGAAAGAATAATTATATGCTAAAATGTGTGCAGCAATTTACTTGACCACGTCTGATCTGCAAGGAGTGGCTTTAAATGCACGCTTGTCGCTTACATTCTGTCGCCACCACAACATTCATTAGACTACTGGAGCGATCATCTGATAGTACAATTAGTTTGGGTTCATGGTCAATATTCAACAATTAAATTAGGAGTCCTAGTATATAATTATTTCACAAATATTTATTCGTTCAACAATTTTATTCAATATACAATACGCAATAAGTGAGAAGCATATATTCTAGTATAACCACGTATAGCAAATGAGATTATCGATTTCAGCAGATTCAATAATATGACAGTTAGGAAAAAAATTGAAAGAAATCCGCAGTGGGCTTAAAATGACATTGAGAGTACATGAATCATTCGAAACCTGTTGATTCAATTAAAACGCGTGCTTTTGAGAGGATCCATTTTGGAATTATTGATAACGAGATGCCCACGAGCCCACGAGATGAAGCCATTACTCTCTCGTGCCTCATGACGAATCGTGACTTTTATAGGGTATGCGATTTCATGCAAAACCGTGCCGTTTCCATATTGAAATAATGTATATATATATATATCTCGAAGAAATTTTTGAGTAATATGAGTTCTCAATAAAGATTAAAAAATAATCTATTGATCTATTAATTTTCAGTTGAGGGTCGTCATATCAAATGCATTTTGCCTATCGGTTTTGAATATTCTGATCGCAATGAAGATGGAACTATATTCTATAATTCCGTTCGAACGATCTAATCTTCCATCCATAACCTTAATTGGGGAACAATGATTTTGTATCAAGTGTCGATGATATTAAAAAAAAAAAAAAAAAAAAAAAAATTGTCAACAATCACGTTCTTCCAAAATTAGCTACTACAATAAAAGTTGTAAGACGCCAACAAATATCTCGATGCGAACTAGAAGCATGAGTATTTTACTGATCAGTTGGGACCATCAGAAAACATCCTCCAGTGAACTTTCAAAATCACTTAAACTGCACTTTTTAATTAGCCACCAGAATGCCTGTTTGAGCACTAAGGCTCGATCCCAATATACCTGTACGTCGAAGTAAAAGAAATATTTTTCTGAGATGAGAAAACGTCTCAGATTGCAATGCTGACTCGCAACCCGCCTGTTTCGCTCATGATCACAGACCGGCTTGAAATAAAGTTGCTTATAATTCACAGCATCTGTCCACGGTTCCGATCGACCGTCTCCCATATCCACCAACACTATACTCGGACGTTTCAAGTCGTCACACTCTTCAAGTGAGATATTCACATTGTTAGACATTGCTTATTATCCAATAAATGCTGTTTACTCTTAGCCTACTTATCAGCAGACGCGAATAATAACAGCAATAACGTGTTTTCTGAGAAATCGTCACAATAATAAGCAATTATGTGTAAGATGTCTGTCTGTCGAATCAGGCTACATTCAAACCTGATATAACCTAAGAGTAGTGCTTGATAAAGCTATGGTAATCAGACATATATGCGTGCTTTCACTAAACAGCTGCATCCATCAATAGTTCATTCATTCAATACACATCGGTTTTAATTTCTGTAAAGTACACGTGACCGTATAGTAGTTGAATCTTAGTTGTTCTCCAGAACAATTTGTTTTACAATCAAGTCCAATGATGTATAACTCCATTATAACGTGGTTTCTGTTGTGAGTTGAAATACCTGCTCGGTATAGAATGCAACAAGTAGGAAATATTGACATCGAATCTATAATTTTAGTTTTTTTTTATTGGTTCTTTAATTATTCTAGTTTTGTTTTTTATTATATGCGATAAACATTAATCAACTCTATTTAGTTCAGTTGCAACTGACATTTTATTACAGATTCGTATATCAACCCTCACTGTATTAAAATTGTGATTGAAAAATGAATAACAAATTCGTAATCATTAAAATGTCACTCAGTAATAATGAGTGTGTTCAGACGGATTCTCGTTTTTTTTTATTGAGCATTTGCTGATGTTTCTAGCATCGTGAAACACTTTCGCAACCGATGTCAACCCATTAAATCAGCTGGCATTCTTGTATCGCGATAAGCAAATGATCGATATTAATCGAAGATCAAAGTATGTCCGTGCCTTGCCGCGCCGCCTACCTGAGAATATATAGTTCATCAATTAACTTGCAAGATGTGTGAGAGAGTCTAAATGGAAACCAAAGTTATAAACGACAGATTTCTTCATAATGTAGTTCAAAGACACACCCAAAAGAATAAAGATCAAGTTCAGACCGATGTGGGTCCTTATATGTTTACGAACGTGCTAGCTATAGGACAACGCTATACTTGCATTCATGTGTGATGCTATACACTCTGGTTCGGATGAAGGTGTACGCGCATGACTTGTGCCTGAAAATTGATCGCGCTATTTTTTTAGTGTGCAGTAGAGCGAATATGTATTTATAATTTTCTATATATAATTGTAATTCTTTTCCATAAATCAGACTACCAATTTTTCATCGTGGCAGGGGTTGCTATAACAATAAAATCTAGGCAGGTGACCTCTCGAAGACGGACTTTTAATTTATACTTCTACGAATGCAAACATGGCCAATTGAGAACGAGTAAGAAAGGCATCAATATTTTCAGAATTTTCAATTGGACATTTGTGGTAATCCGGAATGGTTCAATCCGAAATTCAAATATAAATATAATCTACACACATTCAATCACTAATTTTTTCACAGACTTCGTGAAGTGCGCGTCCACATATTGTCATCTAGTTTTGGTGCGTATAGTAGGCCTATATGCAGCATATTTTTTCAGGATGCATTTGAATGTAGCTTGATCGACCGCAAACGCACCAAGTCATTTTACCTATAGTCAGAGCCTCGTCGAAGTCGTAGGCTAGGACTAAAAAGCATAGTCAACTAATCAAGTATAGTCAGCATAGTCAAGGAACTAATTTCGCACGTTCACATTACTGCGTTCAATCATGTTTCTTAATTTTATTGGCAAACTTGTTTATAATGACAGTAACTAGCGGTGCAATAATAAAATGACTACCATAATATTTTTTATTATTATCATTTCACTGCCTGGAGCATTTTTAAATTGATTTTATGACTTCTCATATAAATGTGCATCTCAATCATTTTATTATAATAGTTATTGTCTTCATACAATAAACACGCGATGTCAATGGACATGAACACGATACTAGTAGAACTAACTACTACACATTTCAGCATTTCCTATACTGCGATCCATGATGTCGTATGTACCAACGTAGCAGGTTATAATAAAATCGTAATATTGCAGTTCGAATGTTCTTTGCGATGAGTATTTTTTTATTAAATTTATATCGGGTTTAACGACGCACTATAATGATAGCGGAGATGTATTGGCATCGGATGGATGATTAATGAGATGATGGGATGATGAGATGAACGTATCTTGGGTAATGGGAAGGATAGCGGGAAGGAAGCGGTCGTAGCTTTGTGGGAACCATCGCGGCATCAACTTTCACTATTTGTGGGAAACCACAAACAGAGCGGGAAACATTTGCTGGAAACAGAGGGAAACCACGAAAAACTCCTGTAAAGATGGACGGCGGCGGGGATCGAACCGGGTTCGAAATTTCCCTCGGAACACATGAAGCGAGCGCGTTAACCACTGCGCTACATGTGCCGCCCGATAATAGTATATAGACTATTTCAAAATTCTTCCAAAAAATATTGTGCAGAGAACAAAAAATCACAATCTCTCGAATTCTCAGTGGTACCGGCTACCAAAACGAATCGAAGTGAACAGTTCGAAGGTTGAAAATTAATTAGTGGTCGGTATTACGATGTGCAGTTACAGTCTTTTATTCTAAGAGGTGATGTCTGATGAAAAATAATATCAAATGGGCTTGACCATGGAGATGACAACACCACTGCTAATTGAATTGTAAATCACATTGAAGGAAAAATCATATCTTTGGCTTCTACATCGATTAGATCTCAATTATTATACACATTGATTAAATATTCTATTTTTTAACTGACAACGAAAGGCTCAGTGTAATATCTTCCCTTAGTTTCATCGAACAAAGGAAGACTGATAATTCGAAACACCTTATTTCAATAAAACGGAAGAAAATGAAGTCAAATTACTCCCAGTACAATGTTCTCAACAACGAGATTAAGATGTGTTCATTCGAATCGAAACGAACCCCTCGTGAATGTCAGTAACAAGTTAGAGATCTCCTAATATTATCCGACGTTTGAACATTACGTATGCAGATTGTCTTCATGTGTCTCGTCACAGAATCGCAATATTTCTCTCTCTCTTTATCTCTCTTTCTCTCTCTCTCTCTCTCTCTCTCTCTCTCTCTCTCTCTCTTACACATGATGCATGCGCGCGCTTATCGATATTATTCAAATTAATTCGAACACAATATCAGAACATTCTTTCACTGCCTCCTTGATGTGTACCTGACTGCATGAGTGGTGTGCCTGCGGCGCGCGCACCAGCTTTATTTAATTTGGTTGTTCTCTTCTAGACAAGGCTATGTGAGGCTTGCCACAGTACGATCTGGCCAAGATTACACAACTTGTCCGAAGACTTATATAGAACGTGGGTAATAATGGGGAAACGATATACATAGTCGTGTTGTTATACGAAACTTGTGAAACGGAGTCTTATGTTTGCAATACTGGGAAAACGACAAGTTTGGCGTTGTGAGATGTGCCCATAGTGAAAAACTCTTCGTAGATTTCTTTCTTCCAGAAATGAGGTCCAATAATATCACTGAATGCCATGAAAATGTCTATGGATAAAAATCTTCAAAATGTATTTCCTGATGTTTTACAGAGTTTTACCTGAATGATATGTAAGACTAGATCGATAATAGTTCTACTTCCAAGAATGTTTCGAGATAGAACAATTTTTCTCAAAAGATGATGACATTTTGCCCAAAACTTCTACACGGAGCTCTGGTTTCAGTAAATGTTCGTTTTTTTCTCATTTGACATGTGATCAACTTATTTTGCGTTCAGCTAAGTCATTGTATCCACATTTTCAAATTTGGCTACAAAAAGTTTAACCTTATTCAAATTCTATACTGTAGTTTGAGAATATAAGCCTTCCAGTTCAAATGGTGGTAGCAGATATCATGGTGACCCTGACTGCAATCACTGAATCTAGCCACCAGCTATATATAGTGTATCTACAGGGCCATGTGAAACACAGTCGCAAAATTCATATCTCTGGGGCCGTGTTTCGAACTCTCGACTGGCGTAAGGCGTATCTACCCGACTGTGTGTGTGTGTGTGTGTGTGCACCGACGATCTCCACGGCCGTGTATTTGCACCGAACAGAAGACGAGAAGGGCGGAACACAAAGATGAGCTCAGTGATAAAACATATACCCGTGGTCTACTGGTCTATACCCTCCATCTGATAAAACAAGCTCAGTTTAGCCAATATAACACCGCAAAACACCGTTTTTGGTGATTAGTCCTTGTGTAGGTGTTGCCAAGCTCACGTTTGACCTGGAGGTGTTGGCACAACTGACTGTTGGTTCGTTGCTTGTGGCACCTACTTCATAAAAGTGTGTGATGTCTTATCAATACGCGTGTTCTTGGAGCTAAATTCTGATTGGTTAAATAAATGTTCACTTTAGGATATATCGATATTGAAATCACGAAGTTACGTCCTGTTTTATACGACTGGTCAAATTGTTTGAATCTATATTAGCTTCGTTTGAATATTAAATACGATTAGAAAAGTGGCAAAATAGAGAATTTGTAAAAGTGGGAGAAAAGTGAGAATAAGTGAGGGAAGTGGAGGAAATAATACATGTGCATCCTTGAATACACCATACGCCAAATAGAATCTGAAGCAGGGTTAATACAAAAATTCAACCCAAATTCATCTATCAACACGAGAGGCACGGATTTAAGCCAAGCCAATTCATTGACATTACATAGTTATTCATGCTATACGAAAGAACGATTGCAAATTTTTTTTTGTCAATCTTTTGCTATGGGCTTATTTTTTTGGCAAAATGTAACGTTTCGTTTCACTGGAAGTCTAACAGTTTGGCCCAATTCTTAACAAAGGCCCAAGTATATTTTATATTCTGCTGGACCTCTCACGTCCTGAATTATTTTTTTATCATCAGAATGTATTACTTCATCGATGATCTGAATTCGAGGTATGATTTTATCCACGAAAGCAAAATGTCGTCCACCAATATAAAAAACACGAAATATTATCGTTTTTGTAGCAATTTGTCAATTTAAGAGTATTATAATTCTTCGAGGTTAGGTTTACGAAAAAAAAGTGCAACTTCATATTTCGAAAACCTTACATTATTTGAATCTTCGCTAGGTTATGTTTGATTATCAAAGATTTACAATCATATACTCGGTAGAAAAGCTTCTTCTTTCGTGGATACCAACACCCATGCAGGATCCATCCATCTGACTTATCAGCAACTCACCAATCAGAGCAAGTCAATTCTGTTCTCCAGCTTCCTCGGCCAACTTGAGTCTGATGTCCAGGCAACCTACCCTTCAGGCGCCACAAGACAGACAGCTGACTTGTGGTATGTTATTAGTCTGACCCGGATATGAACCAAGGACTGGCTGGAGGCTCAACATGCTGATCTGGACTTCGAAACTGTGAAACAGGCATATCATACCAATTGGATTTATGACTTACAGACAACAGTAGTTAGCAAATCACGGTGTAACTTATTACACCTTATGTAATATTGTATCTACGGAATAAGAAAGTTCCGAGCGACCGTCCCCCTATCACGCACCACTACGCGAGGGTAGTAGCCATCCACCTTCTTTCGTGGATACAAGTAGGCTATATCGATAGTCTTCACTCCTAACATATCACTCGTTGTTGCATGATCAGAAACAATGGTCACATTCGTTGATATTCTCAGTTTGATGTATTGTTGTGGGTACGGTATTATTATTAGATGAGCTTTAGCGAAGATTTCCACTCAACTCTTACGGAGCTTTGTCTTTTTTTTGTGGGCACAGGTCGCAGGGTTTGAACGATCAACATTAAACTTTTGTTTTATACGCAAACTAATCCAACTTAGAACCCTATAGTTTTTGGGTCAAATTGGTTAAACCATTTTTCTGATGCATCATCTCAAAGTTTCTGAAAACCTCATGAGATAAGGCTGAATGGAAAAAATTGAAAAATAAAATCTCACCAATATAATTCAACTTTCACTCAAATGTGAAAACGGAAGTGATACACATAATTTGAAATTAGTATACAATTTGGACCAGCCGTTTCGAAGAAAATAATGTTATACATGTTCTTTATTCATCGAATAGAAATAATAGCAGAAAACTGTTGCATTGTTAATTCACGGCTACCTAGATTCGTTGATATCAAATGAATTATTTTATATTATCAAGGTGTCTAGAGTATTCGACTATACTTTATATAGACATCTTGCTCATCGTACAACGCATATTCTGCGTTTGCCTAGTTTATTTGAATTGTTGAAAGAACCCTGAAAGAAAAATGATAAAATTATGGAAAAAAATGCTCACTCATTTGATTCGATATTAGAACATTCAGTGGTTCTTTATATAGTTGTATAGCGAGATATGCGTGTTAAATGAAGTAGGCCTATTACACACATCGTTCAAAAGAAGCTCTTCTTAATAATATGTGAAAGAGTGAAACAGTTTCGTACATCATGAGTTTAGTTAGAACACGCTCAAGAGCTGTTTTAAGTGATTCACGGACCACCCGGGACTGAACCCGGGCCTTGCTGCAGCCGCAGGTATCTCTCAGTCTCGTCTCCTCCATCTTACTCTTGTCCAACTCAAACAGACAGATTGTATACAGACTAGATTATGCAGTCAAGTGCAGTTATGTGTGTAGGCACATGCTTTCAGCTTCATTGACTGAAATAGGTTGTCCAATGTTAGCAATAACTATAGACAGAGACATGTACATGTGCATTCCAAAATGGGACTTTCATCAAAAAATGCATTCTTATATCGAAATTTCTCAATTCTTGCCATCAGTCAAATTGCACATCTTGGAGCATTTAAATGTTCGTTGTTTGATATGAAGAAAAAATGGAAGAAATAAGGAGATTACACCAGGGAGCGTTAGAAAGAGCTGGTATAGTACTGTGTTTGGTCTATCTTTATCGTGTAGGAGATTGTTACCACAACAACACAATAATAACAACGTCACGGTCTCTGAGACTGCCATATCTTGACATATTTGTAACCAATATCAGAAGTAGGCGTGCGTCTGTTGTCACAAGCCAAATGATAGGGAAGAACCGAAGTGGGGTCGTGTGACCATCCAAAAATTAATTGTCGGATATTATCGACTTCAAAATGCTTGTACCACAATAATCGAGCTCTAGTACAAAATTTCCACTTCTTTGTTCGTGTTGGAGTGGAGGAATCGGGTACGTTCGGGGCCCACGAAGTCTGGGTCTGGTTTAGCGCCGCCCCTACCGTTTGACTTGTGATAACAATTTCGCCCCATGCGTAGAGCTAGTGTTTTGTGATAACCACAATGAAGTTATAAAGGACTAGACGTTATCGTAGCAATAGCTGGTATAGTAAACATTTACCAAACATAATTATTTTCGAGGGGTCGTAGTCCATTGGACCTATGAATAGAGGCATATGACGATTTTTTTTTGTAATGCTGCTTAACGACCCCACCAACAGCTAGGTTATACGGGGGTACGAATGAGCGGGTGATAATGAAACGATGAAGTGATGATAGGTGAAAGGACGTTTACAAAAAACCCATGCCTTATGCGGGACTCGAACCCACGCCCAACAGTGACTTCAGTTACTACCGCTAGCGATAATTGACTCAGCCACCGGGGCGGCTGTATGACGATTTCTTGAGGCAGAATTTAAAAGTTTCTGTGTGTTGTTTTCACCATTACAAACATGGTATTCCATTATTCATTGTCGTTACCCCGTGTATGAACCTCACCAAACAGAACATCCGGTCAAGGGGACTGGTCATGGTGTACAAAAATTCAATATCCAATCACGGTATCTTTATAAGTTAGCACAAATGGTATATATCTAAGTAGCCAACTGACAAGCCACGCCTGTCTATAGTCTACAATAGGATGATTCTATAAAAATCTTCCGTGATTGCGTTCTTGTTTTAATCTTAGAGAAGAGTATGAGGCTCGCCGTCTAGCTGCGGCCATGTCTTCTGTATGACTGACATATCTACCTTGCCGTGACTCGGATAATTAGAAGAGTCGATGACAGCTCGTCAAGGCGCATGCGTACAAAACATGCAACAATTAAATGCAACAACTCGGAACATGTTATCGTAGTACGTGATAACTGGAGAACGGTCGACGTCGAACGATTAATATTAAGATGTTCTTAATGACAGCCAACAAAAACTTGAAGACTTTAAATAATAATATATCATAAGAACTACCGGTGTAAGAGAATTTCTTTACTCCCCAGTTTCTTTACTCCCCAGTAAAAAGACTACATAGTAAGTTTACTCCCCAGTAAAGAAATCACATAATAAGTTAACTCCCCCAGTAAAACTATAATATAATGCTATTACTCCCCTTGTAATACTTTGACTCCCTTGCAACCGTACATTCCATGGGGGAGTAAAATCGTTATATATAATAGAACGACTCCCTAATTTAATAATAATACAGTTTGAGTCGACAACATTAAGTATAGGGTACCCAAAAATATCTGCAGATATAACAGTACAAAAATTGTATATTTCAAATACAATATCAGAACTTATACCTATGGGGGAGTATCCCAATTATACCTAGCTATGATGCTATTACTCCCCAACCAAAATAGCGTATTTAATTGTATACACATTATATATAGTACCAGTATCATGTTACGTAACACAATATTAGATACTTATGCTTAAGGGGGAGTATCCAAATTATACCTAGCTATAATGCTATTACTCCCCAACAAAAATAGTGTATTTAATTGTATACACATTATAAATAGTACCAGTATCATGTTACGTAACACAATATCAGATACTTATAATTATGGAGGAGTATCCAAATTATACCTAGCTATAATGCTATTACTCCCCAACAAAAATAGTGTATTTAATTGTATACATATTATAAATAGTAGCAGTATCATGTTACGTGACACAATATCAGATACTTATAATTATGGGGGAGTATCCAAATTATACCTAGCTATAATGCTATTACTCCCCAATAAAAATAGTGTATTTAATTATATACACAATATGAATTGTACTAGTATCATGTTACGTAACACAATATAAGATACTTATACTCATGGGGGAGTATCCAAATTATACCTAGCTATAATGCTATTACTCCGTAACAAAAATAGTGTGTCTAATGTATACATATCATAAATAGTACCAGTATCATGTTACGTAACACAATATCAGATACTTATAATTATGGGGGAGTATCCAAATTATACCTAGCTATAATGCTATCACTCCCCAACAAAAATAGTGTATTTGATTGCATACACATTATGAATTGCACTAGTATCATGTTACGTAATACACTAGCAGATACTTATACCTATGGGGGAGTATCCCAATTATACTTAGCTATAATGCTATTACTCCTCAACCAAAATAACGTATTCAATTGTACACACATTATAAATAGTACCAGTATCATGTTACGTAATTTACACTATTTTTGGTAGGGAGTAGTAGTATTATAGCAAGGTATTTGGATACTCCCCCATGAATATAAGTATGAGAGTACCGTAGTGTATTATTGGGCATGATAGTAGTTTTATTACATAATGTGTATGCAATTAAATACACTATTTTTGTTGGGGAGTAATAGCTTTATAGCTAGGTATAATTTGGATACTCCCCCATGAGTATAAGTATCTGATATTGTGTTACGTAACATGATACTAGTACTATTTATAATTTGTATACAATCAAATACACTATTTGTGTTAGGGAGTAATAGCATTATAGCTAGGTATAATTTGGATACTCCCCCATAAGTATTCATATCCATGTTTTGTGTTATCTGACATGATACTAGTACTATTGTATGTGTATACTTTGAAATGCACTATTTTTGTTGGGGAGTAATAGTATTATAGCTAGGTATAATTAGGATACTCCCCCATAACTATAAGTAGTGTAATATGAGTAGTGTAATATTGGGCATGATAATGGTTTCATTACATAATGCATATGCAAAAAATAAACAATTTTTGGTAGGGAGTAATAGTAGCAAACTAGACAAAATGTACATGTGCATTCCAAAATGGACTTCATCAAAAAATGCATTCTTATATCGAAATTTCTCAATTCTTGCCATCAGTCAAATTGCACATCTTGGAGCATTTAAATGTTCGTTGTTTGATATGAAGAAAAAATGGAAGAAATAGGAGATTACACCAGGAGCGTTAGAAAGAGCTGGTATAGTACTGTGTTTGGTCTATCTTTATCGTGTAGGAGATTGTTACCACAACAACACAATAATAACAACGTCACGGTCTCTGAGACTGCCATATCTTGACATATTTGTAACCAATATCAGAAGTAGGCGTGCGTCTGTTGTCACAAGCCAAATGATAGGGAAGAACCGAAGTGGGGTCGTGTGACCATCCAAAAATTAATTGTCGGATATTATCGACTTCAAAATGCTTGTACCACAATAATCGAGCTCTAGTACAAAATTTCCACTTCTTTGTTCATGTTGGAGTGGAGGAATCGGGTACGTTCGGGGCCCACGAAGTCTGGGTCTGGTTTAGCGCCGCCCCTACCGTTTGACTTGTGATAACAATTTCGCCCCATGCGTAGAGCTAGTGTTTTGTGATAACCACAATGAAGTTATAAAGGACTAGACGTTATCGTAGCAATAGCTGGTATAGTAAACATTTACCAAACATAATTATTTTCGAGGGGTCGTAGTCCATTGGACCTATGAATAGAGGCATATGACGATTTTTTTTTTGTAATGCTGCTTAACGACCCCACCAACAGCTAGGTTATACGGGGGTACGAATGAGCGGGTGATAATGAAACGATGAAGTGATGATAGGTGAAAGGACGTTTACAAAAAACCCATGCCTTATGCAAGACTCGAACCCACGCCCAACAGTGACTTCAGTTACTACCGCTAGCGATAATTGACTCAGCCACCGGGGCGGCTGTATGACGATTTCTTGAGGCAGAATTTAAAAGTTTCTGTGTGTTGTTTTCACCATTACAAACATGGTATTCCATTATTCATTGTCGTTACCCCGTGTATGAACCTCACCAAACAGAACATCCGGTCAAGGGGACTGTTCATGGTGTACAAAAATTCAATATCCAATCACGGTATCTTTATAAGTTAGCACAAATGGTATATATCTAAGTAGCCAACTGACAAGCCACGCCTGTCTATAGTCTACAATAGGATGATTCTATAAAAATCTTCCGTGATTGCGTTCTTGTTTTAATCTTAGAGAAGAGTATGAGGCTCGCCGTCTAGCTGCGGCCATGTCTTCTGTATGACTGACATATCTACCTTGCCGTGACTCGGATAATTAGAAGAGTCGATGACAGCTCGTCAAGGCGCATGCGTACAAAACATGCAACAATTAAATGCAACAACTCGGAACATGTTATCGTAGTACGTGATTACTGGAGAACGGTCGACGTCGAACGATTAATATTAAGATGTTCTTAATGACAGCCAACAAAAACTTGAAGACTTTAAATAATAATATATCATAAGAACTACCGGTATAAGACTGAAAGGTTTCAGTGCTTGGTGGACAACGGAACGAGATTGAATACTGATATTCGATTGGAAACTGATGATCTTACAGAACTGTATGTCAACTATTATCATACTCAGCTGATTTCTCTGACGACCATTACGTCAAAAATCTGCCCGGAGAAACTGAAACGTTTTAATAGAATACACTGATTCCGAACGAGGTTGATATAGATGATTCGATTAATAATTGACTTGATATCATGCGAAATGACATGTTTTATCAGGTGACACTTCTGAGCAATAGTACATTTTTATTGTTTATGTCATTTGGCCTGAAGAGTCAACAATGAAGTTAGAGAAATACGATCACAATGAAAGCTGGTAGGCCTATAAGCAGCAACTATAGAATGAGACTCAGTTAGGCAGACATAGAGAAAGAGAAAGAGAGAGACAGAGAGAGAGAGAGAGAGAGAGAGAGAGAGAGAGAGAGATAGGGGGGGGGATAGAGAGTACTGTGTTTTGCGAGCTTATAGTTTACAGTAACCGGTAACAGTCTCATGTCTGCTAGTCTTTAAGATGCTAATTGATGGCACGCTATTATACATCGTTTACATTTTATTACTATTTAATCGACTTTTAACGAAGTAGTTTGAATTATTAACGTCTAAGTCACAGATATTTGAGTGATGTTCAACAATTAGGACTAAGATCCACGTCTTAGTCATAACATGCAGAATGCATTATATAATTTAATAGAAATTCCGTTGTCAAACGTTCAATTCAACAAATATCTTTGAAAACCTTTTTCCCCGTTTTTTCATACTCCACATGGAAAATATTCAGATGCGACTTGAAATGTATCATTGTCTAGCTCGATACTGTGAAGTGTGGAGGCTGAAACGGTTGAAATACTTTAGAAAAAACATTATTGCGAAGTTTTGAAAACCCTCATGAGAATAACCCGAAGAGGAAAACATGTACATAATATTTACTCTCATTACGATTCAAATTTCTTCTAAATTTCAGCTCACAAGTGATAGTGATACACATCATTCCGGAGTTTTCACCATGCAAATCAATATCAAATATTTTTCCGTATCAATTATAAAGAGCTCTATTAAGAAAGCCATCCAAAGATGATCAACAGGTTCGATCAATTAGTTTGTGAAATGATTCAGATTACCAATGTTTGAATCAGGTATAGGCAGCTAGTTATTGTATTAAAAATAAAGGTGTGTAGGTGTACCGCACACGTTTATCATTTTTGTCAGTACATTTCATACACGATCTCGCTAATCCTACAACGAGTATGCTGCGTTTCCTAGTTATGATATCCAAGTAGAATATAAAAAGTTTTAGGTCTTTCTTCACTGAACCAATTATAAAGTACACAATCAAAAGGTCAGAAAAGAGGCTCGTACGATACAACAATATAATTTAATTGAAATTGATAACCATTGTTGGTATTTTTTATGTATTTCTGTACATCTTTAATATTGCATTTTGTGTACAGCATTGTTGAAGATTCAAATGGCTAGTAAAAGCATGCCTCACTGATGAGATCTGTGGATAGGCTTAAAAAAGCCTTGCTAACAAGGTACTTATTACTCCAACATGCCTGTTTGATAGCGATCTGGTGGCCGTGATTCCAGCAGCCTCGTAATTAAGAGCTAACATATCACTTTTAGAGTCAGTATCAATGGTGATAGAGGAGAGAGATGGCAATCATTGGAGGTGTGTGCATTGCATGGCAGAAACGTGTGTGTGTGGAAGAGAGAGTCAGAAATAGTGAAGAGAGAGAGGGATAGAAAGAGGCTGAAGAGACAGAGAAAGTAATATGTATTGCTAGTGATAGAGGGAGATAACAACCATCCGATTGTGGTACAGAATGTGTGAGAGAGAGAGGGGAAGAGGTGGAAGAGTGCATAGATCGTTCTTTCAGAATCATTCCTCACTCGTTTGAGAGTATATCTAGATCAAAACAAAATTATATTACAACCGAATACATTTTATCAACAATAAATTAATTCATAAACAATATTTAAAAATACTGTTGAATATTAGTATGAACTGACCGTATGTATTGTTATATTTACATGCAGTACGAAATGTGCGAACATTTAAAACTTGAGGGGTCCCCATTCAGTCTCCGTAGGAAAAAGTTCCCGCCAAGGTGATTTACCGCCACGAATGATAAAAAAAAAACAGCATCAACAACTACATCATAAGATGCAGACAATATTTGTCGAAAATGGCAATGACTCAAAGGGTGGATTGCAAAGACGAAGTTTAACCCCGGCGTACCTTAGACGCCGCCTAGGTACAAAATTACATTGCAGAGGCAATGTAATTTTGTACTTCTATTTTGCCAGGCTTAAACTTCGTCTTTGCAATCCACCCAAAGTTTATAATGCCAAATGCGAAAAGATCAGTTGTATGTAACAGTAACACTCGATATTTTGGCCATCGATATGTATGTCGCTAGTCCACTGTGAATGATTATTAGGGCTCGACAGTATTTCAGATGATATTTCTCTAATGCTGGAAATAAGTTTCAAAATATCATACGTTCAAACGGAAAGTCACTGCAATCGTTCACTTCAATATGGACACTGAAAATGTTACGCTGTGGGTATAGGTTCCCCTAAATTTAATATGCTGACAAGAATGCATTCCACGCGATGATCTCAATGATTCACAACGTTTTAGCAACAACCGTTTCGATTCCATAAATCATCATCGAAAATACTATAACGACTGCCTTCAAGCACTAGAGCGCCATATTTGTCAAAATGAATGACGACTTAAATATCAATTTATCTACCAAACACAATGCCCCATAGCAGAACTCTGTTATACCGACTGGCTCTGACCGAGTAATTGACATCGATACTTCAAACGAGATTGTTGTAATCGATTATTTGCTATTATTGACAGGGTAAGCTGAGATTGTTTTGATCGATATACAATTTAATCAACTCAGTATGTCGAGGTATCGAATATTTCGATCTATACTGTGGTAATTGATACGATATCGATTTCGGTGATCTTTTAATCGAAATAACTGACACTGTATTATGGTGGGATGATTTTGATTGATATAGGCCTCCTGCAATTGATACGGTGTCTATAGTTGTTTTCACGTACGGTGAAAAAAAAACTTTGAAAAACTTCGAAATGTATAATACAGTAAATAACTTACTACAACGCCACTTCCCAAATACATGAATAATAAAAATGGATATTTTCTTTGGTATTTTGGAGTTATTTTGTCGAATGGTGTAGTTCAACAGAATACCATTTAAAAAAACGATTCAACTATGTATAATTATGCGGGATAGGATACAAAATATGCTCACTTTTTTTTTTTATACATATCGAATATTTTGATCGATTAATCGAAGTAATTGACGCGTCATTATCGAGATATCCAATGTTGTGATCAGTTGATAGAAGTAATTGAAGCGGTGTATGGAGCTATCTTATGTTTTGATCAACCAGCTGCTTCAACTATTCGTAGCATTGACATCAGAACAATGTTACCATTATACAAGTACCACGTGATCGTGACGTCACTAGCATTGCTGGGTCGTGCATAGACCTTGGTTAGACCAACAGACGTTCCATGCAAACATTGTCTACCAAAACACAGGTCATATGCTTGATGGACTTCAACATCGGTCTGGCTTGGATTTAGTGGAAAGTGTGTGGTTAACGTCTGACTTGTTACGGTTTGACTTGCTTCTTACCAGGACTTAAATGAACTTGAACTTGGCACCTCGATGGAATTAAGCTTGGACCTGGCACTTCCATCAAATGTTTAATTACGCGGTAATTTTTGGAGTATGTAACGACATAATTCAGTTTTCTCCATTGTTGATTCCAATTCTTGCCACGATAAGTCTTATTGTCCCTTCCATCAACACGAACGTATATTAGAATCTACTATTTCGAGTTGCTATAGTTACATATAGTAGAGTTGTATACAGCTTATATTCTATCAATTTCTCAATTCATATAGGCCCTCCCTTCTCCTATTTTGTTATATTCATATTTCTATTCATTAATCTGAATTACAAAATTCTTCTATGTTAGGACGTATACCATTGGATGATACCAAATATACTTTAGTGTGAAGATGAAGTAAAGGAAATCTTCAATTTCGCATACATGTAAATTGAAGACAATTGATCCCCTGTTGTGAAATCTTTCCACCTCTATAGTCGCTGTTTGACATCAGAATGTCATTCAAATTCTTCTATGAACAAATCAAGATATTACAATGGCATGAAATACTTCAATACAATACCGTGTTTTTGTTCACTATATATAGAATGTTCATGTACAGCAGACAATACATAGATTTTGTTCTACACATATCGGCAAGTCTACACCACTAAGTGTTAGTTGTAGCAGATATAAGAGACGGTCGACCGGGTCCGCCAAATCTTGTGGAGGAAACCCTTGTTCCTGTACAAGAAATTAAGGACCTTTGTATTTATCAGAATATTCTAGGAAGATTTTCTATTCTAATATCAATGAAAACGTAATCCAATTCAATTTGTTTCCCAATACATGTTTATAATGATGTTAGAAGCTTTTACGTTGTCTTGATAGTGAATGCAACAAAACAACCGACTTCCAAATAAAAAATGTTTTTTTTTAATCCGAGCTGTCATCGTCCGATTGAAATATAATTGTTACGACTCGTAGATCGACATGTTCGGTGTACGCATGAATGAAATCAAACTTGTTTTTTCGTGGTGTATTTCTGCACAATCAAATGTTGTTATACGATGTTGTCTGTTGACTCAGTTGATTAGCTGCGCGCGCATCGAACGTATGTTGTACGCATTGATTGCTTTGCTCAATCTGTCTGCCTGTCTATCATAACCTAGTCTTAAGGGGGCATTTCAAGTGTATACAAAGGTATTCGGAACATTTTAATGAGTTCTTAAAATTATTGTAGACTTTTGAATGAAAATGTACTTTATAGTGAGTTTTTGAATAACACAAACTCAGGGCAGCAGCCAGACAAGCATTCTGTTCATTTGTTCAATTAAGTCAACAGCTTAGAAAAGACAAAAGAGAAAAGACAAGACCAGTTAGAGGGTAATTTTCCGATGACATTTTTCTCAAACATTTGACGACGTGTTTTGAAAAAGTTTGAAATAATTTTCAGAATATTTTTTCAGAATATTTTTTCAGAATTTCTGCTTCAGTTTTGGGAACTTGTAAAAGAACTCAACATGAACATCATTTTACCATCCATATTTTCAATATTTCACAAGAAATTATTTTGTTGAAATATTTGGTACAAAATATTTTTTTTTCTATTTTTCGGAATTTGGAAAGGTATTAATCGAAAACAAGACACACTGAAACTCCTTCCTATCGCCTCTTAAGAAGGGCATATAGCAATTAAAAATTAATAACCAGATTTATGTTTTTCATGTCGCCTTCCTGTTTCTCTGTAGAAACTAGAGAGTTTAGTTTGTCATGTTTCAGCCCGCTTGCTTGCACACTCATTAACGAGGAACAAGTTCTACCAGCCGTGTTCTATTAACTGATGAACCAGCATATTTGATATAATAAAGATAAACCCCTCATCTGTTGCTACGTCATCTGTCAATACTCGAGTCTGACAACCCGAGCAGGGAGCTGATGTTCAATTAATAGGAACACTGATAACACACGGGTGGAGGTGCCGGTTTCACAAGCACATCGTGGACAGAGCGGGATTACAAACAAGCTGTTCTTCATATTAACTATATTTCTCCGAATTTAAGTTTATTTTGATACAACAAGCAGGCCTATCAGAATTCAGAAATTAAATGTAGTTGAAAATTCGAAAATAGAAAATAGAATAAGAGGAAGAAGATTTTTAAAAAAAAACATGAGGGAAAGTATTCAGAATTGAAACTGAGAAATTAGGAATGGAAAATTGTGAATAGAATATTCAAAATATGAAATTATAATGAAAACTTGAAAATTAAAAATTAACAATTAACGATTGAAAATTGAAAATCGATGAAAATTTCAATTGAAAATTGAAGATATATAAATATATATATATATTCAAATTGAGAAATTCAAAATATTGTATTTGAAATTGATCAAGAAAAATATTCGAAAATAATTTAACCATCGTTGTTTCATTCGAAAAATCGCTCATTCGTAAAATCAGCGTGCGTTTTCACAAACGTGATCCTGACGATTGTAGTGGACGTTTTACTCCATATTTTTTTTGTTCTATTAATCGCCAATGACAAGACGATAAATAAGTCTTACTAGACAATAATATATAATATATTCTCGTTAATATATTCTCTTATATTCTCCTTACACAAATGTGTGAATAGATTATTCTCGTTGAGAATTACATTTCAACACCTCCTCGCTCATTCAAATCACCTCTCGTCTCTTGAGTATTGTAGGATAAGAGTCCATGGGAGTCGATTTAGTAGTAGTTCGGTGATAACTTCTTAACGGTATGAGACATCGAAACTATGATTAAAAGGAAACACAGATAATAATACCTTCAGGACGATGTAAGTAATAAGTATTTATCTCATTTCTCATAATTGCCAGGCGTATACGTTTATCAAATTTGTTTTAAGGCGTATACGCCTGACAATTATACGATATAATATGAATAGGTATCACTGATACCATCCTGAAGGTATTATAAATATATGTTTTCCCTTTTCATTGGAATTTCGATACCTCATACCGTTCAAAAGCTATCACCGAAAAACTGATATTCCGCCAAATCGACTCCCATGGACTCGTAAATGAGTCCAAGCAACCTTCAGATAAGCCGAGTGTAGTATACGCACCCAAATCACATGTCTGAGGTACGCAATGCGTGGTCCGATCACATGACCTCACGCACTTCCTACGCCGGCTGTTGATAGATTAACATCACTGATCCTTCAATGCTCACTCACATGCTGCAGGTGCTGGTCTGGTACATTTCAGTTCTGCCAACGTAGATCACTCCGATATCGGATCATTGAATTCAATCAGTATCCAACTGCATTTCATTTTTAAACATGAATCAAGAAATGTATTTGATATATTTATCACTCAGCCCATTCATCAAAGTAATAAAATATAAAGTGTTCTACATTTTAGTTATTACCTTGAACATGTATTATGTACAAAACCGACTCAGTCGTGGTGTTTTTAAATGATGTAAATGTAATGCAGATGATGCCTTGAGTATAGCGACTCGAGTGAGAATCTCGAAAGCACTAGACTCATATTTGGGTTGGTACAGCGTTGGAAGACATCAGTCAATTTGTCGCTCTATCTCTCTCACTGTCTTTCTCTTTTTATCCATATCCCTCTCTGTCTGTACTTGATGAATTACGTGTTGGTGTAAGACAAGGACGTGACACCAATGTCAGCTTCCTAAACGATCTGCAAACACTTTTAAACATCACGTATGTTTTATCAAGACTCTCAAAGCTTAAAAGCATTGTTTCGTCTGATACACATGTTGATCTGAAATAAAACTGTAGAGTGCAAATGTGCTAACATGGTGGCACAGTCACTATAACAACATTCAAGACGTTCACATCTATATCTTCACTTCACGCCCATGTTTTTCTTTGTTCATGTATTTATCTTTTAATTTTCTCAATACATCGCCGATACAATCCAGTCCTTCTCTTCTCTGGAGATTAAAGAAGACTGTCCAACAAAAGTTCATTATAGGCCTAGACAGAAGAACGACGAGAACAGAATATTGTTATCGAGTACATTAATGTATTGAGATGGGCAGATGGATATCTATTCAAAGGGTAATTCAAGTTGTAATAAGTGGACAACAATGTCACACTTTTTATTCTCCAATCACGACTGGAGTGTTATTTTGTTTGCCTCCAACTTTTCAAGAAGCTATGGTAAACAATCTGACAAACTTCGTATCTCTGTATCAAGGCGTAATATAGACTAGAGTATTATTTCTTATAGAATCTATACGATTTTCAATAACATTCAAAACTTTGAAATGAAGATGAAATTAAACCTAGCGAAAAAAATCACATCGATTTCTTAATTACGTCGGCGTGATATTTATTCCGTCTATTCATTCAATTTTGAGAAATAGTTGAATTTCTAGATGATTGTATTTGTTGTTAAAGGAAAATTATGTGGCACTTCACAGTTATTCATATAAAATAACTATTATTGTCTATTGAATCATGAAATATATTCTCTCGTCTCAGTTCAAATTCAATTTGTTCGCAAGTAGGGATATTTAATTGCCTTCTGTAGAACAATTCTCATGCTAGACCAGTCTCATATAAATAGGACGCAGCACGTTCTTAAATGGGTCAAAGTATAATTATTTCAAGTGAATTGCAGGCGGAACCGCAATTCACCATTGCCGGAAGCGAGCGTTTTGTCCAGTAAACGTTCGGTAAATGACTTTCAAATGTGATTAATTATACATAATTCACTCATTAATTGCAATAGCTTTCAATCATTTTGGATTATTCGGAATATTCTGCGCGTGTGCATTACCTTTCCTTGAGGGTGAAAGTGATTTTAAAAAGGGAAGATACGGCCGTGGCCAGTTTATACCTGTTTCAAAATAACGACTGTAGAAAACCACCAAACAGGAGTTAAAATCACAACTGAAAGATCATTATTTTATAATCCATTAGCAGGCTGTATTAAGGCATAAGCCAATAAGGCCCAGACTTCGCCCAATATCTAAGAGGCGCCAAATTTTCAAGAGGCACTGGTCCATTGAAATCAGAAAGTACATTGTGGTGTTATAGGATATATTGTTGTATTCATTTAAAACGAACGTATTTAATATAATTTAGACACTCGTATTGCGATATGTCGACTGACTCACTCACTTAATCGCTGAAAACACATTTGAATAAGAAAAAATTATTTGATTGTAAGTTGTTTTGGATACTGATAATTATTGTTGGGCCTAGGTGCGCAAAATGAAAACACGGGGCCCTGTTCAATCACAATAATCAGCTCACGAAACGAATCTGATGATCAACATTTTGATTTAGTTATATATGTGTACGATGTAAATGCAGATATTCAATTATTTTCACAAAACAGCTATTTTAAAAATTAAAACATATACAACGGTTATATCTGGGATACTTATTCTTTCACTTCCCAACCAATTTTACAACTTTTTACCCAATATGCATCAAACAATATAATCCATCAATCCTCATCACATTTTTTTTGATCGGGTGTATAAGTTATTTCGATAGGAAACGATGTGTTTTGATGTGTGTCATCCATTGTGCTTTTGCGTGTAAAAAGCATTGTTTTTAATGCGCGTATTGTACACGTCGTATTTGCTATATGGCTGTATGATCACAAGTGGTGTGAAGATAGCAGCATCATATTGCTGCACATCGTCAAGACAATACAGTCAGTAGTTCTTTGAACCAAATAACCTTTTATATATTTATTTTATTAATTCATCAGAACAGGTTGTAGAATATGTGGGCGATCTCACACGTTTGTTGACAGTTTTTTTTATATGTCATTTTAATTTATATTTCATATTGGTCAATGAATGTATGATTATTGAATTACAGTAATAAATCATGAGATGTATATATGAAGACGATGATTCTTCAAAAACATGCTACATACACTAATGTTTTGAATACCAAATACCAATTGCATGCATACCAATTTACAAGGTTCAATCATTATTTCCAACAACACACACACAGTATCCTCAAAAAATAAAAAGCGATTTTTAATTGGTGATATATGATACTGGACATGATTGGCTTCGATTAATCCGCATCAGTAATAAACGTATGCCCCTAATCCAAATTATGATGATCAGTTAGAATACGTGGGATTTTGTTTCAAATTGCTGGTTCAATAAGCCTCGAATCGAATAATAGTTATTAGAAATATTTGAAGAGGAATGTATTGAAGATTGAAATCTCTTAAAATTTGTGAAATGTATGGGTTAATATAATTTCGAGGTTATTCGCAATGGATAGTATTATTGAAAATTGAATCTTAATTATTTTTTATCTCAGAATCCAATCGGTTAACTAGAATAAAGTAAGTGGGATTGATTTATATTCTATAACTAATAGTTTGAGCTCCTTCTATCACAAGATTGCCATGAACACATGAGTCCCCTTAAGAGGTGTGAAGTATGTAACTGATCGGGTCAAACAGACGTGTCGCGTGGTGACCTTGACAGCTATACAGGTGCACTAACTCGGGCGTGGTGTTATCAGGGGGCTGACCTGTCTTGCCTTTGCCGGGGTGCGAATCAACGACCCCCTGCAGTTCCCCAATCACTAAAACACTCTGCATGCTAAGACAGTCAACAGGTTTTATGGCCGTTTTGAAGATATGTGAAATGGTATTGCCTTCGTCAGTTTTAGAATGGTAAAATGATTTCACAAATATATCATGTACCAAGGGCGGTGCCGTAAGTATCGTTGCAATACACAAAAGGATTAAGCTTTTGATTTTGATCAAGCTTTTTTTGAGCCTTTTACAAATTTGCCCGCACACAAGATTGAGTTCTTACGCGGGTTTCTTCTTTACTTATTTATTTTCTTTTGATCTTGAAATGTTAATTTACAATATTTTGTTCACTCTTATACTTTTTGTGTAGTTTACTTGCTCTCATTTGTTTTGTAAATGAAATGAAGAATAGAAAATGTTATGAAATGAAAAAATGAAAGGAAAAATAGGAGGAATTGAAAACAAACATCTTGATCGGCTGAAAAGATACAATTGAAACTTCACACCAATAATATCCGTCAATTGAACTTCACATATTATGAAGAAATTTCTTTTCCAACGTCTTCTTACATGCGGATATAAGTTATGGGCCTATCGGGTTTCTCAATCTTCCAGTTTTCAACTTTTCTACTCTTCTGTGGTTCTTTGGGTAGTGGGAAAGGGATGGGTTTCTCTTCTTTGGTTCGTTCGTTCGTTGGGTTTTTAGCACTTCTTGAGTTTGCGGTTCTTGTGGTTGTGGTTTCTTCTTACAGTTGTTTTCATTAAAGGAGGTCGAGGGATCAACGTTTTAATAAATAGCATGCATGTGGCCACCTCAACATTCTGATTTTTGATAGTTTAATATCAGTACAATTACTTAATACATTGAAATCCAACCAATCACGAGATATTCAAGAGAGTTCAGGAACTCATATATGCCAATTAATTCACTGAAATAAAACACTCAAGTTCTTTGCAGGATCAAGGAAGTGAGCAACTGCGTCACTTCAGTGACATCACTTGAAAATAACATCATTTAGAGAAAGGATAATTATGAACAAAATAAATGTTCACATGTAGATACGATTTGAAGGTCATGCTTGTTGAACAGCTGGGTGATAGCTGTCGCCAAGAGTATATACTTTGATTTTTGTATCAACTTGAGTTGGTGATATTTTTTCTATATATTATCTGATTCTCCGCCTCTTTCTAATCTGGTTACTTCTCTCTTGATGGATTTGAACAACTTATACAACATACTTTTTATGTTCATATACCACAGTTCAGCGGGCTTTTATCACGGCTTGTCAATGTAAGGTTCTAGCCATCAAGAAGCAATACCCATAAACACAAGAAGTATTCATACCAGGTGCAGGATACCTATGCGGTTACCACAGGGTTACAACGAACCAAGTGCGAAATCGACTTATGAACGCCGATGCCGAAGTCTTACACTTCGAAAGCAACAGTTTACCACCACTCGTGACACGTGACTAGGAAAAAGAGAGAGAGAGAGAGAGAGAGAGAGAGAGAGAGAGAGAGAGAGAGAGAGAGAGGGATGGAAATGTGATGAATGGCAGGTAAACAGAGAAGGGAATACGAGGGAGTCTTTTCATGAAGACAATGGACAATTTGTAAGACATACGGCGATCGCGTCATTGAAGCTCTATTGTCATTGGTGGTAGTAAATCATGTGCGATTCTCCTCGTGATAGTGCGCCTAATTGAATCATGAATCACCGCTTTTTCATCATCAGGAGAGTATTAATAAAAACGTGGTTTAATGGCCAGTTAATTACGCGCGTGCGCAGTGGCGACTTTCACCTAATTCGTATAGCTCCAGTAACAGCCAAAGTGATCAAACGAAGTTGAAAGAAATTTCGGAAAGAATATTTTAACTCTCAGTTATTATACAATCAAGAAATGTTATTCCGCCCGCTACTGTAGCCTATATAGAATATACCTGTCACAATACATGAGAAAAAGGACTGCGATTGGAAAGCGACTGTCTCCCATAGACTACATCAGTCGCATGCGGGCGATTCGCACGCACCTTCTTTCACGGGGAAAAAGTATATCAGCAGTATTTATGTACCAGCAATATATATTTATATATATATATATATATATATATATATATATATATATATAATATATATATAATTATCATGATTGCTCGCTGAACGACCCCACCAAATAGGCTATATGATCGGATGATAGATGGAAAATGTTCAGAAAATCGTACGTGGAATCTAACCCCCGTCCGATTTGACTTCAGTCCGTAAGCATTGCCTTGAGTGAAGACGGAAACAGACGTTCGGCATTACATTGGTTATATGTGTACGTGAAATTTTAGTCTTCGCTAAAGCTGACATGAATATGTCATTCAAAGTTTGATATTAGACTAGTCTTCGGATTCAAATACTGTGCAAAATTCTTTCCACTTCTACAACTGGTCAACCGTGTAAATGTTAACGCCCATGTTTGCGAGTGATCAACAGATATTTGGCGCGTAATGCTCTACTCAACAGTTGATGGGCCTTCTTCAGACGAATGACTCGAAATGGCATTTCAAAACTGACTCGACAGAAAAACAGAAGTACTCAAACGATGATTTATTCTTGCTATTTACTTCACATTATTAAATAGTAACGACTTTTCCTCGTTTCTTTATGACGTAAAAATCTATAAAATGGTCGTGAATATGAGCCATTGTGGTACGATCTGTCACTCGCTCGATGCGGGATCGAGATCCCTGTCTGTTCTTGCTAGATGATCGGCGGGACGGTCGATCGGTGAGACAAATGTCAAGTTTAATCTCAGAACATAATGGCTTCAAGTCGCATGTCGTGAGGAATTCGTCATCAGTGAAGAGCGGATCGTCAACCTTGGTTGAATTCGATTCTCGAAATATTAGCATTTGTGAAACCTATCAGTCAGTTCGAACTCTCCATTTGTCTGTTTGCGTTCTCTCTCTTCCTCTCTCTCTCTCTCTCTCTCTCTCTCTCTCTCTCTCTCTCTCTCTCTCTCTCTCTCTCTATCTCTCCTTCTCTTCTCTCCCTCTCTCTCTTCTTTTCTCTTGCACTCTTTTTCCTCTTCTTCTCTTCTCTTTATCACCCTTTCCTCAGTTCCTCTTCTTCTCTCTATTTCATTCTCTCTCACTCTCTGTGTCTCTAACGCCCTCTCCACTTCTCCACATATTCTCCATTGTAGTCCATCTCTCTCTAGCTTCCACTCTCGATAATTCTCATTTGTTTTGCACCGGACGTATCATAAATTGAGGTACACATTGTTTTGAGCTGTTTGAAGATATACAAAGATGTTTGGATGAGGATTCATCGAACAGAATAGAACCTGTTTAATTTTGGGAACAAGTTTCTTCGCAGAAAGTTGGAAATTTTGAGGAGCTTCACTACGAACAAGTCAGAGGGAAAATACCGATGGAATATATATTTGGAAAAATACATGTTCTACTGCATTCGAGGATGAATACGTATACTGTACAGAACTGTATACCACATACTAGTTTTAGTATCCAAAGCTAGGACAATAGCTAGGACTACGACACAAGAGATAAAGGAGCGAACCAGTCTTTCATAAGTGGCATGGGATGAGAGTCGATCGAAAAGTCGAGAGTTGAAAAGTTGAGAGTTGAAAAGTCGAAAAGTCGAGAGACATTCGATCGAAACTTTTGTCTATAATATCGTAATACGTATCATGAATCTCAGTGTCAGTGTACATTTTCCAGTATGATTAGAGGAGATGAATAATTGTTCTAGATTGAATAAATAATGTAAATTTTCAACCTCCCTCTTCCCTCTTACAATAAAACTCACAGCATTTTAGTTATCTGAAATTCTCAATCTTACTGCCAATTCCAAAATATATTGAACTTTTGAGTTTCATCGACCGTATTCTATAAATAGCTGACAAGGAACAATTGATTGTAAAAACACGTGTTGCTATACAGTCAACAGGTGATTTCTTGAATACCAATCAATTTCTTGAAGCTATAATCGTCACTTGATGCGGCAATAGCAAAAGTGCGTGTCGTGCGTATATACACGATTCATCGAACAGTAGATATACGCACGCACGCACCCACGCACGGCACATTATGTCCTCATATAGGCGCCACGTGTCACACAGACACACACTCTCTCTCTCCCCCACTCTCTTTCTCTCTCTCTATCACTCTCTTTCTCTCCCGCTATTTCTCTCTTCCTCCTTCTCTCTTTCTCTCTATCTCTCTCTCTTTCTCTCTCTCCCTCTCTCGCATTCTCTCTTTCCTTCTATCAACGATTCGATTGAAAGATTGACATGAGTCTGTAATAAAGTAAGCACCTTGAGTATATTTGTATTGCTTCACATTTTTCTACCGATTGAATGTAAATAAATGTATCTATTCGATCTTATTCCTCATAATTTTGTGGAATGTCAGCAACTTCATTCATATATTTTCAATTTACAGTTATATATCAACAAGCGCCATTTTCGGTGAACAGCAAATAGATCTCAACCATATAAAACCCCATGCTAGTCGATAGATCTCAACCATATAAAACCCCATGCTAGTCGATTAACCGAAACATAATTTTCTAACTTTTGAATGGTATATCACAGATCTCATCAATAACCACACAAAGATAGGTGATTGATAACAGTCAGACGTATTCGTGTGCTCACATACAAATTTGAAAAAGTTCGTAACGTTGTTCTCCTCGAGAGTTATTGGATATGATCTTCAATTACATTTCTGCATGACTGAGGTATTATTGCATTTTCCCAGTGAATATTAAAACTATATTTGGATTGTGATCAATATACTTATATCCCAAATAACCCAGCCGTTAGTGGGATCGCTGAGTGAACAATAATAAGCTCATAAAATACTGGAAGAAGCTATTTTCTACAGAAATAACCAACTTGAATGCTATCGATATAGCTGTATAGCTTTGTTATTATTAGGGTAGGCCTGATATGATTTGATCAACACTTCGTTTATGACATAGACTAAAGATATATACCCTTTAGTCTATGTTTATGATAATAACAAAAATAACTACTAATGATAATAACTACTGCGTGTTTCGAATGCACTGAATCCTCAAAACTGCAGCTAGATTATGTAATTACCGAAGTTGTGTCAATTATTCTGTTGGTGGGCAACCTATATTTATACTATCGATATAAGAATATTCATATCGTGCCAAAGTTACGTCCAATAACTGATAGGCTCTATTTTACTGAACCGTGCGTAGATGATGTTGGCGCCATCCACTATTTCATCTGAAGGCGCCATTCGATAGATTTTAGTTGCGGAAGTTCGCAGTTATCAATTTGCGTTGTTGGTATTGACTTGAGATATAGCTTGAGCTTAGATGGAAGTGGAAGTCATGGCCTGAAGGAAGTTTGTTTCCATATAACAAGTCGAGGAAAACAAGAAATCAATAATATATCAGGCCAATTCATTCTTGTTATATTCATTATATCACTCATATAGAATCAAGATATTGCTGGATTTAAAAAAACAACATAACTTGACGCTTCGAATAATCATAGATAATAATATTATATGATTGGAAACAATTGTTCACAGTTTTTTTGATAGCAAGGTTGAATGAGCAAAAATGAAAGAAAGATTTCTTGAAAATATATCGCAGTTTATTTTGAAATGGGATACCATTAAATGTCAACTTGTTTATTTCACTGTCGTTAGTTCAATATGCTATTATTGCTGTTAATAATAGTTCAATATGCAATATGCTGAAAACTTATGTTTTCTAGCTTCACGACTCTGATATTTGTTTTGCGCTCACTGTATACAAACAGAACAGATAATCTTCGAAATGAAATTAATGGTCAGTTCAAATATAGCGCGTGTATGCATATGCTTATGGCCGGTGACAAATGACAAATTCACCGTATACTCTAAAGCGATCTGTACTGTACAGTATCCTTTAAGCCGTGACCAGTACACCATAACTATAGTCATGACTGCGGTGACAAATGACAACAATTACATTTTTAACAACAATTAACTCATCAAGTAAGCCGTACATAGGCCGAGTGGTGACAAATGACAACAATTAGTACACTGCCAAAACTAAGTCTTCCAATAAGCCGTGGAAATGACAACAGTAAAACTTAATTCATATAATTGAGCTGTGGAATGTGTTAATGATTACAATGATGGTTTCTACTGGGCCGTGGTCAATGATTGTTGATCAAGTGCGACACGCATGCCTAGTTAAGTGCAGCTCAATGCACTTGCACTTGCACTTGCACGCATGCTTGAAACATGCAACAAACACGAGGGAGCAATGAGCCGATAACTTGCATTGCATGTTGACAATTGATATATAATAAATTGGTCATTACTCATTAGTATAAATGAGGTGAATTCCCAACATTCCACAGCATTTATGGTCATCTTGGTAAGTCTGAATAATTAAAATCAATCTTTCAAATAAATTGAAACATACATTTTCAGTATGACGAAGAATTTGCTAGAATTTGGCAGATTTTCTTATGTATTTTCACAAAAAAATTGTTTTATTCAATATAATGGAACAATGTAGTTCATTTAGAATGTCAACGGTTGAAATGTATTCAATATGTATATAATCTGAAGAATCGACTGTCGAGAGTGTACCTGCCGTACTTGGTGATATTCTAATTGTCTGATTCTAAAACATTCATGCATCTTCATTCCTAATACGTACTAAGAAAATGTCCGGTGATGTCACATCGTCATCGTATACTATACTTGTTGCTCTATGACGCCGGTATTTCACAGTGAGGCGTCGCGACGCTCGACCAAGTCGCCGCGACGCGCGTCACTATTTAGCGTAGCTGGCAGAGTAGATTAACGTGAAATTGAAATACCTACTTGACTGAACGCATATTTGTACAATAAGAACAGTTGGGCCACGTCGCATTGCTACCATCACCATAACAAAGAACAAAGATTTGTCCTGGCCCAACCAATCACAATATGGGTGAGAAAAATGGTGATGATTTTATATATTCGATAATTGCATTGAATTATATACAATTAACTCATAAGTTGAACATACCTACATCTTGTTGAATATGAATGAGAGAAAAGGTGATGATTTTAAATGTAATTGGCCTACATACAATTAACTTAATTGTCAGTTAAAGATTCATATTTTGTTGAATATGAGTCACATTATAATTGACTATTATCTTTTAGATGGTATGAGGTCACTGCACCGCCAAGTTATATCTCTTCTTGCGATAGTTATATAATAAGCCAACTACAACTTGTGTCTATAGTTTTATATGTTGGTGAAAAATAATCAGTTTACATATTCATATTATACTAGAAAAACGCAACATAGCGTTTTCGGATGAGTTAAATAGGGCTATTTATATGAAATGTAGTGGAAAGCTATTATATTATGCACCTTGAGTTAAAAACAATTGGGCCTTCGTCACTGCCTTCCTGTCCCATGCATTGCACATTTCTATCGTTTCACTATTCACTAATGGGTTTCTCAATAGCTTCAATTGATGTGTGGAAATAACATTATATATTTTCTCAAATGAATTGATCTGAAACTTGGGAATTATGTGTATCATCAACAAGAAAATTCCATGAGAATTTGTTTGACGAAAAGAAAAGATATACTGCTACTCTTGGCTTTATTCTAGATTGCGCCTCAAAACTATGAAGTGAGATGATGACACATTTGAATGCCAAGTTTCAGCTAAATATGGACTTTCGTTTGAGCTCTGGAGAGAGAGAAAAACCATGCTGGGTTTTTCGATTATGGTGAAACTGAGTCTCCGCTTTGCTCGTCCAATTATGCTGTATTATGTTTATTCAAGTGATGGGATAATAAGTAAGCTATGCGTATAGAATATTTAATCGACCATTTGATATAATTATGCATCACTGCACTTATATTTGAATGTAGGCCTGCCTACATATTGCTTTCGAAGGAAATCGCGGTCAATCAATTCAAGCTGTACTTGAACATATTTATGAAAATTTAGTAACAACCTAGCTTTCCATATAACCAAGGCTCTTAGAGGGTTGTACGACACCACTCATTCACACTCATTCACTCAATTACTATTAGCTTGAAAATCCGAGGTTTGTAAGGGTTCAGATATCTATTTCAATGTTTTTTTCAAGCTACATTCTGTATCCGTTTTGAGAGTAAAATTAGTGATTTTACATGAATTTAACCAAAACGTTGACTTTTCTGCAAATTCTTACACCAAAGTAGAATGTGATATATATCCTGAATTAATATTAACGATCTATTAAAAAACCATAATAATAACAACGATGAAAAATATAGACGTCATAATATGATGTAAATATTTATTTTTGGTGCCTGTTCTTATAAACCCTCACAGTGAAACTTGACGTATTAAAAATAAGGGGCAGATGTTCCAGGTCAATTTATCTTTCATCTCTCTCACTTTTCAAGGGGAAATAACAAACAATCATGACCTTCAATGAGAGAATTCTGATTATGTAACCGGGTGGGGCAGGGGGGAGGTGAAGGCATTTTCCTGTGTGTACGTCAGTGCCTGTCTCAGTGATTTTTTCGATTCAATTTCCTCTCACAGAAAGCAGTTCGGGATCGAAAAGCGAAGTACTACATCCAATAAGTAAGCTTAAGAGAAAACCGGCACCTCCACCGATAGTAAGATCATTATTGACTTTTATGGAAACTTCAATCTAAAAACTTGAAGCTAACAGAAATATTCAATCTATAAACATATATCAATCATAAAATAACAATGATAAATAGCAGATTAATAATTATGAACCAAATATAATCCTCTTTGGCAGATTATATCCTCTTATACCCGACAATTCTGTTGTGTTCCAAGGGTCGGATTTTATTATCATAGGACGTAAACAATTAACCCAGATTGAGGATATATTATGGCGCAAAACGATCGAGCCATGACTAATACACCAATAAAACAGTGATCCCCGCAGTCATATTCATTCTTATTCCAGCAGATACTGTTATTGCTTTGTTTTCAGTTAGGGACCAAATAGTGTGCAAAAAACGCTGTATATAGGACCTACCAACGTCAAAATACGAAGCTGAGTGACATTTAAATGTTTATTGACAATTATCCAAACTTATATGATGCTATAACTCAATATGAGGATGGAATCAAAATAGTTACGATCACATGGAGTGTTAATGAAGAATTTGCTAAACGTTCATGTCACCGTTTGAAAAAAACTCCATATCATTAACATTATCTATGCAATGTATTTTTACCTACTCGCTATTATTCCAATGTCTATTGTTTGCAATTCTGTGTAATTGTGTAAAGGTTGCCTGCCTGATTGTGTCGTCGCTGTGGTGACCTATTAGCAGTGAAATGCCGAGCGCTGACATTCTGTCGGTGCTCTCTTGCCCTTCACTCGCGACCTTATCGCGTCGCGCACGCGGCTACCTATACCGAACAGCTGATATCGTGGGAGTACAACGTCAAAATGAAATGAAATTAACGTATACATTGGAACGAATTGAAATTTCAATGAAATTTATAAATGGTGAGATTATAATAATCTATAAGCATATATTTTAAAATTGTTTCTTTATAGAATGAAACGCATGAATATTACCACATTATTTCCAAAATAATCACAGGAAAATCTCAAATGAAACGGTAATAGGATCGATAAGTCAGACATTAGTGGACGGACAACAATGTCCCACCAATTGTGACTGTGTTCTCCATTTACAACTGCAGTCCAGCATATTATTATTAGTTTCTTTGCACCCCAACTTCCCCATATATAGTTGTTCATTGCCAAGTTAATTGCATTGTTGTTTGTTGCTGTGGTTAAGCGGACATGACCTATCTATTCATAAGCAAGTAATCGGGAAGAAGATAAACATTGGAACATTACTTTCTAGTTTTTCCACATATCAGCCGACAGTAGACAGAAAAAGTTGAAGATACGTTGTTAGTGATAAATGATGGAACTCGGGAAAAGTTTCAACATGAAGCTTGCGGATATTTCATCAATGTTTTTACTTTTCTTGTCGAATTGACGATTTTGACCAACTGTGAATTCGACGAAAGACGATAAAGTAGTAGTGCTAGAGAAAACAGTTATTCATTGACTCTGGATCGACGTTGACCAGCATCAATATCGTGCCAGTGATCTAAAAGACTTATATAATACTAGGAAAACGCGTTATGTGTTTCCGCGTTGATGGATGAGCTAATAAGAATGAAACTGAATTATTTCAAAAAGTTAAATCAAGTTGATGTTTTGACGGCATTCAAATTAAAAATTAATGTTTTCATTCGGTTGATTTATTTCGTAGACTATTCTCATCATGAAGAAAATATTAGATGCAATCTAAGATACAATATATACACCTTGAGATCCAATTATATTCATTACTCATTCTAAATAATATCTTTGATAATAAAGAAGGCTTTGTTTTAATAGTTCTTCAATAATTGGTGACACTTGTTGCTTGGATTTAATTGGTTTTCTTAATAGCTTTGAATGATGCACAAAAATGTCATTATATAATTTTTTATATCTAAACGACTGATTGGATTCCAGTGAAAGTTTGGAATCATGTGTATCATTATTATATTGAAATTCGGTGAAAATTTTAATTTTTTTGAAGGACATTTTTTGTACGAAAATTTTTCTCCGGCTTATTCTTATGGGTAATTTGGAAAATGGAAAATTAGTTTTCTCAGAAGTGGTGCAATCGATTGCGCATAAAAATCAATGAGATTCAATCCAGATGATGACACTTGGGCTTGCCAAGTTTCAATTGAATTTGAATTTTCGTTTGACCTGTAGAGCGCGAACAAAAAAAAAAAAAAAAAAAAAAAAAAAAAAAACATGTACATTTTTTTCGGGTCAAGTGTAATTGAGTCTTCGCTCCGCTCATTCAATAAGTTATCCTGCAGGCTGTTGTTAGAACTATCCATAAAGGCTCTTTGATTCAACGGCACCAGCTATACGGCGGCACCAGCTGATTGGCTGTCTTCGCTATACTTCAACATTAGCCATAAGGTGTGTCGACCCGGCATTACAATCTTACGTTAATACATCATCTCAGAGCCTATTATTAAACTATTAACTGCCGCGTTAACCTACAATTAACCCAACATTCAACACCTCGCTGGTGTGTTATAACTCACAGCAATTAGGGTTACTATGGCAACCAAGTTGAGTCAGGTAGTGTCCATGGTACCCATGGCAAGAGATAGCATCGGACATGATTTAGAGTGTGGAATGGTCATGAAGAGTGTTGATTAGCCGTTTCACGTAACATATATCTATGGACTGACGGAATGTTAGGCACTCAAGGCGAGGGTGAATATAAGGCGATGGAAGAATAGGCGAAACCCTGATAGAAGAATCATATAGTCAACATAGCAACTAATATTCTTCCAACTTTTGTAACTTCAACAGAAACAATTACAGTATGTATATGCAATTTCTATCAGAGAATATGATCGTTCAATAAAAATTGATGTCAAATTATTTTCAAAATTACTCTCAGAACCTGCTGACCGAACGATGGAAAGAGTGAGAGTTAAACCAATCTCTAGCGTTGCTAGTTCCCTATTTCGTTGTATTGCTATGATAACTATTGTTTAAGACTATAGTGTTGAGTACATCCATCACTGTACGCCGTTGGGTGATAAATCTTACCAACATCAACTGATCAAGCACGATCTAACACCTAGGAGGCCGTGTGTTATTGGTGGTCTAGAAGGCAGTGATCGTGCAACATATGCATGGATGCACAGTCTTAATGCACCCCCCCCCCCTCCTTCCTTCAATCAGATCCCCCACCCCTGCCCATCGTGAGCCATGTAGCTTGGTATAGCTGCACGCAAGCAACTGTTGGTTAGTTATTACTGCATTAGATCGGATGGTAAGCAGTGATATCAAAAGCAATATACCTCAAATCACGGTTGATTGCCAGCTTCTCTTTTTCATCATCTCGTTTCATGGGGAAAATAGAAGAACACTTATCGATCTGAATAATATATCCAGAGTTATATCGTCAAAAAAAACGTTCAAATCTTGACTGTTGATTATTATGATATTTTATTAGTATAGATAATCAACTTCAATATGAATTATATGTATTTCTGAAATTACATATGTATTTTATACACGTTTTTAATGTCTCATATTGTCTACGTGCTGATAAGAAAATGATGAGAAAATATACAGAATAATAAACCAAAGAAATGAAGATACAAGGAAAAATGAAAAAACGGTGAAAATATACACAAATATACAGGAAGTTCATCGGTTAGAATGAATCGTCCGGTGTAGGGCGGTACTGACAATGCGCAATAGCTTTAGAAATATAACAATTCACGTATACTGCTCGATTCGTATACTCTATACCTGCAGACGTGCATCATGTCATTACCTCTTCTAGTTCCCGTGAATGGTTCTTATTAATCGCGTACAAGCAGCCAAGAGAGAGAGAGAGAGAGAGAGAGAGAGAGAGAGAGAGAGAGAGAGAGAGAGAAGTCCTACTGTTTCGGTGATGATATCAATTATACGGGGCGCGTCTTTAACTGCCTTCTGCCCATTGTAGTCTCCTGGTTGCCCTTGACTCCCCTTCCTCCCTCCCCCCCCCCCCCCCCTTACGTCTCCACATAATTATAATTAACAATTACAATCGTCTAAGCCACGTTATTTGGCCACAGACAGACTCAGCACATTACGACAATAATTGATAGAGGTTTTTTAGGATAAATTAATTAAAAAGTAGTTTTAGCTGTCAGACGGTTGCGCTATACGCATGCGTGGTCGAGCGTGGATTTAATTGATAATAGCAATGATGGAATGTAATTAATTAAACAAGGAAAATTGTATAAATTGTCATGTCGATGGATGAGTGAGGTGTGCAGTTCGAAAATATTAATCAATCTGTTGGTTCAGATTTGTTGGATATAAATCTATGTATTCGACTAGCGATACTGATTCACTGCCTTAGTTCCCATTGAATACCAACAATTGTTTCCATATGGTACGTTTAATACAATGGTTAAAGTTAAGTTGACATAATTTCAAAGAATCTTCATGTTATTTTTTTTTTGTATCTGTATGTTTCGAGTTCGAGAGCAATGTTTGTACAAATTTAATTTGATAGTTATTTTAATATAATGATGTATTTGTATATCTTATATATTTCGTGTTGATGGTTTAGTCACTGAAATGAGAAAAAAATTGAATCCGTTGTTTAAAAAGTTGATGTCAATTCAGAAATTATGATTGAATTATGATAAGATTACATAGCTGTTTGAAATTATTGAATGTTTCTCAGCGCTTGCTGTAGAATCGTCGGTTTTAACACGTGCATTGCTTCACACATAATAAAACGTCCGTACCGTCTGAAAAAATCTCAGCCACAACAAGACGACGGTAGTAGACGACGCCGTATAGGCATGTCTGAAGGGCGTCGCTGCCACCCTCTCCTCCTTCCACCCAAACCACCCCCAACGTCCTACGTCAAGCAATCTAATAACATAAAATACAGTAGAAAATATGATGGCTATCTTCGTTTAGTCGTTTATAAGTGCGATTCTTTATAGCAAGAACTTTGACTTTAGTCTGGAGGAGTATATTACGTTCAGAGAGGAGATTATACAAGTAGATAAAACTATGAAAGTGGAATGAGATTTTTGGATCAACAAATCGTTTCACACACTTTCTGCAACTTGATAAAATGATTGTTATGCATCTGTTATGCATCATGTAACAAAACGTTATAACGGTTTTCTACCCACTAGATTGATCGTCTCATATGAATATATCAACCCCAATATATCAATGTACCTGTAAGTAATTGTCAATATGCCTTGTCGTTCAACAGTGCAGAAAAAAACGTGTCCATCTATCTTTGAAACTGTTAACCAATCGGGTGATGGTGAATTGAGAAGTTTTTAGCTAACTGATTTACTATATAGATTTACTATAATTATAGGTTGGTAGAACATGCTCTCACTGAAACTGTTTATATACCTTGATATAACGTCGTTCTTTTGACTAACAAAGTATGCTCATCTCTGTTTCCAGGTGGCTCATGATCACGTGGGTCCTGGTCACGTGTATCTTCAAGATGTCCGACGCTAACCGGAAGTACCCTCTAGAGGTGAGTAGCCCACCATTGACTTCGACGTGCCATTTGGTTTGAACTGATGAGTACATGACTATGAAACACTCCTTCAATAATATATGTAATTATTCAAAAACTAAGACATTTTATACACCCGAAGTGACAATGGTCGAATCGGAAAGACATGTACTATATGGCAATATCGTGGTTGTAGGCTTGTTTCAGATTTGTTTATGTTTATAAGGTTAAATTCGGCTCTGTTGATGAGAATAGATGCCGATTGATCTAGTTTAATTTCGTGTGAATATTGACTACAATAACTACAACAGCGTTCGAATGGAGGAGACATAGCGATATGTAGCTCGATGAATTATCTGCCTACTATATATAGATTGATGGTCCATATAAGTCGATTCCTTACCTCTCACTCTGATCTATTGATTTCCGATTGTTATATCGACGTTAGAAAAGTGAAGACGCACACCATAGTGGCTCATTTCCCTGCATGTGAGTCTCTTTAAGAAAGGGCATTTCCTGACTTCTATCGAGAAAAGCAGAAGAAGAATGATTTTGTGTGGTAATTTTGTTGTTTACGTCACGCGGCTATTTTTGTGCTAGATTCATTGCAGTATAAAAGACTCATCGTTTTGAACCTTGCTGGATGTCTTGAGTAGCCTTTAGAGGCGCGAATAAGGTTCACATTTCACCATCCATCAATCAAGATTCTCTCCCTCTCTTTCTCTCTCTCCTCTCTCTCTTTCTCTCTCTCTCTTTCTTTCTCTCTCTCTCTCTTTCTCTCTCTCTCTTTCTCTCTCTCTCCCTCTCCTCGTTCTCTCTCTCTCTCTCTCTCTCTCTCTTTCTCTCTCTTTCTCTCTCACTATCTCCATTTCTCTCTTCTTCGCTCAGCAATTAGTAGACCACCCTGCCTGTGATCCAGTTTCCCACAGATATCTCTCCAGACAGTGACTGTGACATTCAGGCCACGATTGCTCCTCTCCTGCCTTTTTCTATTCCAGCTAACCAGAGGCAGCAACAAGCACTCAGCATGCTTGCTCCATAATTCCTTCGCCACACAATACTTCATTCATCTCTCTAAATAGCCTCTCTGCGACCTACAAGCTGCGACCAATAGGCAGCGCCTTGAAAAAACCTGCGACCAATCATCGAGCCAGATGAGACCGCGCGGGCATGATGGAGTGTAAATATGAAACAGTCCTAAAGAAAAATGCATGTAGCGTAACGTGTGGCTATAACTTTAGCGTACGGACCCTTCAATCACGAAATGATGCTATAAAGAGAACACAAAATTGTCAAAATGAATTCAATGAAAATAAACAAAAATGTATCAGTGAATGTGATGAATGACAGCTCTGTCAGCCAAATCAATTGTGGAACTAGTTTCGAAAATTAGGTCACCATAAAGTGTTCGTTCGATTCCCGCATAAAGCACGAGTTTGAATTTTTAAACTCGATTCACTTATGTTATATTTTAATTATATTCACTACATAATACTTCCATTAGCTTCTGCTCATTTCCACCCCCAAATGATCTAGCTGTTCTGTTGGTGGGGGCGATAGTCAAACAATAATTAAATGTATCTGAATATTGGAAGAAGTTTAGTTTCACTTAGATCATATCCCAGATATAAATTATATACTTCAGGGACAAAATCTCGTTACAGTTGCTGCACTTTTTGTGATTATATACTATAGCGCAGGTATAAGATGATCCTTTCTCATACACGCTATAACCTCTCTATAGCTCTTCGATACCTTTTCATCAACCGTCATCATGTTGATATTTCAGCTTATGTATGTGATGAACAAACAAGATTAAATTATCCCTTAATACGATTTTCATCCCCTATGTGTCTTGACAGAATACACGACTTGAGTACGTCGGTCGAGTGACATCACGAAATGTCACATAGGGGAGGGGGGGAGAGTGTAAACTCACGTGACATGTTTTCTAGGGTGAAAGGGTAAAGAAAATATTCTTTCTGTAAACTTTCAGTGATCCAACTATTGCAAGCTGTGCCAGATGATTCAAAACCGTTTATGGTGATCAAATGGAAAGGGGTTTGAAATGATACAATCCAACACATTAACCTGTTCACATCAACTATCAAGTGCAGGGTAAATACTCAATTAGATTCGAACTTGATATAATACAGAATCTGTCCTGCATTGAAAGGGTTTAAGGGGGGTTATTTCCATTATCATTAGAATGTATTACTGTTATCACAATGAATTATTTGTATGGTAAATTTCAATTCAGAGTGTTTATGAAAAAATAACGTGGATATAGAAGTGGGATTCCAAATACACCATTATATTATAGAGATACTAAAAGCTGGGAACATTTCAAATATAAAACGTTCAACGGTTTAGTACAACACAGTATTCAACAAATAAATAACGTTGTTTACCTAACAATAATACTGTAACCACAATTCAATGAGATGAGTGGAATTGCATTGTGTGGAATGAAGCTACTAATGTGCAGACATTACTGTTTTCTGTTTTGATAGCTGTTGCGGTGGTCTAGCTGTCAGCTGGAGACATACTTGTACATAACCTTTCACGTATAACACTTTATTCTCTCTGATCTTCCATAAAAACTCTCAAAACCGAAACAAGAGTCTCGACTGAATATCAAGCTCAGATGTTTTCACGTATCGTATAACATGTCACGACCTCTCTCAAATCAGATCAACTTTTAGACAAGTAAAAACCCATCGTGTCTTCATACAGCAAGACACTATATGTGTTTATTGGGCTTGGTTCTGTGCAATGGCACGGCACGGAAATAGTGTTGTTTATCCTCGCTAGAGTGACATCTTAATTGAAGCAACCCTTCGTTTTATTACATTCACTTCTTCATCGAGATTTGATATTATCGTCTTCCCCATCCCCACCCCTCGTCCCCCTGCTCTTTTTTACGCGTGCTGCTCCTTCCTCCTCCGAGGATGAGATGTGTGGTGTGGTTTTTACTCGGTTACTCTTGTTACGTCGGAGTGCAGAAAAAAACGTTATCCGCCACACAAAACGAGGCGTGAAGATATTGAGACGTCGTTAGAGGAAAGGGGCGGACAAAAAGTGTTGACGTGAATCAAACAAGGGGTGAATAAAACGAGCTATCATTCGTATATTATATAGTTTCGATTTATGGTCACATGGCAGTCAGTTGTAGAGAATGCAACGTGTGAAACGACTGAGACGTGCATTCACCGTAGGGGCGTAATAACCTATGGAACCGGAAAAAGCTGGGGAAACTGTAAACTATTGGTGGATGAGGTGTTGATGATCAGTGACATACCGCAAGGTTGTAGAACATTGTGAGTGAATGAAAATGATCTGTCTTCGAATCAAGGTAGAATATTCAACTGACTGAAGATTATTGGTTGCCCCTTCGACGCCATTGATAACTATATAATTATATATATTATATATATATATATATATATATATATATATATATATATATATATATATATATATATATATATATATATATATATATATATATATATGTATATATATATATATATATATAATTTTAATTTTAATATAACTTATCTGAAATATTTATCTCAAATGAATAACATTCAAGAGATAAAGTTGGATAGAATAATGATCCACTTCCCCCTCACTCCCACCTACAGAGAAATCCGACAGGGGTGACGAAGTGTGCTTTTTAAGGTTGGCTATAAAAACGACAAGCGCGCAGTATTCAAGGGCCAGACGGGGGGTGACGGGAGCCAGAATTATTGCAACCATATCTTAGAAATATGCTACTAACATTCTATATCTCTCTTTTAATTGTATTGTTGTGACTGGGAGTCATCCAGCAGCTTAATATCGAAAATAAGTGCTCTTAAGGGTGATCTGATATGCACAGCAAACAGCATAAGTTTAAAGTATCTCCAGTGTTTGCATGTTGTGAGTTGTAACTTTTACGAATGAGGCTCCTCACTTTTCTCATTTCATTTCATCTTCCGTTTTTGAAGATTTGAAATTTGACATGAAATAAAGGTGTCCCAGTGATACGGCTAATAAGGATGAGGAGGTTTAACGAGATCGTTCACTGGGTATACCGCATAGGCGATTTCACGACCCGAATGGAAATAATTAAATATGAATTGAATTTAAAAACTGTGAATATAGTATGAACAACGAGTTAAGGAGTAGTGAACAATTTGATAAAACGTGTTGTATTTCATGTTAGGAGGAAAGTAATCCTCAGACAATCGGCTTAGTGATTCTATCTTCTGATATTTTTCGATTTGTTTTCATTCATTTTCCGAGAGAATATGTCTTCCTTATTCTGGATTCATAGGATTAACTTGTCGTGTTTATTTTTCCAAAACGATGTCGTTGTTTGATATTATTGATCTGTATACATTTTTTCGGTCGTGGCCAACTTTACGTCCTACCAGTGTTCATACTTTAACGACGTTTAGGGGAGACCAGGGACAGTTGTAACACTTTTTCTTAAGAAGCGTATATCTCTGTAGGTTTGGGTAGCAGACGCTTCCAAAAAATTGAGATGAACAGTTACATGTTCAAGATCAACTGTGATTCATTAATCATTACATTACTCACAAATTCACCAAATCAAACTGAAAATTGATGATAGTGGCAATGTATGTTGTTACTATTGACCCCGTATACCGGTCAATTGTAGTACACACATGGGTCAGTTGTAACACCATGTACAGATTACATTTTGTGATGGCATTTGAGCTTGATTAAAATATATTGTTTGCCTACATGCAATTCAATGATACAGGGAATATAGTATATAAATATAGTAGGCCTACACTATATAAATAATACAGGAAATGAAACCTCTTCCAATTATCCTCTCGATGTCTAACCAGGGTATGTATCGCGAATCTGCAAATCTTGTCCATGGCATGTTGCGAGATTAAAGTGTGTTACAATTGCTCCCTGTTATTAAGTATAACCATGATGTTACAATTGTCCCCACAACGCCTAATTTCTTCAAGTAAACAATGTTACTCATCAGATGTTGTTCATCAAAATATATAACAGTTGATATATTTTTTTTTCTGATGTTGCTTAACGACCCCACCAACAGCTAGGTTATATGGGGGTACGAATGAGCGGGTGATGATGAAGGGATGAATGGTGAATATACGCTTACAAAACCCATGCCTTATGCGGGACTCGAACCCACGCCCAACGGTGACTTCAGTTACTACCGCTAGCGATAGTCGACTGAGCCACCGGGGCGGCTCAGTTGATAGTATTAACCATTCAATACCGTATCTATGTACACACAATCAGCAAGAGAATCGAATAAAATCATATAACATGCCAGACAAAAACCGAAATGTGTATGAAAAGTCACTCAAAATGTGTCAAAACATAGATTTATCTTCCTAAAGCGTAGTCTTCACTGTACATACATGAAAATTACGTCAGACATACTGCCTTCTATGACGGAGTTTTCAAAATATCTAGCGCTAGCTCACGATCACAAATCAATGTGAAGCTGAGAGTCGTTGTTACAATCGTCCTGTGGTACTTTCGTCCCTGGTCTCCCCTACTGCAGTTAAAAGTATCTTCGGCGTTCTGCGTTCACGGGCGGTAACACGTCCAAAAGTTCAATAACCATTCACATATTTTTCATTGTCAATGATGAGATAATAATTATGTTGGGTTAATTCCCCTCTGCGTGGGGTGATCGCATGTTTGTCAGATTACCATGGAAACTCGGCATTCGGCAAGTTGGGGGCAAACCAATTGATACAATTTGGGGGACATTGTTGTCCAATTACAATAATAATTGACATCACTTGAAATAAACCTATTAAAGATCCATCCGATTTGTGAAATCTGAATCAATAAAATTACACTTAATCCTATTCTCAATTAACCCTCACTCAATTAAATACCTCTAACTCATCCTGTGACTTTTATTGACCCTTGTCGTCACTGTTGTAGTCCCCGGCATAACATTGAACATTACGATCTGCTCATCTCGTAAAACATGGGCAGTCATGGCAACGGTTGATTGAGTGTAGAAGAAGCACATGCCTAATGTTTAGATTTAGGAAGCTCTTGAAAGAGACCCGCCCCGCATCTTGAATGACAAGCAGTCTCATCTTGCCGACACACACGCACACACACACACACAGAAGCCGACCGAGGTCATAGGTCGTGCTTTACCTTATAGGGCCACTGAAGCGGGAATCTACTGACATTGTTCATGCTTAATGCCACCTCCATTCTTATGTACCTATACTAGACGTATTCATTAATTAAATATTATGTCTCATATATAACCATATATGTTCATACTTATACTGTTTGTTATACGAACTCTCTCTATTTATATTATAGTTACAATAAAAAATGTAATTAAATTAATAATACCAGGTTTTTGAACTATCAATTAACGAAATAATAGTCATAAGGTACGAAAATAGCGTACGTAACATTTTTTTTTATAAAGGTTATTTTATAACAACTGTTTTTCTATCACTATAACTATTACTTCATTTTTTTTTTAAATAACATCGAAACTTGATACAAAATCATCGTTACCCTATTAAGGCTAAGGATGAAACTATTACTTCATGCATAAAACCGAATCCAAGATAATTAATATTGAACATGATGATAATAAATATAATTATCATCAACATATAATATTAATTTATATTTTTCAATTTGAGAATTTTAGTATTCAAAAGTTTATATAATATTCAATGTAATCAAAAGTTGCCCTGAATTTGAATCTCATTTACTTTTTTTGGAATTTCTTAGACCAATTTCATACTTGTATCATTGTATGTTTAATACATTTAAAATTTTCAATACTGAATTGACTGGATCCGGATGTATAGTGCCTGCCAGTGTGGCAATAACCACGCGCGGAACATTTGGTCGCACAAAACGTGGAGTGATTCATTTGTCTCGAGCGTTTTTTTTTTTAATGCTGTGGTGTGTTTGTGCATGAAGATTGAAGGCCACGCACAAAGACGCACGTTTCACGCACTTAACAAGCTTACCTCAACGACGAGCCGTGTGAATGAGGAGAAAGTAGAAGACATTTCACTCAAGATTACTGTTATTAGTGTAATTAATGCGAAGCGTTCGACGTCCATACCAACATTGTGGACTAAAACATGAGAAACTGAAGATTAGCGTGACTATTGGATAGGAAAAAAGCTCGTTATGGAGTAATTCTGTATAAATCAGACATACTAGAAGTAATTGTCACACGTTAAATGTTTAGCTCTGATGTTCGATGATATTGCGCAAGATAAATTGTCTCCAGTTTTTACTAATTTTATGACATATACATTTTATTTCGACAACAGTCTATAGTCTCGTAGTGGAAGAAACATGTATAATTTCAATAAAATCTCAAATCTAATCAAGTTGGTGCAAGATTTTCCAGTTTCAATTCTGAACTTTGATACTCTTGAGAACAGTTGGTTTATTTGATATTCCATAGCTTTCAAAACATATACTTCGTCGATGATTTTTAAACTTTAGATTCTTCAGGTCAATAATGTATAATAAGATGATCGTCAGGGTCGATCAAGTACTAAGTAGCATTGCTAGACCGAAGTTACAACTGCTTTGGCGACTCTGACATATCGTCTAGTGGTTTACTCATGATAATTATCTGCACATAGTTGGTAGGCTACGTCAGCACGAAAGTGCATGACCTTGCAGGTGTTTGTATTTGTTGACATAAACATAATATCCTATTTTAATTAAATTAATCGTAAACATTGCCACTAATCGTTTTAAATCGATTATAGCTCGCGTCTTGTTATTAGTCTCAAGTTCGAGAGTACGTCTTGCTTGGTTAATTGTGCTGGATAGCCAATCAGCTGTGTCGTGACGTCATTCATCACAGTCAGGCGTGATTGGCAGAGAGGAAGGAAGTGAAGAACGGCCACGCCTGGAGCGCTGCCTTCTCACGACGGCGTCCAGCTTGCTCATGTAGCTTCCAGCAAGCTCCTCCTGGTCACATAACTGTTGGAGTTTTTTTTTTGGAGTACACTGCTTTTTGTCCTTTTGAGAAGGAATGTTCAAGTACTACATGAATTATGATCTTCTCGTGCCGGGATGGAAAGGACTCAGCCGTGGCCTGTTAATATAGGAAGCTATATTCACGTGAACGTGAACTATTGAGTGAACCTCGAAAACCATCAGTCGAGAAACCATCAGGCGAGAAACGAACCCTTTTTCCTGAATGGCAATTCGAAGCGATACCTCCTTATCTATAGGCGCCTCACATTTCCTCCACTTGATTCTTGTTGAGCGAGCACGGGCGTTATCGATAAGAGCCGATTTTATAATTACACCAACGTAAACCCACGGACATTCGATGCTGTATGTAAAAGAGAATCAAGAGACCCCCTAATAACCTGGCTCTTGGTGGGGTCCTTATAAGTGAACAATGATTGAATCAAGAGGAAGATCAGCTCCCTGTGTCTCAAGGATACAAGTCGTATTCTCCAGTCACTCATGATTATGCGCGCTTAAATTAACGCACGACTCATTTCTCACTGATAATTAGGTCTAAAATGGAAATATCTTCAACACTCGCAGAACGAATTTGTTATAAAAGGCACATATCTGAAATATATAAGTTGATTTCCGTAGAGATGTACATTTCCAAATTGTGACTTGTGAACAATTTTAAATTATCGACCAATCAGAGGACAGTAACTATAAGGAAAAAAAATAAGAAAAAAAGACCGTAAGAAGTCCAGCTGACTAACTTGCAATGGGCGTACTCGCGCTCAAATATAAGAAAATATATAAAGGCCTTTATATAATATGATACATAGTGTCGTCACTCTGAGTAGGCTCAGTCGTCATGACTCAGAAGAATATCTCGGTAGCTCAGTTGGGAGAGCTCCTGACCGGCAATCAGAAGGTTCTGAATTCGAGTCCCGGTCGAGGTGTATCTTTTATGGCATGACTATAATGTCATTTAGATCTCAATATTGGAGCGTATCCAAGAAGCTTACTTATAAATATAAATATATATATTCTATAGTTTTCTAATTTAATTTTCGCTCATAGCTTTCACTTCACTGCTCGACACTGTTGAGTAAGATGAATGTCATATACATTTATGTCAAAATACAACTATGATGGTATAAGGGGGTGTCTACTATAGAACATCGCCAGGTTCTGGAGTAACCTTGCTTAATGATCCTTAAAACAGGTCCACGCCCAGATATTCTCTTACTTATACACATCCCTTGCAAATACCAGCCATCTATACGAGACATGTAAGATCATTCAGGGCCCTTGCCTAATGAGCCACGCGACGAGCAATTGTCTTCCTGACTTCCTTGTTATAGATCACGTCTCCTATAACAAACAGCAATGTCAAACTGACGTGATGAAAAAATCTTCCTTGAAAATGATTTATCGCTCAGGTTGACTTCAATAAAATAGTAAATTGGTAACTCGAAATCCAGTAATCCATAAAAAAATATTTACGGGATCTACTAGAATAATGAAATACACTAATTGTGAAAATTTGCCGTTTTAATCTATGCGAATAATCTTTTTGAAATATCTTTCGATTGCAGAAATTATTTGTACGGTTCGTTCACAGTGTGATGAAATTAGAAAAAATATAATGAGTAGATAGTTACACTGATACAATTATATAGGCCTATAGATTATATATTTTCGAGGTGGTAAATAAGATCACACCTTTGTGGTGCCCCATAACATATCTTTAGTCAATGGCCATAAGCATACCGTTTCATCTCTAGTCTCAAGATAGAGTCAATTTGCATCAAGATTTTGATGTTTGTAAAAATGATTAAAAAGGGATAGGTAGCTGAATTGTTAAAAAATTCTGCAAAAAGAACTATTGGTTCGCCTGTTCAATTCATAAATGTTTGGAATTTATTTCAATAGTTTTGATTTCTGAATCTATAAATACACGAGAGGAATATGAACTGATTCGAGTGTAGAGTTGGATACTATGAAAGTCTATAAGCTCTGGTTGCATCTCGAACTGATCGCCTGCGATGATGCACTAAGACAATAGCTGCACCCCCATCATGCACGTGGTATGCACACGCAGTCTCACGCCGAGAGAGATATTAGACTCACTAAGGGTGGTCTTACATATACATTGATCTCAATACTCGTTAAGGTCAATAGTTCAATGTTCTCACACATCATCTCTCTCACACATCACATGTGTGTGTATGTAAATATATGTAACAGTAACAGCCGCTCCCTTAAGATGCTCACATATATGCATTTCTATTTATGTGTATATATACATATATACATATATACATATACATATATACAAAGTAACACGAGCTCCGCGGGTTCAAACCCCTCACATTACATTGCAAATGTGAAGTAATTTTTTATTGAATAATTGCATGTTTGTTTGATTGTGCTTGCATCCTCGAAATAAAAAGGTTCCAAGCGACCGTTCCCCCTATATCGACCACTGGCACTAGCAAGCGGGTTCTTCGAGCTATTTTCTTTCGTGATCATACAATCTCTTGTAGTGTGTATTGCACTAAGCCAGTAGCCATGCTCATGCGAGCAGTAATTCAGTATCGTATTTACCTGAAAGTTTTCCATTTTCATTTTTATAAATCTGAACATCATTTGATAATTGGAATTGTATTGTAATTCATAACAAGCTGGGTTCTCAGTAACAAAATCTCCCTCCTCGCCCAACTCCGCCTCCCAATCCTCCTCTTCTCCATCGTGCTTCAGCACATCAGTCGGAAAAAACATTATACACAAAATCGTAGTTTTATACTCCTTGCACTGACTTTTGGCTCTCCGTCGACTATCAGTTATTTCTACGTTTATTTGAGAATCATTAACCACGGGTTTTTTATTTTATGTTTAATTACTGACAACTGAACGAACATAGAAAAACTTTCTCGTTCATCTATAAATTATATATGCAATCCTACAGTATTTTCTGATAAAAATAGCAAGAGTTATTCACTGGGGAAGAAAGAGAGCGTTGACGTAAAAACAGCCAACTGGTGACAGTGTTTACACGAGGGAGACGTTGAAGGGGAGGGGGAGGGGAGGTTCAACCAACTCTTCGCGCCTTTTTGACATCTCTAACTCGTTTTCCTTCCTCTCGATCTGACAGAATACCAACATAAAAACAAATCCATCAGTGGTTCCCGCTAAGATATTGGCGTTGTGCTTATACAAAGAGAACCATGCAGCCATACGTCTTGATATCCGAGGCCAAATGCCTTTAATTGATGGATTGAGAATGACATATCGATCGGGCGTCTCTCCTATATTCGACCATTGACGGACGGCTGTGCTGAGCAGGCCAACATATAAGTTTTCTGGTATGGCATTCCAAGGCAAGGCTATAAATAGTCAAATGGAGCACGTCGGGAGACGGGATCACTGGCAGATAGAAGATGGGAGTTTGATGGACAGTTAGGAGGAGAAGAGGAAGGAGTAGGGGGATTTAACAGGAATCAAAGAAGTGCATGTCACGTTTTCATGAATAGGGAGCAGGAATGTCGGGGTATATCAGTTTCTTCGTGTATACTTACTTTACGATGATACGTCTATCTTTTAATTCGAGTCAATACACAAGACTGTAAGAACATTCGATTTATTTGTGTAATTATACTGTACGTGAATCCAAGTCCTGTGTCATGTCGTGTTATGACTGTTCTGACGCCGTGCTACAACATGTGAAGCCAGTTAACTCGCTGCTATCGGAATAACACGCTGTATAAAGTCGAGATATATGAGCTTCGTTAATAGACATCGCATGCTCCTGGATAGTGTACGTAAAAGAGGACAGGAAGCTGACTGCGATAGGAATATAGAACGTTGTCCCGTCGATATTCTGAAAACCGGGATGGTCGCCACACTTTTGTGGTCTCAGAGAATTTCACAATAATTGATCCAATTAATTTAAAAAGAGGAGAGTTAATTGTTAACGGACCAGTCTGTACACCACGTTTGTTTTTAATTCATATTTTAAACAATCGAAATCGAGATGCATTGAGGGTTGCGTTGGTTTGCCGTCTCTTATCAAGATGGCGAACCAACGCAACCCTCAGTGCATCTTAATCGAAATGAACATTTTCGTACTGAGGAATTTCTGGCTCCAGATTCTTCTTCTTGTCTTATATTAATTTTAATGGCGTTACTGCATTACTCTCACTTATATTCGTATAAACATATACACTTCTACAAATATAGAGTAGAGCCCATTTAATACGGAGGAGGTTCTGCCGTGACGTTACAAGAAATATTATACGCCGTCAAGCCGAAATTCAAACGCCTTTCACGGATCTCAAAACACCCTCAACCTCCTTTTTGTGATACTTCGACGTACTCACATAAAACAAGCTGCTGTCCGACGTCTGACCGGGCCTCGAGCCCAGAACCTCCCCTACACGAGTGGATATATAGTAGCAGGTGGTACGCGTTACAAGGGTATAAACCACCCCTATGTAATTACACCACGACGAATCGACCGTCTCGACCCTCGGCGACGAACGAGGGTGTCGGACTAATTGCATGGCATCGGTTATTGATAGAGGGCGGTGGATCGATCACGGGGCAGTAGCATCCGGTCCCGCTGGATCAGTGAGTCAGCCAATAAAACAGCTGTGATCTATGTCTGTTTGATCGACAGAGGAGAAGAAGCGCCCAATCATATATGAGTTTTATGACGAATTAATTACGAGACATTTCTAGCGTCATCGTAGCAAATAATTTCTCGTATCTATCTCTCTCTCTCACACACACACACACACACACTCTCTCTCTCTCTCTCTCTCTCTCTCTCTCGCACACCATCTACCCACTACATGTTATGTTACTAATGGCTTCATTCATGAACCACAATCAAGTACAGTGTGATGCTTGTATATACTATCTGGCTACGAGGCACGATCTCTAGATATTCGTAACCCACTGCATGTTGTGATAGCCTCGCATACCATACATGTAGTTACAACTCACAAGTACAATATTATTGTATAATGAAGATATGTGGTGACACACGTTTATAAACCTGTACATACTACCATACAACTATAGTGTTGTGATAGCCAAGGTTCAGATAATAGTTTCTACAAGTACAATGTCATCAAGTCCGTAAATAGATGCACATTGATGGCTCGACACATCCGAACGTTAGACCTACTGGATAGATGAGACAGACGATCGAGTCCACCAGCTCTGAAGAGATGTATAAACCCCACGTGTAATAGTAGAGTATATATTGTACTAATGATTTGTTTCGATTGCAGGTTCACCAGATGTTCAAAGAACGTATGAGTAATGGCCGACAAGCGTCGCCTGGCGTTGGTTCGTGGACGTCCTGGTCGTCCTGGACGACGTGTTCCAGGACGTGTGGCGGTGGCGTCGCGACTCAGACCAGAGTCTGTCAACACAGGTGAGTGCGCCATCATCTTCGATCACATTTTCAAAATGTTTTTGAACTTGTTGTATAATATGTCTAAACATGCCATTGTTTACATCAAACATGTTTACGTGTCATGTGAAATACTTTTCTAGTCTCATAGTATTGATTGAGAGCAATCCACATTGCCATCGATGCCTAATTGTCATGGAACTCAGTAGAAATGTAGATCAGTGGGGAAGCTCCAATACATAAAATTGTCCAGGACCTACGAAACAACATCCCAGTTCCATAGATCTTAGTAGTTTTATTAATCTTTCGTCCATGCATGTACGTTGTAGGCATGTTCTTGTCATCCACCTCACCCGTCACCGCGATCACGTATGTGTATTTAACGTTTCTCCCGGCAGGCATGTGTAACAGGCGTGTAAGAGAAGTAATATTCCCACGCGTTGAATACACAGGTTTATATTATGCGAAGCATATAGTTTTATTACCAGTAACACCCACTTACAGTGAATACATGGTTTATGAGACCAAAATACTTCGTCGCCGAGAGACGCTCATGCTGAATTGTCACGTGACTCATGGTCATCCCCGTATAACCTAGTTGTTGGTGGGGTCGTTGAGCACATGGTCATTTTCAAAATGCATCATTCAGTAAATACATCAATTGATATCATACATACATCTCGTTGAGTATGTAAAAGAGTATCGTTCACGAAAAAAATACGGTTCCGATCGACCGTCCCCCATTTCCCACGCCTCTGACGAGCGGGTTGTTCGCTACATCATCTTTCGTTAATATCAAGTATAAATATAATAATATATGATCTTATAGGCATATATTATAATCTACAACCGAAAATATATCATTGTTATTCGTTTTGCATCTAATTACATTTTTCTTAATTAGCAGCAATTGACGTAAGACAGACCAAATTAAATTGTTATTAATAGCATTATTTTAGCGTTGAAGCTGAGGATTTTGGTGAAATTAAATAAAAGTCGTATCAAGGCTGATTGACGCTTGTATATAATCCTAAAAAAATCATTTGGACCATATATATATATTTGTTCTAGTTCAATTCATCTGAATTTAATTTTGCCGTTCGGGAGAAATAAAATTGTGGTGATTACCGCCTGACCGGTGTGTTATAGAGCATTAGCGAACACCTTCATGCAGTTCCTGCCTTCTGGGTTTGATTGTATGTAGGCCTATTAGTTATTTTTCTCCATGGGCTGCGCTTCAGGTCGTATGGATTATTTCATCAACATGGAAATGTGTGTGAACACTTGCACATATCCAGCTGTGAGCTATAGTTTTGGAGGGAAAATCAGCACGGCTTTTCGTTTGAGATAACCAATTCGAAATTCTGAAAGTCTCGTGAAAATAAACCTCATTGAAGAAATTGGAAAAAATCTTCCAAAAAACTTGAAATTTCTACTGAATTGGATGAAATACAAAATTTGAATACTTCCAATTTTTTTATAAAAATCAGACCATCCAATTTGAAAAAAATCCAAGTATATTTATTATTTTTTTATATCAAATATTCATGTAGATAATAAATTACATTTGCATGACATAGTGACTGGATGAAACAATAGTTTGGAAACCAAGGAGTGAATATATATATATATATATATATATATATATATATATATATATATATATATATATATATATATATATATATATATATTGGGTTTAACGACCCACTATTATGATAGCGCAGATCTAATGGCGTCGGATGGATGATTAATAAGATGATGGTATGAAGGTTTGTGGATAATGGGAAGGATAGCGCGGTCATGGCCGACTTATTGTGAGTACCATCCCAGCAATAGCCTAGATTACAGAGGGAAACCATGAAACAACCCTGTAAAGATGGTCGACGGCGGGGATCTAACGGGGTTCGAAATTCCCCTCGTCTCCCAGATCACATGGAGCGAGCGCGTTAACCACTGCGCTGCATGTGCCGGTTCAAGGAGTAAAGCTTTCGATAACATCCCATACACATATATCTACAACGATTATGCTGCGTTTCCCAATAATATAAGCCTGTATAGATCTCCTACTTTCTGAGGTTCACCCACTGATCTGTTGATCTGTGGGATCACCTCATGGAATCACAACTACTCAGTATGACGTTAGAAGTTCTGCCATACACATCGATCGAGTACGCCAGCCAGCTAGCTTCAGTTCGCTTCCTCAATCCTATTAAAGTATCTAAATAAGTATATTTTCCTGGCTGGCTGACTAGGATAACAGAATGAAGGAGAACGTTAGTGAGAAGACGAATCGTCGTCAAGAAAGACAAGAGTTAAGTGAAAGAAAACACGTCACGTACAAGTTAATTATGACTCATTAATCAGGAGCACATCACTTCTTCGAAAAGGGAGAACATAGTTGAAAGAAATTGAGGTTCAAAGAAAATACACCCAGATGATGTATTTGAACAATGAAGTTTTGTTATGGTAAATGGGAAATATTTAGCTCTAGATATCACTAATAATAATGTAATTGTGACGATTCTATTCATTCATCATTTCATATCGTTATTGATCTATTTATTTCCCTTTTTGGCCGATTGGAGAGCTAAAAGAAGAAAGAGATAGTGAAAAGTGATAGACAATAATTGTTGTATAAGGTTCAGTAAACAATTTAAGGAGTGTGTTAGGCGTGAGTAAAATGGAACGAAAATAATAAGAATCGCAACTGTCTCTTTCAAAAGCGTTAAAATCCTTCATGGTACAGCTATATTATGTGATTACTAATATTTGTGCAATCATATATTCGTTGGACGACCTTCTTCTTCCATGACTATAAGTGTATAAAACTATAAATATATAGTTTCATTCAAATTACTCATGGTTATAGAAGAGAACAAATATGACGAAATACGTTGTACCTCACTATATTAGGCCCATATTGCATAACTTTTATTCCTAGGTTAGATTAAATACATTTAAGTTAGATTGATTAGTTCAACTTATGTTGGTTTTGTTAGGTTCGTTAGGTTAGTTAGATTACATTGATGTAGGTTAATTCGGGTTGCGCGCAAGATCAACACCAACAATGCCCGCTTGGGTAAAAACATAGCCTAAGGCTGCAGGCTGCAAATAGTCCTAGCCAAGAATAATGATATATAATTAAATATTCGTGAATGAACTTCAATCTGCCTTTAATTTGTATTCTGTATACTTCTGTATGAATAATGCAGTAACTACGGCCCATACGTCAAGTTTACGTTCATTGAGTTCTCCCATTGCTATACTTATTGAACCAACCAGCTATATAAAACCTAGTGATATTGATGATTATCTCGACTCGAAATGAGATAGTTCTGTGATGAACGTCGAGATGGCTATACGGTATACACCATACCAGACAATGTTTTCTCAAGAGCGTAATGAAGTCGCTTCAACGAAATATCAGGGATTCTTCTGATAACTTTCGAACGGATTACGGTATCCAAATTATACGTGTTATAGAAAGTAGATACACGGCACTTTTTTTAATACTTTCAAACTGGTGTAAATTGAAATTATTCCAACATTTCCACATGACGGTTAGCTGAAATGTATACTTCCCAGCTGTTGGCCCTACACTTATGACAATTAAACGACGCAAATAAAACAGTTGTGACGTATACAATGCTGTGGTTTGAGGATTTTGATATATCATACAGTTCCAAAGCTATCACCAAAAAGCTGATAGTTCTTTAAAATCGACTCCAATGCGCTCTTAATACCATTCCGTAACGAGAAATCGAGATAGAGTTACATGGCATTTGAAATAACACGATCCTCAACCGGAAGGGAAAAGCAAAAGAAGTATAAGAAAAGAAACAGGGAGTGGTTGAAATTGTTTATTATAAAGAACCCGGCACCTCCACCATTATGTTGAGACTTCTGGTAAACATGGCGGGAAATGATGTGAAATGAGATAAAAATGTGGATAATCAATCGAGCTTAATGTCAATCGATTCAGAGTGTATGGGTAGCTCTAAAATTTTGGCAAAATATTGAAGAACTTCGATTTTCTGGTGTAAATATACTTGATTATAGTAATATCTAAGGACGTGTCCGAATTACCTTTTTTATGCGTACTTGCATGCCTGACCTTGCTCAAAGTACGGAAGTGACGTCATCAGGAACGTCCGAATTCATAAAATGAGAAGTCAAGTACGAAAGTTCACAAGCATACATGACATGCGTTCTTCTGAACTTTACTTGTGTACTTCTGTATTGGGTCACCTAAATCTGTATTACATTTATGTTTCCATTTTTCAACAGAAACCCACAAAAAGATGCGATTTCATTTCTGTAATAAAGTAGCAGCTTTCAGTGTGTGCGGAACATCTCACTTACTATAGGAAACATCACTGTTTTATTCTAATACATAGACAAAAGTGAGGTTATAACAGTTCACGCCATAAACGCGGTGTCACTAGATGGTGTTGGTGTTTGAGAATACTTGCTGGACTGTCTGAAATGCAAGTTCACATGCAGCAAGTACAAGTCCCGAGTACAAGTACAGGAGTGTAAGTCATTAGTCAAGTAGACTTGAAATTCGGACACGTCCTAAGTGAACAGTTCTTGAAACTCGAAAATGTTTAACCTCACAAAATGTATAATGTGGATAAGCAATCGAGTTCCATGTCAATAGATTGAGAGTGTATGACTAACTCGAAAATTTCGACCAAAAATTCTAGATCTTCGATTTTTTTGTAAATATGTGCCTATACTTGATTAGTGTAATATTACCAAATGAATAGTTCTTGAATCTCAAAAATATATAACCTCACAAAGTGTGTATTGGGCGTAGAAAGGGCTTTTTAAGGGATGTCAAGTCGAGATGTAGGAACGATTCGGAAACCTGGAAAAGTATAAGGATTTTCTCTCGTCGAATTACGTCTTTCACGCGGCTTTTTCTCGGAATACTTGTATTTGTATCCACGATAGTAGGCGCGAAACACCAGCGCCCGAATAGTTTGAGATCGAGTGGACGACCGCTTGGAACCTTCTTTTCGCGAATGTAAGTGTATAATAATGCATTGTTGCATGTTCAACTTCTGGTTTTCGCCCCGGTGTATACATATATAAGTTGTTCCAACTGCTAAGTGAGCTAATCGTATACCATCGTGATTACACGTCTATAGCCCGGCCTACTTGATCAGACAGAACAGACAGGTAATACAGCCTAGAGGCCGTGATAATAGCTGCTGAACACACGGGGGGTCCTTCATGATACAGTCTAGGAGGCGTAGGATGCAATCTATACGACCTTCACATCTCTGTCCACACGCGCGATCTCTTCCCACAATAAACGTTGACAACTTGTGTACTTTCATTGAAGAACATTGTTAAAAATTAAATTACAAATCGTATAACATAATTTTATCATGACTTGCAGGTAAACTAGTGGTCTGAATGGTATGGCTCGTATGTTTCGAACAATGGGATTTTTAAATATTTTTTCCCTCAAATCTCGGGGATGAACCATGCGGTTCGTATAAAATCTGTGGTAAATATAGTGAGCTCCGACAATTGAAATTGAATACGCCTATATCTAAAGTTATAGTGCGTATGAAATGATCATAACCAGCAATTCTGCAACTTCACGCGTAGCATAATTATGAAGACACCCGCCTATACGATGGAATAGGGTTCGGGTTTCCACCACGCCACGCGTTACGTTTTATTGGTTTTAAATATATTACATAAACACATTTGACCATGGATCATGGGATAGGATATTTTTTTGCGTTCCGATATTGAAAGTTTTTTGTGTAATATACATATATATATATATATATATATATATATATATATATATATATATATATATATATATATATATATATATATATATATATATATATATATATATACATATACATATATATTTGTAGGGAAAAAGTTGTACTGAACGTCCTTATCTTCCGTCATATTGCATTTTGTTGAGCATGCCGTTGACAGTTTTATTTCACGGAATACAAATCAAATCCACAAGATTAATAAGACATTGTTCGAACAATTTCAGTTTTGGTGGATTATTTGTTCACGGAGCAATCTAAATCGGTACTGTACGTGTATATCAAGGCACGGACCATTTTTCTAGTTTACGTTAGACATTTCCGTTACAAAGACATAGATTTCGTGTTCAGAGATTCTTTTGACAAGTTGAAACGTGTATAAATATATCGCACGAGAAATATCAACAGTCTGAGAATTCGCTGAGAAGACTAAGAACACGCGCCCTCGTGACAGAATGTGTTTATTATCTCAGTGAGAATAGAAGAATATGACGTGTAATGTTTTACACAGTTACACGATGACATATTTGTTGCTGGGTCTCCATCATCATGAAGTGATTACCCCATATATTACAGCTGTTAGTGGGGGTGTATACTATTTGTGTAATGCCGTATTCACACTGTTGTTAATTGAGAAATGGACTCCAATAGAGAGGCTGATTGAGTGTAGTCGTTTTAGAAGGCCCTATCGTAGTATAGATCCTATGATTATTGTCAAAATATCAATGACTATTGACTACATTATATAAATGAACGATTTTTTCATTCATATTTGGTTTAACGACGCACTGTATTGATGACTGGGATATATTGGCGACGGCGAATGATATATGAGATGATGGGATGATGAGATGAAAGGTTATTTTATTTTGTATTTTTGGATAGTGGGAAGTAGTCGGTCGTAGCCTGTTGTTGAGAAACCATCTCATCAATATTGACCTGAACGACAGAGGGAAACCACGAAAAACTCTGGTCACGGTCAGGATGGTCGACCATGACGGAAATCGGATCGGTATCTTGAATGACGATTCAGTGTGCTAGTTACTCGACCACTCGTCTCAGAATATATTCCATTTTATTGAGGATATATTTTTTCTTCACATAAATTATTACAATGTTCCCCACATTTTCTTTTCGATAGTATATAATTCAAACAATTGAACGATTTCCGAACAACAATGTTGTTGATTTTATTTTAGTGACATTATTTCATATCCGTGTTATGGTCAACACTTTTTCAATTGAGGTCGATTGATTTGATTGAGGATTGATTGATTTTTAATTGAAGGTGAACTGTGTGTTTTACTGATAATTATATTTTATCGTGTACAACAATAAGCATGTAGTCCGTTTATTGTGAAACATAAATAGAATATTGGGAATAATTATGCTGTTTTTAATGTGACAACAATACTCGTACAACAATGGACCCGTTTTTTGTTACATTGTTGCTTACATTTTCCAGCATACAGTGACCGCACATCATTCTACTTTTTATTTGTCTTCGCGTATAAAGGAATGAGAAGGAATATACCTCTGAGGGCTAAAACGCGGCATGATGATAGTGAAAGAGTTCAACGAATTACTGAATACTGATTATTGAAATGATACCAATACCTATTTAAATACCGATGGCTATTGTTTTTTTCATTATCAAAACTTACCATCATAGGCACTATAATATATTTTAATAACAGTTTAAAAGTCTAAAATCCTCCAATCGGCTACCTTCACTTTATGTGCAGTGTTGAACATTAGTCAAGTGGTGGTGGTTCGACCGGCAGTCTCGGGCTGCTGTGAAGTGATAGCGAGGAGAGGTGTCGAGCCATCGTGATGTATAGTGTGGACAAGACCAGAGGCGATGACAGCCATATGTATGGCTGTGGTAACAATAGGTCACTACTTTGTCGGTTATCTGATCGTTCGATTTATATGTTCAACAATGTAACTTCAACGGATGAGACATTGTTTTTTCACTGCGGAATGACGGAATCTATAATAGATATTCGAGGCAATCAATACGGAATTGGGCATTCTAATACACATAAAATTACAGTCGATCTGAAAGTGTGTTATTATTAAGTTTGAACTTTTTACAATGAAATGAATTGCCTATATTTACGGATTCAAACTGTAATGTAACATAGAATACTTTGCATTCATGAAGATTGTTCTACTTTTTAATTTTATACATTCTAACTTTGTATGCACGACAGAAGCTCTTCGTCAACTGAATAATTGTAATAACTTCAAATATAAAACTGACCAGAGTGTATTGTGCAAATATACGTGACATTTGTGTTTGTTTTATTGATGAACGGCCGACCTTCTATCGTCGATACAAGTACATTTACTATGCGATATGAGAAACAAAATATGAGAGAAAAAGTCCATGAATTTTTTTAATTCGATATGTGGATAAGAAACTAATAACGATAAAAAAATGTCATGAATGAATAAGTTATTCTTTTCACGTTTTTGGTGTTCACGTTCTGGTTCTTGCGAACAAAACTATTCAACAGAAGACATATTTTCTAGCTTTACTGACCAATCGAAGTTGTCATTTACATGTCACACATGTATTTATTGCAAACTTCGACATTGTAACACCTTGCTCATCTCCATGCAAACGTCTTGGCCAACATCGCACTACAGCTAGGAGTATATATGCTATACAAGCCCATGGGTCCAATAAAATGCCGGGGGCGCATCTTCAGTGGGCGTAGCCAGGCGACGCCCCGATCTAACACGTATTATCACACTCGTACAGGTCCGGCCAGTATTGGGACTAGAATGGGACACAACCGGAAACACTATAGGCCTTGTGAAGTGAACGAGAATTGAGAAATGAGTATGTAAAAAATAAAGAACGAAAATGGTAAAACTGTTCATTCAAATGAAACTTCGTGAAAAATAAAGATCAATTGGGAAGCATAAAAAAATATCTAAATGACAGTGAATTGCACAGTTTGGGTGCATGGTGACCACGGTGGACAATGGACATCATAAAACAACCAAATAGCCGATTTTCAATACCACGTTATCTAAACTTTTCAATTAGCTACCAGAATACAATATTTAATTTCTTTTATTTAATATTCATTTTATTCTTACAAACAATATATTACAGGTATGAAGTTAACAATTTAAAAGTTCACTTTGTAAGAAGCCCACTTAGAGTATGAAACTCTGTGTGTGGGCTGAGTATGTTAAATTTGTTTTTGTGATCACAAGATGGCAAAAGCATGAAAGTTATAAAGTTACAAACTGATTGACATTTTTTTATATATATAGATAACAGATAGATACTATAGATAGAACTATAGATAACTTGAGTACTTCCAGAAAATGATGTTTCACGATAAATATTCTATTTGGGTCAGCTGGAATACAATACAAATATTTTCACTCAACATATCATGTGAAGAAGGAATATTTAATTATGTTTTTTTTATTTAGGTCCATTTCGGATAGTTTATCTTAGGCCTACATGGTCGGATCCAATTATTGTGGAGATATTTACAATAATTTATTTTAATAATGTTGTTTTTTTGGCCAAGTATTGACCCAAATGACCTGTATGAAACCAATAGTAGTTCAGAATAGATTATTGATGAAGCGTGGCACCCACCACTATCATTGTAGTGTCGCGCCTCTGTCGATTAAGTTACTTCTTTCTTGATTATGGAACATTTCAAATAGAGATATTACTATCTTATAGAGATCACATAGTGATGTCACTCAAGATCACATAATGAAAACAAGTTATACTGCACTTGATTATCTTGAAAAACAGTCGCGTGACCAGAAGACGCGTATAATTATAGACAATAGATATATACCACAAGGACAGTTCACGCTCATGTGGAAATGAGATTGAATTTCTCGTACATGTCTCCAGTCCCCTCGCTTATATGTACTGACATACATATGTATTAGTGTGACTTTCCGCACGCTAGAAAGCGCGACAAGCGGGCTGAACGTGGTGCGTGGATGGCTGTATCGCCGGACCGCTTCTTGTGCTTTCTATAGCGTGCGGATAGTCACACTAATTGCAGATACTGGCATTTAAATAAAATGTCAGATAAATTTAGAGTGTATATGTTTTTTAAAATAATGTATTCATCTCTCAGCAGCTATATTTAGTGCGTTCAGGTCGAGTTGGTAGGTATTTTTGCATTAAATTAAGGAAATGGACAGAATTTTTCTCCGGTTATTTGTTCTCGAGTAATAATGAAAAATATATAGGCCTACACATAGGAATACAAATCAAATTAACCCTAGTACCTTGAATGAACCAAAAATGCGGGGGCCTTATTCCTATCCGTTGTGCATGTCGTAATTGACCACTCGTATCTTTAGTGTCCAATATTAACGAATATATAGTAGAGTCAAATTTACTTGCTTGTATTTGATATAGCTATGTAACCATGTATCTATGCATCTATGCATGAATCGCAGTGTCAGTAATTCTTCAAAAATGCATAAATTTTCCTCCCCAAAGCTAATTTGTTCAGATTTTCACTATCCCTGAAATTGTTACTTCGAGTTGTATTATTTGTCGAATCAGTCATATTATTATTTATTTTTGGGGTCGATGAGATCATCTTTGTGGTGCCAGTCTGAACGATCCTTCGTCAGCCTCAATTGAGGAACTATGATGTTGTATCATGTTTCGAGGTTAATAAAAAAAAATCCTAAATTCTTCTATGTATACGAATATCTTATATTTTCATCAATAGACTATCAAAGATACAACAGTTATAGCTACAAATAATCTCCTAAGGAAGTCATTATGATGTGCAGAAATAAGGCCCTTGGTGGGAATGAAATAGATATCAATACATCTATGGGTGTTGAGATGTGAATGTGGGACACGTTGGCCACTAGGTTGAAGCCATAGCAAGGGTAAAACTTGAGGCCTAGTTAAGAGCTCAATCGGACGTCCCATCCCTTTACCTACGCAGTGTCACCATAACGCTCGGGTGTTTCTTGTATCGAAAGCTCCATAGGATAGCCAATCTAATACATCTACTTTGAATTCATGCAGGTGAGAAGAAACGTGAGGCGAGCGTGAGAAATATACGAGTTATGACCTAATCGGGAGTTGAACTTGGGTCTCTCTGTTGCCGAGTTATTACTCGCGCATCGAGTTTAGCATATCTGAGGACGCCGCTATGCGCAAGAGTGACAGAGATAGACAATCTTAGATCAGATCTCTGGTCGAGATAGAGTGATGTGAGATAAGACATGATGTTGAGAGTGAATGTGAGAGAGGGTGTGAGATAAGGATCTCGAAGGCTTGTCTGAGTGATCGGTATGGTCAGCTTATCGGTGCGGGAATAAACACTTAAGCAGTATCAATAAACAGTGGCTACTGCGTGATGATGACTGCGTGTTTCGTGGTCAATCGTTTGACTCTCTCGATGGTCCCCACAATTCTTTTTACAATTACTTGAACTGTCAACATTCAACAAACTACTCATTTATGAAACAATCTCATAAATAAATATCTTGTAAATAAACGAAACTCTGGGTTGAAATAGGAGAAACAGAAACAGATTAATCATGATTAGGCAAAATGCATGTGTAAAGTATAATATATCGGCATATTGTGAAATGAATGCAGAACGTATTAGGTATTTTGAGAATAACAAACATTTCACGTTAGCGGTCGAATAGAATTTTTCCCGATATTTCATTTTGAATATAAATAAAATCTGGACGTATTTGACCGTATATTTCTTCAAGACTGCTGTATATGTGCAGAGCGTATATTTTATTATCTGCTGTAGACCAAGTGCTCAGAATCTCCATGTAGAATATTTTCTTCATATTGCTCGATCTATCAGTCTTCAACCACGAGTAGGGCCTATACTTATATTGACTAATTATTGTTCGCATAACGACCCCGCCAACTGTTTGGTTCCAAAGTGATTCTATAAGTTATTCCATCGTTTTATTTGATCAGGAGAAAAAAAAAGTGTTCTTTCTTATATCAATTAAAGATTTACATTGAGGAAGCTATTGAAAGATGATCAACTGGTTAGGCCGATTATTTCGTAAAATGATCGATACTGTATCAAGAGACGCATCAGGTAGGCAGTGAGTTAATACATCCAAAATCGAGGTGTGTATATACCTTTACCATTCATTCCAGTACATTTCATATAAAATCTTGCTCATCCTACAGAGTATATTCTGCGTCTTCCTAGTGTATTTTGATGTGACTATAGATCGAACATTTCAAGTAACCACAAGTGTATTTATCTTATTTTTTTTCACGTATAAAATCAATCGGTTGGTGGAAAACGACCTATAGGCCTATGTAGGCCACTAGGCCTATAGATGGCGACGCGCCGTAAGACCCAAATTTAACAGTCACCGTTTAAATCAGTGTACTATCACAGGAGAGGTATAAATTACTCGCACGAAACATGCCAACAAAACAGTCTCGTCTCTATTCGCACGACACACTTGTAAGTCTTGAAGACAGACTTTATGAATTAGTCATGGTTTCAGTGTTAAGAAAAGAATATACATGCATTTAGTGCAATAAAACAAGACCCATTATAAACTGTTTCTTATCGACGAGCAAGGATTTATTGGGCTGATAATGTATAACCGATAGCATATCGAGAACCGACTATCGGCTATAAGTCTTCTAACCTAACCGATTACAACCATTTATGCACCTCTCAATTTTATTCGCTGGTTTGTCTTTGCTGTAAATTATAGGAGATGAGTTGTATTTCTTGGAAATCTTCACATCTTCTATTTTCTCCATCATGTATAATCTTTGGTACAACAGATTCGCGTGAACATATCTTTAATGTATTGCCTATATCCTGAGGGTTATATTTTCTCATGGAACGTTAGTAACTGCTTATAGCAGCGGTCAAAGAATATCGTATTATTAAAATATTTTTTTCTAATACAAATCACTAACAAAATTATAATTCTGAACATTTATGTCGTTCAGATATCATCATTGTCGAATGTGTTTAGAAAAAGTATATATGTCGATCATCATGTGTTTTCTTGATAGTTTTGAATTACAATTATTACGATAATGCGACATATTGTGAGAAACGGGTCCGTGATGAAAGTCTAATTATTCGGTTTGTTCTATAATATGTGCTATATATATTACTATTACCATATTGCTCTATGGCTATTACCTAAACTAATACATTTAAAAAGTGGATCGTGCGTTTGTATCTGTTGGTATTCATTATTGCCAACGTTTTAATATTCAGATTCGTATTATTTATTTATTTAACATTCACTCATTGGTTTTATATAGTGATGTATCAATTATTTCATCAATCAAAGTTATTTATAAATCACTTTGTGTTAAGTTCACGATGTTAATAGAAAATTATTTATAATTCCAACATGTTCATATTATTCGTTTTCTATAACTTTTTCTAACGATGCTAATAAGAAGTGTCACGCAATAATCGACTGTGACGTCAACTTCCAAACTCAACTTCTGACCCGACGAGGATATGAACCAATCAATGATACGTGAAGACGTGATCTGACCGGAATATGAACCCAGGACCCATGCATGCTGACTCTCAGACACATGAGCTTCGTGGGCGATAAGGTCAGAGACATCATAATGATGATGTATCAGTAAATTATTATAATCAACAATATTAATTAAAGTTTAATAACTGTTTAAATAATGTCATGGAATTGTTCTCAAAGTTTAAAGAAGATGTTTAATGAAGGATCCAGCCTCCGAACATGCAACAGGCGTTACCAACATTGGAACATTATATATTTCAGCCAGCTAATTGTCATGAGAAGAAAAACGCTGGCTTAAGAGGACACTGCATGAGGCAATTGAATGAACTATTAATTATAATTTGGCAATAACCGTTTGAGGACGACTAATGATTTCAACATTCTTGCATGTGTTTTTTCTATGAAATTGAGTCAAATTAATGTGCTTTCTCTTCAATAATAATATATGGTACATGCATTAACCATTAAACTTGATAATGTTACTATAGACAAGATTTAATAGTATAGCGAAGACGAAACATCGTTTAATCAGAATAAAAGTTGGCCCCACTGGTAAATTAGCAACATTCAGTAAGAGTGGACTGAATTACAACGACATTGTAACTGAACTGTATCTTTGTGACAAACATGAAGGAAAACGTGATATATATTTACATATATATATATATATATATATATATATATATATATATATATATATATATATATATATATATATATATATATATATATATATATATATATATGTGTATGTGTGTTATGAAGCTGTGAAAATAAGTGTTGTATATATATATATATATATATATATATAGGTTTTTATTGTTTTATTGTTACGTTTTTTTTTTCATTGTTGTATGCCTATTTCTGTGGGGAATCTAGCGAATCTAGTGAATCTGAATATATTTTCATATCACATATTCACGAGTATTTTTTAGAAATCTAGTTATTCATTTATTTTACAACTGCATGAAATCACCAGTTTAGCTAACAAACTTTCCACATTTCAGGGTGATATGTCAATTTTCAATTACCTCTGTTCAACTAATTTCAATTGCTCAAACTCGCAGATCAACAATGATAATGTTACCAATCAAAAGCCTGTATGTCACTAGATTTTCTTGCAAAAATACTCTTAAAACAAGGTTGCACTATATAGTCATTAAGATCAATGCCAAGCGTACAAACTATATACAACATAACTTACCACTTAATGTTATACTTGCGATCACGCAACAAGTGCTAACTGTCTGCCTTGGGCGCCACCTTGTTAGTGGTTTTCCTGGTGGAATGTTGGTGCAGGTCATGAGCTACGATCGGCTGTTTCGTGTGATTCGAACAGTAGTGTCGACACTGCTAATTGAGACACTTGCATCAAACGATTCAGCAGATGAAGATAGGCAATTATAGTTACAAAGAATTCCAGCAGAAAGTACTAGACACGTCAACAACGCCGTTATTAGTGTGAAAATGAGAGAAAAACGCTCCATCAATTACGTGTACCATCCAGAAATGCGTAAAACAGAACTTTATTCAACATAAATCTGCACGCCGAATTGGCGCATATATTAAAATAAATAAGCGTTTAGCAAGCACTCAATGACAGTTTGGTAGCGAAACTTAACATGGCAACAAATCGTAAAAACAGTGTCAACTTCGAGAATTGAATTAAAAAATTATCAGCAAAAAAATATCGTTATCATTATTGAATAGCTATTTTTCATCACCATCAGTATACTGAATATTGAGAACAAGATCATGTTTACGAGTTGTTTATTCATATTCTGGAATGATTTCACGAAAAATATATCCAATTAATGTATAATGGAATTCGAAATAGGAAATCACCAACATCTTGCAATAGAAAAAGTTATTACAATAATTTTTTGAAAACTTATTCATGGTAATTCAACTGAGAAAAACCATTCTTACAACGGCATGATAATGATATAATAATATAGTACATATATAACAATATTTTCAAAAGTGAACCAATACCACTGTCTAGAACAGCAGGCGAGGAAAACCTTTTAACTAAAGGGGGAGGAGTCAGTTGTATAGCCGGGAAGAAGGGCTCATTAAATCTATAGGGTTAACTAATAATTAAATATTACTTGTAAAAGTTAAACCCAATCTATGTTCATACATTCCATGTTTAATAAACCTGCATGTCTTTGATCTGGTGAGCAGTGAATGATGATAAGGGTGTGCAGTAACGCGATCCAGAAAGCCGTGATGTTAAGGGTGTATAATTAACCAGCGTTAAGTGTGTAATTAGCTTGTCGTCAGGGTGGGTGGCGCCATCATTAAGATAAGGGTAGTTATATTAGTTAATGGCAGGCTGACAATGCAACCTGCGTCACTCACTCGTCAACCAGAAAGCATAGCTATACCTCTGTAATATGTAATTACACACATTCCACAGGTAATTATAACTACTGTGCCTCGTGAGAGCAGGAGAATAGAAGTACGACCTGAAGGGTGTTAGAGTGAGGTGAAGAGAAAAAAGAGAGAGATATAAGGAGAGAGAGAGAGAGAGAGAGAGAGAGAGAGAGAGAGAGAGAGAGAGAGAGAGAGAGAGAGGGATGGGGAGGGAGAGGGAGAGGGAAGATACTGGTAATTGGTTTAATTGACACGTTGAAGAAGTTACTTGAATTACAATGTAAGGGTGGTTTCTAAAGACCTAATGTGTATATTATGCAGCACCCATGCGGCACCTATTTGCCCTCTGTGGGTTAAAGTGATTATTTTGATTGGGATCTCATATGTATCGAATTCACCGAAATGCCCGTTTCTTCTTATAGCTTTGTAAAGGGAGGAATGACCTATCCAATTCATAATTACAGGTGGAACCTAAACCATCTTCTTCCTATAGTTTTCGAAACGGGATGAGCAATCAAATAAGAATATGCTTGGAAAAGCAGTCATTTTTCATGTACTCCTCAGATTGCCGTAGGCAACAAGACAATTAAAGCCGTACCAACTCTATTAGTACGTAAACCGAATGTAAGTCTGTAGGTCTCAATCAGTATTGTATACTCGATAATTGTGCGCGAACGGTTCAAATATAATTACTGACTACATCCAGGTATAATTGTGGCCGGAGTCAGTGTATTCTACCAATTAATTCATATCCATGCACAATTCCCAATTCTAAAAAGGTATTACTCAATTAAGTGGATGTAAAACTCAATTACGTTTACCATTTAACTATTGCACTCTATGCACTAATACTTTTATTGTGTCTATTAATTGCCTGGCATTGACTACACTGTAAGCCGTGGCCGTGGTGACTGTTATGGAGCTAGCCACGCCCTCACTCATCTAGACGGCCGTGCATTGTTACCTATTGTTAATGACGTCACGTGACACAAAAGTCCTCGCACATCCACCATGCCGTGTAATTGTATAAGCTAGGTGCATTGAACTATTGTGATGACATGTCGGTTCTTTTTTATGCTGCTTGACGACCCCACCAACAGCTAGAATATACGGGGGTACGAATGAGCGGGTGATAGTAAAAAGATGAAGTGATGATAGGTGAAAGGACGTTTTCAAAACGTTTATTGGTTCTAATCGTCATTGTGTGTTTTTTCAGGATCGATGGCAGACGGCGGCGACGCCTGGCGTCGGTTACAGCACCGGACGCCGTCATCACGTCATTAGCCAAGAGTCACTGTATCGGCGTCTACAAGAGGTTCCACGTATGCAATCAACAGGTAATACGCGCTATACACAATATTTTGTGTGCACGTGACTTGTTATAGTAGGCCCTGGATTCCAACAGTTAACCAATGGATATCGATTACAAGTTAACAGTTGGTTAACTTCTGACGAACCACAACAAAAACTGTACCTGTTTAACATAATAAGAATGTTTTAGCCGTTTTCCGTGAATAGTATATGCATGTATCGTGAATTAAGCTTGAATTCATTGTTTAATGCAAATTGTTCTTATAAGCCAACTTATATCTAACTCTGTATTCTGATTGTATCCAGACGTGTCCCCCGGGAACCAAGGACTTCCGCCAGTTACAGTGCGAGATGTTCAACAGGAAGCAGTTCATGGGAAGGATCTACTTCTGGGAACCGTTCCTTGACGGTAAGCTCTAGACTCTAATTACTGGATAACTATATCCCAACAACGTCGACCTGAATGTATACTGTCGTAATCAGGATAATTATTTTCGAGCTCTAATGTGATCCTGTTGAATATTCTTATAGCAGCGTGTGCTCTCCGACGCAAAACGTGACGCATTGTTACGACTTGTGTTTTCGGTGCGAGAAAGCCGAGGTTCGAACCCATCCCGTGCAACTTTTTTATATCATGAAGGCTCTTAGCCACGGATTAAGGGATACGATCTTTCCAGTGAACGTGATTAGCACTGTTTCCATTACTCTGTTCTCATAATACTCTGATTTTCTTTATCACTGTGCTATATCACGATGTAGCCAGACGTTGTCGGGACTGAGTCACCCTATTACTGTGTTAGACTTATATAGTGGCGTAACTACCTCAGGGGCAGCCGGGGCAGCTGCCCCGGGGCCCACGGCCCCGGGAGGGCCCATGCTCAGGCTCGGACTGGCCCACCGGATACCGGGAAATCCTCCTCGAGGCCTCGACCGTTTTGCAGGCCTGTGATCCCATTTTAAAATTGAATTCATGTGAATATGGCTTCAATTATGATCCCATAATAATTGCAAAGTAGTTTCAGGAAAAAAAGAACAGAATGTGGATTTTTTTCTGTGCTTTTATATGAAGTGTGTAAAATCCTGACATATACTCTAAAGATGATGAAAAAATGATTCCAGAATACGCAAGGACACTCCATCTACCGTTATTCAATTCCCTGCGGGGCTGGAGCCTCTTTACCCTTCTCCGTGTGTGTCGAGTTTTCTTCATGATATTCGTTGTGATTATTGATTCAATAATTAAATTCCAAAACTGTTCGTAAATCGTAAAAATCACTTTAAAAATGATCATATTTTAAACAATTCGCTGCTTAGAATTTTGCTGGAAGAAAACGCGAAAATGAGTGCAAAAATGTTCATACTATTTGAATTATTAAAAATAACTTCGGAAACGTCCATAATGATTAAATTATCAAGACTCCAAAACTGCTTGTAAATCGCAAAATCACTTGAAAATTTAGAATATTTCAACAAATTCCCTGCGGGGCTTCTGAAGGAAATCGCAGAAAAACTTCGAAAAAGAATCCAGTGATTCAATTATCGAAGATAACTTCGGAAATGTTCAAAATGGTTCACTTATCGGACTTCAAAACTGCTTGTAAACTGCAATTCAAATCACTTAAAAAATGACCATATTTCAAAAATTCTCTATAGGGCTCTGCTGGGAGAGTTATGGTGTCCTGCTGAACGGTTATTTTCTTCATATCAACGGCACCCCCCTCCCCCTTCAATACACGAATCATAAGGACGTACCTGGTCAGGGTCAGCTGAAAGTACTTACACACTGCTAGTTACGGAGCTCTGTCAATACTTTCAACAGTTTACACATCATATGGTACAAATAATTTGATGTTAATTATTCAATATATAGTTTTTTGGGGGGAAGGGGCCCATGTCACTCCTTTGCCCCAGGGCCCAAAATTCCTAGTTACGCAACTGATTGTTGCTCATTGTTACTCATTGTTACTTGAAAGGAGCCAATTCAGTGAATGTCATGTATATAGTATCAGCATAGTTTATAAGTGCAGTTAATTGAATATCTTCGTGTGCCATTATACACATGACCGAATACGGACCGCCGGAGTGGCTATAGCTATAATGTAGAGACTAAATAAGACCGAGGAATTGAGATTAAATGCTGCAACTTGATACTTGGACTGCAAGCGTTTCAAGGATTAATCAGCATCAGCAACGTGTGATTGACGAGGGTAATTATTGCAATTGCGTTGATTTGTCAGCATGATCATGTTGATTGATTGGTCTAGAACCCGTGTGGTCCGGCCAATAGTATGATCTTAAGAGCGAAACTCAATGACGTGAGCGAAGTGTTGAGTTATTTGAGAACAATTTTGAATATACGTCGAGACCAGTATTGCCTATATGTGCTATGTCTTATCATGGATTGGCACTATGAAGTTCAGATTCTCTCATTTTCAGCTGAGATCCAGGTGAAGATACATTGTTGATAAGGCCTGTAGCATACTTATTGACCCCCACAAACAGCCAGATTATACGGGGAATAAATCGTCAACTGAATATCTGTAGAAATGGTGATGCATATAATTCAAGTTATGCCTTACATTATAGCCTATGTCATCTAGTACGTATTCAACCGACACAGATCGACAAGACGCTATAGAGTGTAGCATTTTGTAGTTTATTTCATCTCAGTGTTTTTTTATGAAATGTAATCATGCTTCTCTGATCATATTCTAATATGCTTTTCTAATCTACATTTCATTTTTATTTTAAAACTTCTTGAATATATATTCATAATTTTGAAATTTGAAGAAACTGAGTACCGGAGTTTACATTTTAATAGACGTTAAATATATGCATATAACAGAAACAAAATTATTCAACTCCATCACTATAGTTACAATATTTGGATTGTCATGCATTGCATTGTGAATTTGTGACACAGTATCTGTGGCTATACAATAAGTTCAAGGACCGATTTATTCACTTCAATATATACGTGAGGACCGAGTTTTTGTTGTCAGAATAAATTCATTTATCGAGTATCTTTTGTGCATTATTATACAAAAGTATTGAGTCAAGTTGATCGTTTGTATACCAGATGCCAGCAACGTTTACCGACATATATCCCCCTTAACGCAATTCTGCACAAACACATACGAAAAAACACACAAACGAGGAACACAAGAAGAAGAAAACTAAATTAGATCAAATGAAAGATATTCCACATTAATTTTCTGAAGACTCATCGTGAAAAATTAAGACACTCTGATAAATGATGTGATACGTTAATTTGACGTTTCCGTTTTCGATGTGTGAAAAAACGTGTCGATGACTTTCATGCGTTTGTCCTGGTGATTACGACGGCCCGGAACGTGAGACCGTCTTGTGGTAGAGTATTAGAGGAGACGGATGATCAAACCATCGAGTTACAGACAAGGAAATGCTTTGTTGTCGTCGCGACGCTCGCGCATGACACGTGCCATCAGCCTGGAGTGATGCACCTTTACATGCATCACTGTATTGCGTGTTGCGCATCTCAGATGCATAAGGGGACTTCTGATGCATTTCTATTTCGTTTTATAATGACATTCCATTTATGTCCAGGAGCAAACCCTTGTGAGCTGAACTGCAGACCAGTGGGGTTCAGATTCTACGCCACTCTGAACAAGACAGTGGTGGACGGGACAGATTGCAGAGGGGCTGACCCCACTAGAAGATGGATGTGCGTCCAAGGGCAGTGCAAGGTAGGGCATTAATATACCTAATCTGTATATTTTTTATTTCTCGTAAATATGCTACAGAGAAACGTTTTCTGTTCGTGCCATGGCTTATCATGGCATCCATACCAATAAGTTATGCTTGAGACCTGGACTTTTAGCTATCGTAGCTGTCTTCGAAGGATTTCTTTCCTTCGTCCTATTTTACTCGGAAAATACTCGGAAAACTGAAAAAAGCTAACAATTTCACATTAATATGATTGACGGATTATTAAAACATTGAATGAATTATGCAGCAGTATTTTTACTGCTAATATTAACGACCGTAATTGACGCAACCTTCACACATCTCGTCGTTCTTTGTCTTGACGGTCCCGATCGTCTGTTTCTCCCATCCTCCAGCACTACCAGCTGGATGTTTTCAGTCTCCAGCACGAGTCTGCATGAGAATACTCGGCGGCTATAAAATAATGTAAATATGTGTTTTCACTTTTTATTTGTTTTTTATGGACCGACGCAAGACGCAATAAATCATAGTTTCCGGTCTGAAGCGCCGGGTTTTACGGAAATAACTTGTCTTAGTAGTTTGCGAATAATGCTGACTAACAGCATCTTCTATTGTTGAGATGATTAGAGTGTATTAAATGACGCGTGAATGTGTTTGTGTGTGAGTGAGAGAGAGAGAGAGAGAGAGAGAGAGAGAGAGAGAGAGAGAGAGAGAGAGATTGAGAGAGAGAGAGAGAGAGAGAGAGAGAAAACACGAGAAAGAGAAAGAGTCTAGGAGAGACAAAGGAAGCGTCTATGAAAAAAAATCAATTGTTGTAAATTTACCGATCCGAATCTCGTGGACATAAGAGCAGACATTGTTGGTATCAAGCAGAAAACGTATAAAAAACGCTCTAAACGTATTAAGAATAATTATGTTGTTGAAGTGTATATAGGCCTATAGGCAGTTACCAGAAACTTTCGAAAGACCAAGAACTCGAGCAAAAAAACACCTCTATTCTTCGCATTATCGATGGTTATTCTTGGATAGTATTGTATAACATCTGATATTCGATTTCATCTTATTCATATCCAGGAGATTAATGTTCAATTGTTACCGATAGTACCGATTATTATCACTGTATAGGTATATTATTAAAATCGTCGATCAGGCGAAGATCCTGTATTCACTTATGGGGAGTGTAAAACTCACGACAATTGAAAATGAGTCATAAAAATATATGTTCTCTTTGACAAAAAGAACGTATTATTGATCCAGTACTAGGATTTTCAGCTGTGTTTGATGGGCAAAATTCTGATCTTGGAGCCGCTGCGCTCAAATAATACACTCTGGTATCCTCGCTGATAGATATAATTGAAAAACATCGGTAAGCCTGGTACCGCGGTACCTGCAATACTGAAAGATGCCATTGGATGTCTTCTGATAGTCACCATAGTCACCGATCGAGCTTACGCTCACCCAAACTGTATGATTCACGACCATCTAGATATATGTTGCGCTTCTCAATATAAGAGAGGAGCAATATATAAAAGTAACTTTGTGCGTGATTTGTCAGTCAATGTCCAAGTCAAGTTCAGTCAAGTTTCATATCAAATGTTCTAATAATAAGAATAATATGTTTTATAGAGTCTGATTGAAAGGTTGTCTGTCAGACTGTCCAGTCATCAATGATGCGTGCAACAGTCTTCGAGTTATGCTTGGTCAGGTTTAGCCCGGTGGGATAGTAGGTGTCTGCTTTATCTCTCGGCAGACATCTAGCACCCTTGTACACGAACAGTGGCGGAATTACGTGGACACACGTGATGAAGAGAAGGTATTCGATATAGATAAGTGGAAGGCGAATTGACGACTTCTTATTGGAGAAGTATATTCTTTTATGATTCGTGCAACAGTGTCACACGGTACACTGGAAGAAAATGAGGAAGAATCTCATAGGGTGGATTGCAAAGACATAGTTTAAACCCCGGCCTACCTTGGACGCCGTCTGAGTACAAAATTGCATTGCCTCTGCAATCCCATTTTTTCACTTACACGGCGTCCAAAGTAGACCGGGGTTTAAACTTCGTCGTTGCAATCCACCCATAGCCTTCACATCGGTTGCAGCCTTTTACTGAATCTTTTCCCGTTCACTCTTAATATTGTAATTTCCATTTTTACTGAATTATCGTGATATTGTTCAGGTCAATACTAACGTTTTTTATACATATTGTTCAATTATCGTATTATAATTTGGAATAATATTTATACACTAATTAATTGATTATTTGCATTTCATTATATGTATACTCGAGGCAGCTGTATTGGTAGCAGAATTTGTTTTCCTCCATGTAAAAGAGTTTATCTCTGTATACAATATATGTATAAAGTATACATAGGCCTATATTATCCATATTATTCTAAACAAAATTCAGTTTCATTCACATATACTTTAATGTAGTCAAACACCCTACTTACTTGATGGACAATTTCTTGAAGACGTGAAGGAAAACGTTGTCGTAATGAGATGCGCTCTGTGGCATGAATAGTCGTTGCCAGTAGACGTACGCCACTGAAGGGTGCAAGACACGGCTGGTCATTGGTCAATCAGTGCCGGACACGCATTGTTCTAATATCCGTGTATAACAGGTCAATTAGTGACGCGTTATGCAACTCGCTCATCAATCACGCGTTATTGACGCACCGTTGATTGCATCGACATGCAACGAGTGAGGTGACAACGTGTTGGTGGTGCGAGACACCTGACTGTTAGTGGTAAGAAGTACGAGAGACGTGTGGTCGCTATCTTCAACATCCCTTCTTTAGTTGCCCTTCATTAGCCCTTACCATCTTATTCTCACACGTTCTAGTCTCATGTTGGCCCTTGGCTCAACATAACCCTTAACATGGTGCATTCTCTGAAACATTAGAACACTCTTCAAGCTAGAGGAAACGCTATATGTGGACAGTGTGGCGGAGGTTATGTGCATGTACTGCGTATTATAGTCTGGTGCTAGCCCTTCGAGATAAACGAAGTTCATTCAGAAGATCGGGGTTCGATTACCGCCATGGTCGACCATCCTGACAGGGTTTTTTTCGTGATTTTTCTCCATCGTCAGGTTGATACTGAGATAGTTCCTTAAGAGCAAGCCACGACCTATACTCCTTCCCCCCAATTCAAGAACACCTAATAAAAAAACTTTCATCTCATTATCCCAACATCTCATATATCATTCACCGACGCCAATAGATCTTATTCATCCGTACAGTGCGTCGTTAATCCCAATATAAATAAATGAACGAAGTTATTTCCACGTGCCCAATCACGCTACAATTTTGGTGAGTGATGAAATACTGTGCTTCTTTCGTAAACCCAGTCAATTTCTTTGGTAACAAAATGAAACAGATATCCAATTGATATTTCTAAAATCTTCGCAATATAGTGAGAGTTCACGCTAAAGCGAGCAGTCAAGCGACATGAAATCAATCATCCGCGTGGTTGTTCAATCTATGGCTCCGTTTTTAGTACGTGTATTTTAGTCACCACAATTTTGTATTGACGTAAATCTAGATTGTTTCTAGAATCTAAACGAAAGAAATATTAAAATTATACTTACAAAACTGACACAACTAACAGAAGGCTCACACACCTAAGAGACATCTGCAGCATCTTGACATGATTTATTCTATCGAACGCTAGAGTGCTATCTTTGCCTACCCTCCGTGGGTCAGTCAGCTCAGGCACAGCTTCAGAAACTGTAGTCATGTTGGGTGGGGATTGGAGTCCCACATAACGCATGGATTTTTGCAAACAAAGTGCCCCCCCCCCTCATCCAGCAGAAAAAATATATATCACAAATAGATGAAAGGTATATGATTTTTTTTAATGCTGCTTGACGACCCCACCAAGCGGGACTCGAACCCACGCCCAACAATTACTTTAGTCTCTGAAGCGGGCCTCAGTTGACTGAGCTAACGAGGGCGGCTATAGAAGTTGAATCTGTCCCTGTGTCAGTGTAACTTTATATTCTAACTAAGTTATTAAGTTATATTATCTCACAGCTGTTTATAATTACCTTCAGGTGACTGTGATAAACCTACGTGGTGAATAGGAAAGCAGTCTTGCTGAATGCTCTGCACTTATAGTAACTTGTGGTCTTACAGATAGTCTTGCCAACAGCTATGACGTGTATATGTGCACAAGAGGAGCATGCAATATATTATGCAGAATACATGCCATGGGAAGCGCAAACAATGGCAATAAAAAGTCTTAACAAATATATTGCATCCGCTCCCGGGCTACACTTTAAACGTAGAAGTCATACTTCTTCGTGAGGCTGTGCAAACCTAAAACGACTGGTAAACAGTGCTACATTGACTTGACTGTATTTAGCATTGTGACAATCGGTTCTACCATTTTTGTGGAAAATTTGGTTGTTAGTGTGTGAGACTTTAAATCAGAATATTTAAATATTTATTGAAAAATTCAATATGTATCAGAATATTATATATATTAGAGTAATTTGTGCAAGTTAGTACACACATCCGGACATACTGTCCACTTGTACTCAATGTTGTTCTATAATCTGTAACACCAAACCTGACAATTTGTATTGCTATAATAACCCAGCGTATGCGTTGTATAGGACGAGCGATATTGTATATGAAATGTATATTGGGTAAATTGGTAGGCGTACACATGTACACGCCTCAGTTTTGAAACTAATAACTTATTACTGCTCACCTGATTCATCTCTTGAGAATTTCAATCACTTTCAATCACAATCAGTTTCAATCACAAAAACTATTTGGTTTAACTCGTTGATTATCTTCTATTAGCTGTCCTAATAAATCTCTCGAATTGAAGTAAAAAAAAATATGTAGTGAGTATTATCTATAAAACTAGTAATCCGATGTATGTACAGTACATTTGTGGAATAATGTGTATCATTCAAGCACTCAGAATAAATTTCATTCTCAGTAAATATATTTTCCATATTTTTCCCTCAAGGTTATGTTCACAGGGGTTTTCAAAACTTCGCTTTCTTTTCTCATTGAAGTGGTTCCACCGATTGTGCCTCAAAACTAGTTAAGTACCGGTATCGATAAAAATTATGACACATGTGTATGCCAAGTTTCATCAAAATATTCTGTTACGTTTGACCTCTGGAACGTAGAAAAAAAACGTCTTCGAGTATGGTACAATTAAGTCTTTGCTCCGCTAATCCAATTATTCTGAACATTGAAAATTCAACAAAAAAATCATCGTTTCCAAGCCTAGGAATGATAATTATTCGTTTGGACTGATCACCACGAATACATTCTTACCTAAACGTAATTTAACCTGCCTTTTGCACAATTTTTGACAGGTATGGATGGCATGCAGTGTGCAGGACAGAACACGAATAACCCAGATAATTTTTTATGAATATTCGTTAGTAAAAATCCATTCTAATTCAATCAATTCAGTCGTTTTCGACATTTCACCATTATCATTTGCTGGCATTTCCATCGGGTACTTTACCTCACTCATCTGAGAACGGCATCCACGTGTCGATTGGATGAGGTGCGCAATGCATAAGAGCGGTGATTGGCTTGTTCGAGGCAACAATGCCATGTTTCTGCACGACTTACACAACGTCTTATGTTTATCTTGTTGAACTGTTGTGTCTTTAAGGCAGTCACACAATGAGACGGATTAAACTAAGGCTTAGAGTTGTACTTGTGTATAAGGTACGTGTCGTGATCAGGGTATTTACATGTATTTCACCGGCCCTATTGAGTCGGCCGACATGGCAAACCATGGCTTCATTAATATCACGTTAGAAGAGAGCTGTGTGATGTAGAGGGGGGGGGGGGGATTTACATGCATTTTAGTTTCACTGTGGAGACGCCGCTTGCTTCATTCAATCTTGTATACGGTATTTGGCTTCATGAAACTTCGATGTTTTAGCATTCACAACTTTGTTTTAGCATTTTCTTAATTTTTTAAATATTGGATTTATTCAAACGGTCTTGATTGCCTTTGTACACAAACATATTATGGTGCCCTCCTGAAAACTTGGTAATGACAAAAATCACGATTTTTCTTTGCGTTTTGATGGAGAGAGAGAGCATTTATTCAAAACAGCAGGAGGGGAGGGTTGAACATTGTATTTCAGTATCACTGGATTCAGTCGAGTTTACACTTTCTTCAACCCTTCATTAATCAAAAGCGAATTGAAACAAAGTAGCTGGAGGGTGTTGTTATTTCTTGAAAAAATTTCGAGAATACAACAATGTTAACTTTTTTATTTTGGCATTGCAAAGTCGAAGTAGGGACAAAGTATGTTCAAGACAAAACGAGTTGTGTATGTCATGACGTAAAAGTCAAGTTAGGTATTATGGTTTCGTTAAGTTTGGAAAAACCCCATAAGAATAATCCAGACGAAAAATACTTGGAAAACAGACAAAAAAGTTCAGAAGCTTCAAAAATATTACTCAATATGACATATTTTGAGTGATTTTCACAATATTCGAATGGGAGATAACGAAGCAATACGCATTTACAAGCTCTTCTCACAACGCATGTACTGCGTTTCCCTTTTGTAGTTGATATGATGATGAAGCGTATCAAACTTTGACGTTGAGTGAACATAATATTGGTAGTGAAAATGATCTTCATGCATATCATAGTGAAATATAGCAGCATAGTGCATAGTGAAATGTCTCTTCTTTTGTGCAATTTGGTTTCTTTGGTCTTATTTCTAATTCTTTTTTAGTAGTACCAATTGCTGTCAAGTTAGTATGCAAGTGCAATGTACGCGACATTCAATTGGTTGATTAACGTCCATCACGTGACCTACTGAGGCGCACGCGCACATTGACACTTGACTTGTTGCTGTTATTTAGATGAGAATGTCGTCGAGACATGATATTTGTAACTGACACTTTTCAATGGCAAACCATTTTAATTGTTGCGTCATATACGACGTATCTGGCATGCATCATTTACAACCACAGCATTTTGCGAAGAAGTAACGATAAATACGAGTCTGATTTTCACACTATTGTAAAATGTTTTTTTTTTTTAGTACTTAGAATTGCGTAGACCCCTTTATATTAATGGTGAGATTGAAAATGATTTGCTGTGGAAATACGATGTGTGGGTATCTACTCACTCTTACCTGATTGGAGAACTTGAATCAAAGTTAAAGTCCAGTTTCTGTTCGTCTGATACCTGTTCATATTCAATATCAAAGGGTTATAACTGGTTTGACTGCGTTTTTCGAAAATCGGACATGTGTTAATTAAGCTAATAACCATTAATGAAGGTACAAACATATCATTGGTAAGCGAGGGTAGTAAAAATTCAGATAAGTCCCACTTCATCATCGAATTTTTTACTTGCATAATCGGACTTTAGCCAGATAGAAAAATAACTTCCAAATTTGGCTGAAGCGTACACCATTATAATTGTTCGTTTTAGGTCAAGTCAGATTAGTTATTTAGTTGAAAGTAAATTAGGTTAGATTGGTTAATTAGTTAGGGTGGCTATAGGTTATATTTTGAATATAGATTCACTTGGGCTATATTAAAATCACCGAAAAGACAGCAACGACCGCATGAGTTACAAGTATTTTTTTTTTTTTTAATGTTGCTTAACGACCCCACTAACAGCTAGGTTATACTGGGGTACGAATGAGCGGATGATGAAACGATGATAGGTGAAAGGACGTTTACAAAAACCCATGCCTTATGCGGGACTCGAACCCACGTCCAACGGTGACTTTAGTTACTACCGCTAGCGATAATTGACTTAGCCACCGGGGCGGCAGTATAGAGTTGTTCCTCGATGTGAAAACTGATATAGATTATCATTCACATCACATCGACAATCGATCGTAGTATATCGATATTTTTTCTCCTTTCGATGATAGTGTCGTGAGTCCAAATATCGTATCGCAGTGGAATGTTCAATGCGATTCAATGTGACACTTCGATTTCAATCCAAACCACTGCGTCGTCGAAAGAAAAGCCACAGATTTATGATACACAACAATAAAATGAGATATTACAGTAATACGGGCGTTTTAATTAGGCCATGTATTTGTAAAAATAAAAATACTTCACCACAACTTTTCCTTATATAAGTCGGATGTTATATATGGAAAGTCGCAGGCACCAATAGGGGCAAATTACGAATATTGAACGGGTCAAATAAAACGTTGTAAATAGTCAATATGCATGAATAAAAATATATTATAATGGAAATTTTCCAACTGAGCATAAGTTATACATGCAGTCGCAGTACCATTGTTTTGTAAAACAAAGGAATTCAAAATAATTTCTATTATTATTATTACGAAAGAAAAAAAGAAATAACGATTTTTTAAGTTTCGCTCAACTCCATAATTGGGTGTACTTTATTTGAAACCACATATGCATCCATCAGCACTATAAGTGCATGATATTTGCTTAAACAGCTTAAAGTAAATCTCATCCCGAATTACGAGTATTGATTTGAAGGCGATTATGGTTTTACTCGTTCGTCATTGACAGCACCTCTGTTGTTGTTGTCGTTGTTATTGTGTTGTTTACTCTCTTCGCTAAGCACTGTGTGAAAGCTATAATCTACATATTACCATACCCACACTGATCACGATCTGCGTAGCACACACTGCGCATCCCTCATTGCATCCCCTATGACTGACGTCAGTGCATGTAGTCACGAGCATGCGTGCCACCATTATCTCATCACGCAGTTTTTTGTGTGTAAACACCAATTATGATGATTGCACACAGTTTAGATGAGACTATGTGAAGATTTCTTTAAGCTGCGACTGAGAGGGGTGGGGGATGAAGGGGGATAAGCTGCAGGATGCGCTTTTGAAAGCATTCATCTAAGAAGGTGCATCCAGTGGCGTCATGGGCTGAACCGTATATATTTCTAGTGTCAAGGTTTGAGAAAGAGCACAGTAGTCTATGTTTCAAGGTGAAAATAGTAAAATCCTATTTGTGAAGTACAAATCGATACAATATCAATAATTAATCTAACGTTGGTAACTCTCTCAAGTCTCAAGAATTTAAGATGGATGTGAGTATGACAAGAAAAAACAGCATTCGTAAATAATTATGATGTAGCAGTGATGTCACAGTTATAGAATAAGCTCACGTTAATCTTCCTAAAATTTCTTAAATATTGAAGGAAAAAAATGATGGGAATAAAAATAAGAATGAATAAAATTATAAAATCTTTACCAATTTTTAACTGTCAGTTTGAAAATGGGGGGATGAAATGACCACGCTGTCAGTCACCCCCCAAATATATATATATATATATATATATATATATATATATATATATATATATATATATATATATATATTCACTCATTTTTTAAATCGAAAAATACGAAATGAAATTCGAAAGTTGTTATCCAGCAAAATTCAGGCACTTGGGATGCTGATTCCCTGGCCAGATCTCGCTTCCTCATCACTCCAGCGCGCTCCACCACTGCAAGAGTGCAAGACGAATGGAGGTACGAATGAGGACTAACGAGTAACGACAGAGTGAAGTAAACTCTTCGCTAATCACATGATTCAGCTGTGATGATGACGATGACGAGGTTTTTAACGCTAACTACATCATGCACGAGTACTTCACATACCTCCTCCCACTTCTTATTATTTTAACACTCGCTTGCTTCTGATAGGCATTTGATTACCGTGCAGAAGATTATACCGCTGGCCACATAATGGTAACGAGCTTTTCTGCGTGCGGCAATCGACACACCACCTTTTTTGATGTTAAGTTTTCCTGGTAGAAATCAGTATAACTCGCGTGCATATTAGTCAAATGAATGTTATTAATTAGACTAATAGGGCTGAATTCGTGACTTGATAGTTTATATTATTACGATCAGTCGAACAGTGCGTAATATAAGTAATATTAGGACGATATTTACGATCCAAATTGGAGCAAGATGTTACGTAGATGCCAAACTGGTTGACAAATCGGGTTTGTATTGATTATGTGTGTACGTCTTTCAAATTGAATACGTCAGACAAAGTAACGAATCGATTTTAAAACTTTTTCTGGACATTAGTGCGTGATGGATTGGCATTCTATTTTAACAAAATCGCTCAGGCATTTTCCGAAAAATGAGAATGAGAAAATTCCAATCAGAAAGCTTTTGGATCAATTTTCAATTTTCAAATTATTTCTGATAGAAATTATTAATCTCCTCAACATGTTGATATCATTCTCATGCATGTTTCCACAAAGTTGAAAGGATTCGGTTCCGTAGTTTGTAATAAAATAAACGTATTAGATTATATTGTGAAATTGATTGATGAATAATTTCAAATTTATTGAGGATGATCAACAACTTGGCTGTAAAACAAAGGCAGTTACTAGCTGACACACTCCCAAAATCAAAGTGTGTGTCCGTGTATATATTATCTTTCGATAACATTCATAATATAATCTCCCTTATCCTACAAACTTTCGTCGTTTTCATGCTCTTTTCGTATAAACTAATATTAATCACATATCACACGATATTAGCTCTAGTAAGCCTAATATAAGGACGATATGAATAAAAATATAGGGCCTGACATCTATATATTAGTTAAAAATACCAAGTATAAAAATTTCCACTATATCAGTGCTTATTCGTCAAATAGTGAAATAAATTAGTCGTAACAGGCCGACAGTGGTCACTTTTTCTTACAAATTACCGTCACTAATTTTGGACCGATTGTTAAGTAATAGATAATTCAACTGAAACTAGTTCGCACGATGATTAGGCATGAAACTGCTTGCCCCTGATTATATAGCTTTGGTTCTAGCACGCTATTTAACGAGGTTGAGGGGGCGGCGGGCTCAAGGCGGCGAATACGAGGAACCAATCAACGCCCGCAATTGTGCTAATTGGTAATTGCAGTTATTGTGATTTGCATGACTCGTTGCAGAAACAACAGGAGCATATGATTTTTTGATTACCCTGCACGTTTTAGCACGGTCATGTGAGGTAAACTGACCAATCACGTGTCGTTATTATAACACACGTGCACACTGCAACACCAGAACTTTGCTATACCTTCACCTAATTCCGGACACATGACATGGTTTATTACGAATTTTGAATTTAAATAAATTCTACGCATAATGTTGCCATTAATTTGTTCATAGACTACGTATACGACGTATCTGCTTGTTTCAGTGCGTATAACGCCAGTAAATTTTCTCCAGGATGTATTTTAATATGGCTTGATCGAACACTTCATGTGACCGCATCAGATCCTATCTAGAGTACCCGGTACCCTCTTTAATCTATATGGCCAATCTCACGTCCGTACGTTGGAAGAAAACATTACCCATAGACTTACCGAGATAAGCGATAAGTAATGTATCGGTTTGATATACGAGCCAGGTGAAAATTCATTTATACTCTTTCCTACAGAGCTGATAGTATTAGTTGTTCAACAAACTCAATTTTCATTCGAACAGTCATTAATATAGTCACTCAGTTGCTATAGTATATTGTAGAAAATGGTTTGGAACCTATTGTCAGGATATTTATCTCAATCCGTGTTCGAGCTCGGTACTCCTGTTCGGGAGCATTTTTCAAGCAGGTATCGAACCCGTGACTATCGTCCATCATTCTGGACCACACAGACTCGAACCTGGTGCCATGAATTAAAGAGCTGGTGGCTGTTCACATATCGGTTGAGCCGTCGAGATCAAGTTCTCGCTGCGAAGCGGTCGACGGTTCGCTGCTGCAACCTATAATGTATATACAGAACTAGATGCCGGTGCATGCAGCGTAGCGAAGCTGATCTGCCATTAGAAGTAGATTGGCACCATTTATAAAATGAAGCTACTTTTCATTTTATTAAATCGAGGTTTGTTTTTATTCTTGATGGCAAATCCAAACGGATCGCCTTGATATTTGATTAAATGATTTTTTCAATAGACATCTGATATTGTTAACACTGCATGACTTTCTTTTGTGAAAACATTTTCAAAATTTCCATCAAAATTCAAAATTTCCAATCTTATAATAATTCTCACCTGGAGGAAGTTTACAGAAATCTTCAAATACATTCAGTTTCAACCGAATACAAATTCAACAATTGGACCAACAATAAAAAAAAAACAATAGGACACATTATTCACTCAGGGAATAGTGAATCAATTCGATTGCAATTTGAAAATGTAACGGTTCTGTTCGTAAAATTGACAAGTGAGAAGACCAAATATTTTTCTCATTCTTTTCTATATTTTGTAATCTGTAACATCGCGTTCATAGCATTTTCCTCGTGTTGTTTGAATTACTATGTTTTTATGCCTATAGCTCTTGTGTTCGTAAGCAAAAACTTCGAAAATCGCTATTCGATCTGGATTTTGTTTGTTTCGAAGCTCATCTTTGGCATCTTGTATCTCACAACCCGGAGATGAGCTGTTTTTCAGTCACTTCTTCATACATTCATTTCTAACACGTTCCAACTCTGAAGTTTTAATTTGTAATTAATTGAAAGTCGTCGTGCGTAAAACTATGCTTAGGGTCTGATATATGAAACTAGTTCGTGTTTCTCGGCGTCTTCCGCTTTTTGCCTTGTTTTCATGGAAGATGTAACACGGTGCTATTTATTACGCGGTATTAATCGACGATACGTTCACTTGACAAGATGCGTATTTCTTTCTTGTCGTGATCAATCAAGGCGCAATAACAGTCCACATACAAGGGGGAGATGTGAGATGGTGTTTGATGATTTGTTCAAAGTTATCGATTTGAGCCAAATTTATTCATTGTTCCTATAGAATTTCCGGAACAACAGGGAAATGAAATTAAAATGCATCAATTATTTACGTGCCAAAATGCACAATAATTGGGGTGGTAAGATCGCCCTCGTGGTGCCCCGTTCAAACGATCTAATCTTTCATCCATAGCCTTAATTGGGGAACAATGATTTTGTATCAAGTTTCGATGTTATTAAAAAAAAAAAAAAAAAAAAAAAAATTGATTGCTCGCAGTAATCAGAATAGACCAAGTCATTTTTGAAATTTTTGGAATTTAAGAAACAAACAATTTTCAAAATTTATAAATGTTTGGGAAAGATCAACAAACGAATGTAGGGCCAATGTACGAAGAACAAGTGAATTCAATCTTCCAAATTATTTATTTACTACGATCACGATACGTGGAGTATGCTATGACCATAGACGAAAGATAGACTCTTTAGTAAATCTTAGTAGTATATTTTGCCTATGCTATGACCAAGTAACCAAAAAAACGACTATACCCCCCCCCCACTCTCTTCCCCAGTCCACCTCTCAAATTTTCATCAATCTTCACTGCGACCTATATATTGTGGGGTTGCACCGTATACGTCACATCATTTAGTTGCATGGCGGGAAAAAAGTATTTATAATAAACCTATAGGCATATTAGAACTATAGGAAAACGTAGCATAATGCGTTGTACGATGAATGAGATTTTCATATGTATACAGAACGTAATAAATGAACCGTTGATTATTATAATCGTTTTACAATCTGATTGGCTTTACCTGTTGATATTCTCACAATATAAGAAATGAGTTTATATTTTGATCTAAAAATATTACACTATACCATTTTTTCTCTAAAACGGCTAGTTCGAGTCATGTAAAACTTTGGAATGGGTCATTTGGGTCATTCTGTAGTTAAATTACTTGAAATGTGGAATTCATTCGGAGGAATAGTTTTTTCACTTATCTCGTCTGGTTACTATACCCTATCATCAGCTCCGAATGTTGATATTCAATTTTTTACATGCACCATTCCAAATTAGAAATGACTTTTCGAATGAATTTCCTCGTCTACTTTATTCAACGGTAAAAGTAGCAGATAGGCCTACGCTGTCAGTGGCAAAGTCGCAGTGGAACTTGTAAACTTGTGAAAATAAAGCTCGCGCATATCTCAACAATGACATTTATTCAAAGTGTTACATTGTTAACTGTTTATTTGTTACTTTTCGTCTGCCATATTGGCATTTAGAAGTGCATTTTGTTGTTACTTTTAGTGTCGAATACCAACTCGATTCGGTCTATGTCTTTGTTTCTTTTTTTTCCTTACCTTTCATCCCAGTTACTTCGCTACAACACTTTGCCGATTAATCTCGCCATTATTATTGATATTGATGAATGCGTATCTCAAGTTTCTTTTGTGCATAACTTATATCAAGCCTTGTTTTTTACATCATCTAAGAAGGCGCAGCTTAGCCAAGCCTGTATTCTTTGCATATCACTGACATTTTCAACTATAGTGTTACTTGATTTATATGCGGGAATTTAATTGTATCAAATCAACGCTTGCGCAATCAATACACACACACACACAGCATTCACTAGCTTTCTAGTCGGCAATAATTATCGTTATGTTCACTTGCTTTAGCGTAGAAACAGAAATAGCTTAATTAAAGTAATTGCATTATGTTGTAGAAAGTGCATTCATCAAGGCTTTGAAACTGCATTCTATCGACAGTGGATGGTGGACACATATAACAGTTGATATGTGAAATGAACGTATGGAAAGCGATATTCCCTATACTATGATGAATAAAAAGAAGATTATTTTTGTGATTTATAGGTTATTTGGAGAACTACTTTATAAACAGTTATAAACAGAGGAACAAATCACATTTAAACTTTTACTTGACATTATTTCCATAACGGACTAATGTATCTAGTTTTGGGGATTGGGGCTGAATCGGATTGTAATCAGTAGGCCTATGATGAAATATTGAGAAATTATGAAATTTTGACATTTCAGCAAGAAAAAAAATGTGTGAATAGTCACGACATTCACTTTTTGTGAATTGAGGGGCTCTGGTATACCGTAGTCCATATTATTGCAAGTGTTTCAGTTTAATCGGTTAACTGAGCTGTAAAGTTGAGTACCGGGTAAATATATTTTTGACATCTTCTTTCCACCATCCTACGTCCTACGGAGTTACTTAAATCGTGTTCTCCTCTTAGGCTAAGAAGCATTATTTTTCACTCACCATAAAAACGCGTATCTATTTTTAAATTTTTATTTTCATTTTTTTCATTATTCTTACCTTGTAGAAAGATTAAAATTGCTAATTTATAGTAACCTCTTATGTTATTTCACCACATATTTCTATGGAAATACTAGTTTTCTCTTATATAGCTTACGTGGCGCCTGGGCTCGAACCCCGGTCTTGACAGTGACAAGCATTTTGTTAGCCGGATAGAGCAAGATATACGTCGTCTTCCGTGTTCGTCTGTCACTCAAAGCCTTCTACATAGCTGTCTTTCTCGTACACATATATACATCCCTATCTCACTCTTAACGCAAGTCTTCTATAGCTCGCTTTCTTTATCGCACTCCAAAGCTTTGCCGGCAATTATGGACTCTCTATGGCCAGATTTATATGAACTTATAATTTAATAAACCCATCTGTCTGTCTGTCTATCTGTCAAACTATACCACGTTATTATTTACTGCATATTTTATTCCAACTACTACCTTGAGGAGCAGGCCTGAAAGACCCTCGCAGTTTGAACCAGGTAGACCACAGAATGTAGCTCAACTCATTGAAATAGTATCTTCTCTTCCTTTAGTCCTGTCAAAGGGTGAATTATATGTTGTTGTTTTTAATAATTCAAGACATTTTGAGGAAACTATAAGTGTAGAACATTTTTTTTCATCAAAGTGTTGTTTGTGACGTACCACATTTTTATTTTCATATGGTTTGTTGAGTTCTCTCAGGGCATACTGGACCACATGATTAAACTATGATTGATGTTTTAAGAGAATATTTTAAATTATGAAAATTGAGATCGCGAAATACATTGTATATGTGTCGAAATAATCGAATGGAGTCTTCACTTCGTTCATCCAACGAGAGATTATTTAAAGCCGTGCCCTAGACGGGGCTCGAAGGAACACCACGCCCGGACCTTATGCAGTGACTTTATAAGCGGCTTTCCAATAAGCCGCGACTAGCTAATGACAATCCGTCTCGATTGATCGAACTAATAATCGAGACTCATTTCAAACTGAAACTTAACGTAATAATATTATTTATGTATTCAAGTTTCTTGCTTGTCATTCTTCTGCATCGTTCATTGTCTCCTTTGTTGAACAAACCTAATGAAGTTGATCTTATCAATCAAGAAACGAATCAATTAGTCAGCTTGATATCACGTGACAGCTATTAACCAATCATTGACAGCATTTACGTCATGTGATAGATATTAGCCAATTAATCAGTGGTTCATCCACAATTGAGTAAAATGTGGAAAATTGTTGATATACTTGATGAGCAAAAATAACATTTTGGTATTGACATCGGATGTTATTGTTCCCCAGTCGAGATTAAAGATGACAAAGTGAAATCGTCCCGACGAAGCACCAACACAGCGATCGTACCCCAATGGAGAAATTGTTGAATTTTAATTCAAGAAAACATAACTATAGTAATGTTTCGGCAAATTCAGCATGTGTATTGATAATTGACTGCTGAAGAAGATAAATTCCGATCTTATTGATTTTTATCTCATTCTTTTCTATTTATCTTTGCCTTCGCTCTTATCAAATCTTCCTCTCTTCCTCTATGCTATCACATACTGGAAAACAATTTATGAAATCTGTTTTTTGAGAAGGTCTTCATTTTGTTTTATTATTATCAGAAATGTCATATCTCCACGCTCATCTCATAACAACCCTGATGTTATCTAATACTCTCGTAACTTTTCAGAGAACTGATATTTTCCCCCCGTTTTTCCGGTTTCCAAACCGTATTACAGTGCCTCCCCCTTTCCCTTCCCTGGCGAGAGAGGAGTGTAATGAATCCTTTCTGAGAGACAGGCAGTTGGTATAATGATGATGAGTAGTACTTCTATGTGTGTGGTCCAACCTCGCGGTCCATTACTCGAAATAACTCGCACAGTTAACTGGTCATAGTTCAACCAGAACAACTATAGCAAACGATATAAAAGGTTTCGCAATTATATGCACAAATGCGTGTATAAAATTGCTAATATATATATATATATATATATATATATATATAAATATAAATTAGTAAGATCATTTAGAAGCGGCACATCTGGATTGTTTCAAAACTTCGAGGTGGTTTTGTCATCAAAAATTATATTTTCCACCTATATTTTCTGATAAGATAACCATTTTTTCTTAAGACTGAATAATCAAAATTTTGAGACCTTATGTGGGTCGGTCATCGTTGCAGGCCTACCGTCTTGTTAAAACATGAATATTTTAGTTACAGGATACAAAAAGGCGTATTAGAAATATTTTAGCCATCATTATATTCATACGTGCAGGTTTTCTACCCAAATGTGTTTATTGAATGAATAAAAAATTACCACTCTCATAATCTCAAAAACTTCCAAGTCGGGCATTAAGCATTTACCTCATTCAATAAAAAGTAACACACTAAGGCAACCAGTCAGGTAAAATCTCCACTCACCATCGTGCATAAAACCAAATGGAAGTAGTCGCTTTCCATGGCGGTATAACTTTTCAACCTCAATTGTAACTTTTTCTTACGATTTGATCCGAGTGTCCTGTGCTGGCAGCTCGAACTTGTCCTCGTCATTCACGCGTCAGTCACGCGTCTGGTCCTAGTGACGCGTGCATTGTGGCTCCTGCAACCAATCAGCGGACAGTCTCTGATAAGCTGGACGCAATTGACGTCATTTTCTCCTACCCATGGAACACAAGTTCCACAAGCCGTTGTATTGTGACGTTTTGATTACGCCGACCAAGTTCGTCTGAGATCGAGCAGCAAGATCGAATTGCACATTTCATTTTTAAATTCGCTAAAAGTAAAAATAAAATCGTTGTGATCATTTTACGTTATTGTTCTGTTTCATTTTCTCTCCATACATCTCTCAATTCTCTGTTACTTTAGGATGATAGACTTTTACTTCAAAATTCACAATAGGCATATAACTTGCAAAAAATATTGCAATTCTAAATTTGAGACATTTTTTGTGTTGCCACAGAAAATGTCATGGTATATTTTGTATTCCTCTTGAATTATATAGCTACGAAACTGGGACAACGCTACTTTATTATTAAAAGCTATATCGAAATTGTATATGAAAAAGAAAACAATACTGATTATCACCATGACTATAAAATTAGTTTCCATATACGTATCATTACTGTGAACGTAGACAGCGATTAACTATAATGAACGTTATTTACCTTTGAAGACTGGAGACTGCAGTAATTTATTTAATGTAAATAGTATTCGCCTGTTTTCGAGCTACGCAAGCAGTTAAAAGATGTTGTTTGTAAACGAGTTGATCTGTTTCTGGTTTAATACCGGCCCTGTCTGAGATAAAGAGGTTGTAGGTGTGGAACTAATTCACAGATCGTTTTGATTTCCGTCATCCTGTCCACCAATTGCAGTGTGATTATACACAACGAGGCGCCAGTCTAATATCTAGTACCGGTATATAACAGTCAGCCGTAGGCGACGACGCATTTATATGGCATTATTCATGTAACTAATGTAGACTGCACCATCGGGGCCAATTGGAATAAGTTAGACGTAATGCATGCATACATTATTCATATCGTATTCTGTAATTCATATTTTGAATTAACTTGCTCTGCTAGGTTGGAGTAAGTGAAGTCTCAGTTTCACATGCCGGAAAAAACATTTTTTTTTCATTCAATTTCAATACCTTGTTCTGGAGAAGTTGAATGAGTTTGTAATCTAGAGAAATTTAGAGCACAGGTCGACTTACATCCAGACGCCAGTTCCAAGTTTTCCTTCTCTTCCATCTCGACTTGTCTCACAATCTCTCCATTTTGAGAGATCTATAACCACCGTCTATCTCTTTCAAATTCAATACACGATGCCTTTCCCTTCTCTTCCACAACTGTTCTCACTCACATCTCCCCATCTCTCTTTCATTCCCCTCACTCTTCTTTCAAATCACCGTCTTTTTGGTTCTTTTAATACCTGCAGATTCTATGATTTTTCAAATAATTTTTGTCGTGCTCCGTAGATTAAACAGAGTTACCAATCAACACACTGATTCTTCTCCTCAACATTGGAATTATGCAGAAATAGGCATGGACTAACTTATGGAAAAAACACAACGAATTTCCATATAAATTGTAATTTTCTATGGTGTTCTGCTGTGAAGATCGCCGAGTTTCAGTTTTATCAAATGTTTTTGAGGTAAAATATATTTTTGACGTTTAAAAGTGTATAGAAATATCAGTTATTGGGTCAGTTTGTGTTGTGGAATGTTAAGACAGCTAGAAAAGACCCATTATATATTTTCTATGATTAGATTACAAAATAGATAGCAAATTTCGAACCGGAAAGGGTATTTTTCTGGATTAAAAGAAACGAATATACGAAGAAATGGGGAGTGACAGAAGAACTTGAGGTGAATCAATAGTCAAAAGTTTTTTATTATTATTATTCTTGCGCCATTAAAAGTCCTACATGGGCTGGCTTATGGTCTATATAATATGCATACCAAAGTAAATACTATACTTATGTATACTTATTTTTTATTTGTATTCCCCGATTTACTGCATTATTTGAATTGATGATGTGTTTTTCTTCAAATCGCAATTCACAACTAATTCAAAATCGATGAGAGAGCTGTAATAGGTTCACTGTACGTTACGCACTTCTCATATGAACCACTTTTTATTTATAAAGCTCAAATCGACTACATCTAACAATCAGTTTTACTTGAATTCGCGAGAGTTGATAGCTCTACCAACATAAGAAACATAATAAGAATCGTCGTTGTTTGAAAATATTTGCGACTATACCGACAATATTATTTTCCTGGTACAGTAATAGGATTGAATATACCAGAATGCATCCTTCGAAAATATTCATTGTTCAAAGTTACAGAATCATCCTGAAAGTATCAGAATGGTTTTGTTCGTAAAGACCATAGTTGCCTCAAAGGAATTGAAATATGCAAAAGAACAGAGTTATGTTACCGGTATGTGATTTCTTCAACAAAAAAGGGTTTATAATAATAATAACTTACGGACGCTATAAAGAACTGTTTGTCATTCTTATGCGTTTTGATATTTCTTTCGTAATTCTTCTGTTCTTACTATCATATTGTTATCGCAAATTACCTTCAATTATTCGTTATATCGTAAAAAAAACATTGTGAGCAGCAGGATGAAAGACGTGTAGATTCACTTCAGCCTACAGGGGAACTTTTCAACCCAATTGTATGCGAGTTTAAAGTGCTCGGGAAGGAGGCGGTCACGACTCACCAACAATCGAGGTAATTAAATGACCATCCCGGGAATCAAACGTCATTACTGTTTTACAATCTCAACGCTTCGTTGATACACACGTCGATTACGCTACCATAATTCCACCAATAAGAGAGTAAAATGCATCTGATCAGTTCCTACTTCCTGTGAATAAGTGCAGTGCATCCTGCTGCACATAATGCGACAATTTGGAGTGTTCAACAATCACGCGGATATCGTTAGGCACCAAACAAGAACATAACACTCGCAATAACGATATACGTAAATCAAATCACGGTGAAAACTATCGAATGACTGGGCCCGTTTTCACACAATACTAACTTATTTAGGCATTACACATCACAATTGGTTCAATTCAATCCCACTTTATTTTTCGGAAACCCGAACTTTGAACTGAAAAATTGGAGGAAATGCTGTAAGCCTTCTATTGTTATAGATGATGACAGTGTTGCAAATATCTTCTATGCAAATGTAACAAATGATACATAGAGCTTATGTAACACTGCAGAAAAAAAAATATATATAGGCCTATATATATATATATATATATATATATATATATATATATATATATATATATATATATATTTATTTATTTTGTATTTTTCTACATGGTTACATTAGCTTATATATATTATATAGTTGTAGTTATATACATATAGTTATATATATATATATATATATATATATATATATATATATATATATATATATATATATATATATTGTGTAGTTCCCTCGTGTTCGTTATCCCACCTCACCAAACACTGAAGTGCATTATCATGAAGTTGTTCGACTGCACGATGCACTTGTTCTTATGAGATGCACTTTTTGTTACACTGCAATCAATGCATTATTATTGAACACGAGGAGCGACCAGTTACATTTACAGCGTATGTATAATCAAGTACGGTAACTTTGGAGAGTCCATCTGAGATGATGCGCAGATCGGGGTGGCAGGATTGGAAAAACGGAGAAAAGTGGATTGGTTGTGTAATTTTTTCAAAGCGATGGAAGGAGAAGGGGGCTGGGGAGAATTGAATAGGTTGATTGAAAGGAATGAGCTAGGGTATGGGGGCAGGAGAAGACATGATAGAGTGGTAGTTGTACAGGGTCCTAGATTAGATGTGGGTAAATTTTCTTCCATAAATAGGACAGGTAGGGACTGGAATGAACTTGGTAGAAGTGTTTTTGAGGGGGATGAAATAAGGGTAAAACAATTCCGGCAGAAGGTTAGGGAGGCGGGCAAACCGTCGTGATCAAGGGTAGGGAACTTGCCACCGTGCATTTTTGCGCAACTGTAAGAGTTGATAATAATAATAATAATAATAAGAATAAGAACTATGCTGGCTCACGGTGAGTCGTCAAACGGAGAAAAAACTACGAGAACAACTTCGTAATAGTAGAATTTCAATCGACACAATTCCTTTCAAATTTTACCATACAGTAAAAATTATTTTCTATTTTAAAATTCAGCCGATGTCTTACAGAATAGTGTACTTTATTCTATTAAGCAATTAACAATTTAATTCGTGAATAATAGGCCTACCCTGGATGTGAAATTATTCCTCATATGGATATGACCCAATCAAGTTACACGATGTGGAGTTCTGAGAATATAGTGAATATTCCTACTGTTGCACTTTGCCTATTCAATAATTTGGACGACTAAGCTTGTACAATATTATACAGTTTATTTACACACTTATCTTAATACATAGAATTACTGACGCTTACTCAGACACGGATCGCGTCTCTTACGGCTCGTGTCCGGACTTGTTCTGCTTCCTTCCCTCGCCCAACATCTTCTCCACCCCCACCCCTAACACAGGTAGGGTCAAGAGATGTCCCGTTAGGCGAGAGAATGCAAAGGGCTGGCAAGAGGTTGCCAAACCTATCTATGCTACACTTTCCCCTTCTAAATTTGAGACTCGACCCGAGTCGTTATCTAAGAACTACAAACTACCAAAAATAAGTGAATCTATATACATTGAAATTTACATGAACCCCGCCTGATATTTATCGGGGACCTTCGCTTCTCTACGTGGGTATCGTCGCTCAGGCGGGGAACGGACCCCATCCTCTCGAGGCGGTACGCCTGGAACGACTTCATCACCGAGTGGCTCGCCTGGAATGGCGCCCTGGCCTAGGTCACCTGAGACGACTTCCTCTCCGAGCAGGTTTCCTGGGATGGCGTCCTCCCCTAGGCGGGCTCCGGGAACAAGAGCCTCCAGTGGCTCTCCGGGAATGACTTCCTCTTCTTGAGGCGTCCCTGGTATAGTTCTTCCCGGCAACGCCTCATCTACCTCATCATGATGAAACTCAACCTCGATTGGCTCAATTCTCCGTGATGGCTCCAGTTCAGCTACAGGGCCCGGGGCAGCTACTGGATCGTTTGCTCCAAGAGCATCACTCGTAAGCGGCATGTCTTGCTGACACTCTCCAGTGAAACGCTTCAATCGGTTGAAGTGAACAGTGATCCTCCTCCTCCGGCCTTGTTCTGTCTGAATGACGTAGGTGACATCTGATAGTTGCGCTTTGACCAACCACGGCCCACTCCATGGCTTATGAAACTTCTTCGAGTGGCCTCGCTTCACCGCTGGTTCATGCAGCCATACACGGTCTGCTATGGCGAACATTGAACCGGAACAGCGCCTATCATAATAGTCTTTCTGTATAACTGCCTTCCGGTTCTGACGCTTACGCACCGTGCTGTGAACATTCTCTAACTTGGATCGAAGTTTCTTTACCCACTCATTCTGTTCCACGGCCTCAGATTCTGGGAGTCCGTACACTACATCTATTGGCAGTCGCACTTCTCTCCCGAACATCAGCTGGTGTGGGGTGTGCTTGGTGGTCTCATGAACACTTGACCTGTAGGCTAGCATCAAGTGGGGAAGACTCTCATCCCAATCCGAGTGCCTCTCGTTCACATACTGGCTCAACATCGCCAGTAGAGTTCGGTTGAACCTCTCCACCAAACCGTCGGATTGGGGATGGTACGGCGTTGTCCTCGTTTTATGCACTCCTAATAGAGAGCACATCTCCTTGAACAGTCTCGATTCAAATTGTCGGCCCTGGTCGCTATGTATCTCGACCGGAGCGCCAAAACGACATACGAATTCTTCAACGACAACTTTGGCAATGGTAGTAGCTTCCATGTCTGGCATTGCGTATGCTTCTGTCCATCGGGTGAAGTAATCAGCCAGTACCACAATGTACTTGTTCCCCTTGGATGTGATGGGAAGAGGACCCAGAATATCCAAAGCTACTCGTTGCAAAGGGAAACCGGCTTTGTGGCATACCAGCGGGGCTCTAGGGGCCTGTGTGGGGTTCTTTCTCTCTCCACATGCTACACAATTCCGACACCACAACTCAACATCATCGGCCAAACCTGGCCAGTAAAATCTCTCTCTGACCTTGTATAACGTCTTGGTCACTCCGAGGTGACCTCCTCCGACGGCCTCATTATGAAGGTATTTGAGCACCTCAGATCTCAGCACACAAGGAACAATCAACTGAAGGCGATCCTCCCCGGATTCTTCCATCCACTTTCTATAAAGGACGCCTTCCCGGACTACTAAGCGATTCCACTGAGCCCAAAGACTCATCACTCCTAGACCGTGGCATGCTACCACGTCTCTCTTCGGTCTTGACACGTTATTTAACCAATTTTTCACAGGTGCGATGACGTCATCCTTCTCTTGCATATCCTGGAAATCTGCGATGGACCAAAGAAGATTCCAGCTGGATCCTTCCCCCGTCTTCGACTCAACTGTGTTTACATCTACCTCCTTCACGGTATCTTTCACCTCCTCCTTTCCACATTGATTGCACGCCCTCGACAATCCATCAGCATTGCCATGAAGCTTTCCAGGACGGTGTTCAATCTTAAAATCAAACTCAGCCAATCGTTCTAGCCATCGTGCAACCTGACCTTCAGGATCCTTGAAGCTTTGCAACCACCGTAAGGAATTATGGTCCGTCCTCACTAAAAATGATTGCCCGATCAAGTAGTGTTTGAAGTGTTTGGTGCCAAACACTACAGCCAGAAGTTCCCTCCGAGTAACGCAATACCGCCGTTCTTCTTTACTAAGCGTTTTACTAGCGTACGCAATTACTCTCTCCTACCCTTCTTGCATTTGGCTGAGCACGGCACCAAGCCCGGTATTACTTGCGTCGGTGTCAAGCACGAATTCTCCTATCGGCTGGACAGAGCTCAGCACTGGAGTTGTGGTGAGCCGATGGCGTAGCGTCTCAAAAGCATCATCGCAGCAGTCACTCCAAGCAAAGCGAACACCCTTTTGAGTCAGTTGATGTAGCGGTGCTGCGATGTCAGCGAAACCCCTCACGAACCTTCTGTAGTAGGAGGCTAATCCTAAAAAGCATCTCAACTGCTCTAGGTTGCCTGGTGTCGGCCAATTTCTCACGGCCTCCACTTTACTGGCGTCAGTAGCAACACCTTCAGCTGATACCCGATGGCCGAGAAAGTCCACTTCTTTCCGCAACAGCTGGCACTTGGAGGGTTTTAGCTTCAGATGAGCTGACCGTATCCTGGAGAATACATCTCTCAATCTAAGAATGTGATCTTCGACAGTGGAGCTCCAGACGATCACATCGTCCAAGTACACAGCACACGTCTCCCACTGCAACCCTGAGAGTACTCGATCCATCAGTCGCTGATACGTGCTGGGTGCATTGCACAGGCCAAAGCTCAAAACTTGGAATTCAAACAAGCCGCTTCCAGTCGAGAAAGCAGTCTTAGCTCTGTCTTTTGGAGCTACCTCCACCTGCCAGTAACCACTCGCTAAATCCAGTGTGGAGAAATATTTGGCTCCGGCTACTGTATCCAAGATGTTGTCGATCCTCGGTAGGGGGTAAGCATCTTTCAAGGTCACATTGTTTAGTCGCCGATAATCAATACAGAACCGGGTATTGCCGTCTTTTCGTCGCACCAGCACCACTGGACTCGACCATGGAGATGAAGAAGGCTGAATAATTTTATTATTTAACATGTCACTCACCATTCCTCTCACCTCTTCCTGACGATGCATTGATAATCGTCGGGGTGGTTGACGCACAGGCTTTGCGTCCCCGGTGTCAATTTCGTGATAAACTATGTCTGTTCTTCCCAAGTCGTCCGATCCTGAAGAGAATATATCACTGAATTCGTCCAACAGGCGGACGAGCGCCTCTTTCGCGCTGCCCAGTGATCTGGTGTCGAACAACGTGGATCCTCTTTGAGTTCCTGCTGACCGGGAAACCGTGGCAACAGAGCTCACCTTCTCCTCCTCCCACGTTTCGAACACTCCCAACGTCGTCCCCTTGTAAAGTTTAATAGCTGTGTTTCCCGGATTCAATAATCGAATTGGTATACAGCCCTCAGAGGTCTTCACTAAGACACGCGCTGCCAGCAATTCATACTTTTCAGCCAGTTGCTGGTTGGGTTCCACTATTCCAATTAGGGAGGCTGCCACGGGGTGATCACGGAGAACTCCTGGTGCCAACACCTCATGACCACCAGGTACCACTAGAGTTTCTTTCAGAGCAACATGTGAGACCACCAGGGCACCTTGCGTGGTGGGCACACTTAGTTGGAGCAGCTTGACTGACGCTCTCTCTGCTATTTTTAAAACATCTACTGAGAGTAGGACGTCACACTTGTGGGCTCGTAGGAAGTCAATACCAAATAGACATGGTTGAGTCAGCTCAGGTGCCACCAGCATCTCCGAGCTCATCTGGCAGCCTGCAATTTCTACTTCAACCATTGTGCTGCCCAGGATCGCTAAGGGCTTCCCATTTGCGCCTACCACGGGAACGCCTACTTCTCTCAGTACATTTGTCTTTCCCTTCCTCCACACGTCTTCTCGAATCAAACTGACAGATGCTCCCGTGTCGACTAGCATATTGACATCAAATCCTCCTATTCGGCCTGCTATCAAGGCAGCATGCTCTTGAGGACGGTCAGCAACCCATATTTCAATTGGCCTACCTCTGGCCGATGTTTTCTCTACAGAAACACCGGCCGCCATTAGTTTTCCGACTTATCCTTACGTTGTGAGCAACTGTTCCTCAAATGATCGGGAGAACCACAAATATAACAAGCTCGGTTATTTCGCTGCGTTCTAGGTCCCGAGTTCAACGCCTTGAGTGACGCTAGCACTGCACTCAGGACCAGCGTGTTGTCCCGCACCAGTTGCTCTAGTTGCGCGTTTGATGAGCTCACACTCTGAACCGTCGCACACGCTGTAGTATTAATATCTAAACTAGGCCTAACGTTATTTACATTGTTTATAGTCTTCCCAACCTCCGCACTTACGACCGCCACTGCCACCTCGAGTTCTAAGGCCACGCTCACTGCCTCATCAAACGACGACGGTCGCGCCAACCGAGCTCTCAGTCTTAAATCGGCATCTTCCGAAAAAGATGCCAAAAATCTATCCTTCAACAGTTCCATGCGAGCTCTAGTCTCTAATTTAGGATAAGCCTTAACGGATAAGTAGCTCAAGTCTCTCGCATAAACGTACAAGGCTTCCTTCGGTTTTCTCACACGATTGTTAAAAACGAGCTTCTCCCGCTCAACTGCCTCCAAGGGCTGAAACTTAGACGCTAAAGCCGCACTAGCAGTGTCAAACTTTTTTCGCACTTCGGGATTAATCTCCCGATAAATTGAGAGGGCACTTCCCGTTAAACAAAACCCTACCATCAGAGCCTTTCTGCTCTCGTCCCAATTGTTCAACTCGCACGCTATTTCATATTGAAATAACCACTCTTCCCAGTCACCCGTGCCATCATATTTTGCGGGAAGAACGTCACTAGGCATTGTTTATACTTATAAATAACTTACGAGACAAAAAGAAATAGTTGAAATAAAATTAAAGAAAAGAATATACAATTACACCACACAGCTTGATTCTCAACGCGCGCCGCCACTGGTTGCTTATCTACCCCGCGAGCCGCCACTGGTCCAAGTCCCCACTGCTTGCGCGCACACGCTGCTTACTCAACCACAAACTGAAGTTAATATTAAATAGCAAATTATCGATGTCCCGCCGCTGTCACCAGTGTTGCACTTTGCCTATTCAATAATTTGGACGACTAAGCTTGTACAATATTATACAGTTTATTTACACACTTATCTTAATTACTGACGCTTACTCAGACACGGATCGCGTCTCTTACGGCTCGTGTCCGGACTTGTTCTGCTTCCTTCCCTCGCCCAACATCTTCTCCACCCCCACCCCTAACACAGGTAGGGTCAAGAGATGTCCCGTTAGGCGAGAGAATGCAAAGGGCTGGCAAGAGGTTGCCAAACCTATCTATGCTACACTACTTTAGGATGGGTTAGATTCTTTTTTTTTATTGAGGTTCAATTGATAGAATCTTCACAGAAAATGATTTTTTCATAATATTAGCACGACCAAGTGGAAGAACTTGATGAAGTTTTTTGTTGGATTTGGTAGATAATTTGGAATTTCAAGTTGATGTAACTATTGTAAAAACAAGAAATTCTTACTCACAAAAACACAAGAAAACACGCGTTCGCTGATAGCTATAATATTTTCACATTTTTACAAGAATGAATATTTCAACTTTAAAATCTCGTATGTTATATTAAATATAGGGGCATACTGACAAATCGAAGTTTTTCAGTGGAAAAGAAACGTTATAATATGTCACTATTGTATATCATACACTGTCATACATTTCTTGAAACTTGTTCGATCAGTCTTAGGTATGGAAGAAGAGTAGTCCTATAACTATATTGGTGCCGCACTGCTATATAGGTCAATGTCAATCATAGAGAGACGCTCTGACGTCATCACAGACACGGCCATACAGACGTTAATACCACGGCCAGGTTGAGATAATATACAACATGTCAGACACGTCACGGCCCGACGAATATTAACCAGGAACGAGGAATGCAGGTGGCGGAAATGACGTCATTAATATAGGCCTACTTACTTACACACACACAAATAGTTTGACATACCAGAGTAGCCACAGATACCGGTGTGTATGGCTGACATGATATGACATGCCGCATATGACACGGGAGAGACATCCTCTTCGTCTGTATCTAAATCATTTTGAGAGTCATCTGAATTAACTACATCGTCTGGAATGGGTTCGAGTCCCGCATGAGGCATGGGTTTTTGTGGATGTAATTCCAACTATCATCACGTAATGTTTCATTGTCATCCGTTCATTCGTACCCTCATCTAATCTTCCGATTGGTGGGGTCGCTAAGCACTATTGAGAAAGAAAACGAATAAATGAATGAACTATCTCCTCGAAATTGTCATCAGTTAACATTTCAACTCTATAGGTCTATGTGCAGACAATTAGGCACAAACTTTGTGCTTGAAGTTCACGAAACAATAAGGTCGTCTACATAACTGAATTAACTATGTAAACCAACTAAATGATAGTGAAAACTACAATCATTGTATTTATAACGGTGTTGAACTTTGACAGTTCTGGAAGATGTAGTTGAATTTTCAATCGTGAATCCCGTTCTGAAAACAAATCCCAGACTCTCAACATACGGCTGTCATACAGAAATAATGGATAATAACGGTGATCAGTGTTTGTTATGTTGATCGATGACCTATTTTTTTCATGGATGCAATTATCAGCTCCACCTTGGCATATGCATAAAAAAATGAATTGCCTTTTTATTACAATTTTGATATCTCTTAATGATTGGAAGATACAAAGTTCCTCCACACGCAGTTTACATGTGCTCCATAAGCAGATTTTATGTATGTATATGTATATGTGTGTGTGAGTGTCTACCCCGCAGTGTATTTATACGTATTATGCCCATGTTTGTGCATGCAGCCTGTGTAAGTATCTGTGCATGTGTTTGACTTTGTGCATGTCTGTGTGTACATTAGCCATAGTGTTGGTTATTAGTAGCCAGATAAGGTAATACTATGCCAACAGCCCGCAGAGAGCAACAGCGTGCGATGCACAGTAGTAGCCACTGCTTACAACAGACGGTACGATTCCTAATATCGGTGAACTGGTTTGAAACCATAGAGTGAATTTTGAGAAGATAGAAATTAGCATTACTCTAATGTATCAAAAGTTTGAACCAAAAATTTAATACTACGTTACTTTTGAGACCTTGCAGTAGCTTCGGTGGAATAAGACCGGATATAACTTTTTAATTGTCATTTTTGAGCCGTGCAAAAAATTTGGTAGATCATAAATATCTCTTCATTGATGAGTAATTTTTTACTGAGCAAAACGTGTATCGCACAACAGATGTTACTGATATAATCGTATTGGATCCCCACACTCTTTTATGGGGTTTCTTCATGTTTTCTATATTAATGTTTTATTTAATGTATTTTCTTCAATATATGTGTGTGTATATATATATATATATATATATATATATATATATATATATATATATATATACACACGGTCTATATATATTTATATTATATTTATGTATGATACTGTTATTGCATTTATATTCAAGAACACCGACTATAAAATCAATTATGATGAAACAGATGTGAAAGAAAACTGAACTGGAGACTAGTTTAATGTTAATCCGATACGGACTGACTTATTAGTGGAAGTGCCATGTTTTTCATAACTTGGCACCACCACCGTTATTGATATGAAAAAGCATCACCACCATATAATGGATATAAAATGTCAAATCACACAGAAATGGTGGTATGAAACTATTTCTTCAAGAATATATTTATATAAGAATCATCAAAAAAAAATACAGTACGAAATATTTGATGATTTTATATTTTATGTATTTTGGTGATGATCATCAAACGATCCTACTTGCATACATAGCCTCAATTGGGGAACAATTATTCTCAACAGGTTTAGATAATTGGATGAGCGAAGCGAAGACTCAATTTCACTTGACCCGAAAAAAATGTACATGTTTTTTTTTTTTTTTGTTCGCGCTCTACAGGTCAGACAAAAATTCAAATTCGATTGAAACTTGGCATGCCCATGTGTCATCATATGGATTGAATCTCATTAGTTTTTATACGCAATCGATTGCACAAATTCTGAGAAAACTAATTTTCCATTTTCCAAGTTACCCATAAGAATAAGCCAGAGAAAAATTTTCGTGAAAAAAATGTCATTCGAAAAAATTCAAATTTTCACCAGATTTCAATATAATAATGATACACATTATTCCGAACTTTCACTGAAATCCAATCAGTCGTTTTGATATAAAAAATTATATAATGACAAAAAAAAGCAAGAGAAGAATTTAGGTACAGAAAATGTCTTTCGAAAAAACTCATATTTTCACCAAATCTCAATATAATGATGATACAGATTATTGCAAACTTTTACTGAAATCCAATCAGTCGTTTAGATATAAAAACTTATTTAATGACATTTTTACACATGTTTTAAAGCTATTAAGAAAACCAATTAAATCCAAGCAACAAGTGTCACCAATTAGTGGAGAACGATTAAAACAAGGCCTTCTTCATTATCGAAGAAATTTTTGAGTATGAGTAATGATTATAAGAGGATGGTCTCAAGGTGTGTATATGTATACAGCTGTCATCACGTCTCATATAGTAGTCTAATATTACAATATATAATATCAAATTGCATCTAATATTTCCTTCATGAGAATAGTCAACGAAATAAACCAACCAAATGGAAAGATTGATTTTTTAACTTGAATGCCGTCAAAACATTAACTTGATATAACTTTTTGAAAGAATTCAATGTCATTCTCATTAGCTCATCCATCAACGCGGAAACACATAACGCGTTTTCCTAGTAGAAAAAATTATCATGATGATGACTATTAATTGCTGTCCTATACCAACAGTGTTTCGCGAGTGCCAATATAACGAGCGGTTGATATAGATGGGTCATGATGGGTTTTGCGGCACTCGGACCCAACCCCGATTTGACTTCAGTTGACATGGAAATGCCTTGATCGTCTAACTGCCTAAGCCAGACGGGTGGCTGTGAAATATGCAATGAATAAAATGTAACAATTATTCCAATCCATATAAATGAGTTCTGAAAGCCGCTGATCCTCCACGATAAAACATATTTAGTATTTCTCCGAATTATAGAATAGGTGGTTTTTAGGACTTTAATGCGATTATGTGATTACCCGTGATGGCTCAGATGTTGGTGGCTTCGAACGACCGTCTCCTCTATCTATGATCACCTGTAATCGATCGTTTCGATCCGGCAACTATCCTTACACGAACAATTTTCGTCGTGATCAGTGAATGTTCCCTTTAAATCACAAAAAATGCTTCAGACGCTAAAAGTTTTACAAAACTCTCGACAAAAAGATCGTTGAAAAGCTTACCTTGCGTGCGAATAAAAGTCCAATTATATAAATATCCACGTAGGCCTAATAAGTGTGGGTTGATTTCACTCAAGGATGATTTGTAATCGAAAACGGAAAGAAATATTGCCTTCATACTAGGGAGATAGTATTACCACTAACTAGAAAATGGGTTATAAGCAGACTAGTACTGAAGTTGTCTTTGGAAATCACTATTTAGAGGGCATTGCTGACCAATTATTATACAACAATGTGTGATATTACACGAAAGTCAATTGTGTCGAAGAGACATATTGACAATTAATGACAACTTTTATGTTCTTCAATTGATAATGGCATTGTTGACACTGAGAAAAATTATCCACAAAGAATAAGTTTTTCAAAAAGCCACATGGAAATGAAATACGTTATAACCGATCCTAGTGACTATTTGTATCAACAGTGCATCGAGTAGGCCGTGCCTGGTTGCTATGAGAACTTGGTCTTGTCTCGTAAGTGAATAGGTATGCAAGTGAGCCTCATGCGATGAAGTAAGTGATAGTTTAGTACACTTGTACGTATTGGCACAAGTATTTATGTATATGTTTCATTAAGCTATGTAATAAACATAAATAACATATCAATGCATTCGTTTATGAAACATCGAGATGCGTGCCAATAGTGCATGCAATTTACACGCTCAATAAACACTACTGACACTCCACCACGTGTATCACATTACAGCGGCGTGCTTTTAGAACAGAAACAACATTCATTCAAACAATATAAACAGTGCAAGTGCATACAATACGTCACTCATCATCTGCAAGCAACGCAAGCACATTTCAATCATAATTAGATTGATTTTTTCATTTCGCCTTTGAATGTTAATTGACTTAATTCGTGAAAACGAGCCTTGTATTAATCTCTATCAAATAGGATATTGGATATTTATAAGATAGGCCTTTCCACCACAGCTGCCATGGTGGCTGCTTCATGATGATCGTTCGTTTAGCTCCACTAAATTGACATGTATCGGATCTAAACAACTATATCGCATGTATCCATCGTCGCACATAACTTGTATGTAGAGAGATCTACTTAAAAATATGTCAAAGTTGAGCCTACATTGTTGTGTGAGCGTGCAAGAGATGTAAACGTTTGATTATGATATTAATGATTATAAGTAGATATAATAGACTTTATAATCAACATATATTTTCGAATCACAGGTTAGGCCTACAATAAAGGGCGGGAACACAATGCGCAATACAGTGCGGGTAAAGAATGGAAGGATAGCTGATGTACTATATTATCTTGAGGCCTTGGTCAGGTTTTAACTACATCGTTACGCCTATTCGTAATGATGTTTCCAATGGAAAACAAAACTAAATAAAATACCACAAAAGTAATTGCATGTTGTTTCTTGCTTGCAGTTTATTCAGATCTCTCGGGCGATGTGATAAGTTGTATAAGAAACTAATAACTGAAACAGTATCATTATCTACTCATCTACCCTGTCAGCAATGTTAACTATATATGTCCTAAAAGACGAGAATTACTAAACCTCTTAGCATGAAATTAACACTATTATTATATAGCGGCGTTAACTGATATTACCCTCGAGTGCAGCGGATGTGCATTATAAATGCAGTTATTGCACTCGACCTACGGGGCAAGACAAGTTGAGAAAACGGGTTGGTTCAAAACTCATTCAGAGTGCCAAGACGAGGATCTTGAAAAGAGGTCTTCATCAATGCGCGTTATCTTTCTTCTCGAGAATTCTCGTTTTCTGTAGTTTTTAAACTATGAATTTGTTCTATGGTTTATTTCGTAATTGAGGTAATGAGCTAAAGTTTTACACGAGTACATAAATGATTGTATAAAGTACAAGACCCGATCTCGTAGTCGAACGATTAGTTTCGTAAGTAATTGTATTTTGTTTCTTGCTTGCAATTGTGATGTGATACGTATGTGTAAGAAACTAATTACTGAAACAGTATCATTATCATTATCTACTCATCTACCCTGTCAGCTATGTTAGACGAGAGTTACTAAACCTCTTAGCATGAAATTAACACTATTATTGTGTAGCTGCATTAACTGATATTACCCTCGAGTGCAGCGGATGTGCATTCTGAATGCAGTTATTGCACTCGACCTACGAGGCAAGACAAGTTGAAAAAGGCCTTGGCTTTCTTGAAAAGAGGTCTTTGCGCGTTATCTTTCTCTTCGAGAATTCTCGTTTTCTGTAGTTTTCAAACTATGAATTTGTTATATGGTTTATTTTGTAGCTGAGGTAATGAGCTACACGAGTACATAAATGATTGTATATATAAAGTACAAGAACCGATCTCGTAGTCGAACGATTAGTTTCGTCTTTCGTCCGTCCATCTCTAACAAGCCCCTGAAACAAGATCGAAAAGCATTACTGGAATGTCATTATTCTGTTCCTGGGAGCCAGAGCTTTTATTTGTTTCCAATAATTTCTTTGAAAAATTCAAAATCTCGATGAAACACACGAGTGCAGGGGAGTCGACTTGTTGAAATATTAGTTTGTCTCTTGTATTACGTTTTTAAAGGGTATGTTTAAGATATCGAATTTCCAATAAAGGCGAAACACAGATATTTTTGATACATTAGAGATGGTATAAGCATTCAACTTAAGTCGAATAATTTTCAAATTTTCGAACAGCTAAATAACAAACTGAGGCCTATACCTGTACAAATGCTAGAATTCTAATTTAATAATGTATATGTGAATATCATTTTGAAGGCTTTAACATTATCTGTGTTTCTTCCGTACCAGATTTATTTTTATATCTCCTACCGTTCAAAAGTTATCACCGAAAAACTTATATTTCTCTAAATCGATTTCCATGCATGCTTTTACCTCGGCTCGCTATTAACTATGCGAACGACTATAGTTCGTCTCGAACGTCATGCCCGCTCTCAAGACTTAATTCCATCACACAGAAAATAAAATTCAACAGTAAAAATGCGCTCAAGAAAACAAGCAGGTGTAAACCGCAACAATGGAACTTATTAGACGAGCTTTAGCGAGGATTCAATTTGACATACTGAAAAAAATTGGTGTTCGTTTTTATGTTTTTTTTTTTTTTGTGTGTTTTTTTGTCGGTTCTCCACAGGTCAAACGGCTACAGCTATCAACTTCAAACTCTTTTTCAATATGGGTCCTCATCTAACTTAGATCTGTATAGTTTTGTGGCATTATCGGGACGTACTTTTTTTTTAATGAATTTTAGAAATTTCAAAAATACCCGTTAGAATAACATGGCGGAAAAAAAAAGAAAATATTTCTATTTTCCAAAAAAATGAAATTTTGCGTGAAGTTGAATTACATTTTGATACACATTTCTAGAAAATTTCAGCTTGATTGGGTCAGCCATTTCGAAGAAAAAACATAAAATGTGCTAAATTGGTACCACTCGAAGCAGTTTTTACCCATTTTTACCCATACTATTACTATTCGCTCGTCTAACAATGCATATATGGCGTTTTCCTAATTTGAAAGAACTTAGTTCAAAAATATATAATACGTTCGACATGTATGAACTTAACATTGAGGCTTGTACGCAACAGCGGTAAATAAGAAGGATGGACCGTTTTTTATTATGTAATGAGAAAATCGTCGTGATTGCAGCGGTTGAAGAAAAGACTCGCGTATATTAGCAATATTGCGGCGCCATGTGTGGGACTAGACACTGTATTCTAGGTGCAGTGTGAGGCTCAATATCATCAATCATACAAGCTGGTGGTGAGACTATTGGAACGTTCATCAGGCTGCACCTATAGAGATGATTGTATGCTCGCCAATTAATATGACATCATAATTGGTGAATTCAATCAGTTTTAAGATGATAGTCAATGAATTTCATCATCTTCTTGGTATATTTATTGACGTATCATCTTGAAACTTATTTGAATTCACAAAAATGAAATATGATATTAATCAGATATATTAAAATTATCTTGGAGTTAATATACTTTCTATTCAATGACACTGGTTCGTGAACCTAGATAAAAATAGTGAAGATGAATTTTCTATTTCTATATAAGCACCGTGACGTGCCCCTAAATGCAACTCTTTACTGATCATGCATGTCGGATCAAGTAGCAGAGAAGGTGATGTGTTTAGCGATGGCAGACGTCCTCAGAATCTATTCAAACTATATTCTACCTATTCAAATATTCAAACTAGGGAAATTTGCGGAAGACTTCATAAAATCCGATTTTCTCTCGTTTGTGCTGCACGTGAGTTGAAAATAATATTTGTCTCTATGTCACACACAATTGGTGAAACGATCTACTTGTTTCCATGTTGACGACTAGAATAATGTCCTGCCAATAGTAAAAACCAATGGTTGTAGTCTGTTGTAATTGTTTGTTTCATTTTTTTTCATTTGTATGTACTTGAGAGGAATGATCGTGGCAGAATCTAACTCAGGCAAATCGACTATCAGGGCAACGACAATTGTTCATAACATACTTTCAACTATAGAATTTTCCACTCCGATTATTTTATCTCATCACTTTTTAATATTATTGTTATTTGCGTCGGTTTTGATGCGATTTCATCTCGTATAAAAACCACTCTCTTTGTCTTTTATGTGCGCGTCTCTGTTGGACTATAGGGAAGTGGGGCACAGAAGGGGTATCGGGTGGAAGTGACGTAGTAGTTAGAAGAGAAACTATTGTTAACTCGAGAAACTTTTCGCAGACATTTAAAATCCGCTTTGTTTACATTTTCCTTGTGAAATGACAGAAAAACATCGTAAATTCACGATATTATGATTATGTTTTTGCACATCGCGAAAGTCAAGAGAGGCTTAGTTGTACGTGAAAGTTTCCACCTCCACGGTTTGCTGACACAAGGACAATCGAGTCAACATGGGTGAATGGGGGTGGGGGAAGGGGTTGGCATGGAGAAGGATTTATAAAGGTGATAACATGAGAAAGATAGCTGAAAATTAAAATAAAAACACAATCGAGTTGACGTACAGAACGACATTATAAAATAATTGTACTAGATATATAAGAGAAGTTGAAAAAATGCATAATTGTAAAATGTTTGAAATTATTTTTAAGTACACAGTTCCATGTGGAGGGGTTGACATTACCATTACCCCTCCCCCCTCCCCTCCCCGACACATTGAATGTACCATTGAAAAATGGAACCAGCACAGAACGATTATTCAGCAGCATATTTCAGCAAAAAACGAGCACAATTCAATAACCTCAGAAAAAATACTCGTTCCAAATGGGGGGGGGGGCAAGTTATTGTATCTTCAAATCTCGTGTAGTCGATTTCTTTTATATCAAGATTCGAGATGACATTGGTAAAACCAAGAATAGCAAGAGGAGAGTTTGATACAGCAGTAGAAAATGAGAACGAATAGAGAAACTAGCCGTCCATGGGAAAGATTCTAGATGGAGGTAATATAGGGGGTTGGAAAAAGAAGAGAGAATTTGAAAGAAGTAGTATAAGATGGGTGTTGGTGAAAAGAAGTGGGAGAAATGAAAATCCCTTCTTGTAAGATGAAGAGAAAAGTAGATTCCAGGATGAAGTGGATGAAGAAACAAAATGACTCACAATTAGCAGGCATCGAGTTGAAACTGCCCGAGATGTGAAGGATATAACATCTACTGGTCCAATGTTATTCGATTATCTGAATACGTACTGAAGTTCGTGATCGGGATTCTGTTACGACCATCGTGAGATCAGAAAAAAAAATGTATCAGTACATCATATCATGAAAAGTGAAAATAATCGTTCAAGAATTCGTAGCCTGAATTCGAATTAACTCTTGTCATCTAATTACCCTTCTGAAACGTTTGTATCCCCCCTCCCTCTTCCTCTCTCAACTTTCCTGCCAAACTTGTCAAACTTTTCGTTCGTCGTTTAAACGGCTCCAAGTAATTCGGCGACGTGTCAAATAGCAGATAGTAAAAAAACCTCTCTTACAAATGAAACACTTTGACAACTATATCGTATCATTGTGTAAGTTATGACAGCTCCACCCCTGCACCCCCTGCACACTACCGGATGGAGCCTGTCGTCTAGCTGTATCTATCTCTCTCCCTCTCTGTCTTCTCGGATTGGAACTAATTGATCGAAGCGCTGGCTGTCGCTCAACACTGTAACTAATGTTATTAATAATGTTAGGGTTGTGACTTCAGTTTTATATTAATTTGTTATTCCATTTATTTATCAATTTAAATTGGGTTCAACGACGCACTGTAATGACGGCTAAGATCTATTGGAGTCGATGAATGATGAAGAAAAATATGGCTATGAAATATGAAATTATTCTATTTTGTGTTTTGGTAATTGTAAGGAAGCGGTCGTAAGACAAGGCTACCTTTAAGAAACCATCCCATTATTCACTTTGTTGACAGAGAAAAATCACCAAAAAGATCTGTCAGGATGGTCGATTTTCACGGGAATATATCCCCGGTCTCCTGAATGACAGTTCAGTGCTCTAGAGCGACTGATCCACTCGTCTCAGTTTCAGTGTTATATCAAGAGATATTTGCATAACTGAACAATTTGCTCGCTCACACAATATCGCACTTTCATCGTTTTCCTCTTGCTCCTATGTGACACACACACACACACACATACATATCTCGTATCAAGGTCATCAAGGTTCTACTACACGTATCATGACTTGTTAAATGACTGCTAAATGATTGTTTAATGATCGTTTTACGTTGATTGCACGTCTATAAAATAAAATCAATCAACTGTAAAAGCATGGAATAGTTTTCAACCAATCACTAGCTTCAAAACAAAAAGCAATAAGAATTTACTGAGCTAATGTATAACACGTTTTGGAAATAAATGCGTGATATAGATATAATGCTATTTGAAACAATTAGTTATTAATTATAATAATTGTTGAGATTTGTTGATAACTTGTATCGATAATCGATTAGAAAGTAAATGAGCTGCGACGACGATCTTGTGCATTGTGAATCGTTCATGAATACGTTATAACCTAACTGTTGCGTTGACGTGAAACTAATAAGCATCAGTCTATTTTGCTACATCTTTTTCTGCTTTTCTCATCTTATTCAACATTTTCCTCATTTTCAAAACTTTGTCCCACTTTCCTTTCTTTTTTCCGCTCATCATTCCTGATTCTCACTCACATATTCTACAAGCATCAGGACTGAAAAGAGATCGTAATATTATGCTACATGTTTTGAAATTTGTTGAAGCTCGATCGAACCGTGTGAAAGGAAAAGTGACAACTATTCTTTTCCCTGTTTTCAAGTTTAGGATATGTTTATTTATTTCCATCTTCGCTAATCTCTCGACCCAGCCGTGTACATGCGTTTGACTCTAGTATATCTATAGAAAGCGTAGACCGGCGCTATACACCCAGCCTCTCTTATTATATAGTTAACGTCCAATTACAGGTGTTGAGTCTCATATATCACACGCGTGTTGTAAATTATAGCAGTAGAGAACAGAACACTGTAGTTAACTGCTTGCTAATCGCTCCGTTAAACTCGTAATTTACACGCGCTCATTTGTACATTCCACGCTTCACGTTATGTTAACCCTTCTATACTGACTCGATCACAGTCAACTGTATTGGAACAAAACTGTATAAACTATCTAAGTCATAGTTAAAACTAGGTAACGACAATTCTATTCGAACAAATTACATTGCAAATTCATTGTTTGATCAAACAACTGGAGTGGAGTCGATTTGGCAAAATCTCAGATTTTGGTGATGACTTCGAGAGATATGAGATACGAAATTTCTAATATTATTGAAATACAAACCTTTCCAATACATTTTCAAACATCAACATGGTGTACTGAAATTATTATCTTTGGATCCTTACATTTTCACGTGTTTTACAACTAAAAAAAGTTTTTAGTTTTCTAGGCCCAACTGTAAAAATTGTACGACATAAATTGAACAATTCTTATACATAAACCGTCTTGGAGTTATTAAAAAATATGGGATTTTGTTTCATTAAACTTTTGAAATACTATATGCCTACTCATACCATTCTAAAATATAATCAAAACACTGATCTTCACCGAATCGACTCCTATATTAGATATTTTAGTATACTAATGCTCAATAGCTCGAAGGTTATGGACACGAATAGACATCTGTGAAGGTTATATGGACGAACTTCTTTCAGGTATAACAATAATCACACTCTATAATAAATAAAGTAGAGTGAATCGAATAAAAGCTGTCAAAGCTCTGATTCATCAGATGTGAATAACTGATAAAGTTGACCGATTGAGCCATCAACACTTGCACATAACTAATAGTGCTCAACTCCACCCCCTCACTCTCTCTCTCTCTCTCTCTCTCTCTCTCTCTCTCATTCATCACTCACCCTGTTATCACCTGCCTCTCATCTCTATAATCACCTAGCAAGATCACAGCATCCGATATGGACCATCACGACGCACACTTCCCACGAGGCCGACAAATTACGGGGCAAACAACACCACTAAACTGTACTTAAACGTTTTTACTTTGGATCTAAATAGCATTTTTAGGGGAACCGTTTAACTTTTGGCCAATCAAAAAACAAATATAGAGTTCTTATGCGGAAGATGTGAACAAATTATAGATATCTTGAAATATTCGTGAAAGTAAGTTTTATTTTTTGTTTTTAAAATTCGCATCCTGATTGATCGAAATAAAGGCTATATAGAATAACGTGTAGCCTAGGGGTTTTGTCCTGGCTGTACCCACCCCGGTAAGTACATATTCACCTGAACTCTTTATATATAACTTATATGGGTACATGAAAGTACTGAAAATAGCTGCACATTGCGAAACTTGAACTTTGTAATTTTTTTGTTAATCTATTACTATCTATAGTTGTTTTTACTCAATGTTTGAAGTCCGAACGTGTGTACAACTAATGTAACTCGAATATGCATATATAAGAAGACTCTTTATACGCAAATTAGCGACCTGTGCTTTCATGTTTGAGAATGTTGGTTCATTTACTCAGAAACCCACTTTCCTATGGACCCTTCTCTACACGAGAAATGACGATGGTCTACCAAATGAATGATTGTAAAACCAACAGTTGATTGAAGAAAAACTCACTGCACAACACTTTGTAAAATTTGACGCTTTTGAAAGATGTGGTTAACTTATTTTGAACAATAGTAAATCTCATCCTGAAAAATCATTGAAATTCATAATACCACACGATACTCAACACTGTATGCTGGCCCGGACTGTGGGGTGCAGGGTGGGTGGGTGTAAGGGACATTTTTTTTCAAATGGTTAAATGGCTTGTTAAAAGTAACATTTAAGCTACAACCTCTATTGCATGCAAGGGTTCGAAGCATTTCTGAAAGAAGGTGTCGAGCGTCAGACCCCCCTATTCCACACCACTAACGAGCGGGTGGTTCGGGGGCGTTCGTAGCTCGTGGATATATTGTAGAAACTCTCTCATTCACGATTTAAAGTCGGCCCGCAATATTTGACCACCAAATGTCAACATTGAATTGACGAGTTATAAAGAGAAGATGGTTTATTTCATGATGAGCCACGGACATTGTCTATGATTTATTATTTCTATATTCCTATTCGATTATTTTTTCCTTGGCATGAGCATATAAAATGTATTATTAATCAAATATAAAGTGGTCCCCTGGGTCTGATCGCGTAAGTAAAGCAATCAAACATAATACATAGCATGAAGTTCTATTGATTGAACTAAGCATAGGTGGTTGGTATATTTAAAATAATTATAATATGAATTAAAATTATACGTAGGTCCCGTGAAGTGTTATATTCGTTCAATTTGAACGCATTCATAATCATGAATTTCATAAGTCATATCAAACCTATCACAGTTGGACATTGGAAACACGACTTGAAGTGAACGAAAGACCCAAATTTATGGTACTCGCACTCGTAATAAAATAAGTAGCGGGACTGACCGCGGCCTTCTGTAAAGAAATAGAAAAGCGGATGCATATTGCACATGTGTTGACGATAAATTCAAGAATGACCATTTTTGGGATAGGATATTGTGTCTTTAGTTCTCAGTTTGTGTCTTGTAAGTTGTAAACGACAAGCCAGTTGCCATTAGATATTCTCAAAGACAAGACGCTTAGCAAACTGTTCGTAAAGGAGTTCTTTTAACTTATTCTGTAAATTTGTCATTTACATGTTATTATTGATTTTGACAACTTATTTCATTTCTCAAACGAGTTTCAAGAGATAGCCGTAGCACTATGAGCGAAGCTCGTCTTTTGGTTCAGGGATTTTGACGATATAGAGAAATATTGCTCAAGACACTAAAAAAGGAATCGAAATCTGTGAAGAAAACCAGAAGCTTAGATTCATTATCGACAATGAAAAAACGTCTGGTGATAAAGTAAATCAATTAACTTCTGTAATTTTTTGTAGCGTTAAAGTTTCAAATAGTTGAAAATTTTCGCCTACTGGCGGTGGCTCCGTGACTGGACCGACCTAGCCATCTATAAGATACATTATACGCAATTGCCTCATTTTCATTGAGATGTGGTCACTCAGAAACCCATTTCCTATATTCTACACGAGAAATGACGATGTCTAAATATATTTTAAAACAACATTGAGAAAATCTAGTCACAAACTTTGGTAATTTGGCGCTTTTGAAAGATGTGGTTAACTTATTTTGAACAATAGTAAATCTCATCCTGAAAAATCAGTGAAATTCATAATATCAGAGCAGTACAAATATGAGAGTGATATTTGAGTATGTTGGTAGTCAAAATTCAGTCACATATGTATATAAATATATATATATATATATGTATATATATATATATATATATATATATATATATATATACGCACACACTGGTATTTTGTTATAGTTTCCATTAATTAGGTTGGTTTACATTGCGGGTTATCTCTCATCTGCATGCATCCTACATGCAGTTCGACGTATAGTCAACTCTCGTGCCGAGGGCCAACTTTCATGTATACCTATCTATTACCTTATTTAAAAATCTACTGCTTCCACGAATGTCCCAATGTGTTTAATATCATAACGCGTTACCTTGACCAACCAACATGTCCTTATAAGTCCTGGCGTCATCCAACAGGCGCCATTCATTAAACCAACTAACCAATTAGGGCAGGAGACGCTCGAAGAATGACCAATTAGGGCAGGAGACGCTGCGGGATTGACCAATTAGGGCAGGCCTGATGGATCGCACAGATCAAACATGTTATTACAAGTACTCTGTCAATTAAACCAACAAACCGGCGCGCGCATCTTGTGTGTGTGTTATTCAGGAAGCCATGGTAATCGATGAATAAATCAATCAGATAATTGCTCAGCTCGCTGTTTGAACTTGCGAAGATGTATCATGTTTAATAATAAACAACGGTTTTTGAACGATAAAGCTAATTCGATTAGGGTGATTATATTTGGAGTTGAACTACACTGTGCAGATATTTACCTGGCAAGATTTATAATGTTCGATATTTGAATATTATTGCCATATATTATTATTATGTGTTCGTGGAGTGGCCTGAACTTGGTGTGATGTAAACGAACTAATATAGACCGGACGAGCGAGGGGTTAACAACTCCTGAAATCAGGTGTACACTTCCCCTGAAATCCCATGAAATCCCATTGAAATCCCTGAAATCACCTGAAATCCCTGAAATCACCTGAAATCCCTGAAATCACCTGAAATCACCTGAAATCACCTGAAATCACTTGAAATCCCTGAAATCACCTGAAATCCCTGAAATCACCTGAAATCCCTGAAATCACTTGAAATCCCTGAAATCACCTGAAATCCCTGAAATCACCTGAAATCACCTGAAATCACCTGAAATCACTTGAAATCTCTGAAATCACTTGAAATCCCTGAAATCACTTGAAATTCCTGAAATCACCTGAAATCCCTGAAATCACCTGAAATCCCTGAAATCACCCTGAAATCACCTGAAATCACCTGAAATCACCTGAAATCAATTGAAATCCCTCAAATTCACATGAAATCCCTGAAATCACTTGAAATCTCTAAAATCACCTGAAATCACCTGAAATCACCTGAAATCACCTGAAATCTCTGAAATCACCTGAAATCACTTGAAATCTCTAAAATCACTTGAAATCCCTGAAATTACTTGAAATCTCTGAAATCCCTGAAATCACCTGAAATCACCTGAAATCACTTGAAATCACCTGAAATCCCTGAAATCACCTGAAATCCCTGAAATCCCTGAAATCACTTGAAATCTTGAAATCTGAAATCATGTGTACACCAAATTTTCGAGTTGTAAACCCCTCGCGGACGAGTCAACATTTAGCTGATACTGAATAGTTTTGATTTCATGGATTTGTTTCATCGCAACCAACATATCTCAGTATAACGTTTACCTGTGATCACATCTTATATTACCCAGCTAAATAGGCTCACAATTAAAATCTTCACACTCAGTAGGTGATAATATGGATTGAATGAATTTGTATGGAAGAATTTGAGATTTGGATTTGGAATTTGAATTGAATGATTCTGAAATGTATGAAATGAATTAGTATCTCGAAAAAATCATGTCGTGAGCATGAAATGTATGTCGTAGGGTACTGGTTTTCACCTTTAACTTGGCCGAAAGTCATAAAAATCAAGATCAAGAATCAAGATAATAATCGGCCGAAATAATCAAGATGATTAAGATGGAAAAAACGACAAAAAGGATATAACAGAACGAAGATGAAGTTCAATATAAGAAGTTCAGAGAATCCGTACCTTCAGCACAATTGTTCGAACTGTCCAAATTATTCCCGAACTGATAATAATTCACCATGACTTGTGTACAGATTCAAATAAGATTAATTTAAATTAATATTTTTTCTGGGGATCCTACCGATTCTACCTTGCGTCATCCTCAGCTCCAAATGTAAAACAATAACGTTTTCCATGTTGATGAAAAAAATTGACAGTGACCGAAAGAAATTTAGTAATTAATTCCAATTTGATCAAATTGGAGAGAATTCAATATTTAAACAGTATACTATTTATTATCAGTAGACCTGCTGGACTAAGTCACGGGTAATGAGCTAATAGTCGTAAACACATCGTGTATTGTATAGCAAAGATTGTCACGGTGGTCCAAGGTATATATATGAGGCGTATCTCAACATTTTGATAAGTGACGCGATTAAACTAAATTACCTGTACCTGACTATATAAGCTGTAGGCTGTGAATTATACATGTAAGTACTAGCTGCGTGTGTACTTAATAACGACATTAACTACTGCGCATGCGCTATCGTGTGATCTCTTGCATCAGCCGAGTATGTTCTAGATTCTATAAGGGCATATGATTACTTTAAATGAGATGATGTCCATTTCATCTTACGTCTTCTGTTGTTGTAACACGTTTTTTATTACTATTATTATTATAACATTTCATCGAAAACTTGACACAAAGACAATGATCACATTTTAACGCTAAGGATGACAATAATTGGTAGAATCGTTCGGACGGGGTGCCACAAGGGCGATCGTACCACCCCTAACGCAATATTTTCTTACAGTGTAGGCCTATATTATACTATAAATTTGAGGGATAATAAACAATGAGAACAAATGATGAGAAAGAATCAAGAATCTTTGATCTTTTATTCATTGATCTACATAATATACATACCCATGGTAACAAAATGCCAGTGGTAAGCGATTCCGCAAATTACCAACTTTGTTTCTTTAAATTTCTTCGACCCGTACGCGAGTACTGTGTACCTATTGTATACGACGATGGTAATCATTCATTATACAAAAGAGAGCGAGAGAGAGAGAGAGAGAGAGAGAGAGAGAGAGAGAGAGAGAGAGAGAGAGAGAGAGAAAGAAAAATATATATATAACTGCTATGATATACTGACTTGGAACAACTTGTCACTTTTTGTACACATCAAATATCACCCT